>CM046301.1:4787594-5507594 GCA_025267735.1 Mactra quadrangularis | reverse complement strand
TAAACCTTGGAATTTTCTAGGATCTGAACGAACATTGACTGAACGATAACATAACTTTCTCAAGTCTATATAACTCATGCATGGTGCAACGCTATTAAATGGTATACATACTTGGGTACGATGACGTCATGAACAAGTTTAAACATGATTTCTGGTCCGCTCTATACTACTTCAATTATTGTGCAAAACAATTACTCATCCTTATACGAGTCATTACAAAAACAAGGTATGCCCTGAGACGCTTGTTGGGGCTAAAGTTTTCGCTGATATAATAATTTATTTTTAGAATTACATACTTCACACAGGACAATAAAAACAAAATCATCCGCGCGTGCGCAGTCCGTGATGCCAAAGAGGCGCCTTTACTACTAGTAAAATACTAGACTTAGAATCTTGATATATAAGTTATTGGTCAGTAGAATACTAGACTTAGAATCTTGATATATAAGTTATTGGTCAGTAGAATACTAGACTTAGAATCTTGATATATAAGTTATTGACCAGTAAAATACTAGACTTAGAATCTTGATATATAAGTTATTGGTCAGTAAAATACTAGACTTAGAATCTTGATATATAAGTTATTGACCAGTAAAATACTAGACTTAGAATCTTGATATATAAGTTATTGACCAGTAAAATACTACACTTAGAATCTTGATATATAAGTTATTGGTCAGTAGAATACAAGACTTAGAATCTCTATATATATAAGTTTTGGTCAGTAGAATACTAGACTTAGAATCTGGACATATAATTAGATTTGTGGTCACTGTCCTCAATTATATACATTTGTAGTAACTTAAGAATAATTTCTTCTCACGAGACTTTTACACAGAAATATTCCTTTTAAAATAATTTCTGATTTATATTTGATGTTCCTATGGTTTATTCGCTCATAACTTAACTGACGTGAGTGCTAATGCCATTTTATCTTTTTATAGAAAATGAAAAGGCTTATCGCCTTACTGGATCAAACATTATTAGTAACGTAATTGTCTTATTGAATCATGTCCCCTAGGTATTCCATGCTATTCCATAACATAATTACAAAATCTATTTCTCAACCAGTGTGCTAATCATAGAAGAGAAAGGTCCCTATTTAACCTAAATCTGTGTATATGTAGGAAAATAAACGTCTTACTTTTCTTATGAATACGATCTCCTAATTAATGCCTTTATACAGAATGAACATCAAAGTGAACGGAAGTAAGGATTTTACACTCAGATGGCGCCACCTAGGAGTATATATAATGGTTGTCATGGTAACTGTATAAGATTATACAACGATAGATGACAACAATTATAATATTGAAATCTAATAGTGTTACAACAGTGTACTATAAAGTATATGTATATGAAAACATCATCATATAGTCGACTTGTTCATTGATTCTATCTGGCTACATGATTTAGTTTATACCAAGTAAAATGAAAATAAATTTATATTATATCAAATAGATTTCATTTGAATCACACAATATCATATAATATGTATGGAAATAATGATTAGATTTCATTAAATTTTGTTTGAAACATTGTGGTTTTACACTCTCATGCTAATAAGGGAAATATTTTAATGTTAGTTGTGTTTCGTACTTTTATGAGTTGCAAGCACATAGATAAGTGTAAATCAATGGAAAAAAAGATCAAATATATTTCAATTAAAGAGCAAAATATCATAATAAAAGAGTATGTATTGAAATTATTATTAGATTTTATCATATTACAGAAACGTGTAAATTGAACAAGATGACTATTTTTTTAACGTCGTATTCAACACATATTTAGGATATATATATATGACGGCCAGCTCTTCCTACTATAGGTTTCCTGAACACTTTTTCTATCACCAGTACTAACTTACCCTACCACGAGGTCGTCAACTCATGTATAGGGTATGACCTACCGCCACCGGGTTCGAACCCGCGATCTCCGGATTCAAAGTCAAACATGCTAACCACTACGCCACGGCCGCGGTTTTAAGTTTACTAATATGGTCCTTGAACTTAAACTTCATCATTTGATTAAACGCCTATTTCTATATTATTAGTTCAATGGTGTTGTAAAATGTCCTTGATCGCTCATCTAAACTGAAACCTGATACAGAATTCAAAGCCTCAGCCATGTTTTCGTATGAAATGACTTTGTTTCAAATTATTTGGCCCCTGGCCCCACATTACCCTTTCAGATTTCATTGAAAGCCACTGACAATAGAATAAGATATTGGATCAACACAGTGACCTGTAGAGATTTCACAAGATTGTAAATCATTTGACCTAGTGACCTACTTTTTAGACTACACAACCCTGAGATTTTGACCCCACGTGACCCATTTTCGAACTTGTCCAACATTATATTGATTTGACTACGAAAATTGGAGCAAAAAACCCTTAGAGTGTTTACAGTGTCGTAACACGTGTTTAAAACAGAAAAAAACATGGTGGCTTTTCGGGTGTTCTAAACCAATAAACCAGAAATTTATCGTATTTTTCATTTGTTTTAAGATATTTACCTAACCTATCATGTGGTCATTCATAAGCGACTGTATTTTGATATATTTGCTTTGTTAATTCATCTACAGGGTTCAATAAGCACTTCTTATGTTCGTAGTTTGTAAGCATCAACAAACGAACGGTTGAAAATAAACTTAATAACAACTCAGAAACAAGATGAAGCTGTCAAATTCAATCTAAAAATAACAGCCGTATGATAAGGTACATTTTGTATTGAACAAAAATCAAGAAATTGCCTAAATACTTGAAAATCATGGTTAGGAAGAAGTAAGAAACCCGCCATTTGGAACTATTTTGTCACGTGTTACGCCACCTAGCTGTTTTTAGTTAAGTTTATTTCGTACAAACAACGGCAGACTAATGACAGACTTGAATCCGGTGAGCTAAAAAAATACCATAATCGATAACAGTTTTAATTTTACTTCAGGTTTGATTTTTTAATAAATGGAAAAGTTATAACCTTGCTGTTAAAGAGTTTAATATCTTCAGATAAGATGATACATTATATAAGTTATAAGGGCAACCACATAATTGGTATTTTTCTACCATAGATAATTTAAAATATAAATATAAAATACTTGAAAGCTAGATGTTGATCAGGTGATTATTTCTTTGAACTTTCATTAAAATTAATCAAAATTTGTATCATTCATTAAATCATCTATAAAGCAGTTGGACACATTTTCTAATGGGAACCTCTGGTTTACAGAAATTGGTGGATTTATTTGAACGATATATATGGATATCTAGTTTGATGTTGTCCTTTGCGAAAACAAAGTTAAAGATAACGTGAGCAAAGTTTCAAAGTTTACTTTAATAAATACCAGAAGGCCGTAAGCCCAAGCGGCAAATACAATATACAGAATCGACATGTCACAAAATTAATGATAATATACATAATTATCACAAATAAATACAAATATAAATAATCCCTTAGGCACACGAAGTAATTTAAAAAGCTTTGAAGTTGTAGTTTATTTGGCTTTACTAATGATGATGCGACTAAATCGAATTCATTGATTACGACACTTTTTAATCTAATAATGTAACTTTAGACGAGCATTAGTGTTGGTATACCTTGATATAGATATAGTTTGACATACTGACCTGATACGGGTTTGTCTCACCAAATTATGATACAATTCTTCTTCCGTAAAATTCTGAAACCGCTTGTAATAGAAGTAACTGTTATAACTAGAGTTATTGGCGCGAAAACAGGGAAATGACTGAATAGATTTGCTTGCGCAATGATATGTAGGGAACAGAGTCTAGGACAATCAAATGTAGAATAATTATTAGATTTTTCAAATACGTGTAGTAACATTGAACACTTAAATCGTTCAAAACACAAATGACGGAGTAGCTGACAAATCGGACATAAGTCGACTGTTTTACAATGATAATGTCTGATTTAACCACATTGGAATTATTTTCAATATGAGTTAAATATAAGGTTACACTTGTCAGACTCAGACTTAACTAATTTTCACTATATGAAATGATTACACTACAATCATAAAAGAGCAGTAAAATCCACTGTTAATAGCAAAGATGCCTTTAGAAACGGACAGTTTTCTTCTCAAATTGATCATTTTGGATTTTAAAAAATCGTCAAAATCGCTTGATATAGAAATATCTAAAGATGTCTTCATATCAAGTAAATGGCAGGTTGAAGTTTTTTTTTACCATGAAATTTTGTTATTGTTTGTTTTTCGTGAACCTGTTAGGTCAAGTGTGTGGTAGGTGAAACCTGATTTAAACCACAGTGTCAATTCCTTTGTTACTGTCCGTTCTGAGGCGGAAACCCCTCAGGGTCTTATTTTCTTGTTTTCGTTATTTGTTTGTGGTGTCCTTTCTTATAACAAAAATAAATAATCTATTTAAAACATCTCTCTTTGTTTTTTAACTGTGCAGGAGGTCTGTGTTTTATCTGTGCAGGAAGTCTGTGTTTTATCTGTGCAGGAGGTTTGTGTTTTATCTGTGCAGTAGGTCTGAGCTTTATCTGTGCAGGAGGTCTGTGTTTTATCTGTGCAGGAGGTTTGTGTTTTATCTGTGAAGTAGGTCTGTGTTTTATCTGTGCAGGAGGTCTGTGTTTTATCTGTGCAGTAGGTCGGTGTTTTAACTGTGCAGGAGGTTTGTGTTTTATCTGTGCAGTAGGTCTGTATTTTATCTGTGCAGGAGGTCTGTGTTTTATCTGTGCAGTAGGTCTGTGTTTTAACTGTGCAGGAGGTCTGTGTTTTAACTGTGCAGGAGGTCTGTGTTTTATCTGTGCAGTAGGTCAGTGTTTTAACTGTGCAGGAGGTTTGTGTTTTATCTGTGCAGTAGGTCTATGTTTTGTCTGTGCAGGAGGTCTGTGTTTTATATGTGCAGTAGGTCTGTATTTTATTTGTGCAGGAGGTCTGTGTTTTATCTGTGCAGGAGGTTTGTGTTTTATCTGTGCAGTAGGTCTGTGTTTTATTTGTGCAGGAGGTCTGTGTTTTATCTGTGCAGGAGGTTTGTGGTTTATCTGTGCAGTAGGTCTGTGTTTTATCTGTGCAGGAGGTCTGTGTTTTATCTGTGCAGGAGGTTTGTGTTTTAACTGTGCAGGAAGTCAGTGTATTAACTGTGCAGGAGGTCTGTGTTTTATCTGTGCATGATGTTTTTGTTTTAACTGTGCAGGAAGTCAGTGTTTTAACTGTGCAGGAGGTCTGTGTTTTAACTCTGCAGGACGTCTGTGTTTTAAATGTGCAGGAGGTCTGTGTTTTAACTGTGCAGTAGGTCTGTGTTTTATCTGTGCAGGAGGTCTGTGTTTTATCTGTGCACTAGGTCTGTGTTTTATCTGTGCAGTAGGTCTGTGTTTTATCTGTGCAGGAGGTCTGTGTTTTATCTGTGCAGGAGGTTTGTGTTTTAACTGTGCAGGAAGTCAGTGTATTAACTGTGCAGGAGGTCTGTGTTTTATCTGTGCATGATGTTTTTGTTTTAACTGTGCAGGAAGTCAGTGTTTTAACTGTGCAGTAGGTCTGTGTTTTAACTGTGCAGGAGGTCTGTGTTTTAACTGTGCAGGACGTCTGTGTTTTAACTGTGCAGGAGGTCTGTGTTTTAACTGTGCAGTAGGTCTGTGTTTTATCTGTGCAGGAGGTCTGTGTTTTATCTGTGCACTAGGTCTGTGTTTTATCTGTGCAGGAGGTCTGTGTTTTATCTGTGGAGGAGGTCAGTGTTTTAACTGTGCAGGAGGTCTGTGCTTTAACTGTGCAGGAGGTCTGTTTTTTATCTGTGCAGGAGGTCTGTGTTTTAACTGTGCAGGAGGTCTGTGTTTTAACTGTGCAGGAGGTCTGTGTTTTATCTGTGCAGTAGGTCAGTGTTTTATCTGTGCAGTAGGTCAGTGTTTTAACTGTGCAGGAGGTTTGTGTTTTATCTGTGCAGTAGGTCTATGTTTTGTCTGTGCAGGAGGTCTGTGTTTTATATGTGCAGTAGGTCTGTGTTTTATTTGTGCAGGAGGTCTGTGTTTTATCTGTGCAGTAGGTCTGTGTTTTATCTGTGCAGGAGGTCTGTGTTTTATCTGTGCAGAAGGTCAGTGTTTTAACTGTGCAGGAGGTTTGTGGTTTATCTGTGCAGTAGGTCTGTGTTTTATCTGTGCAGGAGGTCTGTGTTTTATCTGTGCAGGAGGTCTGTGTTTTAACTGTGCAGGACGTCTGTGTTTTAACTGTGCAGGAGGTCTGTGTTTTATCTGTGCAGTAGGTCTGTGTTTTATCTGTGCAGTAGGTCTGTGTTTTATCTGTGCAGGAGGTCTGTGTTTTATCTGTGCAGTAGGTCTGTGTTTTATCTGTGCAGGAGGTCTGTGTTTTATCTGTGCACTAGGTCTGTGTTTTAACTGTGCAGGAGGTCTGTGTTTTAACTGTACAGGAGGTCTGTTTTTTATCTGTGCAGGAGGTCTGTGTTTTAACTGTGCAGGAGGTCTGTGTTTTAACTGTGCAGGAGGTCTGTGTTTTATCTGTGCAGTAGGTCAGTGTTTTAACTGTGCAGGAGATTTGTGTTTTATCTGTGCAGTAGGTCTATGTTTTGTCTGTGCAGGAGGTCTGTGTTTTATATGTGCAGTAGGTCTGTGTTTTATTTGTGCAGGAGGTCTGTGTTTTATCTGTGCAGTAGGTCTGTGTTTTATCTGTGCAGGAGGTCTGTGTTATATCTGTGCAGAAGGTCAGTGTTTTAACTGTGCAGGAGGTTTGTGGTTTATCTGTGCAGTAGGTCTGTGTTTTATCTGTGCAGGAGGTCTGTGTTTTATCTGTGCAGGAGGTTTGTGTTTTAACTGTGCAGGAAGTCAGTGTATTAACTGTGCAGGAGGTCTGTGTTTTATCTGTGCATGATGTTTTTGTTTTAACTGTGCTGGAAGTCAGTGTTTTAACTGTGCAGTAGGTCTGTGTTTTAACTGTGCAGGAGGTCTGTGTTTTAACTGTGCAGGACGTCTGTGTTTTAACTGTGCAGGAGGTCTGTGTTTTAACTGTGCAGTAGGTCTGTGTTTTATCTGTGCAGGAGGTCTGTGTTTTATCTGTGCAGTAGGTCTGTGTTTTATCTGTGCAGGAGGTCTGTGTTTTATCTGTGGAGGAGGTCAGTGTTTTAACTGTGCAGGAGGTCTGTGCTTTAACTGTGCAGGAGGTCTGTGTTTTAACTGTACAGGAGGTCTGTTTTTTATCTGTGCAGGAGGTCTGTGTTTTAACTGTGCAGGAGGTCTGTGTTTTAACTGTGCAGGAGGTCAGTGTTTTAACTGTGCAGGAGGTCTGTGTTTTAATTGTGCAGGAGGTCTGTGTTTTAACTGTGCAGGAGGTCTGTGTTTTAACTGTGCAGGAGGTCTGTGTTTTAATTGTGCAGGAGGTCTGTGTTTTAACTGTGCAGGAGGTCTGTGTTTTAACTGTGCAGGAGGTCTGTGTTTTAACTGTGCAGGAGGTCTGTGTTTTAATTGTGCAGGAGGTCTGTGTTTTAACTGTGCAGGAGGTCTGTGTTTTAACTGTGCAGGAGGTCTGTGTTTTAACTGTGCAGGAGGTCTGTGTTTTAACTGTGCAGGAGGTCTGTGTTTTAACTGTGCAGGAGGTCAGTGTTTTAACTGTAGCTGTTCCTGATATGTTTTCAGATTCCTTTTTAAACTTCATCAATGTTAATGCCTGAATGTTAATTGTTTAAAAACACATTGAAACTTATCAGAAATATCAACAGTAAGAAACCATCATCGTCCCACACAACCAGGAAGCACAGAGGAAGATATTTTCTGATGACAAAGATAGTCTTTTAGCGGAACTTTACAGTACATTATGTATTTTCTATGACAGGTGGATTTGGTACATCATATGTTGATCAGTCATATTGGCAGAGTAGTGTAGCAGCTAAACCACGTCAAGGTGTTCTAGGATTCTTGATGGGAGGTCTGGTGTGGTTCTCTATACCGTTTGCTCTAGCTACAACCATGGGATTAGCATACATTGCTTTGAGTGCCAGACAAAATCAACCATTACTGAAAGAAGAAGATGTTGAATTAGGTAATCTGGATATTAAACTATTATCAGGGATGTAGAATTCCAAATGTATTCCCTATGTCTTCGGACATCAACTTGTCTGTAATCAAAATGTACTTGTTTAGTAGTTCTATACTCACAAAAATATCCATAACGATGATATAAAATGAAAACTATAAGTTATAGTAAATGATTGAAAATAAAAATGTCACGTTTGATAATTGAGATATCTACATTAATAAGTATTACTATGTTAGTTTATTTTACACCTAAAAATATAACCGATTGACGAACAAGTAGGTGGGAAATATTTACTTGTCTGCAGTCATAAATGTACGAGTCGGACAAGTAGGCTGTAAATCTTTACTTGTCCGCAATCATTTATAAATGTACGAGTCGGACAAGTCGAGCATTGGGATTCTACACCCCTGCCCTGATCATTTAATGAATTAAAGTGTGCTGATATTGTTGTGTGTAGCACCAAAAATGAATAATGTGTCTTAATGATTGACTATTTTCATATTGTCTCGTATAGTGGAGCACAAACAAACACAGTTATGTTTTGATGACTTTATTTACAATTAAATATATCACCCTCAGCTTGATATCGATCACTTCTTTGCTCTTTCTCATATTTCTTAGATTTGTTCTTAGATAAGCATTGAAATTGATTTATATAACAGTCTAGAAGAATTAATATTAGAGAAATACTAATATCATCAACAAATTAAATTTGACAACATTGTATAACATAGATAATTAAGAATAGGTGTTACTTAATGATCGCTATCCCAATATCTGACAAAATCTTCTATCAACAGTGACACATATAAACATCAATGAATAGAGTGCTAATAAGGAATATAAAAGTGATAAATCTTATAAAAATAGATTTGTACACAGAATGAAAGTATTTTCTATAACACTACAAGATACGATAGTATTGATTATAACCGATGCTTTGAGAACACAATTAGTTTGAACGCATAGTAAAGTCGAACGCCGTAATGTTTTATTTAGGATAATTTAATGGTCAAAAGTGTTCACTTTAACATCTAGCATTTTAAACGTGGTAGAGTGATCATTGTACATGTATGTTGTATTGGATTTGAACGCCTCACAAAGAAATTAATTTTTGCAAGCATAATGCATTCGGAACCCTCTGTGGTGAAAGCTGTAACTTGGTTTTGTTACGATAACTGACACTGCCAACGCGCTGAGGCTCTGAATCTGTTTAAGTTCATTTGTGTATTGACAGTTTCTGTTTCTTTCATCAACTTGGGCCCCGTGAACGTTTGTTATACTGCACATGAAAATATTGCACTCAACCACAGCACGTTAATAGACAAAAAAACCAAAGCACGACCAAATGTTGTCAGGTTTTGGCGGGTACGTCAGGCAAAGCAGAATAATGTCGGTGCCTGATGTATTGTACAAGGTATCGGATAATTCTGTATTCTAATGAACATTTCTTACTATAAGCTTAAATCAAAACAACTTATAACAAGAAATAGAGTGGATACATTATTTCTAGTCAATTTTAAAGTTAATTTTAAAGTACCCGAAATTCTAACGAGAAATAGTCAACGTCCGAATAGTGTCTAATTGCAAACATGTTTTTAATCAATCCTTCGCTAAATTTAAGTGCACAAAGGAAAATCGACTTCGAAAGACCTGTAATACAAAACTCCTACCAAATTGACCATCGTCATAAAGTATTCATGGAAAATACAGAGAAAATAAAACGAAAATAAAAGAAAATAACCTGAAGACGCCCTGTTTCGCGCTGCAATTATTGCGCTTTGACTGACCCAATGACGATAGAGGTAAGGGGCAGGTAATCCAGACTAAACAAATGAAGAAAATATTAGTTTTTAGGCCTTAACTTATTTGCACTCTAAGCGCTCGATACTGATATCTTTAAACGCACATGGATGATGCACTATCTAATAACTCGAGCTTATTAAAACAAAACCATGCAGCGTATGATCAACTTTGCTATATTGTTTCCTCAGACTAAGTAATTAGTGTGTCGATACTGAGCGTTTATCCTACTGAGGTATAAACAATATACCTTCATAAGAAACATCTGGTTTTAATCAGAGGTTTGATGTTTCCTTTAGAGACAAATAAAACACTTTATATTGGATATTTCAATCTGCTATGAAATCAATAGATATCACGTGGGGTTATGAACCATTTGATTGACTTAAATTATATCAGTAATATTTTAAATCTGCATGCTACTCTCTGTTATGTCTAAAACTCATTATATCAAAGTGTATAACACACACTGCGAGACCTAACATGCAAACTATGGAACCTTTGACTGAACTGGAAATTGTTCACATGTGTCTTACATTGATTTAAATAGATCTATAACTTTCCGGTACTTATATAGATAAACTTGTTAACTTTGTTTTCTTAGGTTTAGTGTTACCAGTTGTAGCTCAACGGTTATTTGGAAGTACAGGTGAGATAATGATGATAATAATGACGGTGATGGCTGTGGTATCAACAGGATCAGCAGAAGTTGTTGCTGTTACTTCTATACTGGTTTATGATATATATCAACTTTATCTTAAGGTAAACAATAATTTCATCGTATAATGTTAGGTTTATGCTGATGCATCATTCATCCTTTTGAAACTTTTAACCATGGAAATAAGGCCAGTTGTATCTATCTATCCATATCCCCGATGAGTCTTTTACTCTGCTTATTTGCGGCTAACGCGTAGCAGCAAATAATCATTCCATCTACCCATTCACGCGTGGATGAAGTAAAGCAATTGCTCAATGAAATAAGCCATATCACTTGTGGGTTTCAAACCAGAAACTGATCCCCAAGCACACGTCCTGACTAGACTACTGTACACACTATACATTTGTTATAAAAAATCAACTAACTAGTGTTAACGTCAACACAATAATATTCTAGGTTATATTACAGCATCCAGCACACCTAACCTAGCTTCCCTGGTCCCGTGTCTATTACCAGAATTAACCTTCCCTTCTCTAAGTCGAAAACTTTCCCATATATCTCATTAATGGAGGAAATTGACATTATTGTACAACTTTTTATGGAAGGATATAACTTCCTTGGTTGGGATTCGAACCGGTACCCCTTCGGGACTCTAGATTTAAAATCGTGCCTCGCCAACTGAGCTACCCACCCGGGTTTGAATTTGAAATAGAAATAGATTGGTTAGGGTTTATGTTTTATTATGATGTTAACTACTACACATTGAAGCTAAATAGTTCACGCATCATTTTAATTAGTTGAAAAATAAATATCAAATCAATGTTAACATTCAAAACTATTGATGGTCAGTCGTGAATTCATTTCTCAAATATTTTAAGTCGACTGATCATCGTCTGACCAAACCAATACTCTTCATTTGATTCCATTTAAAATTGTATTGTATGTTTTTTCCTTCTTTTTTTGTTTTCCGGTTGTTTCGTTTTTTTTTTGTATTTGTCTGTACTTCTATTTTTGTTCATGGTCGCCTAGTTTAAGGCAAAACTTTGTATATAAATAATGCTAAATACAGAAATATTGCATTGTATATAAACATTGTTGCCCACCGTTGGGTCGTAGCCAAGTTAATAGGTTATATTCCTCTATAGATTGTCTAGCTTGTTTTGTTTCTAAGTTAGTTTATCAATCTCGGGAGAACATCAGTTAGTATTTTGTTCACTGTAATATAGTTATGTATGTTATATTTCTGACATGTATGTTCCTTTGTATATCTTCATATAATTGGACGACATAAAGTTCATATATTATATCGTTTGACCAACTCAGATTTTACAATAAAGTAAATCTTGTGTTGATCCAGTAAACTTCTAGCTGTTATCTGAGTTTCCTTTATATGTCAGACAAAATCTACATACAACAATACAATTTCTAAATGTCATGCTTTAACTTGCAAAAATCCGAATACAAATGTATACTAACAAGACAATCCTTAGTTAACAAGATTAAAATTGTGACTTTGATTAACTTCGCTAAATCAGCCAAAGACATTTAATCATGGTTATAATGGTTTTATAATGATTTAGTTGAACAACTTCGCCTTTTCTACCAACACTTCAATAAAATATCATATCAAAACAAAGCTATTTACAAGAACAATGAACTTGATATGTCGACTTGTTTATTAATATTATTTTTATACAGAAGTTTTTGATAAAGTGAAACATCTAATAAAGCAAATTATAGGAACTATTTTCAATACGAACTCTTCCTGGATACTAACACAGGTAATGGTAAAAATGTTCGTGGATAAAGTCGCTTATCAGCCGTTTCGCATTAAGTTAAGCAATTGCAAAAATATCATGTCACATAGTATTTTTACTAAGAATATAGCATGGTTTATTACCAAATTTGTCCTTAACCTAGGAGACATATGTCTTTACCGAAAACATATACATTTATAAACATAACCATTACTAGATGATAATTTTACTCAGCAGGAATGTTGCATATTCATCAAAATACCTTGTCCCACTGTTTGGGTCAATTGATATTCAGATTTATTGTCGCCCTATTCTGCACAAGGAATGAGAATTCTGACTTTCATCATAAAGCATACACATAGGCCAAACAACTGCAATAGTTTGAACTTCCACAACTTACATCATAAAAATATTTACGCATTGACTTTGCTGTCCCACAAATTCACGTGAATTACGTTACCATTTTCCACAGGCTTGCTGGCATGATGTTCATTGCATTATATATATGTATTTATCTTCTGGGAACTACTCAATGTATGTAGCACAACATTGACAAATGAGATTGGTTGTTAATTAATTGTATAATCCACACATCTCCTCAGAACGGTATTCACTCAATAAAACCTAGGTTTAGTGAATTACGTTACTAGCTGTTTTCATACACACTAACATAACCTATATCCACTTACTAAATTCCATCTAAACTACCCTCTTATAAACTTAAGTAATAACCAAATGAATTAACATTGCCTTGATGCAATTAAATAAACAGCCCAATAAACAATCGATTCGTGAATTACGTTATTGTGAATTACGTTACCGCAAATATCAGTTAGTCGCCGAAATTAGGACCCAGGGTCAATTATAACAGGCTAAATTTACAGCAACACCTAAGAACGTTGAGGTGTCAATATTTTGAAAGTTTTTGAAGAAGGAAATTGCATAAGTAAGAGACTTTTACGAATAATTTATGATGAATGTGAGTCATGTATGTTTCTTAAATAGTTTCATCATACAAGTGCATAATAGATAAATCAGTTTTGTATCAGTTGTTTTTTCTGGGGCATTATTTTAGTTACACAGTGACAATTATTTTGTATTTTTCATATGTCCATGCTAGACACACATTTTAAATGGTAACGTAATTCACAGAGCGGTAACGTAATTCACAATCCCGCTAATTTTGTTTGGCCAGTGGGTAAAAGCAAGGTTGAGATGCAAAGGGCATAGAGAGATTGAAGAAAGCCAAAATATGGCTAAAGCTACTTGAAAAGAGAAAATTAATTGAATTAAAACTTTAAAACATTTTACAAACTAACAACCAATATAGGTCCAAATATATTTAGAATGAGACAAAAATGTATACGATTATGGACCCATAAAGTATATAAAAGCAAAAACCAAAGGAGGCGTATGACGATAAAAGGCAAAGTTGCAGATCGTTGTAACACTAATCTAAATATGGTAGCGATAATTGATTATAAGGCAGATGGATTATGCGATTTAATTAAAATGGTAGCAGTGCCCAATTCCCTTTATGTAGAGAAGGAGATGTTCTGACATGGTAGTAAACATGAAGTTCACAGAGAGAACGGGTAGCTGGAAAACTACATGTTCTGTGAAGAAGGCAGACAAGAAGATAGAGAATCTAGATGTAAAATTGTCCGTGCTACAGTTCAAATTTATCAACACTTGACGCAAGAGACAACCAGCGGTGCAAACTTGTGGGCAGACTGTTAGATACTGTTATGTATATTCTATGTATAAGAACGTTGGTAATTATTACAATAATAATTACATGTAGGCAATAAATTATGTTATATCTAAATTGATGATTATGTGGAGTGAGAAAACCATACACTTGTCTTTACAATAAGAAGTTACATCATCGTTACTCAACGCTGACGTCGGAATGCTTCAAGTTCAATATACTAGAAGTGTTGAAACATGTTACATGTAAACTTATTTTTCATGCATCAAATATATTTTTAAAGCTTCAAATCAATCGACAAGGAGTATTGAGCGATGTTCTTTTACATTTAGTCCCATGAAACAGAAATAAATCATGTATAAACTGCAGGCTTCCAATTATGCCTCGTATGTAAAATATGAAAATATTTCATATAACAGAAAATATGCCCCTCCATTTAAATCATTGTTAACAGTTTGGAAAATTGTGTTTGCAAACTCGTTAACTAATAATAAATTATACATAATGACCAATAAGTTAGTTTTCATCATTGGCAGAACAAGGATTTCTCTATTGTTAAATTAAGTTAGAGTGTCAGCAATATAGAACATTTTCAAACATGAAAGAAGTTTTGTACAAATATATTGTGAATTACGTTACCGTTCTTTTCTTAAATTAGCGACATTATGGTTCTCCATGATATGTCCTTTTACAGCTTTATCAAGTATTTTCTACGTATTCAGTGTTGTAGACATTTATTTTTTATCACAGCTTGCGTATTAATCATTTTGCAATGTATTTTAAGGGGCATTTTGAAATTTTATAAAACTGCGTATGTCGTACAAAGGTTTCAATTATATAAAGGTCTGAAGTCATCCAATCTACTGCTTAAAATCTAAAAATTAGCACAATTGAACTATACACTAAAGAGATTTTTCCATTTTATATCTCTAGTTAACAGTATTTACTTTTATAGATTCACGCCATATAAAATAAAATTTATGTGAATTACGTTACCATTAGTACATATAAATACACACTATTGTACTACACTATCCTTTCAATATTTTGACACCGTAGTTTGAATACTTTTAGGAAAGGGTATGACATTTTGTATCGATATTTCAATGTTAAAGTATGTCATGCTTATCAGTATCTATACTTTTTGACAGGGAAAGGACTTTTTCTAAAAGCAAAAAGCCAATAAAATAGTCTATAATCTATTTGTTTCGTCCTTATTATGTTTGATATACATATTTGTTCTTGTTATGTGTTGGTTGTTTGATAGGTAGAAATGATCAATGAATTGAAAAATCTCATCATCCGTGTCACACATGGTTTGTATTTTAATTTGAGACATTGTTAATAATTGATTCACTACAGTAACGTAATTCACGGATAAGAATTACCAGGTAAAACTCATCACAAGTATTTACTTATTAACGAACTTGTTATTAAAAAAACTTCTGATTTTAAGTCCGCGAAAGGTTGAAGTTTACATTTTTAAACAAACTTTTTGAGTGCTGCAACAAAAATTTCATGTGACATATTTTCTCAATAATTGCTTAACTTAACGCGAAACGGCTGTTATACTTGATAGTGCCGCATACTCGTAGAATTCATTTGCGCTCGCTTGAGTTGCGTTCATTCGAAATACCGGGATCGCTCTAAATAACATTACTATGTAATCAATTTAATATTTTGTAATAAATGATGGATACATATGAAACAAATTCTAAGCCATCATTGAGTTTTCAGTTTAAGGAAATAATAATATAAAAAAAACAATTTTGTGTTTTTACATCGAAATATTTTCTGCGCGGAGCCTATACACCGATATCTGGATGAGTTGTTCTTCTTGATGTAGAAATAGGTTTCAAATCGTCGGTGAGTGGAACTTTTGGAAACCATAAAATAAGTAGATCTAGTAATCATGTTTGCAGTCACCTATGAAGAGCAGATTCCACTAATACAAAGTAAACAAGGATTGTCTCGTTTTTAGAAGTTGACAATGATATTGGTAACGGAAGTGATTAGAACAATTGGGGAAATAGTTATCTGAAACGTTTAGTCAAGTGGTCAAACGATGTAATTAATCGATATGTTCTACTATAATGAATGTATCAATGAATGGAAATTACATGTTTCCATTATTTCATCAATTTGTCTACAAATCTATATACATAATTACACTGCACGTCATCCCGGTTTTACAGTCAATTATACACCTTGACAGAGCTCTTGTGAAATAAACGGATTTCCATACTTGAACTTTTCTATATGGTCGTTGTCGAGTGTATTAAATCTATTTTGTGTCTGATCATTGAACTGTTAAATTCAGAACTACAGAACTCGTAAAGCGATATGTGCAGTCCTTTAATCTAAATATAATTCAGTTTAACAAATTGGTATTAAGTTATTTTTATGAATTAAAAAAACATTTCTTTTTTATAAAATGCATTTGTTTCACAAAATATTCAAATAGGACGAATAATATTGAGAAACACTCTATTATACATGCCACTTTTTAGACTCCACGTAGATTAGTAGTGCCTCTTATATATTCAGCCATATCGTCATGTACATGATGCTAACAGTTGTATATTTCAGCCATATCGTCATGTACATGATGCTAACAGTTGTATATTTCAGCCATATCGTCATGTACATGATGCTAACAGTTGTATATTTCAAACACATCGTCATGTACATGATGCTAACAGTTGTATATTTCAGCCATATCGTCATGTACATGATGCTAACAGTTGTATATTTATATTTCAGCCATATCGTCATGTACATGATGCTAACAGTTGTATATTTCAGCCATATCGTCATGTACATGATGCTAACAGTTGTATATTTCAAACACATTGTCATGTACATGATGCTAACAGTTGTATATTTCAGCCATATCATCATGTACATGATGCTAACAGTTGTATATTTCAGCCATATCGTCATGTACATGATGCTAACAGTTGTATATTTATATTTCAGCCATATCGTCATGTACATGATGCTTACAGTTGTATATTTCAAACACATCTTCATGTACATGATGCTAACAGTTGTATATTAATATTTCAGCCATATCGTCATGTACATGATGCTAACAGTTGTATATTAATATTTCAGCCATATCGTCATGTACATGATGCTAACAGTTGTATATTTATATTTCAGCCATATCGTCATGTACATGATGCTAACAATTGTATATTTCAGCCATATCGTCATGTACATGATGCTAACAGTTGTATATTTCAGCAATATCGTCATGTACATCATGCTAACAGTTGTATATTTCAGCCATATCGTCATGTACATGATGCTAACAGTTGTATATTTCAGCCATATCGTCATGTACATGATGCTAACAGTTGTATATTTCAGCCATATCGTCATGTACATGATGCTAACAGTTGTATATTGTGTGGTAATGGTCGTGGTAGAAAGGCTAATGTAAGGGATAAATGTGAATGTGAAAGTATGACAGTATGTACTGATTGTAGCTTGGATGACAAGTTAGTAAATATGATTTGTATAACCTTTTAATTAACGAGGAGGAAATAGACAGAAAGCTTTTTCGACTATATGATTTAATGAAGCTTCAATTTTCAAGTTTGCTTATAAGGCATCCGATAAAGCAGACAAACAAACATACAAAAAACTACAGTGAAGAATATTCAAAGCTTGATACACAGTGTAGCGTCAAGGTTGTGAACGTATGCGTCAATTGATTTTTGTGTGACATTAATCTATAGTTGGCAATTATCAGGCAATTGCGTTTGTTGCGTCATTAAGCGTTAGTGTTAAGGAGTTTAGCCTCCATTTCAATATAATTAAGCGCTTCACATGGCCCACGAAGGCAGGATGGCATTTCTCGTACTTCTTATACGAACCATGCCCCATTTTTTTGTATTTCGTTACTAGTGTTCTGATTAAACTTACGGTAATATACATGCATAAATTTTTGTTTGTTTGTTTGTTTGTTTTGTTTGGGTTAACGCCGTAGCAACACATTATATAGGTCATGTAACGGCGGTCAGTCAACCTACTCACTGTTTCTGGAAAGGTTTAATCTTTGGATTCAGCTGTCAACCAACTAATAAGCACATACTTTCGTCAGTGACTGACAACTGCCCTACATGATTAAGAATCAATGGCCGTAGAAATAATTTCATGACCAAGCTTCACGAAAGAATGCCCCGCCCGGGAATCTAACCCACGACCCCTAGATCAATAGACTTGCTTGCTACCAGCTGAGCTAGCCGGGCGGCTAATAGAAAATATATATGAGTGAATAATAAACTATTAAAAAACAGTTACTAACGAAACAATGGCGGCCTGCACAGTCTCTGTCAATCAAAGACAATAGCTCTATATGTACAGTGCAATGAATTGATGAAGTTCTTTTTTGTTAGAAAAACCGATTTACAATCACTTATAAAAGAGTCATCGAAGCAAATTTCAGACTTGGCTTTAATATGTTTATAAACATATGATTCTAACTATGTTATGGTAATAAGCTTTGATTATAGTAAATACTTGAAGTATGCAGGATTAGATTTGCTCATTTGTTCAATATCTTTTAGATAATTAAAACAATTTAGTTGTACAATCATGCCTATTATATTTATACATAAACGTTGATTATTACAGACAAAGACAAGAAACTAATAGAGCTATAAAACCATCTTATAAATGTAGAATACATGGTAAATTTAGAGAATATACAGATTATTTATCACATATAAAAAATTGGTGTTTATTATGGATTACATTAGCTATAGTACCTTTAACTATATTGTTACATTCATTGAAGGTGAGTACTGGTGTATATTGGAGTCGTCAGAATCTGATGACCATGGTAGGAGCAGTCCATGATTTCTTTTACTCGCGTCATCCTTTTTATTTACAAATGTTGACAGTGCCAAATTGTACTAATTTTTAGTTTTATAGTACTGCAATAAAATTTGGTGCTTTTTTTGGGGGGTATGAAGAACAGTTTATCCTTAATTTATATTTTAAGACATTGTAAAATAGCTGCTCCCCTAAATTGAGGTTCAGGCTAAAACAACCACGTACCGTACATATTTCACGCACGTCTCCGTGAACAGATTTGCTATAGACTCGTGGTAAATAAGCAAGTACGCGAGCTGAGAAATTTAGATCGGGTTTATCGTATACAAAGCGCTAAATGCATGATGTAAAATCTGGCGTGTTTTTGTATACATAAATTTCATTTATTCTTTAAAACATTTATATCATGTTTAAAAGGAATTTCTCTAAGAAGTTGCTACATTGTTATTATCTTCTCTTCTTAACCCTGGTTTAGACTAAAACACGTAGACATGAGAGTATATTTAGTAAACATAAATTTATTGCTGTAATAAGTGGCCAATAAGCCGTATTTTTTTAAGTTTGTAAAAAGGAATAATGTATTAATAAATAATGTAGTAAATATATAGATTTATAAACTGTGCCATTTATCATGGAACACTTTACATGTTCTGTATTATACCTCAGAATACAGAATTTTGTACTCTTTTTGCCGCATATATCTTTGTTTTCTCTTTTGATTTATGTACACATAATGTTACCACTATCCGGCGGTATTTAATGCTTGGCATTAATTTTTTCTTGTATTATCAGGAATCAATGATTCTTAGGAAATCTTCTATGTGACAAAATTGAATTTCTTCAACGTTCTAATTACGGAAACATGTGAGTGTGAATCATATATGACACTTACTTATCATTGTTCATGTAGAAATTTGTTCACAAACGTTAGACACATATATGTTTATAAAATGTTTATATCTTACATAAACATATAACTAAGACAAATGAGTGTGTATTTGTATTTCTGATGAAACCATCTTCATTATTAAGTTATAAATGTTGGCGACTTTTAATCACTATAACCTCCTATAGATCCGACATCTCGTGACTTTGATCTTAGCTCCATCCAACATCTCGTGACTCCGATCTTAGCTCCATCCAACATCTCGTGACTCCGATCTTAGCTCCATCCAACATCTCGTGACTTCGATCTTAGCTCCATCCAACATCTCGTGACTTCGATCTTAGCTCCATCCAACATCTCGTGACTTCGATCTTACCTCCATCCAACATCTCGTGACTCCGATCTTAGCTCCATCCTACATCTCGTGACTTCGATTTTAGCTCCATCCAACATATCGTGACTTCGATCTTAGCTCCATCCAACATCTCGTGACTTCGATCTTAGCTCCATCCTACATCTCGTGACTCCTATCCTAGCCTCATCCGTGATTTTAGGTGGACATGAAGGTTATTTTTTAAGAAGTATGATAGTTAAGAACATGACCACCTGATTATGATATTTACAGTTGAAATCATCACTTCCTTCGCATACTAGGGAAAGTTACTGTCCCCTTATAACAGCATAATCTCAAGGGCTACAAGAGGCATAAGAGGCTAATAGACATACATACACAATGTTTGTTTGTTTGGGTTTTACGGCACACCAACACAGAAAGGTCATATCGCGCCGAAAACGAACACAAAGAAATAGATAACAAGTCATACAAGTCATACATACAAGTCTGCAACAAGAGAACAAAAAACAAGTCAATTGATAAAGTTTACAGAGGCAAATAAAAAATAGCAACATTTAACTCACCATAAAGACTGGACAGGCGGACATATTGGTTTTTTCTTACAAGATAAAGGGGCCATTTCTGGTCCAATTCGATAACATTCAACATTAACTGTATGTACAATAACAAACAAAAATCCATTGTTCATTAGCTACGATCTTTAAGTTGTTCCTGTACAGACGATTCATAAGACGATGTAACATCTCTACTGACTACTGGGACGGGTTGCGACTGAATCGTTGAAACGATTCTATTAAATAAAATGACGTAAACATCTTTACTGAGACGCACTACTTATCAGCCGTTACACCCAGGGGCGATTCCAGGATTTGTTTCTAGGTGGGGGTCCGAACTTTTTCTGGGGGGGGGACTGTCTAACCACAACCACATTATGCACATTGTTAAATAATGCCAGATATTAATAATAACAACTATATAACCATGAAATCTATGTTAAGAACCAATAAAAATTGCTTCATACTACTTGAAAATGACTTACAGTCAAAAAATACACTAATGGACAAGTAAATTTTGGAAATTCTAGGGGAGGTCTGGACCACCCTGACCCCCCCCCCCTGCTTGATCCGCCTATGATACCTACGCTGGAGATATTGACCAGATTAAAATTGTATTTCAGGAATTATTGCGTCAATCGTAGCCGACGATCTTCTTGAATTGCATTATACTTAAATACGGAGGGACTACTTCTGAATTCGGTAAATTTTCAAAATCGGCAATGGTCTGAAATACGGTCAATATATTTGTTTAGGACTGAAGTCACAAACAAATAAAAATCATTGAAATTTTTGCATTATAGGTTTAACTGGACGCCGTAAAATAACCTAAATTGTCTTAACACGGCGTTAACTAACATAATGTGTAAATTCTATCTTCACGCAGTATATTTTACCCTGATGTCACATTTATTGTTGCCTTATTGTCTCCCTTGATGCACAAATATATAATTGTTAATTGAACTTTTGATCTTATACAATTGTAGCTATGAAAAATATCTCTACTGCTCACAAGCCTACGGATGAAAACATCTCATCAAACTAGACTTATCACGCTTTGATTCTTTAACTTACCAGGGGAAGTAACCATAACAATGAGTTTGTCACATTACCAGCACTTATTGTCAAGTTGTCTCCCTTTATATTACAGATCAATCTTACGGTGGTTCATCTATTTATGGGTGTAGTTATTAACTCAGCAGTTATACCTATAGTGTTAACAATGTTCTGGGAAAGACTTACAGGTCTTGGTATGATTACAGGAAGTATAGGAGGATCAATTCTAGCATTAGTAGCATGGCTTAGTGTAACAGCTACATATCCTGGAGGCCTAGAACAGTTTAAATTTAACGCAAGTAAGTCACACATTCAATATCAATAAATTACCATCCACTTTGATAAGTTAAGCTATGTATCAAATGTTTATGCTGCTCATACACATATTTCAACTTCAATAGCTGATAAGTATATGGTAATTGTAATGCAATTTGACATTTTCTGTTACCCTTCTCTTGATGTGTAGATTTTCAAATCAGCAAAATCTCGGACTGATTGAGGCTAATGTATTCCAGTCTATCCATCAACCTACTGAATTAAAGCTACTACAGGTCATGCACGTAAACATTGCGTATATAAACATAGCCAGTTTCATTACACAGCAATATTTAGTGGTCAAATTGATTTACAATTTTAAAGTTTTATTAGTTTTCACTTTCTTTATAAACATATCATCATATAAAATTTACGATGTGCATAATTATGCACTATTTATAATAAATGTTAAATATTAAAGTGGTATGTTTAAATCGGTTAAATACTATTCAAGAATCAGCTTAGTCATCTATTAAGTGGGCAAGTCCATTGTTTAAAGTACAAAAACACGCATGACCTAGAATACGACCTGTAGTTCAATGATTTTAACATAAATATCATCTTTCTATAGATATACAAGAGCTGATCAAGAAATGTGTGGACAATATTTGTATCTCCATTACGTAACGTGCTAATCTGTTCAAATATATATTAATAAATGCTTTTTAAATATTTGACCAAACAAAGAAATCAATTGCATTTTTTCCATCTATATATGAAGACATCAAAATGTGGAGTATCGGAATCGCGGCGCAGCATATTTTTTCCGTTGTGTACAAATATAGTTTGCAACAGTCTGTTTTATGAAACATAATATCACTCTGAGGCTGTTCACCCCTTGGATTGAGATATAATAATATGGATTTCAAAGTAAATTATACTATAAATGTACTAAAAATCAACTGTTTTACACGGGCTGGCAGGGCTATGGGCGGTACAAATGACGGACTACTTTCATAAAAAATCGGTTGAGAAACATTGAATTCCTTGTAGCCCAAGTAATCCGACATTAACATGATCTAATAGTACCTAAAGTGAGTATAAAATAACAAAACGTGTTTATGTAAACAATAAACAAGAACCATTCCATTCCAGAGGTATGCAGAACTGAAAATATAAGTTCACTTTAACAAAATTAGTGTGGCGGATAAACCACCACCCCTTGGTCAATCATGCTTGTAATGGTAGAACACATAACTACAACTCCAAACAGACACTCACAAAACATATTTAAGTAATAAAATTAATTTTATTGTCACCCTGAGCATCCCCTGTCGTGGATAAGTTCATCGTATTGTTTATATAAACAGTGTTTTGTTGTTTTTATACGAACTAAACTTGTTATTTTGTTGTAGTAAAAGAAGTACCCAGTCTAACAGGTAATTTAGTATCACTATTATCTGGTGGATTGATATCAGTTATTGTAAGTATATTATCTGGTAATAACAAAGAAGGAAGTGAAGTTTGGGAAAAGACACGTGACATAGATAACCCACTGAGTCCATGGACTGAATTATATCAGAAGTAAGAATTAAACTTCATCTACTTTATTTATTGGTTTAAAACTACTCAGTCACAGATTTTGTTTGTTTTTATGATTTAAAATACCAGTAAGTGTCTGTAACTGTATTAAGAAAATAAATTCTTGATATCTTAAAGAAATCTGGCATTTAGATTGTGTGAAATATAGAATAAAAGCCACATTTATTATACTGAAGATCATCTTCACTGTTACTGATGGGGTAGATTGTTATACATAAATCACTATAATTGTCGATTTTATATCATAATATCATCAGAACAGTTTTACTGATTCAAAAATGTTTTCAGTCAGTTATCAGGGGCGGTTCCAGGATTTTTCTACGGGAGGGAGGAGTACCAACTTTTTCGGGGGGGTCCAAAATTTTGAAAGACAACTACAATATACATGTGCACTGTTTCCAGAATTATGCAACATATAAATAATAAAAACTACATAACCATTACATCTATTTAGGCGCAAACGCGATCAATGCAAGATCAATGCAAGTCCAAGAACAACTGCTTCATTCTACATAAAATGGCTTACAGTTAAAAAATACATTTATGGACGGGTACATTTTTGAAAATTCAAGGTGTGGGGGTCTGGACTCCTCTGACCCCCCCCCCCCTTATAATTATGATGGTTTTAGAAAAGTTGATTCAGTAAGTCTATTAAACACAGATACAAGTTTGACAATAACTCTTTCAAATCGTATAATACATAGATATAAAGATTAATGAATTTTGAAACGTGTGCGACATATAGGGATTAAACAATAATCGATTATAAATTTTAATAATCGATCATTCGTTATGTCCATTATTCATTTTTATTGACAATGAGACATTTAATTTTTAATTAATTAATATAACTAAAGAAAAAATATTTCATGGGAATAAAACCTTCTTAACTAAAACACATGGGTGCATTTTTGCTACTTCGTTATTGTAAATCCTTGAGATCGGTGTTGATATGTTTGGTCGGCGACATGGAATTCGCCATTATTATATACATACATGTATATAGCCCCTTTTCTATACTGTACGAGTACTGAAAATGTAAAAAAAATGATTTTATTATTAAACATAAACAACCACAAAACCACTAATTATAGGTTTATTGTGCATGATTTTATATTCTATTATACGAAACAAAATCACTTCAACCATTGCAATATATTGTCTTATATTTTCAAGAGTCCCGAGTGAAAACCCTGAGTTTCGATTATACAATCGAAGATTGTTAAAAAAAATGGTTGTTCGATTATTTCCGTTGATCAATTATGATTTTTTTTTTCGATTTTGAAACCCTAGTGACATAATTCATGAGTAATAGATTCTTTCATTTTAAATAATCTAAATAATTCAACACAATAACATTACAAGCCGCTTTTACAGCGGAACTTAATGTTCTAACACCATTGTTCTAATGAATTATTTCATACATTCTATTTATCAGAGATCTAAATTTAAGTGGAGCTTACAGATTAGATGATAGACCAACATTAGATGATGTACAGAGAGCATTCAAGGGAGCTAAGCGTGTTGCAGTGATTGTTTCTATAAGTATAACAATATTACTTGTTATAATATGGCCGTGTATAATGATTGGAGTATCAATTTTATCATATGATGAGTTTTATCAATGGGTAAGTGAATGTTTCATTTATATCATTATATGATAATACAGTATAACCTCTCTAGAACAAAACCACTGAGAGGGACTGAAGGAGACTGCTGTCCAGAGGTTGTTGCTCTGCAGAGGTTAAATTCAATTACAAGAAGCGCCGCAATGCGACGAAACCAGGTTTTCAACGACCAAGTTTTGATGTGACAGGAATGATTCATTTGAAAGCAACAAAACCAATACATGCAAAATGAAGCAATAACGTGGAAACTGAATTTCTATTTTAGCAACAGTGACCTTGACCTAGATCACAGAAAATTGGGTAGCAATCCCAAGCTGCCTCTTGATATCAGCTACCAATACACCAAGTTTAGTGTCAATAGGTTAAAGCAAACTTAAGTTATTGAGTGGAAACTGAATTTCTATTTTTAGTGTCAGTGAACTTGATCACAGACACCTGGGTAGCAATCCCAAGCTGCCTCTTAATATAAGCTACCTATACACCAAGTTTGGTGTCAATAGGTCAAAGCAAACTGAAGTTATTGAGTGGAAACTGAATTTCTATTTTTAGTGTTAGTGACCTTGACCTTGATCACAGACACCTGGGTAGCAATCCCAAGCTGCCTCATGATATAAGCTACTTATACACCAAGTTTAGTGTCAATACGTCAAAGCAAACTAAAGTTATTGAGCGGAAACTGAAGTTCTATTTTTAGTGTCAGTGACCTTGACCTTGATCACAGACACCTGGGTAGCAATCCCAAGCTGCCTCTTTATATAAGCTACCTATACACCAAGTTTGGTGTCAATAGGTCAAAGCAAACTTAAGTAATTGAGCAGAAACTGAATTTCTATTTTTAGTGTCAGTGACCTTGACCTTGATCACAGACACTTGGGTAGCAATCCCAAGCTGCCTCTTTATATAAGCTACCTATACACCAAGTTTAATGTCAATAGGTCAAAGCAAACTTAAGTAATTGAGCGGAAACTGAATTTCTATTTTTAGTGTCAGTGACCTTGACCTTGATCACAGACACAAGGGTAGCAATCCCAAGCTGCCTCTTGATATAAGCTACCTATACACTAAGTTTGGTGGCAATAGGTCAAAGCAAACTAAAGTTATTGAGCGGAAACTGAATTTCTATTTTTAGTGTCCGTGACCTTGACCTTGATCACAGACACCTGGGTAGCAATCCCAAGCTGCCTCTTGATATAAGCTACCTATACACCAAGTTTGGTGTCAATAGCTAGGCCAAAGCTAACTTAAGTTATTGAGCGGAAACCAAAAGTTGTTATGTTTCGTTGAAAACCTGGTTAAAAATTACAACCAAGAGAAATATCATAAGATGTTGTTTTAAAAAATGATTTGTTCAGTAGAGAGCCAATTTGAAGATGTTATACTGTATAGCACTTTACTATTAAAACTAAAGAAGCAAATGGGTGTCTTAGCAGTGCCTTAATCGTGTTTAAAGGTATTAAGTAGGATGGCTGCAGCAAATTATCTGACATTTTACTGACATTTTAAAAAGCAGCGGTGGAACATTCGACATTTATAAAATATGTATATTATCGTCTAAAAAAGCTGAGCAAAATATGTTTTTGTCTTTTTGCACTCATTCTATTTTTGTATTTCTTAAATCTAAAAACCATCAACTAACTGACACCTTTTAATTCGGTGTCCATTGATTCCAATTAATGTTGAATGTGATCCCAAATAAACATTTTATGGACGAAATAAGACGGTTAAGGTCATTACCGACACAATGTCAAAATCGGCTTACAGTGAAAACTTTACGTCATGGTTTCATATACACGGCTACAAGACATAGAAAGGAACTGGAGATATGTTCAAGTTTCCAATGATACCAATTGTAAGTAGGTATACAAAAGAATTTATTTCAAAACCACTAGTTCAACCTTAATTGAAGTAGTACAACCAAAAGTAAATAACTCTGCATATATTTATTGAAGCATAATTCATGCTATACACTGTAATAATTTTATCCTATTTCAGGTCACTGTATCCAAAGTTTGGGCTTTTCTTGCAGCAATATTTATCATCATTGCCCCATTTACCAATGAGATATATGATATTTACCAAGCTTACATAAAAACAGTGAACAAAATATATCCTGTTAATGCATGCCATGATGAGAATCAACCTAGTTATAGTAAAAGAGATCAAAATGAAGACATTGAAACATCAACTAAACCGCTAGATACAGATCAATCTGACACTTATACTGAAGATAAATCTAAAGAAGTGGATTTCTCACAAACAGAAATAAACGTGGATGTTACTAACTGAAGAACTAATGTTCACTCAAACGTTAAAAGAAATAGTGCAAGAACGTTTTATCATTATGATAGTTTCTTGTGGGCGAGTTTTCAAAATCCTGAATTTCTTCATTTTCTTGATTCAAGTATTTTTTAAGAACTATTTTCTGACGAGGAGCATGACTGAATAGTTAAAAGCCTAACTGACAATCATTAGATAGCCAGCATGGTGTTGATTCTAATCATGTCTGTAACATATCAATATATTCCTATCGTTTCCTTGAGCAAGAAACGTTGTTTTAACTGCCCAGTACTGGGAACCAACAAGCGGACTGGATAGTAATTAAACTAAGTTAAAAGAACTTGTTTCACAATAAAGACAATATAAATAACAAATGTAATAAAATTAAACTTGGATTCATATGACATCTATATTTGTATGTTTTGTAACATGACGTACCATTGTTGTGCAAATATAATACAAAACACGTGTTCTGTTCTATTATCCAAGGATCCTGCATTTCTGGACCATTCTTGAAGACTTTCAACAATGTTTTTATATTATAACAATACAAGTTATCTGTGGAGACAGTTAAAATAATTTATTAGAAATAAGATGGTTTAGTTACGTAAAAAAATGGTTTTATTAAGTCATTGCAGGCAAACATATGAAAAGTTGTATGCATTGGATAGAATTTTCTGGACACTTAAACAGTTTATACTACAACATTTTATGACAATACAGAAGGTAAGAAAATGTTGTGTGAATTCCCAATATTCCTTGACAATTGCCCTACTTCTCAGAGTTAAGTGGGAGAATTACCGTAAAATAATTGCATGACAATTTTATGCTATGTTGCTTCTGTTGAGAATCAAACCAACAACTAGTGGACTTATAGTCATACTGAAGGAGCTTCCAATGTAGATTATCATGGTATAAACAAGATAATAAATACATCAGTATAAATTGAACATATTTATTGACATTTCATATATCATATAACAGACGTATTAATAAAACATGTTATAAAAGAAGATCTTCAGTTAATGCTACAAACCAAAATTGTTACCTGTAGGATATTTGTTTCGAGACAAAATTTAAAATAAAATATAGACATCAGAGACACATACAGACACCAGATAGACACTTTTTTTACTTTTATGTCCTACTGTACTATGATGTCATTATCAGGTTAAATATGACCCACGTTCAAACTTAGCACATTCTCTTTTGAAGAACTTTTTAGGGATGGAACATGCCCCATTTTGATACCTCCTTGGGCAGGGTCTTCTATCAACTCAAGCACATATTTTGAACACTTGACGTACATGACACCAAGATAATGGTGAAGATCTATTACAAAATTGATAACTACCTATTTGCCTTAAATTTTTATAAGAAGATGATTTTAAGAAATTTGTGGAGACGGACAACAAACAAACATCAGTTGATACAATAAAATATAATTAGGGTAAAAGCAAATAGTTTAACAAACAAAATAAAATGCATTAAAAATTAAAATCTAGTAATAAAAACGTTTTACCTAAAACCCATGATAAAAATCAAAATAATTAAACAAACAACCAACTTTAATTGAACTACAGTCAAATCTATACATAGCTAATACTCAAGTTTGCATTTTTAAATTGATCTCCTTATAAGAGAAGTAGATGTGACTGCTTGTACAGTTCCAATTGTACTTGGAATCATTAACAAAACTAACAAAAATCTGTTAAAATCAATGACACTTGTCAAAAACTAAAACAAACTAAAAAGTCTATAGACTAGACACATTGGAGTGGGATAAATTGTTTCGTTCACTTTTGTTTCTTATGTTTCTTCTTTTTCTTATGTTTACTTGGTTTATCTTCAACAATATTATCTTCATGTCTTCTTGGTGGAGAATCTGAATATATATATAATACTGGCTTCAGCGTTGTGTTAACACAATTTAGTTATTTTACAGTGGTCAGCACTAAAGCTGGGTATCGCCAGCAAGTTTGTATCACGATATAGTTCGATTTTAGCCGGTGAGCCGTGACTGCACTTTTGTATTTTTAGAATTTTGGAACATTCCTTCAAAGAGGTACCACAACTTTTTTAACCAGCTATTATTGCATGAAACATTATTACTATGTGACCGTATCGTTTCTGGACAGCGCTTTTTCAGAAGCTATTTATTGGTGTACAATACAATGCATATATACTTGATAAACAATAGTTGAAACTTATTTTCAATGTAGTATTTACTGGGTATACCTATTGGCAATGTTATGATTAGACTCTTCCAACCTGTCATGGCTCACCGAATAAAATTATACCTAAGTAGCCTTGTATCACAATATTTATCACGATTCTTTATATATGGTTGGAAGGAGTAAAAAAGCAAGCATATTTCAAAAATGTTAGTATTATTGAACTAGAAATAACTGCAAACTGAGTTTGAAAGTGCCTTTCATATGAACACCTTTCTAAAGAAATAACAGTTCCATTAAAAAAAAACACGGAAACTATAACATCATTTTACAGAATCCTTTGAGAATTAAGATTTATAATAATTATTGTATATGTACACAAAGAATTTATATGTTAACATGCCTGTAAAATATGCTGAAACTAACTAGACTATTAATATTTTATTTTTCTAACACCAACAATGGCTTTAATTAAACATGAAAAATGGCATTGTTTACATAAATGAGCTGTATACGAGCTCGTACAATATGTATAAAATGTTATTTATACATAAACCTAATGCTACTATCATGTCGTCAACTATGTAATAATTATAACAACATGACATGTTCTCTTTAGCTTTACATGTATGTGACTTTATACACCAACCAGAAAAGGTTCTCACACAAATGTGTAATTTTACCACATCTTGTGGAAAATGGACTTCATAAACTAAAGTGACCAGAATTCAAATTAGAATCTTAAAAGTACTATGTATACAAAAGTTCAAGTTAAAGCAAGTTTTTTTTAAGTGTAATATTAGTATCACTATTCAGACGACTTTTGACATTAACTTCCCTGATCACCGAGTCACGCACCAACAGTTAACATTCAGTTCAGATTTCAGCCACAGTAAACAGTGCACGACTCTAACAGGTACCCATTAACACCTAGGTGAATGAAGCAATCGTAGGCAAATTTCTCGCTCAAGGAAATCAGCAATGCCCCATGTGTGATTCGAACCCAGGACCTCTTAATCCATAAGTGCCAATCCTACCAATGGACTACTGCTCCTATAACTAGGTCTCTAAACATAAAGCAATCAGTCTTATACAAGAACAAATGGTATGCATAATAAAGGTAGAAAGTAAAAGAAAAAATTACCTGCACCAAATGGACGTAGTTTATAAGGTAGGTCATCAGGTACTGTATGTTTCTTAGGTTTGGTTTTGTTGAATACAATTGGCGGGGGTAATGGTATGGCTGGTAATATATCAATATAACCTGTAACCTGACAACCTGTGTAAATATAACAGATAAAGGTAATGGTATGGCTGGCAATATATCAATATAACCTGTAACCTGACAACCTGTGTAAATATAACATAAAGGTAATGGTATGACTGGTAATATATCAATATAACCTGTAACCTGGCAACCTGCGTAAATATAACAGATAAAGGTAATGGTGTGTCTGGTAATATATCAATATAACCTGTAACCTGACAACCTGTGTAAATATAACAGATAAAGGTAATGGTATGTCTGGTAATATATCAATATAACCTGTAACCTGACAACCTGTGTAAATACAAGAGCTCCGCTGGGCGGGGCATTATACGCCCGTGTGCAGTCCATGCTGTGTTCTATCCCATATGAAGTCCCTGTGACCTTGACCAATGACCCCGGGATCTCAGAACAGGTCCCACCCTTAACTGGAGGGCTATCCAAAGCAAAGATTTTGAGAACCTAGGTACAGCCATGGTTGAGTAATCACTGGCACAAGTGTCCTTGCCCTGGAGCCTCAGAACCAAAAGTTCTCACCCTTGACCCAGAGTATTGGTACATAAAATTTGGTGATATTAGATAAAGTTGGTTGTTGGACAAGGTTTTTTCTCATGATTTCCAAGTGAATTTGACCTTTGACCAAGGGGCCTAAAACCAAAGGGGCATATGCTTGACATTTAGGCTACCCTTAAATAAAATTTGGTGAACCTAGGTACAATCATTATTGAGTTATTGTCCGGAAAATGTTTCAATATAAATCAAGTCCCAGTGACTTTGACTTAGACCCTAGGGTCTCCAAATCAAAAGGGAACATCCTCTTCCAAAGAGCTATCAACACATTACTCCTTGACAAATGGGCTGATCCACATACAATTTGGTTAACCTAGGTACAAGCATTGTTTAGTTATTGTCCTGACAATGTTTTTCCATATGATGCCCCTGTGACCTTGACCTTTGACCCAGGGGCCTCAAAACCAATAGGGAACATCCTTGACACATGGGCTACCCTCACATAAAATTTGGTGAACTTATTTCATGTTACTTATTAAATATAGCATTATTTCCATGGTTTGCCATTTTGACTTTATTAACATATTGATTGAACATTTAAAGTCACTGCTTGGTAATTTGATATCTTCTGGTTGATGGTTTAAACTTGACCCAGGGGCCCCAAAACCAATAGGGAACATCCTTGACACATGGGCAACTCGCACATGAAATTTGGTGAACCTAGGTGCAGTCGTTGTTGAGTTATTACCTGGACAATGTTTTTCAATATGATGCCCCTGTGACCTTGACCTTTGACCCAGGGGCCCCAAATCCAATAGGGCAAATCCTTGACACATGGGCTACTCGCACATAAAATTTGGTGAACCTAGGTACATTAGTGGTTCAGGGATTATCTGGACAAAGTTTTTCCATATGATGCCTGTGTGACCTTCACCTTTAAACCTGGGGCCCAAAAACCTATAGGTCACATCCATGACACAAGGGCTACCTTCACATGAAATTTTGTGAACCTAGGTACAGTCATTGTTGAGTTATAACCCGGACAAGGTTTTTTAATATGATGCTCCTGTGACCTTGACCTTTGACCCAGGGGCCTCAAAACCAATAAGGCATACCCTTGACACATGGGCTCCTGGCACATAAAATTTGGTGAACCTAGGTACATTGGTGGTTCAGTTATTGTGTTGACAAAGTTTTTCCATACGATGCCTCTGTGACCTTGACCTTTGAACCTGGGGCCCCAAAACCTGTAGGGAACATCCTTGACACAAAGGCTACCTCCACATAAAATTTCGTGAACCCTAGTACAGTCGTTGAGGAGTTATTGTCCGGACAAGGTTTTTCAATATAATGCCCCTGTGACCTTGACCTTTGACCCAGGAGCCCCAAAACCAATAGGCCATATCCTTGACACAAGGGCTACCCTCACATAAAATTTGGTGAACCTAGGTACATTGGTGGTTCAGTTATTGTCCGGACAAGTTTTTCATTGCTTGCCGTTTTGACTTTATTAACATATGGCATATATAGAGATATATGAAAGGGGAAGTAATTCAAAGTTGAATGAAAAAAATTGAATTATCTCCACTTTACGCACAACTAGGCATCAATGTTTATCATCAGAGGGAGTTTGAAGAAAATTAGCCAAGAAATGAGGGAGGAGTTGTCCACACAAGGAAGACGGACGGACGGACAGACGGACGGACGAGCGGCGCCATAACATAATACGACCCTTCGGGCGTATAATAACATAAAGGTAATGGTATGGCTAGTAATATATCAATATAACCTGTAACCTGGCAACCTGTGTAAATATAACATAAAGGTAATGGTATGTCTGGTAGTATATCAATATAACCTGTAACCTGGCAACCTGTGTAAATATAACATAAATGTAATGGTATGGCTGGTAATATATCAATATAACCTGTAACCTGGCAACCTGTGTAAATATAACAGATAAAGGTAATGGTATGGCTGGTAATATATCAATATAACCTGTAACCTGACAACCTGTGTAAATATAACATAAAGGTAATGGTATGGCTGGTAATATATCAATATAACCTGTAACCTGACAACCTGTGTAAATATAACATAAAGATAATGGTATGGTTGGTAATATATCAATATAACTTGTAACCTGACAACCTGTGTAAATATAACAGATAAAGGTAATGGTATGGCTGGTAGTATATCAATATAACCTGTAACCTGACAACCTGTGTAAATATAACATAAAGGTAATGGTGTGTCTGGTAGTATATCAATATAACCTGTAACCTGGCAACCTGTGTAAATATAACATAAAGGTAATGGTATGTCTGGTAGTATATCAATATAACCTGTAACCTGGCAACCTGTGTAAATATAACATAAAGGTAATGGTATGGCTGGTAGTATATCAATATAACTTGTAACCTGACAACTTGTGTAAATATAACAGATAAAGGTAATGGTATGGCTAGTAATATATCAATATAACTTGTAACCTGACAACTTGTGTAAATATAACAGATAAAGGTAATGGTATGTCTGGTAATATATCAATATAACTTGTAACCTGGCAACCTGTGTAAATATAACAGATAAAGGTAATGGTATGTCTGGTAATATATCAATATAACTTGTAACCTGACAACTTGTGTAAATATAACAGATAAAGGTAATGGTATGGCTAGTAATATATCAATATAACCTGTAACCTGACAACCTGTGTAAATATAACATAAAGGTAATGTTATGGCTGGTAATATATCAATATAACCTGTAACCTGGCAACCTGTGTAAATATAACATAAAGGTAATGGTATGGCTGGTAATATATCAATATAACCTGTAACCTGGCAACCTGTGTAAATATAACAGATAAAGGTAATGGTATGGCTTGTAGTATATCAATATAACCTGTAACCTGACAACCTGTGTAAATATAACAGATAAAGGTAATGGTATGGCTGGTAGTATATCAATATAACCTGTAACCTGACAACCTGTGTAAATATAACAGATAAAGGTAATGGTATGGCTTGTAGTATATCAATATAACCTGTAACCTGACAACCTGTGTAAATATAACAGATAAAGGTAATGGTATGGCTGGTAGTATATCAATATAACCTGTAACCTGACAACCTGTGTAAATATAACAGATAAAGGTAATGGTATGGCTGGTAGTATATCAATATAACCTGTAACCTGACAACCTGTGTAAATATAACAGATAAAGGTAATGGTATGGCTGGCAATATATCAATATAACCTGTAACCTGGCAACCTGTGTAAATATAACATAAAGGTAATGGTATGTCTGGTAGTATATCAATATAACCTGTAACCTGACAACCTGCGTAAATATAACATAAAGGTAATGGTATGGCTGGTAATATATCAATATAACCTGTAACCTGGCAACCTGCGTAAATATAACATAAAGGTAATGGTGTGTCTGGTAATATATCAATATAACTTGTAACCTGGCAACCTGTTTACTAAAAACAATAGTATTTTCAATAATATAATAATGTAAAATGTTCAGTGTCATAAGAAACTTTACACAATAAAAAACTTGTATTTTTTCTTTATTATAAATACATGTACAATTAAATTTTATGTGAGACATATTTATGCATTAGAATAAGTATAATAGTTTGTAATATTTTCATGAATAGTAATAATACTCCATATAATTCTACAAATTATTGTTATAAATATGATTTTAATATTTCAATATTGAAAAACAGATTTTAACCATTTGTGAAGTTTTTTATGGAATGTAAACATGCAAGTCCAAACTTTCAGTTATTTTGAAGAGTTGTTTATAAAGTTGTCCAAACTGCATAATTAACATTCATTTGTCCAAAAAAGACTAGAAATGAAACTATTGACTATCACTTTAACGCCCATGTTTTTGAAGGAAAATATTCTGCAACCATTAGAATTGGTTTACTATCTCACAATAATAAAATAGAATATATAAAACATGTTGTTGTCATTCAAGACACAGATTCAATATCATGAGTTAGTCTGAATCACCTGCCCCTTACCACTATTGATATCAGGTCAGGCAAAGCAAAAAAATGGCCTTGCCTTAAATTTATCTACTAGTTACTAACTATTCTATTACTTTTTTGCATGATCATTTTCTGATAACAGTAAAGTTCTTCATATGCCATTCCCTGATGACTTTTCATTCTTTACTTTACTCTATAGTAAACAACTAACCAAAATTACATGTCATCAAAGTGGACACATTAGGGACCTTAAATAGTCTTGTTAGAAATTTGATACTTTATTAAGCATGAATGGATGGTCTTATATAAGGTATTCACAGTAGTTTTTGTACTGAGATCATGTGGTTTAAGTCTTCATAGTTAGACTTTTTCATTTGAAAACAAGATTATCCAATATCTTGTACAATACATTGGGCACAGCCATTATTCTGCTTTGCCTGATGAAGTTTTCCCCACCAATGTGTGACTGGAAACCAGACAATATCAGGAGTTATCCAAGTATGTTTATAAAATATAAACAATCAAGGTTGCTATACAGTGACACAATAATCATCATACCTTAGAAATAATCTACATTGTAAGTATGTTTTATATAGACAGAAGTAAGGTACATACCTAGACTGAAGTAATCCTCAGAAATAACTGTATATTGTATGTTTTATATCAACAGAAGTAAGGTACATACCTAGTCTGAAGTCATCCTTAGAAATAATCTATATTGTAAGTATGTTTTATATCAACAGAAGTAAGGTACATACCTAGTCTGAAGTCATCCTTAGAAATAATCTATATTGTATGTTTTATATAGACAGAAGTAAGGTACATACCTAGTCTGAAGTCATCCTTAGAAATAATCTATATTGTAAGTATGTTTTATATAGACAGAAGTAAGGTACATACCTAGTCTGAAGTCATCCTTAGAAATAATCTATATTGTATGTTTTATATCAACAGAAGTAAGGTACATACCTAGTCTGAAGTCATCCTTAGAAATAATCTATATTGTATGTTTTATATAGACAGAAGTAAGGTACATACCTAGTCTGAAGTCATCCTTAGAAATAATCTATATTGTAAGTATGTTTTATATAGACAGAAGTAAGGTACATACCTAGTCTGAAGTCATCCTTAGAAATAATCTATATTGTATGTTTTATATCAACAGAAGTAAGGTACATACCTAGTCTGAAGTCATCCTTAGAAATAATCTATATTGTATGTTTTATATAGACAGAAGTAAGGTACATACCTAGTCTGAAGTCATCCTTAGAAATAATCTATATTGTAAGTATGTTTTATATAGACAGGAGTAAGGTACATACCTAGTCTGAAGTCATCCTTAGAAATAATCTACATTGTAAGTATGTTTTATATAGACAGAAGTAAGGTACATACCTAGTCTGAAGTCATCCTAAGAAATAATCTACATTGTAAGTATGTTTTATATAGACAGAAGTTAGGTACATACCTAGTCTGAAGTCATCCTTAGAAATAATCTTTATTGTAAGTATGTTTTATATAGACAGGAGTAAGGTACATACCTAGTCTGAAGTCATCCTTAGAAATAATCTATATTGTAAGTATGTTTTATATAGACAGAAGTAAGGTACATACCTAGTCTGAAGTCATCCTAAGAAATAATCTACATTGTAAGTATGTTTTATATAGACAGAAGTTAGGAACATACCTAGTCTGAAGTCATCCTTAGAAATAATCTATATTGTATGTTTTATATAGACAGGAGTAAGGTACATACCTAGTCTGAAGTCATCCTTAGAAATAATCTACATTGTAAGTATGTTTTATATAGACAGAAGTAAGGTACATACCTAGTCTGAAGTCATCCTTAGAAATAATCTATATTGTACGTATGTTTTATATAGACAGGAGTAAGGTACATTCCTAGTCTGAAGTCAACCTTAGAAATAATCTACATTGTAAGTATGTTTTATATAGACAGAAGTAAGGTACATACCTAGTCTGAAGTCATCCTTAGAAATAATCTACATTGTACGTATGTTTTATATAGACAGGAGTAAGGTACATACCTAGTCTGAAGTCATCCTTAGAAATAATCTATATTGTAAGTATGTTTTATATAGACAGGAGTAAGGTACATACCTAGTCTGAAGTCATCCTTAGAAATAATCTATATTGTAAGTATGTTTTATATAGACAGAAGTAAGGTACATACCTAGTCTGAAGTCATCCTTAGAAATAATCTATATTGTAAGTATGTTTTATATAGACAGGAGTAAGGTACATACCTAGTCTGAAGTCATCCTTAGAAATAATCTATATTGTAAGTATGTTTTATATAGACAGAAGTAAGGTACATACCTAGTCTGAAGTCATCCTTAGAAATAATCTATATTGTATGTTTTATATAGACAGGAGTAAGGTACATACCTAGTCTGAAGTAATCCTTAGAAATAATCTAGAGTGTAAGTATGTTTTATATAGACAGAAGTAAGGTACATACCTAGTCTGAAGTCATCCTAAGAAATAATCTATATTGTAAGTATGTTTTATATAGACAGAAGTAAGGTACATACCTAGTCTGAAGTAATCCTTAGAAATAATCTACATTGTAAGTATGTTTTATATAGACAGAAGTAAGGTACATACCTAGTCTGAAGTAATCCTTAGAAATAATCTATATTGTAAGTATGTTTTATATAGACAGAAGTAAGGTACATACCTAGTCTGAAGTCATCCTTAGAAATAATCTATATTGTAAGTATGTTTTATATAGACAGAAGTAAGGTACATACCTAGTCTGAAGTCATCCTTAGAAATAATCTATATTGTAAGTATGTTTTATATAGACAGAAGTAAGGTACATACCTAGTCTGAAGTCATCCTTAGAAATAATCTATATTGTAAGTATGTTTTATATAGACAGGAGTAAGGTACATACCTAGTCTGAAGTAATCCTTAGAAATAATCTACATTGTAAGTATGTTTTATATAGACAGAAGTAAGGTACATACCTAGTCTGAAGTCATCCTTAGAAATAATCTATATTGTAAGTATGTTTTATATAGACAGAAGTAAGGTACATACCTAGTCTGAAGTCATCCTCAGTTCCATCTTTCAAACATAAACTACTAAATCTCTTCTGAAAATTAAAAGATCATTTTTTTCAGTTTACACTAATTTATTTAAGCTTAATCAAAATGCAAGTTATTACAACTCAGATTTATCACACTATGAGTTCACTTCCTGGTCTCCCAGTACTGAGCTTCAGTAAGATAAAGTTGCATGCTCAAGGTAACATCAATGTAGGTTTTTGATGAGATTTGAACCAACACAAATCTGGATATCCAATGATTAACAGTCCAACATTGTAACCACTAAGCCATGCCCCTTTCATTTTTAATATTTGATAATTTTCACATTACAAATCATGTAAAATAGTTACATAACCAGACATGTAATGTGGAAACTACATTAAAGCCAGATTTAAAAACTTTAATAAAAAAATTACAAAGGGAAATAATCCATAATAAAGCCAGGTAGAGTTGTGGTTACTGTCTTATTCTGTTTATCACATGGTATGTTATCATTGTATGAAGTTTCATGACGATCTGACAATAAATGGCAGAGATATATGCTAAATTGAAAACTATAATGCAATTGTTACAACACCAGACGCCCACACAACCGCCTGCCCGGGTTTCGCCAAACTATTAGCCAATTTTTTTCGTTGAAAAATCAGGCTAAAAACTATGTATACACAGTGGTACAAAAGTTTTTACACAATATAATATTTTGAAGTATACTTTGATATACATTACATGCAGACATTACATGTAGTTTTACAACTAATATACAGTTTAACATGAATCATCAGTTATGTTCTTTATGTATTACAAAAAATGAATGAAATAAGTCTGCAATAATTTTTACTAAGAGAAAGTATAAAAAAATACATGTGTAAAATGTTTTTGAACTCCAGTGTTTATCTCGAACACAGAGTTATAAAAACATTCTGTATAGATCAAGTTGTGGCACATAAAGATACAAAAGTTTAAATTCCCACATGGCGATAGTAAGTGCTCTTATGAGCATAAAATATAGCAGGTATTGATTTAGGTTTGAATGAGTAATGGCTCATATTTACCCATTAGTGAAGAAACAAAGAGAATTTAAAGCAAATTCTCATATCAGCATTTATTAGATCAGCAACATATAATTCAAACTATGTTTCATTAGTCCAAGAAAATTTGAAAGGCACAGAACGTATTGCTAATGTTATATAACAAACTTACCATATCTGTAGGGTATAACTGAGTATTTACTTCAAAATCTGACTTTCCCTGTAATTAGAACAAATTATTTTTCCTTCAATGAAAATATTTAAACTCTGGCTTAAATTGGGAACAATAATTAGCATTTCTAAAAATTCTGGTAATTTATTATGATTACTTGGAACATAGAATGGGGCCTTTAATCAGCCCCTGGTAATAGGAAATCAAAGTATTGAAATACAGAAAGACTTTTGTGCACATTGAAACCTAACAAATCCATACTACTGATAACTCCCATGTTGGGATCTAGACATTTTCTCAGGGGGGGGGGGGGGGGGGGGGGGCGACCAAAAAATTGCAATTACCAATATATCAATACAAATAATCTGTACATTAAAATGATTCATTGATAAGGATGTTAGATGTTTAAACATTTCCAGTTCTAGCCATGAGGAGTCCTCCACAATTAGTACCCTTTTTAGGTGTTTTTGCTTGTTTTTGTTTTCCTGATTTTAAGTGTTGTTAATACATGTTGTGAAATGAGGTAATTTTACCTTATGACATCATGCACTAGGCTATTTTAAGTTAAATCATCAGTTATCATGTTCAAACTGTACTGATGTCATGCTTGGCAAATGGGAGTAATTTTGTAAGTGTAAGGTTTAGCAGCCCTCAAACAGTCTGTGATTTACTTTAGAGAAAATAAAAAAACCAGAAACCATTTTAAATAGTTATTCATATTTAGACCAAGATATTGTCTACTTAAAAACATCAAATGATTAACTGTTTAGGATTAAGGATCCGCGCATAACTCCTTACACAGTAGATTCAAGTACAAATTGAGCAGTGCAAAAATGCGGGCGAAATGTTAATTCTACCCTGTATTACTGGCAAATACTATCAGTTCAAAATATAAAGATTTTATTTTCCTCTTCTTCCCATACAAAATCTTAAAGTACAGTTTTTCCTGTACACTTTGTTTTTGCATACAAATTATGTAGGTATTATAATTATGGTACAATACTGTAAAACAACTTAAACTTCAAGTAATACAATTAATGACTGCAGTATCATTACATTAAATAGCTACAGACACTATCAATATACAAATCATTTTATTGCTTTTACTACATAAACTTCTCAATGTGGAATGTAAACCTTTGATTTGCTATGGTCAATATTAACACTTCATTGATCACCATGTATATGTATACTGCTTATAGTGTATTAACGAGATTTGACTGCCCCTCCTTTCAAGCGCTTATCAATTGATGTAAACACCTGTCTGCTGACGTCGCATTCAAAACATATATAGGTCATATACACGACGGCCAGCTCTTCCTACTATAGATTTCCTGGACACTTATCTATCACCAGTACTAACTAACCCTACCACAAGGCCGACAACTCGTGTATAGGGTATGACCTGCTGTGACCGGGTTTCGAACCCGCGAACTCCGGATTCGAAGTCAGACATGCTAACCACTACGCCAAAGCCGCGGCATATATAAACTTTGGATCTATTATATAATAAATAGTAACGTATATAATAAAAGTAACTATTCAATATATAATATTATAAACTGTAAATACCTCATCTGTTGTTAGACTTATATCAGTCTTACCATTCATATTTATAGTTTGTCCATTGAGAGATGATATATCTACCTATATAATATAGAAAATATTCATATTTATAGTTTGTCCATTGAGAGATGATATATCTACCTATATAATATAGAAAATATTTATATTTATAGTTTGTCCATTGAGAGATGATATATCTACCTATATAATATAGAAAATATTTATATTTATAGTTTGTCCATTGAGAGATGATATATCTACCTATATGATATAGAAAATATTTATATTTATAGTTTGTCCATTGAGAGATGATATATCTACCTATATGATATAGAAAATATTTATATTTATAGTTTGTCCATTGAGAGATGATATATCTACCTATATGATATAGAAAATATTTATATTTATAGTTTGTCCATTGAGAGATGATATATCTACCTATATAATATAGAAAATATTTATATTTATAGTTTGTCCATTGAGAGATGATATATCTACCTATATAATATAGAAAATATTCATATTTATAGTTTGTCCATTGAGAGATGATATATCTACCTATATAATATAGAAAATATTTATATTTATAGTTTGTCCATTGAGAGATGATATATCTACCTATATAATATAGAAAATATTCATATTTATAGTTTGTCCATTGAGAGATGATATATCTACCTATATAATATAGAAAATATTCATAGTTTGTCCATTGAGAGATGATATATCTACCTATATAATATAGAAAATATTTATATTTATAGTTTGTCCATTGAGAGATGATATATCTACCTATATAATATAGAAAATATTCATAGTTTGTCCATTGAGAGATGATATATCTACCTATATAATATAGAAAATATTCATATTTATAGTTTGTCCACTAAGAGATGATATATCTACCTATATAATATAGAAAATATTTATATTCAAATCTGGGACTTTGATCATTCAGCAGTGGTGCAAAGGTTGATATTGCAATATGAATTCTGATGGTTTTTTAACCAGTTTATATTTTCCTGAATCAGCTTCTGTAGTTATGTACTACACCGATTGTTGTTTTTTCAGAATCTGAAATCTAAATGTTTGATTAAAATGTGTTGAAATTATTAAATTGTCTTATTGTGCTTTAAAATGTCAATCAATTCATCAAATGAGAGAATGCTTCACTTCCAAAGTTGGTTTTAAAATAAGTATTTTTTCACACATAGATTCTATTAAAAATTACAAGTCATTCACGCATATAGATAAAGGATAGTTTGAAGTAACACATACTAGTCAAGTTGTATAAAGTTTATCCATTAAAGATGATGCACTTGCATGAATTCATGCTCCCTATGTCTATGTAAAATACTGATATGTATTGTGATATATTGCAATACAGATTTAACATATTGTAAAACCCCTATTAAGCAGGGATCTTATCACAGTAACAAACAATTATCATTCGTATTGTAATACAAGATGCTTTCAATTCAACATGCAATTTACACAATATTCAGTTACAATTTGTCTAAACAATATAAAGGATAACAGGGCTTTTTCAGTATATCTCACGTGGCCGAATATGGGCCCCATTTCCATTGCCAAATGGTGACCTTTTTTCCCAATTTCAAGTAAAAATTCCCAATCTCATTAAATAATTATCTTTCGAATTGGATGCCTTTTCAAAAGAAACTATGAGATCTCGACTTTCCCCAGGTTGTTTGTTTAATTTTGATCCATGATCCGTGATACAATCAAAACAAGAATTATACAAAAATAATAGAAACATGAGAATTTTCATTGAATGTCTTATTGAACTGTCAGAACTAGCTCTTGAAGAGCACTGCAACACATTCAGAAACATCAAAGCAAGGCATATAAAGATTTAATGCAGAAAAATAAATGTCAAAATTTACAAACTGGTTTGATTTGTCAGTATTTTTTCCCAAATCTGACTATATACTGTGTTAAAAATTCCCAATTTGGACAGAGGCCTTTTTTCCCCAAAACCCCCTGAAAAAGCCCTGGATAAAGATTATAAAAAACAAATATAAGAATTATCTTACATGACTAGGTACTGATATTGTGAAGAGTTTCTTCCCTTTGATATCTTTCTGTGTTAAATATTTACTATTTGTATCAATTATAAAATCATCTGGAGGTTTATATCTACAAATATAATACAGAGTACAATGTAGTTTATATTTAATTCAATTTCCATTAACAGATATCCTGTAGATGGCTTTCTTATAGGTTCTCTCGTCCACGCTCAGGGGGTCATGTTGAGATAACCTTAGCGTCTACCAATCAATGCGTAGCTTTTATCTAGACGAAACACTATTAATAGCATATAGATTTCTTCATTTCTATTTTTAGCGGGAGGCAAGCAAATTTGATGGCGGTGTTATTTACAGGCTATGATTGGATGGCTCTTTTCAAATTGTGCGACATTACAGTGTAAACAAGTTACTTAACAAAATGATTTGGTCATGAATATCATAAAAGCAAAGGTCAGCTGTACTATAGTATAGTAATGTAGTTTGTTTAAAACCTGTTTAAAACATCAAACTGGTAAATTTGATCAAACTGACAGTGGCGCATACATTTACCCTGCCATTTGTATCATTGGATTGATACTATTTTAATAATACCTGTACAAAAATACAGACATATATTTCATATTTCATCCACAGTGAGTACTCAAGTATGGTATTGACACTTATGAACACTGTGTTCAATCATGAATGTACGGGATAAATGAATGTACTGTTGACAGTTGAATAGAATTCACTAATACCAACATACATACAACAAAACAATTATATAAACATATAGATACCTGATTTTATTCTTGCTTGTTTCAAGTGAATCCTTTACTAATTTCTTATGTTTCGTTTGTTTTATACTAACTTCACTAACTGATTGAATTATTTCATCATCAACTAAGTCATCAACAACTGCATCTTGAACTTCACAACGTGTAAATGTTTTCTGTCTTTTATCAAATTGTGTATTCTTACTAGGAATAGACTCTGTTTTGTCAGACAATGAACAAGGGAGAGCATAATTATCCCTCTTTCGTTTAATCTGTGTACGATTACCTCCCTTTATTGAGCTAACATCACTATCTGGATCAGAAGAAGAATATCTCTTTCTCTGAGTTAGATTATCTCCCTTGGAAGAACTGACATCACTATCGGAATCATCTGAGGAACTTGCTAGAAAGGTTGTAGTAACTGATTTAAAAGTGGAGGTTTTCTTTTTAGTATTTTCATATACATCATTGCTGTCTAATCTAACTTTGTTTGTTGTTTTATTCACCTAAAATTAGAAAATTTAAATTCATCATTTGTTTAATCAATATTACCAGGTTTATCACTGTGTCAACACAAATTAAGGTCACTTTATGATCACAAGCCCATCAAGCGAGGGCTCGAATTTAACAAAAAAAATGACTAGCAATTTTTTGTGAGTTGATTTTATTTCAATTCGCAAAAATGAAGAAAACAAGTAAATCTGTGAGCTAATGCTCACTAGTGATACCCCCGCAAAAATCTAAAAATATGCGACAAACAGGAAGTAGATGAGCAAGGAGCATGAAATTGCTTTACACCACATGGGACTATGGGAGTATGGGATGAAGCAATATGCTAAGTATTAGACTGCTGCATGTTATAGTTGCTGAGAAAACTGCGACAGAAATTTTGTAACGGACGGACAGACGGACAAGGGTAAAACAGTATACCCCCTCTTCTTCGAAGCGGGGGTATAATTACTTGTGTTTTGTTCTCCAAATTTTAATGGCATACATAGTAACTATTCATATATGCAATATATAAACAACATAGTACTAAATTTACTACAGATAGAACACAGGTGTTATTGTAGGATAGACAAAGAATACCCAACATGTTTGTACTGTGAATTTTTAATAAATGCTATCATTCTATTTGACTGTTTCAATGCTGATATGAGCCTCATTAGTTTGGACAGAAATATTTTTGCAACGATTTCAACTCGTGAAAATTAGCAAGTTAAAGTAAAAGTTACTCACAATTTTCAAAATCCACTTGCGTTTTGAAAGTATGCCAACTCAAATTTGAGCCCTGCAAGCTGAGCTTTTCTAGACTCTTGTCTATAATTTAACTTACTAACCCTTCTATAAGGACAATAACTTCTCTATTTTCCTTACTAATGGAGTAATTTTGTCAAATTTTCATAGAAGGGTTGAACAGCCCAGGGAGGGGGATTCAAACCTGTTTTCCCATTGAGAAACAAGATTGGAAATCCTTGCACACTTCCAATTGTGCTATGCAACACGGTCCTCATCATATTGTAATACAAAAACTTTAAATAATGGCTATCAGAGTGATAGATTGGCATACATATGTTCCAGGAGAACATCCTCTAAAAATTAATTAGAGTGACATATGGTCCTGGATTGCTCACTTGAGTCAATACTGATAATAAGTTTGCACCAATCTTGAAATTCTAAATATTATATACTTAAAACTTAGGTCTTAATATGTTACATCAAATAAATTACAAGATATTTTTCTGCTCATGATTGCTAATGAAATTATCTTTATTCTACTCTGAGCAAAATTCATTTAATTTGCACTTTTAGTGAGATCTCATCACATTTTGCTGACTGATTTTGATCACATGACCCCTGAAAGGTCAAGTGATACTAAAGTGATAACATGGAAGAAAAATTCATGGAAAAGAAAAAATACAAGAAGCCATTAAAATCAAACAATGCAAGCCATCTCTGACATGAGGAACTGGATATACCATGTGTTATATTTCCTTTCTCTGAACAGAAAAGAGAGACTTCAAGTAAGTATCACTGCAGGGCTCGACATTAAAGGTCATCCAATTGCCACCGACGACCTATTTTTCTTGTGTCTGGGCAACTTGTTACAGTACAACCTCTCTTGAACAACACCTATTGGGAGTTACTTCATTGAGTAGCTATCTAGAGGTCGTTGCTCTGCAGAGGTTAAATCTAATTAAAAATACGTCTTAGGCCCTTAGGGAAATATTAATTGTTGTTGTTGTTCAGAGGATTTGTTCTGTAGAGGGCCCCTCTGCAGAGGTTACACTTTACTGCTAATAAACATTTCGTGTGTATAGCGAAAAATGGTTGTAACTCACCCTTTTCTAATATTGAGTTACGACTGTTTTGCTTCTGGCAAGTGAAAAATATAGCTAGTTGTCTTACAGGGCAACCTACTTAATTTATGTTGAACCCTACACTGGTTTACAACAGTCAACTTGTATCACCTAAACATTATAGTTAGTAGAGTTTACAAGTTGTACAACAGTACCTTTTTACTTTGTAATCTATGTACAGGTGTTGTTAATGGTGAGAATTTACAAATACTTATATCTGACATATCTAGCACATCCATCCTTTATGTAATCTGAAATATAATAACAAGGTTTTTTTTTGTAATTATTTATTACTATAAAAATAACATAAACATAACTATTAACATATGAGCTGTGGTTATCAATGTAAAACATATAGAGACACATTCATAACTCATTCCATACAGAATATAACATATACAATGTATTGTACATGCATGTAAGTATCATAAATCATTCTAAATGCACTTTAAGATCTTTAAAGTTTTGACTTCATAGAGTGTAACTTAAAATATATACATAAATACTAGTTTGGTCATGTTTCCATTATATTTGGCTCAATACATATAATAATATAAACATTATGAATCAATCTTATACTTATAATAATAATCTTATAATAACAAGGTTAAAGTCAACATTGTATAATAGTTGTTAAATGTGTAACTAGCATCGGTATGTTTTTAACAATGTCCAGAGTGATGTCAGTTCATCTTGGTTGATGGACATGTTATTACGTCTTAGTTGTAAGACGCTCATTGAATATAGTTGTTACGAAGAGTATAAAGGAGAAAATTAGTTAATTTAAGTCAGTCTGCAGTTGGCAGCAGACTTGCACGTTCGGCATGGACAGCCGGCTAGCTTAAGGTCTTCAGCAAACCCTTGTGTTTAATGTTATTAAACAGATATACTGAAGAGAAGTCTATGATAAGAGTCCACCAATAATCATGCCAGGAATCTGCCACACTCGTATACATTTATCGAGTGTGCATTGAAGTAAATTGAAGATTATTCTGTTAAAATAATGTATTGAATCTTATAATTAGCCAACTTACAACATATCAACTTATATAATCAAGTGACCATTCCGAACGTAAAATACGAGATTATTTCTATTCTATGCTTTATGTAGTTCAACATTTACTTCTCCCAACAAGCTTCTGCTTTGAGTAGTAACAGAATAATGTCCAAATGTGTAACGAGTTACGCCGGGCGGGTCCAATAATGTGAGACATGTTTGTTGATTGTATCGCGAAAACAGGTGAAAACTAATAAAACGTTAAAAATGGGAATATCCGAGAATGAAATAACGGTAGAATCGAAAGAAAATATTATTTAAATCAACAAGAAATATATTGACTAAAAAATCTACCCGTAAAATGGATCATACCTATGAATTTAATAATCGAGCTAGCGATTTGTTGTGCTTTGACGTTTTCGCGGTTTCTTGGGTGTGCTTGATTGTCTACTGTAAATATCAGAACAGTGAAATCTTTAATCGAATATTTGAAAAGCCTATGTAAGAATGATCGTATCTACAACTTTTTTGATAAATGTGGTATGAATTTTACATGTTCTTGTACATGTTCGCAATGTTTTTGTAAGCAGAATTAATGCATAGTTTATAATACACTTAATTCACTTTTAAATGTCAAGGACCCTATTTAGGGTTCTTGTAGAGGCAAGCAATTTTTTTATATAATTTTTGAGAATTTGTTTGTCCAAGATCTTTTAAATTAAACTAACTTATGATATTTTGTAAAAGATTGATGTTAATGTCATATAATGGTGTTCGTTCTGGTTCGTTCATATTCAGTCAAAACAAATTATATAATTTAATTACAAATAAAATATGAATCATCCAAGTTGGTATACTTTCGTAAAAATCTCCATTTCGTTCCCGAAAGACGAAATGAAAGTTTCTTCACTTTTTTTAAAATATTATATATGCTATACATCAAACATCTTTACATGGCCCTCTATGAATGCACCAAAATCAAAAACATAGATTCTAATTCCCTGCCAAAAATGTTTTAAACCCTGTTGTCAAATTTAAAACTCTTTGATAGTCAAAAAACACGCATTCTAAAATGATAAAAAGGCGTCAAAAATAAACTTAATTCACTGGCTCAGGGACATTCTGATAAATAATGATAAAATAAAAGCTAAAACATGTGCACTATCAGTAACTCAAGACTGAAATCACTTTTTAATTCTAAAATAACAAGAAATCATTTATCTACAAGCGTTTAGAGATGTATTGGTGGAGATTAGTTGATGTATGATGTATTATATATATCATGATGATGTCAGTTTAATGACACTGATATAGATTAGAGACGGTAAACATATTGCTGTACTAAAGTCTTTATTCAGAGATATAGATTACACCTATCTCCATGTCTCTGCTTTCTTCTAACATTGATATAAAACATAAATTAGAAACCACTGGTGATTGTATCAGAGTGAAATCATTCTGGTACTGCGATGTCATAGACACTTCATGGTGGAATCGAAATCCCATACTATTAAAAGTTTTTTTTCTCGTATTATTTTATTTTAGCTCGATAGCGAAACAAGTTAATCTAACTTAGATCTTACCTACAAGCACTGTGTCTGCTAAGAGCTTTGAGACCTTCAAACGTGTGCTTCTACAACCATAAACAATATAAGTATGTTTTTAAATTTCACTGTATATATGTGAAGCACAAGTTTTTAACATGGACTTTTAAATTCATTTTTTAAATATTTTTATATGCGCACACCCAAACATACGGCTAGATAGTCAACTTGATGACGGTGGAAGTAGAAGCAGAACGGAACAAATCAGAACAAAGCAGAGCAGACCAGAACATAATAGAACAGATCAGAACAGAACAGAACAGAACAATCATTTCGTCGCAGTATGTATATTAAACATGAAAAACAAATACAATGTAAATACCATACATTATGACAGTGCAATATACATGAAAACATTTTTACTTTTTTATGTTATAATTCTAACGTTATAAGCAACCTTTCTTTTGACCATTTTGTACATTAATCAGTAGTAAATACAGTTACCTATGGTAGAGTTTATCAGGAGACAAGACATTGATTTAGGGATTGTCTGTCATTATATAGGGAGACATGAATATAAGACAAATAACCATGGAGTGAAAATTTATCTTTTATTTATCCTCATAGAATCATCCTGTCATTGATTTTAACTTATAATCATATTAACTTAATGCAATATTGATATGGTTACAAAACTATGGTTTTAAAAATTCCTAATTCAACTTTCCCGCGAAGATAATGATTAATACGTCGTTATCATAATTTGACTTACATTGTTTAACTAATAAGTAAACCAAACTTTCTTGTTTTAACCAAACGTTCCAGTATCTCTATTTACTTGTCCAAAATAATTCTATTTTGATTGATACGAATTCGATATTTAATTTATCTCCTTTCACCAAATCTATGCACAGTACCTTCCAAAAGACGTTTAACAAAATCATGTATTTATGATAAGACAATTCATATTTACCGATGAAAAAAGAAACAAGGAGTCATCTGAGCAAAATCCCCAAATTAGTAGGGCTCTACACCGGTATACGATATATATCGAATACCGGTATTGTAGGTTCGATAGATATATCGGATCGAACGTTCCCGTATCGAACAAAATATCGACTAATGACGGTCATCCAAAGAAAAAATCCAAGGCCTGCAATTCAGTTAATACATTGTAGTTTGTATTGCAAAATCAACATTCTACTGCTTCCAATTCGATATTGACTAATCTGTGGACGAACAATCTCGTAATATGACATTCTTTCGCGCAAACATTTCACACGGTCACATCATGTTTTGATCTTTTCAATCAAGGGGAAGTAACTGATGCAGTTAGAATGTTCTTAGTATGTACTTTTGTTTATAATTAGTTCGGGAAATAACAATCAGTATTTAAAATGTAGATAAATTCTAAGAACCAGTAGTCACTCGAATTTGTTCGGGCAGATCCGCAATGTAAAGAGAACTTGATTGTACATAGATGATATGTCATATAAATAGCTGAAGTTCTGAAAGAATGTTTTCCTTTTGCCGAATCTAGACCAGACTCATTGGATGCAATGATATTTTTAAAAAAAGCAAACGTCAAAGACGTCAACATTTACGATATCAACAAGACAGTGGATTTAATAGTATGGTGCTACTACAATTAAAACAAATGAATAAACAACACGGTTTTGCTGTTTTAAAAAAAAGCTATTTATCATTAAATATCATATGATATATCGAATATCGATCAATTCGTATCGATACGAATATCGTATCGATTATTCTGGCCGATATAGAGTCCTACAAATTAGCATTGAGTTTTAAAAAATCATATGTTTCAAACTATTGTATATAAATACGTTTTATTTTGATAAAAGTCTGACTGTGTGGAATTGTTCATAAACTTAATAGAACTTTTTATTACCCAACACAAAATATTTAAGTTAAGAAAGGTAACCTGGAACATGAACAAACGTTCAAGGTTTTCTAAACGATATATGTTGGACATTTAATTCAATTGATAAAATCATACATACGCTGTAATCAAAGTAAGGTTACCAGCAGTAAACATCATCAGTTTTTCTCAACAATTTTATGTGTCAAAGAATTTCTGGCGTACACTGTATAGACATGACAATGATGTTAGTTATTGTAAACTAAAATAGTTATAATCAATACAGAACTTATATATATATCCCTACAGGTGTCCCTTCATGATAACATTTATTTTATAATTGGTGATATAACCCACTTACACAGAATATAACACGTTTTTGTGATGATGAATAAATACTGTAAGTAGCTTAAATTGTTTTATTAAATTAAAATGCGCATTTTTATTATGAAAAGAAAAACGCCAATATTTTTCTAAATAGTTTGATATTTCTTATGTTTAAATATTCAAATGTGTATTTTAGAACGACTGGTTCAGTTTAATAGAAATTATTCTAACTCCATTGTGAAACATATTCTAACAATTTAGATTTAACAAGTCCGCTTGCTGCCCTTCAATACTGGAATAGTGGGATAAAGTTTCTATCTGGAGGAGACAATGATGTAGGTATTGTATATGTGATGTGAACATAATGTAGGTATTGTATATGTGATGTGAACATGATGTAGGTACTGTATATGTGATGTGAACATAATGTAGGTATTGTATATGTGATGTGAACATAATGTAGGTATTGTATATGTGATGTGAACATAATGTAGGTACTGTATATGTGATGTGAACATGATGTAGGTATTGTATATGTGATGTGAACATAATGTAGGTATTGTATATGTGATGTGAACATAATGTAGGTATTGTATATGTGATGTGAACATGATGTAGGTATTGTATATGTGATGTGAACATAATGTAGGTATTGTATATGTGATGTGAACATGATGTAGGTATTGTATATGTGATGTGAACATAATGTAGGTATTGTATATGTGATGTGAACATAATGTAGGTATTGTATATGTGATGTGAACATAATGTAGGTATTGTATATGTGATGTGAACATAATGTAGGTATTGTATATGTGATGTGAACATAATGTAGGTATTGTATATGTGATGTGAACAAATATGGATCTAGCTATACAATGAGTACCAATACAACAGAGTTTGAATCTGTAAATGGTTCGTCCGACCATTTTGGTAAAATGTATCATTGCGCGGTTTGAACGTCTGAATGAATTAATCAGAATAATACAATTATATAATTGGCCAACAATCGGAATGTTTTGTTTGCTAAGTGATATTGTTCATAATGTCAATAATTTAAACTTTGTAATATCTAACACAAAATATTAAAGAAATTTAACCTGGGACTTCCGTCCATGTAATGTGGACTTTTAAATCTATTATAAACTCCACAGAAGTATGGTTCGCCTGGAAGTCGAACCAAAGGCCTTTCCATCGACTGAGAGAGCCTGACGCGACCAACATTTTTGTGTTTGTTTTAACCAAGGTCCGTCCGCTCTGTAAGGATGCATTACAAAATAAATTTTACGAAAAAAAGTTATCGTAAGTAAAAGTCAAAATTTTGCAGTTCGAAGTCAGAAGGATAATTAACATAACTAGTATGTTTATTAAAAGATACACACTATTCTACACAATGGAATAACATTAAGAATTAATTTGCAAAAAATGACGGCATGCTTTCGACTTACAATGATTTTTGTGTGTAAAATGTTTGTGAAAAGCGCCAATGACCAGAAACTTAGACTAAACTTAACCTGTCTAGAAGTTTTGTTTTTGTTGGGGTTAACGTCGTAGCAACACATTGTATAGGTTATACGACGGCGGTTTGTCTAGAAGTGACAAATCGCTGAAAGCACGTTCTACCTCTGCTGATCTTCTTTATTTGGCGGCGTTGGTTCACCTTCTCCATTTCTCAACGGGGCTTTGGTCCTGCTGCAGCGCTCTATGACCTGTTGTTATATAATTATATTTTATTATTTATAGAATACAGAATGAGGATAACTATAATATTGTTGTTATGTTGGATGTGTGTAACAGAGGGAAACCATCCAGAATTTATGGGCGGATCCATAAGTTATCAACTTTTTAGTATTGGATCTAATAAATACAGAGTAAGTTTTATATAAATCAATTTTGTAAACTTGACATGTTGTTGGTCTTTTAGTTTTGGACTCGTCCTTTTATGGGGGAACTGGACATAAGCCGGCGATTTAGTGGTGCAGTTTTCAGTATATATTCTTATGAAAACAAAGATAAGAGAATAGATATTGTTTATTTATCTTTAATGGATAATAATAGAATATTTCTGAATACAGTCATGTATATTCATTCCTCCATATTGTTTTAAAGTTAAGACTGGTATTTAGTTACATTGACTCATCGCTTGAAAAAATCGCATATACTATATATATAAGGTAATTATTTTATACTGTGCCCCCAAAATCTTTGTATAAAATTCTGCCGATTCTAATTTACTCATGAAAAAAACACCAAAAAATCATCTAAGCTATAGCTATTTTATGATCATGTCAGTCTACATCAGATGTACACAATACGCCAGTTGTTTTATTTCTAACACTTTAAATGTATATATTTATACTGGGTTTAACGCCGTTTCAACACATTTTAGTTATTTACGGCATCAAGCGCACCTAACCTAGCTTTCCTGGACCCTTGTCTACAACCAGTACTCACCTACCCTTCCTAAAGGCCGGAAACTTCTCGGTAAATCTTATTTATGGAGAAAAATTGACATAACTGTCAAATTTTCATGGAAGGGTATAACCTTCCTGTGTGGGATTCGAACCCCTACCCCCTTTGGACAAGAGATTGGAAATCCAGGTGCGCTACTAACTTTTCTACCGACTCGGGTTGCTAAGCGTGTATTTTAAATGTTATGAATTGTAAAACTGCCTAATGTCCTACTTTCTACATTCTTTAGCTTATCAGTCCTAAGTTTCTTACCAGGTCCTTAAAATGACTTATTGAAATACTTTGTTTATTTTCTATGTAAGTCATATTTTTTCGTCTCTACGTAATATTATATTCTTTTTACAAAATATTCCTTTTTCAGAAATACTTATTTAGTTTTTTTTCAAAATAATATTTTTTGTTTTACGAATAATTATTCAATTTAATCTCTTATGATAATTATTATTAATATTATTTCGTAGTAGCAAAATAATATTTCTCTACACGTAAAAATATGTTTTCTGAGCTCACTCGCTTAAAATAAAAACCGATCTTACACCAAAGTTGACGCATATCCTCTATAAATCCCACAGGTGGATGTAACTATGTTGACTGGATGGGTGTTAGGTACCGGACCCTGTGGCCCAGGTTGTGATAGTAGCAGAGTGGGAACATCTACCTTAACAACTAGAAGAAACATACAACAACACATGTCTAATGATATATACTTTGGTAATTTTACATTGGACTACACAACAGAAACTGGCACAACGATTGTAGAAATTGTTAATGATGAGGTACATACCACAATGTCTGAAACTGTGCTTGCTGTTAATGAAAACGCTAAATGGGAACAAGAGATAACTCAGTTTTCATTTACACTACCTGACGGTGTGTCTTCGTGTGATATAAAGTAAGTGATTTAAGTTAATTGCTATTAGTATTAAGTTGCCCGGCTAGCTCAGTCGGTAGCGCATAAGTCTACCGATCGAAAGGTTGTACTTTTGATTTCTGTGCGGAGCATACTTTCGTGGAGTTTGGTCATGGAATAATTTCGACAACCATTCTCCCATCTACCATAGAATCTTAATCATGTAGGGCAGTTGTCGGTTACTCAAGGAACTACGAGTATACGCCTAGTAACTGGTTAACAGCTAAATTCAGAGATGTACCATTTCGAGGAACTGTGAATAGATCAACTGACCACCGTTTATAATCTTCTTGTGGTGTGTTGCCCCGCCGTTATCCGCGTCCAAAAATGAATAAAATACAATATACATTACGATATATTTATCATAGTACCACTTTTTAATTCCGAATATCTTTTACTTCGCTTGTTTCTAGAGAAATGTTATTCCACCACAGTGTGCATACTGATTATCTTTGATTATCTATCTATAGTTCATACAAAAACATCACGAGTTTTTGTTAATATTAAATTAAACCAGTCCATTACAAAGGTACAGGTCGTGTTCTAGGTCATGCGTGTTTTTGTACTTTAAACAATTGACTTGCCCACTAAATAGGTAAATAAGCTGATGCATGAACAACATTTTACGGATTTAAACATACCACAACAGGCACTTTGGTATTTAACATTCATATTAAAATAATGTAAATGAACATTATAAATTTCATACAATGATATGTTTATAAAAAAAGTGTAAACTAACTAAACTATAAAATCGTAAAATAATTCACCCCTAAATAACGGTGTGTAATGAAACTGGCTTTGTTTATATACGCAATGTTTACGTGGACGACCTGTAGTGAAGTATAGTAAATAAAAGTTGTATAGCTTATTTTAACAAAATAATTTTATTACAGTTTATTACAGTTTATTTAATTAGCATATCAGTACATGGTACTTATGGCTATAAACATTTATACAATACATGATTAAATATAATAACAACATAATAATAAGCGCTCAGGTCAGGTATTTTAACGAACAAAACATTATACATGTATCATGCAGCAACATATAGTTTTAGTCCTAAATTCTCTAATGTATGTTGGAGCCTGTTAACCCAAGTTTATTATTATTTACTTCATTAATGCTACACTGTTCTCTGTAAATTTAGTATGTCAATGAATTCTGGTTATTATTAATTTTGATCCAATATTTTAAAGCTCTTTCTTTATAAATAATAGATAATGGGATAAGTGTGTCGGAAAAACCACCACCCTCATAGACAACCATGTTTTGAATGGTAGTATGCTTTATCATTTTATCACAATAAAACACCAACAGAAACATATTAGAATTAATATTCTATAATATTGTATTGCAGCAGATTTACGTGATGTAATAAATGAAAACTAATAACATATATTTTATGTTTCTAAGTGGTTTACAATTACATTTATTGTCCGTTTTTTCTCAACTGTCAAAGCTTGATTAATTTCACGGTGACTGAATACATTGTCTTTGTACTAGCGGCCTAGTTTTCATTAAAATATCTTGACTAAAACTTATAATACGGCATAAGAAGCTTTGCTCGATCATAATACACGCACACTTTCGGAAACTCATGGGTGTATTACAACAAGAATTTTAACAAACGCATTCACCGTGAAATTATTCATGTTTTGACAGTTGAGAAAAAACGGACAATAAATGACTGAATTTGCATTACAGAAATTCAAGCATAGAAAGCTGAATACATATTTATGATGTATTTATGTAACTATTACAGCTTTGATGGTTCATTCTGGAGAAAACTAACATTACAAAATGACCAGGTTGCGTTTCACTTACAATCATCAATAAATACTGACATAAGAAGTGATACAACCAAGCCTAACAGATGTCCACAGGCTTCATGTCGACCATATTACAGGTATCTTGACTTTTCTGTGTTGATTGTGTTTTAGTTCTTCAGTTTTAGAATTTTATTTAATCATCGATTTTTTACTTTGTTTAATTATTTTTTACAATCTTATTTAATTCTTAACCTTCTATGGATTTTGTAGATTATTCATGTTTTAAATATTTCTTATCATTGTTTATCAATTAGGACTACCAATACAAATATTATTTTATGCTTAATTAATTATGTACAATGTATATTTTGTCTGATCGATGTAAATTTACAATTATTGTGAAGCACGTTTGAACGTAATGATTTATGAAAATAGTGCAATATAAATATGGTATATAATTATAATAATAATAATAATGATAATAATAATAATAATAATAGTATTAATTTTAGTTTTTTTAATGGGTTATTTTGCACGCAATTTTATTTCATCAAGACATTTTTATTGTTTGTTTTGCATGAACCTGTTGGGGGCAAGTGTGAGGTGATTCCTAAAACCTGGTTTAAAGCTTGGTAGCAATTATTTAGCCAATCTTCATTCCAAAATGGAAACACATTGGTTATTGTTCAAGTTATTTATTTGTGTCATCATGTTTAGAACCAAAGTTTACTATTTGTAATTTCTGACTCTTTACTTTTTGGCCGGTGCTGTACCTGATTTGTTTTCATTTTAATAAAGTAAGCATATGAAAGCAAATATGTTTTAACGTGGATTGAAACCTATCAGGAAAACCTGCAGTCATAAAAACATAGACTTCCTACATATGTCAACATTCATAAAACATAGACTTCCTACACATCACAACAACAGTCATAAAACATAGACTTCCTACACATCACAACAGTCATAAAACATAGACTTCCTACACATCACAACAGTCATAAAACATAGACTTCCTACACATCACAACAACAGTCATAAAACATAGACTTCCTGCATGTCACAACAGTCATAAAACATAGACTTCCTACACATCACAACAACAGTCATAAAACATAGACTTCCTGCATGTCACAACAGTCATAAAACATAGACTTCCTACATATCACAACAACAGTCATAAAACATAGACTTCCTACACATCACAACAACAGTCATAAAACATAGACTTCCTACACATCTCAACAGTCATAAAACATAGACTTCCTACATATGTCAACATTCATAAAACATAGACTTCCTACACATCACAACAGTCATAAAACATAGACTTCCTACATATCACAACAGTAAAAAACATAGACTTCCTACATATCACAACAGTCATAAAACATAGACTTCCTACATGTCACAACAGTCATAAAACATAGACTTCCTGCATGTCACAACAGTCATAAAACATAGACTTCCTACACATCACAACAGTCATAAAACATAGACTTCCTACATGTCACAACAGTCAAAAAACATAGACTTCCTGCATGTCACAACAGTCATAAAACATAGACTTCCTACACATCACAACAGTCATAAAACATAGACTTCCTACACATCACAACAACAGTCATAAAACATAGACTTCCTACATATCACAACAACAGTCATAAAACATAGACTTCCTACACATCACAACAACAGTCATAAAACATAGACTTCCTACACATCACAACAGTCATAAAACATAGACTTCCTACACATCACAACAACAGTCATAAAACATAGACTTCCTACACATCACAACAGTCATAAAACATAGACTTTCTACACATCACAACAACAGTCATAAAACATAGACTTTCTACATATCACATCAACAGTCATAAAACATAGACGTCCTACATATCACAACAACAGTCATAAAACATAGACTTCCTACACATCACAACAGTCATAAAACATAGACTTTCTACACATCCTAACAGTCATTAAACATAGACTTCCTACACATCACAACAACAGTCATAAAACATAGACTTCCTACATATCACAACAACAGTCATAAAACATAGACTTCCTACATATCACAACAACAGTCATAAAACATAGACTTCCTACACATTACAACAGTCATAAAACATAGATTTCCTACACATTACAACAGTCATAAAACATAGACTTCCTACACATTACAACAGTCATAAAACATAGACTTCCTACACATCACAACAACAGTCATAAAACATAGACTTCCTACACATCACAACAACAGTCATAAAACATAGACTTCCTACACATCACAACAACAGTCATAAAACATTGACTTCCTACACATCACAACAGTCATAAAACATAGACTTCCTACCCATCACAACAACAGTCATAAAACATAGACTTCCTTCACATCTCAACAACAGTCATAAAACATAGACTTCCTACATATCTCAACATTCATAAAACATAGACTTCCTACACATCACAACAACAGTCATAAAACATAGACTTCCTACACATTACAACAGTCTTAAAACATAGACTTCCTACACATCACAACAACAGTCATAAAACATAGACTTCCTAAACATCACAACAATAGTCATAAAATATAGACTTCCTACACATCACAACAAAAGTCATAAAACATAGACTTCCTTCACATCTCAACAACAGTCATAAAACCTAGACTTCCTACACATTACAACGGTCATAAAACATAGACTTCCTACACATTACAACAGTCATAAAACATAGACTTCCTACATATCACAACAGTCATAAAACATAGACTTCCTACATATCACAACATTCATAAAACATAGACTTCCTACACATTACAACAGTCATAAAACATAGACTTCCTACACATTACAACAGTCATAAGACATAGACTTCCTACACATTACAACAGTCATAAAACATAGACTTCCTACACATTACAACAGTCATAAAACATAGACTTCCTGCATGTCACAACAGTCATAAAACAAACTTCCTACACATCACAACAACAGTCGTAAAACATAGACTTCCTACACATCACAACAGTCATAAAACATAGACTTCCTACACATCACAACAGTCATAAAACATAGACTTCCTACACATCACAACAGTCATAAAACATAGACTTCCTACACATCACAACAACAGTCATAAAACATAGACTTCCTACACATCACAACAACAGTCATAAAACATAGACTTCCTACACATCACAACAACAGTCATAAAACATAGACTTCCTACACATCACAACAACAGTCATAAAACATAAACTTCCTACACATCACAACAACAGTCATAAAACCTAGACTTCCTACACATTACAACGGTCATAAAACATAGACTTCCTACACATTACAACAGTCATAAAACATAGACTTCCTACATATCACAACAGTCATAAAACATAGACTTCCTACATATCACAACATTCATAAAACATAGACTTCCTACACATTACAACAGTCATAAAACATAGACTTCCTACACATTACAACAGTCATAAGACATAGACTTCCTACATATCACAACAACAGTCATAAAACATAGACTTCCTACACATTACAACAGTCATAAAACATAGACTTCCTGCATGTCACAACAGTCATAAAACAAACTTCCTACACATCACAACAACAGTCGTAAAACATAGATTCCTACACATCACAACAGTCATAAAACATAGACTTCCTACACATCACAACAGTCATAAAACATAGACTTCCTACACATCACAACAGTCATAAAACATAGACTTCCTACACATCACAACAACAGTCATAAAACATAGACTTCCTACACATCACAACAACAGTCATAAAACATAGACTTCCTACACATCACAACAACAGTCATAAAACATAGACTTCCTACACATCACAACAACAGTCATAAAACATAAACTTCCTACACATCACAACAACAGTCATAAAACATAGACTTCCTACACATCACAACAACAGTCATAAAACATAGACTTCCTACACATCACAACAACAGTCATAAAACATAGACTTCCTACATATCACAACAACAGTCATAAAACATAGACTTCCTACACATCACAACAGTCATAAAACATAGACTTCCTACACATCACAACAGTCATAAGACATAGACTTCCTACACATCACAACAGTCATAAAACATAGACTTCCTACATATCACAACAACAGTCATAAAACATAGACTTCCTACACATCACAACAGTCATAAAACAAACTTCCTACACATCCTAACAGTCATTAAACATAGACTTCCTATACATTCCAACAAGAATAAATGAGATATTTCTAAACACTAGGAAATAATAAAACAAAAATAATAAAGCATTCTTAAGATACAATACTTATTCTAAATATTACAATTCCACAGTTCCTGATAGTAAGTCAGCAAGAACACAATATCAGAAATGAAAGAAACAGGTCGGTCCTCGACATTCTGTAAAAGAAAAGGAAATAAACACAAAAATTCCTAAATCCCTGCTTCAGCCTTGAAATGAAAGAGATAAAGAGAGTAATATACTGCAAAAGAATCATTTTTACCTCTTATGTGCTTTATTGTTGTTCTAAGATTGCATAATACAATATGATGATCGGACATCGCAAATATCACAATCTTTAACCAATTATGAATACACGTCCAAGTACTGTACATTTATTTGATACATATATATGCATATTACTGATTTTTTCAGGGTGAAATTGAATACAACAAAAAATATACAAATAACTACAAATGATCCTGATTTTGACCAAGTTAACTGTTCATTAGCACAGTATCGAGAATCAGGAAATTTTAAATCTACAGGTGTCATTGTTAATCAGGTAACAACACTTTTCTGTAAAGAAATGTTTATCTGCCATCCAATTTATTTGCGTTTGAACTCGAAACTGGAGGGTTCTGAATATTTTGAACATATATTTCTAGCTCACATTTGAAACTTGTGTCAAGACTGATGCAATTGCCTTTCATTTTCAAAACCCGGGTCGATAGCGCAGTTGGTAGCGCTCCGGGATTTGGATACTCGTGCCCGAGGGGGTGCGGGTTCGAATCCCACCCGGGTAGGTTATACCCTTCCATGAAAATTTGACAATAATGTCGATTTTCCTCCATTGATTAGATAATATGGAGAAGTTTCCGGCCTTGTGGATAGGTAGGTGAGTTCTGGTTATAGACAATGGTTCAGGAAAGCTAGGTTAGGTGCGCTGGACGCCGTAAAATGACCTAAATTGTGTTGACACGGCGTTAACTCCAATAAATAAATATTCATTTTCAAACCTAACTCATGCGTTTTAAAACGTAAATATACAAAAGTGACAGAACATATTACCTGCAAGGAAATGTGTACAGAAATAAATTTACTGTGAATGTAAATTTACCACTATCTTTCACTTGTGTCGAGGGACTTACAGGTTTTAACTTATACTTGGTGTTTGTGTTTTGTTGTATTGTTGGCTTTTCTTGTTGTCTTGACTTACATGTAGCTAAAATTTATGTTTAATACCAAATTCATTGCTCGGTCGTTTCGCTTCAGGCGTTGCAGATTTGTTTTGGACAGGGTCCAAGTCTCACTGGCGTAGAGCATCACACTTCTTACGCATGTGCTGTAGACTCTGCCACGTGTTTTGTATGAGAGGTGACGTGATGTGAGGATTGGTAGCAGCTCTCTGAATTTTTTCCACGCAGACTTGACTCTAGTTATGGCAGCCAGGTCACAGCATATCACCAAGGTAACAGAAAGATGCTACCACCTCTAGTTTGTCCTGTCCCACCTGTATGTCGGTCTGAGGCCTGCCATCTAGTGGACGTGCTAAACCCGTGCAGCGTGCACATTTGTAGCTTGGGTCCTCTTTGATGTGTTTCAGTCCACTGCATTTCTTATGGACCCAGTTTCTACAGCAACTGCAGAGAATGCTGTTGCTGCCTACTCCTGTCCTGCACACTGCACATGGGAACTGTCCCGAACTCTCCAGGATGTCTAACCCAGTCCCGCTGATCATCACCTTTGTCTTCTTGGCATTGACTCTGAGGCCTTTCTTTTTCATTTCACCCTTCCAGGTCAGGAGCCTTGTGACGCACTCCTCCAGTGATTCTGTGATGATAACAAGGTCATCAGCATAGAGATCCTCCCACGGGACTCCAGAGCGGAACTCACGTGAGAGGGCTTCCAACACTATAATGAAAAGAAGTGGGCTGAGGACTGAGCCCTAGTGTACACCAACATTCACCTGGAACTCATCACTGCATCCTTCACCAACGCGGATGCAGCTACATGCGTTTGCATACATGCCCTGGATCAGTCGCACAATCCACTCCTCCACACCAAGTTTCCTGAGCGCCCACCAAATGACCTTCCTGGGGACTCTGTCAAAGGCCTTCTCTAGGTCGACGAAAGCCATGTACAGCCTTTTGTTGACTGCAAGGTACTTCTCTTGCAGCTGTCTGACAACAAAGATTGCATCAGTTGTGCCTCTGCCTGGAACGAACCCGAACTGTGAGTCATCAATTGTCACAACTTGTCTGATGAGGCCGTCTACAATCCTCTCAAGGACTTTCATGGTCTGTTCAGTGAGTCTCAGGCCACGGTAGTTGTTTCTGTCTAAAGCATCACCTTTACCCTTGTACAGGCAGACGATGAAGCTGCGTTCCCAGTCCGACAGGACTTTACCATCTTTAATGATGGACACTGCGAGGTCACGGACTAAAGTCGCTCCAGCATCACCTGCTGCTTTCAGCATTTCGACTACGATGCCTGACGGGCCTGCTGCTTTACCTGACTTCATCATGGAGATGGCCTTCTTCACCATGTATATTGTGATGGGAATGGGTGGGCCTTCTATTGGTGGCTCCGCAGAAAGGTGTGCTGGGTCCCAGTCGAATTCTACATTGAGTAGCCGTTCGTAGTGTTCTAGCCAGGCCTTCTGCTTGGATTCCTCAGTCAAGGTCAACTCTCCGGCGTCATTTCTTACAGGCTTGTCTCCGACAACATCAGCATTCTCCCTACGCATCTGACTGGCGAGACGAAAGACCTCAGATGGCTTCTTATCTATGTTGTCGAAAATTTTCCTCTCTGCTTCTTGGTGGGCATGGTGCACAGCATGCCTTGCAGTGCGTTTGGCTACCTCGTATGAGGCTCTGGTACCTGTACCTGACTTCCAAATCTTGAACGCCTGTCTCTTTGCTGTTATAGTCTTGCCGACATCATCACTCCACCACCAGGTTTAGATAGATAGATAGATTTATTTAGGTATTAGCATAATACAACATGACATATGTAATTTAACAATACAATATGATACAATAGTAAAAAATACATAAATATTAAAGTTAGATATACATACATATATACATTGTATATATTAAACCATGTCATAAAATACCAGCACCAGGGTTATCACAAAAAAGAGTTAACTCTTGTTTCCATTGTGGACCCTCATGTGGTAGTATGACTCGGAGAGGCGAAATTAATGTTAACAATAAAAACATGTTCACAGTAATACTAAGGTATCATATCACAGAAAATTGAAACTATTTATTAGTTGCACATGTTACACAGTAAAGTTTATCACAAATGTACAAAGACAGAGATCTTAAAAATTGATAGACCAATACCTGGCTAGGAAAATAAATAAAAACACATTACTTATGTAGAAAATAATAAAAAGTTGATGTGAAATTATATAAATATTTTATGAAATTTGCAGGAACACATTATTTAAACTACTTTAGAAAGCAAAAAGTTTTTTACAGAATCTTTAAAAGGTTTATATTTTGTTAAATTAGAAATATTTGCAGGCAAGTTATTCCACAGCTTGGAGCCAATGTAACAGAAAGATTTAGTTCCTGAATTTTTTACTCTAGGAATACAGTATCCGCCCTTGGTACTTAATCTTGTGCTGTAAGAGTGTACAGAAGTTTGAGATAAAAAATGTTGTTTCAGGTACTCTGGTGCAATGCCATGGTTAATTTTATGAACATGGCACAACATTATTTGTTCAACTCAACTCTGTACCGGTAACCAATTTAGCTTAATGAAATGTTCCGGTCCGATGTGCGCCCGGGAATCAAAATTAAATATAAATCTAATTAGTTTATTTTGTGTGGTTTGTAACCTGTTTTTCAAGTTTTGCGTTATGCCATTGTACCACACAGAGCAAGCGTAATCAAAGTGGCATTGAACTAACGCTGTCACAAGTTGTTTTCTTGTATGAAAATTAAGAAAATCTTTTTTACGATACAGAAATTTAAGTCGAGCATTGGCTTTCTTAAGAACTGACTCAGCCATAGATTGGAAAGACAAAAACTGATCAATGGTTACACCAAGGTATTTGACAGAACTTGTAGCATTAATGTTTGTACCATTACATGAGATATTGAGGTTTGTTTGTGATTTAAGTTTTGTTTAGAACCAAAAAGTATTGTTTCAGTTTTACCAAGATGTAAAGACAATTTATTATCAGTTAACCACTGACTTACTAAAAGAAGATCATGAGACAAAGCTTGTTCAACATAAGATGTGTTCTTTCCAGATACAAGGATGGCAGAATCATCAGCATATAATAATAATTTGTTTTTTACTACACTGGGCATATCATTAACATATAAAAGAAATAATAAAGGACCAAGGATCGAACCTTGTGGAACCCCACATGTAACAGTTGAATTACCTGAAAAAGTTCCAGACACATCTACTAATTGTTGTCGTTCAGACAGATAAGACTCAAACCACCGACAAATCCCGTTACCCAAGCCACATGCTTTAAGTTTGGTTATAAGAATGGCATGGTTGACAGTGTCAAAAGCTTTCTGCAGGTCCAGCAACACCATGCCTACAACATTTCCTTTGTCATTTTCAAGACGGATGTAATCTATTAAATGAATTAGACATGTATCAGTGGAGAAACCACCCCTAAAACCTGACTGAAAATTGTAAATTAAATGTTTCTCCTTTAGATAAGAATCAATTTGATCATAAACAACTGCGCCAGCGATGTGGGCTGGTTTTGCCACATACCTGCTCAGTTGTCTTGAGTAGACCTGTTTTCAAGTTGGTCCAGATTTTCTCAGTGTTGTCATTCATTGTGGATGTACTGACATGGGTATTGAATACTTCTTGGAAACGATCGCTCAGTTCAGGGTCCTTTAACTTCCAAACCTTTAATCTGGGGGTGAACTTCCGCTTTGTGTTTGATGGTATACCAAACATCAGGTCACATACGAGGAGTTGGTGCTGCAGGGCTACCTCCTCACCTGGAATGACCTTCACATCCCTCACAAACCTTCGCATATTCCTTCTGTACAGGATGAAGTCAATCTGAGTTGCCGCAGTTCCTGACTTGTATGTGATGAGATGGCTATCTCGCTTCTTGAAGCACGTGTTTCCGAGGACCAGATCATGTGCCAGTGCATACTCAAGGATCCTCTCACCCTCTACATCAGGTTCAGCTCTGCCGAAGCCCATCCAACCATGTACTTCGCTATATCCCGTGCCACCCCGGCCTACATGACCGTTCCAATCACCGCATAGAATAAGAAGTTCCGATGCTGGGATCCTGACAGTCACAGCTGGTCGAAGAACTGTTCTTTAATTTCGTCACTAAGGCCTATTTGAGGAGCATACACAGAAAGGAAGGTAAATATGTGCTGGCCAACTATCAGCTTTATGAGGATGATCCTGTCAGAAATGCGCTGGATTTCAAACACTTTCTCTATCAAATCCTCAGCCACAAACACTCCGACTCCAGCGGTGCCCCTGTCGTTGCCGGACCAATACAGTTTGTACCGGGTGTCCTTGCCCTTGACAGTGCGGCACTGGCCACCACGGTACATTGTCTCTTGAACACAGCAGACATCAACCTTTCTGCGAGATAGTGTTTCCACCACCTCACAGAGCCTCCCTCTTAGGGTATTCACATTTAATATGCCCACCCTGAATTTTCTCAGGTGCTTGCAGGATTCGCCTCTAGGGCCCGACCCTGCCCCCCCACACCTGATAGGGGGCCAAGCCGGAGACGCCACCAGCAGATCTATGGTGTCCACTGGCATCGTCTAACTAAGCTTCTGTTGAGAAAACCATAGTAAATTTGGAACAAATTGTTTTGACGGGGTCGCCTGTCCTAGCTGTCACCACCAACTCAGATCTGTCGTGATCTCAGCATGTACGCCGTTCCCGCACTCGGGCAGTGTGCCTTGCCGTTGTCCTTACTGAAATAGGATCTTCCGTCAAACCACTATAGCTAGGGACACCAAACCACCAGTTTATCGACAACTGCTGTCTAGCTCTGCCACCCAGGTTGTGGCAGCCACATTCCCTACTGAGAGGGCCCCCGTAGATGGGGAGGCCGTTTAAAGTCCTACCCAGGACTAAAAGGTTTATGTTCAGAGTTTTCCTTCTCCTAGCCTTTGCCTAAAGGGCTTTACCCGCAAGGCAGCAGGTGGTTGATTAGTGAGTGCCAGGGCGTGTCCACACGCCGGTGGGCCTGCACACTACACCTCTAGGGCTCAACCTGCTCCGAGATCCCTCACACTCTAGCCTGGGGCCGCAGGATTCCTAGTTACCATGGTGTGCCACTGGGAGGCAATGTGAGAGTCTTGACTTAGCAGAAGCTATATACCATCAGGAAGGACTTACGCACTCGGCCTTCTTTTCACTAGCTAGCTAGCTAGATGGCGACTGTATCTGAAAGCGAGAAGACTAACCAACTACACTACGCTACAGAACTAGACGCTATACTAAGCCCTGTGCAAGCACCACACCACATATAGTAATATGAAATTGCGAAGTCACAAAACATACTGAATTTATTTAGTACTTGTAAACATTGTCAGACATTGTTACCCATGATACTTAGCGTAGTATCGTATGGACCAGTTAGGTTGTGGGCATAATGTTGAACTCTAATTAATATAGATCAATAGATGGGAAATTAGATAGATAATTAGGATTATTTGTCAAATAGTTCCGCGTAGTATTTTTCTCATAGCTTTGATATGGTAATGAATTGAAGAAAAAAAATGTTGCAATTTAACAAAATATCATTACCTGATAATTACTCATTATATGTTTAATGGAATAAATATTAACAAAAGTTGTAGATCTTACGCCGTGTGTGACACTATTGAATGTAAACAGGTGGTTCTGTTGCATTTTAGTAGTATATACAACTAATTTGTATGCACATGTAATTTGTACATTTCATACAACGAAAGCTCTGCAGTCTATGTTTCAAGAAACAAAATTTTATTTTACATATATTCTCACATTTTTAGCACATTAAGTGACCGAAGCACAACATGATTTCTATGTCGAACAACTCCAGTGCTAGGCGCTTTGATTATATTATAGGATTGTACAGTGGATGTAGTTGCAACAGAAGAGAATGGCTATTCGGGTGATACATGGTTGGCTGTTAGAATTACTGTGAAAGATTACAATAAAAATCCAATGACATATGGTAATCAAGTATATCCACCAATATCAAACTCCATAACTTCATCAGTTGTCCAAGTAAGTAAAATATTTATATAAGTTAAAAATTTTTTATACTTTCTGGATTACCTGACCCTTACCACTATCGTTAATGGATGATAAAGTTCCAGGTTATTTAACAATATAACACAAACGTTATACGTATTAACGTTATCATTCATGCTATACGCATGGTGATACATACTACAAAATATAAAATTTTGATTCATTTTTCTTTTATTGCAGTTCGCAGTTAACATTCTGGAAGAAATAGATGGGCCTATGTTTGTGCCACCAACACCACCTGCACATCATGAATTCATTGTGTTTGCTGGGGCAGAGTGGAATGTGAAAATATTTGCTAAAGCATCGGAAAACACGTAAATAATACAGTTTCTTGTTTAATAATAGATTGAAACCAAGAACACATCTTATAGTCATGACATATTCTAAGCTAAGAAAAACATTTTCACTCATGGCTATACAACTGTTGAAATATGTTTTCTGAGCTCACTCGATAAATAAAAATCGATCTTACATTGAAACCGACGAATATCATGTTCATATACAGATGAATTAACGGAAGTATGATTTGATCTTGTGTTCGATTCCCGGACAGAGCATACGTTCGTGGACTTAGGTCATGGAATGATTTCTACGGTAATTCCCCTACCAACCGCTGATTCTTAATATTGCAAGACAGTTGTCAGTAACTGACGAAAATATGTGCCTAGTGACTGGTAAACAGAGCTACCCATCCTTTGACTTACATTGATAAAACCAGAAAGTGTCAATTTTAATTTCAGTACAATTCATACAATAAAGCCCCGGGTTATCAAAGGTGAAACAATAACATGTTCTGCTCCTAAAGATACTGACGACTACCTTGTATCAAGTGTACAGATGTCATGGTACCCTACAAATACAGATACTGGAGCACATATAATATGTGTGGATGCTGAAGACAATACAGGGTAACTAGTTATACATATAGTTATTGGAACAATGAACTTCGTTCCTCTGATAAGAAAATGTTTAAAACCATTATTTTCATGCTCTAGTAATTTTCAACAAAGCTAAAGATGCGTAGTTCAACCGTAATATCTAATTCTAAAGGTACTATGCCGATATATGTTGTCGCCTTTAGATTCTTTATCAGACATAAATTGTCTAGCAATGACACGCTCACTGGGTGACACTGTCGACCGATAATAAACCCGTTTTCTTTTCTATTGAAGACACCGTCGTCTATACTAATGTCGATTCGAATATTTGAGGGTCCTATAATTCTACGTGTATATATAATTGTTTGTTAATATTTCAGAGTCAATTCTGATGAAGAAAGATGTTACAACATCATTGTTAAAGGTAATGTTTGATAAATATCTTTATTCTAATAACAGCCAAACCAGGTCAGTAGCGCAACGGGATTTCGCATCTAGTATCTCGAAGGGGGTACGGGTTCGAATCCTTTCCAAGAAAATTTCACAATAATGTCAATTTTCAGGCCTTTTGGAAGGTTAAGTGATCACTGGTTATGAACAAGGGTCCATGAAAGCTAGGTAAGTTGTGCTGGACGCCGTAAATAACCAAAGTGGTTGATCCAGTAAAAATTCAAATAACAGCCATCAACAAAATGTAGGTTTCATTTTCCGTCTCTTTCAACACTCTGAAAATTTACCAGGAAAAGTCACATATAAGATATTAACCGTAATATAATGTCCGTAACAACCCAAACAACGTTGTATGTTGTACTTAGGTATGATCTTTTTCATATCATTCTCATTCTACATCCGACGTTGTGAGTTCATGAAAATACTCGGTATTTGTATTCGCTATCAGATCTATTACTCTCTACACATTTATGAACTAATGTTTTTAAAGTAAATATTTTAAAATTGCATTCTGACGACAAGCATTGTAATATATGTAAAGCGTTCATATAGTTTGCATTATTTTCTGACACGAGTTGATTTAAAACACTACATTTCTTCAGTTAGGACCAGTTCGTAAGCATTTACTACATTTATAAATTTAATGAACTAAACAATTATAGTAAAGCGTCAGTTATTACAAAACTATTCCTGAAAGTCTTAAAAGACGTAAAAATCTCTTTGCAATTTATTATGCTTTATAATATATAGTATAATAGTTCTATATAAAATTCTATAATGTTTCATAAAACCCGAATCCTGTCAATTTAATTTTGCGGATTCTCTGCAAGTAATCTTTACTTTTATTTTGTCATTGCCAAAGGATTAACATCGTATATAGCTAATAAACATATAACATGTTTGTATAATCATGAATGTTATTTATTATTTTAGAGGAAAGATTTACTCATACACCTGTAACGCCATCAACGGTAAGATTTTTGATATGCTGTCGATTTTAGAATTGCCTATAAGAATGCATGTTCTTTTTCTAAACTACTGTTATCTGGTAAAGAAATAACTAGGGTATTTGTTTACAATAAATTAATTTAATCTTTCTTTGTTTTATTTACCATGTTCAATGGAGCGAATGTTACTTATTTGTTACGACGGGTGGTTGGTAATCATTGGCTTTCCGGGGCCATGTTCGTAAAGTCATATTCTTAACGTTCCTGATGTTTCATTCAGCGAGAGTCTTCATTCATATGGCCTAGTATGGGGAATCGAACCCTGACTTAAGAGCTATTAATATCAATTGTAAAACCTTGTGTCAAAATAGAGCTAAAACAAATTAGTATGAACTGATAAAATCAAACTTAATTAATTTATTTATTTATTATTCATTTTAGGGTAATCCAGTTTTTGTGGACATTCCATCACCTACAGATATAATCAACTGTCCTAAAAAATCAACATGTAATATACCGTTATATGTTTCATCTTCTATGTAAGTAAACTGTTTAATCTATCTTCCAATGCTTTTATACAAATTGTCACATCTTTAAAGTGAGGTCTGTAACATAGCTGACAAATTGTCCAGTTGTTGCAACCATGTCTATATATACAATGTAATTGCACAATGTTACACCGTGTGCCATCTCTTGTTATCTTAAATAACACATATTGTACATTGACTAATTTATGTGAGTCAACACAGTGGGAGAACTCCGTGCGTAGTTTGGCAGTTTAACATATTGATTGCCCAGATACTTAATAAAGGCCTGGATCATATGGTCAAATAAACTTGTCTAAACTTGTCAATTTTGTTGTCTTTATACACATGATATTGTATGTTGATAGATTTACATTATTACAATCATCTAATAACAGTAATTCCAACTATAGTACATGCTATTGAGAGAACAAAAAACTTAGGTCTGTTATTGGGTTTGTACTTAAGTTTATTTATGAATCTTGGACCATGTTTACACTTATTTACTTTTATATGAATGACATAATTATACTGTCAATTTATCATTTATTTTAGTAACACTAGATGGAAGCCCGTGCAAGCAAGGGCTTTAGGTAATGTCATTTTAGGTTATTGATTTGATAAAGGGAAATAACCGCTGCGTGGAGTTTGGTCTATTTTTAGTTTTATCTAGAACTATTTTTAGACACAAAAACCCCACTATTTTTGTTGATTTTTGGCAGTTTTTGCAAATATCAAGAGGCTTTGTCAAAAAAGAATTGTCAACTTGATATGCCGGTATATAGGTGCTCCAGTGACAAACAAAAGCTTTATTCAAAGCTGCGCAGTTTCTTCCACAAAACAAGAAACTCACAAATTTAATAGTATAGATAATAAACATTGTACATGTATGTCTTTATTGACCTCTTTGGATTTTATTTCAGTGATTTAAAAACAGTACGTATTGTTTATGATGAGACAAAATTCTCAACCATTGCAACTGAATTCAAACCTCAAGATAACCATCACAATATTTATAAAGTTGATCTTTCTATATTTGCGTACAACAGTGGCAGGAAACAAGTGTGCTTAGTAGCTACTGATGTAAACAAGTAAGTAATGTACATAAAATTACGATGAGTAGTTCTTCATGTGTCTACAACTTATGCAGTCTGATTGTGAAAGCTGTCGTTAACTATCAGAAAATTAAACGTTTGGCGCACATCATAAATAACGTATCGTTATAATTATTATTTAATTATTTGTATAGCGCTCTTTTCATTTTGAATATATGTTCAAAAGCGCTTTACAATAATATGCATAATTAGGAAATTAAACAATGAACATGAAAATGACTAAGATATAATAGAATAATAAAAAAATAAAATGAAGACTAATATAAACTAAGAATTAGTTATCAATAAAGTGCTCAAAGTAGTTAAGAAACTAGTAGGTTTTAAACTGTAAAAGATAGTGAAATGAGTGATAATGGAATATTGGTTAAACGGCAGCAAAACGGTCAATGGAATTTCTGGATAGATGCAAGAAAATCTATGATAGCAAGGTGCAAATTTGGATTCTTATCCAAGGCTCCAGTTCGAATATCCATCAGCGTCAGTGCCCGCGATTCCCACCATTCGTCATGCATTTTATAGTAGTCAGATAAAGTATAAAGATAAAGGTAATGATTAGATTATGAACAAAGTCAGCCACCGGCCAATGGCTATCAGACAAGATGTCTTGAAAAATCAATGACTGCAAGGTGCAAAGATGGATTCTAATTCAATGACTCCTTTAGAACACCCATCAATGTCAGCGTCGGATTGATTAGATTAAATTTAAGTGATATAGGTAATGATTAGATTATCTATGGAAAGGCAACCGCTGGGCGAAAGAGAATCCAGCCAGACGCCTTGGAAAAATCCATGATTCAAGTTAGATTCAAATCCAAGGGTCCTGCCAGAACATCCATCAGCGTCAGCGCCTGATAGGTTAGATAAAATATAAATCTTAAAGGTAATGAGTATATAATCAGTGGAAAGACAACCCCGGCCAATGGGGAATCTGGCTAGATGGCATGGAAAATCCTAAATTGCAAGGTGGGAAGTCGGTTTCTAATCCAAGGATCCCACCAGAACATCCAACATGCGGCCGCGCATTATCTTGTCATAAATCTCGTGAATAATTAGTGTTTGTTGTCATTGATTTAATTATTTCATGGGGTTATATGTTCGTAATTTGGGTATATTTTAAGATCATTTAGCCAGATAGCTTATATTCATTAAACATCACCGTTGTATAAACACTACAACCGGACATATTAATAAACATGTTGGTCCCAGTTATTGCTTTGAGGATTGTTTAAACATCAGTGCACCTTGATTTATCATGCTGAGAAAATTGCACAATTAACTTTTAAGCAGTCTTTAAATTGGTTCACTTTATTTGTCTACGTATCGTAGATTATTGACCTAGGGTGATTGATTTAGTAATCATAATAATCAACAAACAAGTAGGAATTTAAAGTATCTCTTAAAAGAGACTGGGCAAACTTGAGTGAGTCCAGAAGGGAATTCCACAGGTTTTTAGCGCCGCATGACAGAAACTACAATTGTCTAAAGTGATTGTCTTAGACCGCGGGACTGTAATAGATTATGAATTGCCAGAACGAAAGTCTCATTTGGGTTCGTAAACATGCATTAGGTATTGGATATATATGGGACATTGGTCGCTAAATCTATATATCAAGAGCTTATAGCTGATCCGCTGACAAACAGGGAACCAATGAAGACCACTAAGCACTTGTGATATAATGATCATAGGTTCTGGTGGTGATTCTTGCTGCCGTATTTTGAAGACGTCGAAGATTATTGAGATTTGACTTTGAAGTATTAGCAAAAGAGGCGTTGTAATAGTCCAATCTTGATGTAACTAGAGAACTTACTGATGTCCTTGTAACATCCACAATAAGAAACTCTCTTATGCGACCGATATTTCTTAGCTGATAATAAGACGATCAGCATACAATATTAACATGCTTCTCCATATCCATGTGTGGTGTGAAGTCAGGAACCAATATTTCCAATACAGTCTCTAATGAACATGTCTTTAACATGTTTACGATTGTGATTTGAAGAGAACAACATAACTTCCATAAATTATATGTATCAAAAACTTTCATTTCATTGAATATAGACACTGAAATAATTAAAATGCAAACGTATCATTACCTTTTGAATGTTGGAAATTCATTATAATCGTTTTTCATGAACTATTTACATTCAAATGAACGTTCACATTTAATTTCTTAACTATCTTAAATAAATTAAATGTAAGGCTTTTATCAAATCGAAACGTGAACGAATTAGCGCACTGCTTGACACCCAGTGCATATCACATTTGTATTTTATTTCAATTAAAATGTCATGTTATCGTTTCAGCCAAAAGAGTCAAAGAGTTTGTATTTGGGTACACATTGAACCAGATAGTATGTTTACATTATTTTATTTTGTGCTTTGTTTAGTTTATACTTTTCCACAATAACTTTTAAGAAAAGATCGCATTGTTTCGTGTAGAAGCTTTACCAAAAATACAGTTGTTCATCTTCATATAGAAACACTCAATAGTAAAGGTTAAACAAAACAAACAATTGATAACAATGCTTAACATATTAAGGTATTTATGCTCTCAAAATTAATTTTTTGTGCATCTTTAATAATACCCAGTGCTTAAGTGTTATCAATATCAATGGAATATGTATTTAGACAATGTATTGTTTGTTTTCAGATCCTTGTATTTCGGGACCGTGTCAGAACTCTGGCACTTGTTTAGTAAACAGGGTAACTGGAGCATTTAGATGCGAATGTAAAACACTTGCGAATAGAAACTTTACAGGAGATTTATGTAAAATAGGTAAAACAAACATTTTGTCATTGTTTTAAATAGTGTAGTTCAAACTCATTTTTTCTTGTATTTTGACTGCCAGTTTTGACAATTAAAACAAGGTAGATTTTAAAGAAAATTGAAAACATTGTGACTTACTAATTATATGAACGGTAAATTGCTTAAGGTCTTTTAAAATTTAGATTTTCTCTATGATTTTTTTTAAAACTAATATTTGTTTTGTGAAGTTACAACTTTAGCAAAGTTAACATGTCTTAGGCATTTTGCACCACACATTTCGTAATGAGTAAGGTTTTGGTAATGATACGATTTTTATATTTCATTTCTATTGTACTTACAATTGAGTTTACATTTTATATTCTGTATTTAGAGGTTTTGGCATGTACAAGTAACAATTGTAAACAAGGAATGTGTTCGCCAAAATTCTATACAAGAGATAACAGTGGCATTTCAAGTTATTGTTACTGTAACCCAGGGTATGGTGGCTACAACTGTGACCATGGTATGTAATATTCAATTATATCATACGACTGTTACCATGGTATGTAATATTCAATTATATCATACGACTGTTACCATGGTATGTAATATTCAATTATATCATACGACTGTTACCATGGTATGTAATATTCAATTATATCATACGACTGTTACCGTGATATGTAATATTCAATTATATCATACGACTGTTACCGTGATATGTAATATTCAATTATATCATAAGACTGTTACCGTGATATGTAATATTCAATTATATCATACGACTGTTACTATGGTATGTAATATTCAATTATATCATACGACTGTTACCATGGTATGTAATATTCAATTATATCATACGACTGTTACCATGGTATGTAATATTCAATTATATCATACGACTGTTACTATGGTATGTAATATTCAATTATATCATAAGACTGTTACCGTGATATGTAATATTCAATTATATCATACGACTGTTACTATGGTATGTAATATTCAATTATATCATACGACTGTTACTATGGTATGTAATATTCAATTATATCATACGACTGTTACCATGGTATGTAATATTCAATTATATCATACGACTGTTACCATGGTATGTAATATTCAATTATATCATACGACTGTTACCATGGTATGTAATATTCAATTATATCATACGACTGTTACTATGGTATGTAATATTCAATTATATCATACGACTGTTACCATGGTATGTAATATTCAATTATATCATACACATTATTACAGATCTTGAAACTACACGATATTTTTTCAATCTGTTTTAAATGTAACTTGGGCCGGTACAACATATTCGACTACTTGGATCGTCACCAAATGTTCAAATATTGTAAAACGAATACAAATCGAAAGTCCCAGCAAAGAATGAGCTTATTCAATTTTGCCACATGAAATTGCAATTTAAATCGGACGTTTAGAAGCCTGTTCGAAGTCTTGCCTGTTTTTTTACACATGTCAATAAAGTTATGGTTATGACCCCAATTATATTTACAAAACATTGTTTTCTAAAGATTGATAATGAAGGAACCGTCCTATACGGGTTACATGTACAAATAAAGTTGTGTCAAACGCATAATTGATTTATGACCCCTAATTATCTGTCTAAACTTGAAGCATAGATGTTACCTTCTTCATTAATCTCCGTAAACAGTTATCCCGTAGAGCGTTGTGGTACAGGATCTCTAGGGTCTCAATGGAGGGTCACGTCGAGATGACCTTTATGCCGACCAATCAATGCGTTACTTTCATCTGGACGAAACACTATTAATAACATCTTGATGTCATAATTTCTATTTTAGACCAAGGTTCGCAAGCTAATTTAATAGCGTTATTATTCACAGTCTGCGATTAGACGGCTCATTTCCAATTGCGTGATGTAGACGATGTAAACAAGTTACGTATCATAACAATTTCGTCATGAATATAATGATGACAAAAGGTCACCTGAACGTGACCCTCGTTTGAAAACGACCAGATCTAAAATAGCGAGTAGGCGAGCGGAGTATTTTAGATCTGATTTGAATCGGAATGCTTTCTTTATATTTTACACATTTATTATTATTTTAATACTTTAATCGAGTAGTTCTGTCGTAGTCGGCACTTAATTGTTTTCGAACACAATTTATTATTGTTTTGTTTTGTTGTTGGGCTTATTATCCAATTGTTATATATTTCTGCACCAGTGCTGACACGTAATTCAACTGGGAGTCAATGAATATCAATGTTACAAGATCAAGGTTATCATCATATTTGAATTAAACGTTCTTGAGTTACATACTGGCGTTCAATCAACTCATTTATCATTCCAATTAGGTATTTATATCAGCAAGCCAGCTAGTATTCAGGATCACAAGATACTGATAGTTTTATGCAATTTCGTTGTTAAGTTGAATTGATAATAATTAAGCTTTACTAGCCCAGGGCTTTGGGCTGGTTTGTAAATCAGATGTCTTGGATAGTCTAGCAAATTAATGAACTCATTTGTAACTGGTTTAATGTTTCTGGAGATTAGTTTAGTAAATGCATGCTTATATCTTAGGTGTATCACATCTTGTCCTTTAATGTGCCTATAATTACATTTTACTCAAATGTAAAGTGACTTTTCTTGTAGTTGTATCAAAATGTCCAGAAGTAAATCCATGTTCCAATCATGGCGTATGTATATCACTTCCTGGTTCAAGTAGTTATATTTGTCAATGTAACAGTCGATACACGGGGAAAGATTGTGAATACGGTGAGTAACTGAATATATCAAACAATAATCTACACATAATGAAGTATTATCTGAATAACTTCTAGTGTCGCCCAGTTGTTCCGACTACAGATGAATCGGAAAACAAACTCTATGTCGGTTTGAATTACATCCAAGCAAATCATATTACATCTTTTACTTGGAAATTCATCCATTTGCCTCAGAAATGGAACACCACGAAGGAAGATCGATAACACTTAATTGAATTCGTAACACTGATCAACAATCGAAATTAATTTAATCGAAACATGAACACAATCATTTTAGATAAAGTTTCCACGTGTGCGCATAAAGATTCTTTATAGAAAAAGTAAATGCCTATTGTTTTAAGCTAAAGCATATTTACCGATAGAACAGCTATTTTCTCTTATTAAGGAGCTACAAGAATCTACCAACACCCGCTTGGAATCTTACTATACTATGCCGAGCAACAGGCACAATGGAGTTATACGATTATTGTCTTTAAAAGCTCTAATATATTTATACATACATATCAGGTTTTTATTGTGACTTCTCAATTGAGCTACTTATCGTTGATTTCAGATGTTTGTCCGAGCAGTACCTCTACATTGGAGTGTATACCAGGTGAATATAAGTAAAAGTATATTTTAATATGACTGTAGTTTGGAATGTAAAATCATACTAGTTAATGCAAATCAAAGAACATTGTACAAAAACGTTTATTATGTCTTTGAAATGTGGCGATGTAGCCACTCTGATGTAGGTTAGTTCTGGTTCACAAAAAAATCCAGAAATACTAATGAACGAAATGTCTGCATTGATATAACTAAATATATGATAATTCTGTAAATATAAAAACATAGTAATGACACTTAGCAATGATTGACCTATTAAAGCTGTCTGTTTATTTCAAATTAACCTTTCAGTGTCTGTAACTATGTTAAACGTGAACTCTTTATCGTTTAAACAGACTGACACCTAGATTATGAGAAATAACTATATACAGTTACAATGCTCTTAAAGCATCTACACCGTTACTATTTGGGTACAATTCCATACATAAACATACCAATATCAACAGTTATATGCAAATTTGGGCTAAAATTGTCATTATAAGAACATTAATTTTCCAAAAAAAAAATGAGATTTTTAAATTAAAATTTGAAGGCGCATCTTTAATTAATTTTAGATACAAGTATTTCTATTATATGTTTTAACTAATAAAGGTAGACATAGACAAATATGTTAAAGGTGAATGAGAAAAATTAATAAAGTAATTCGTCCAATCGGACTTGATGTTTATGATTGAAGTTTGTGTATACTTATTCTATCACACTTTCAGATGTATGTAAGCCAGATCCATGTAATGGTAATGGCATATGTCATAGTGAACCATCTGGTGCTGTTTGTACTTGTTCATTGGGATATACTGGTCAATATTGTAATACCGGTAAGTCTAGGATACTAACGTGTTATATCACTGTTCACTGACGAGTAACAGAAAAAGTTACATCATTGTTCTTCTCAATCAAATTATCAGACATACATCACCAAGTTACATACAATGTGTCTACTTTCTATCATAACTTAAAACAAATTCTTCTGATTTCACGGCGTCTCAACGCCGTGATATTGTGATGGGTAGATTTTGATAGCAATGGGCAAAAGTCACGTGACATAAATCCTTTCGATTTCTACTGCCAACATTTATTTGTTTTTTTTACTTGTTCATGGGTTACCAGACTATAATATGATCGAGTGTTGACCAGGCAGGCTGCCATTGACTTAACCGTTTCCGTATACATATATCAATGATAAGGTATTGTAAAAAGTATCTATCGGTCTGATATGATAAAATCAAAGTGTTTGTACTTTACATAGGAATAAAACGAAATAATGACCACCACATGATCTTAGACACATGACACTTTTTAGAAAATAAACTTATCATGCATTCTGCAAAAACAATTTTACCATAATTGTTACTTATTCTTGTAACAGTAGCGTGTTAAGTGACAACTGTTTATGAACGTTACGGATACGGGACAACTCAACCCGTAGACAACTCAACCAATGGATAACTCAATCCACAGTTAGTACAACTCAAACCGTTAGTGCGGTATTGAGTTTTGTTCGGGTTGAGTTGTCTTTGGGTTGAGTTTCCCGAACCTAACGTTACGGAACGTTTCGGAAACGTTCAGAGGAATTGAACTCGCTGCATAGTTTAAGTCACATGTTGATAAACAATGCTATGCTGATATTTATGGTGGCTGAATTACGCCATGTCGCATTGTTGACCCTTGTGGCACCACATGAAAAAACGTAAGTACGACTAAATGGTATTTTGTCGTATCTTCGTCCCGCGGGGGCTATGCAATAACACAATCATACGACATTTTAATCAATTGTCGTGCTTTTGCCTGATGAAGTTAATAAAAAGATTGACGACAATGCGACATGGTGTAATTCAGCCACAATAGATATAAGAATTTGCTTACTTGATTATTCTCTTATTTGTAAAAAATGTTAATCGGTCCATCTGAAAACAGCACTATGTACAAGTACTGTTGGAGGACACTGTATATGTTTTCTATATTTTCAGTAAAAACAGATTTGTTCCCAAGTGTGGTAAGACTAGTTTTATATATATATATATATATAAACAACAATAACATTGTTCAGCACGTGGCAGTGTACAAACATTTTGAATTGAAGATCATGCTTGACTTTACTATAATGTTGTTTTGGTAGCTTAGTATAATAACATAAGTATAATTATTTGAATATCTATGAGTATTGATTCAACTCACAGGTATGTTAACATAGCTTCATTGGGATATGTTATATCATTCTTTCACTCTCCTAAATCATCTAGTTGGACTTTTGAGACACATTATCTCTGTAATGATAGTAAGTCGGTCGACTGACCGTCGTAACTGTGAAATTAAAAACTATATTGAAGTTGTTGACATTGTGTAAATGATATCACACACAGTATCTTGACGCACAAAATCATAGTTTTAATGTGTTCGAGTTATTGCGACATTTTGTGTATTAATTGTGCATGGTATTTATACTCGAAGGCAACATTTTGAAAATACTGTTATCAATTTCTTGTAGACTGACATCGATTTTGTTCCTCCTACTCCAAGAAAAGACTCTTCAGTTGTTTGTTTTGAAGACAATGAACAATTAATGGCATGTTCAATATTTGTTTCAATTGCATCGAGGTAATAATACATTCGATTTGTAAATGTGCTTGCAAGCGTTATATAATAATTATTTTTTAATACTCCGGTATAGCTAGCTAATAATGCTGTTTTAAATTGTTAAGGCGATATCTTGAGACAATATCTTAAGGTGATATATTAAGAAGAATATTTTTTTGATTGCGAATACTTTGGTAAAAACTGTCTAGCGGAAGAGTTTAGCTCTCTTCTTGCATCAAAATTTTATAGGTTTGTTTTATTCTGATTATAAACAATTGTTAGTACATAATACTTGATATTAATGACACTGAAACACTAGCGCTTAGTAAATGATCAAACATAGTTAATGACACCTAGAAACGATCATCAAATAGTATAAAGCTTAATGAAATATAAGTTAGAAATAGCAGAATAAACCCTTATCTTACAGTTTTATCATTTATTGCTTATTTATCTTTCAGTGGCACACCATCATTTGACATGGAAACATCAGCCAGTATAAAAGCAACTAACGATCCTCTTGTCAGAGATTCAAATGATCCGCAGCTATATCAAACAAATATCCAACTACATGGAGGATCTGATTCAAATGCTTATATTTGTTTGAAAGTGGCATTGGGGTAATACTAAAGCATATTTTTTAAAAGATCACAGATTTGTAATTGTCTCACATGTCCAAAAACACTTATCATGGTAACAGCAAAACACAATTATGGTTATCTCCTGTTTGCCACAGGCATAGTAAGTTCGTTGTAAGAGATCAACGTGTAGATGTGCATTATTGTGATGGCTCATCTTTGTTCTATTTAGATTTTAATACACATATGCTATGTGATATATACATTTATACAAATGTATTATTTAAAATAACTGTTAAATAAAAAGTAAATTGTTGAACTTTATTGAACAAAAGTAAGAGCAATACACGCAATATAGGAAATGTTTGGAGACGAAACTTTGTTTGAATTGTATTAGATCCATATAGAAGACTAAATTTATTCAAATGTGTAGTCACGACAAAAATATTTATTATTATTATGCTGGACAAAACATACGTTCATTACCTTGATTTTATTAATAGTTTTTAGAATTGATAGAATAGTATATACACAACTATTTTAGCGAAGTTGCTTTTTTATTTTAGTACAACAACAAAAGAACGATGCTTGTTCATTGTCATAAAAAGTGATCGTAAGTATTGATAATAGTTTACAAATCATATTTGCAAGTTATTTGTTCAGTTTTGTTAAAATTTTGAACTCTGCTAAAATTTAAAATCATCCTGATACACAATGCATATTAATGATTTTACGTGGATCTAAATTAAGAATTAAACAAAGATCACTTTAATTTCTTTAACAGATTAAAACTTATTCTTGTCTTTGTCACTTGTTTGGTTTGTTTAAACGCCGAAGTAACAAATTGTAAAGGTCGCACCAACGTACTCTTAGTTGCAAAAGCTTTTAGTTTCTGAAAAAAACTAAACCTCTCGAGATAACTTCAACTAGTTACTAGTCGCGAACTTTCGTCTGTGCCTGACATCTGCTCTACATGACGTATGACATAGACACAAAAGTTTTTAATAAGTATCGATCTGTATTCAAAAACAAGCACCAGCTCATAACTTATCAAGTATATTTAACAATTATGTCTTTATGTTTATTTGTGTTCTTTTCAGCTGTTGGTGATAACACAACATTGGAATACGCTCAACAAAATGTGAGTACATGTTCGTGTGATGCTTTATTTTTAAAGCAGAACAGTTTTTATAAGTAATTTGAAATTATAAATAAACGATTCAAATGACATTGGTTTAAAATTTATCATTGTTGCATAGAACTTGGTTGTAAATGATATATTTCTAAATTGATTAGTGGGGTTGATACATTGTTTGACACATATGGATGCATGGAAATACAAACAACTGTGAATTATCTGTATTTATTTAGTATTGCATATATCAATATAGAATAAAGAAATTGTTTTGAATTCCTTATAACTTATATATCAGTTTGCATTAAAGTAATTATATTAAGTAATTATCTTAAGACATAACACTTACTTGAAAGTAATTTAGAAATATCTAGCACAAGTAGTTGTATTGTAGATTTAAATTAAGTTAAGTACACTCGAAATCGTTATTTAGTTGTTCTGTCATTTCAGGCTGAAGTACAATTTATACAACCTACTCTAAATGAACAATCAGAAATTGTATGTAATGTTGGCGAAACATGTATGATAATGTTGTATACGACTATGGGAAGCTCAGGATGGTAATCATTATTATAATTATAATTATAATTGTTCTTCCATTTCATACCACGCTGCAAATGATATCCCTATACATCTCCCTAATACTGGACCCTAGAAATCAATGTCCGATGTAACCCATTCTAAAAATGTTATCTTAAAAAACTGACACGGCCATTTTTACTCTATATAAATTGTGTAACCCGAAAAAAATCCATGGTCCGAACTGATATTCGAACCAATAAACTCTCGTGTCGTAAGCGGACTCTCAACCACGTCGCCATAAAAGCTAGTTTGAAGGGAAGGTTGTACATGTGCTGTATAATACCTCTGCTAAAAAATTGTAATGTAATCAATATATCAATATTGAACAAACACGTGACCTGGTATTCGTAACCCCCTCCCTTTTATAAAATATAACGGCCAATTATTTTTTTCTATGTAAGAATTAAAGTAATTCTACTCGTACTAAATAGTTCGCTGTTTAATTTTTGCTAATCAAATCTTGTGGTTTATTTTGTAAGCAATATAATATAGATAATTGTATGTTATGTCTCATCAATGTTACGTTCTAGTTGATACTCATGATCATTGAATAAGGGACTTTTGTCAGTAATCTTTTCTTAATAAAATCTGAAGGAATCCAATAAGTAAGTAGGTCCTATCAGTTGAAATTCTTGGATTTTATCATTGAACTATTATGTAAGGATAATAGAATATTTCATTTAATGTCTGTATTTTTTATTACGATATTTAACGGGAATGAATATACTTAGCTTATATTTCAAACAAATTAAATGATTTACAAAACAAAAATATTTAAGATTAATTTTAGCAAATTGATATTGAAAAGTAAGGGTAAAATCCGAGTAATCCAAATGATTGGACCTACCTATTTGAATAGTATACAAGTGGAAATTACTGACTAAGATCTCTTATTGCTTCTATGATAACTCGATAAAAAAATTGTTTATAGAATTATAAACTTTAAAATAACATCTTTCACTTCTTATGACAACACTTGACTAAGTCTGCCTTGCAATGTTTTATCATATTGATTTATTATTTCAGCAAACAACCAGCATCTCCAAATGATCAAGTGAAAGTTTTCCCAGTCAGATTAGGTTCTAACAACATATGTGTGACAGAAACTTCATTTATGTTCAATTCTGCAGGAGATCAAACGTTATGTTTCCAATCTGCGTAAGTAGGAACGAATCGTAAATACGAATATTATAAAGTTTAACAATACACAAACCATTATGAAATCAATCTGCTCTGCCTTTCTCATACTAATTGTGAAGAATTTCGAAAATTTCTTGATTTAAATACCAGTTGAATATATATTTAAATAAATGAACGTGTAAAGGTTAACCCACCATATAACCTGGTTTGAATCCCAGTGGCAAGTATTTTCTCACTGTCTGTTCCAATCTGGAAACCCTATTGTGTTTTGTTTTCGTTATTTGTTTATCGCTTTATTTCTAGATTAAAAGTTTAAAATATGAAAATATTCCCCTAACTGCCTATTTGGCTGTGCTGAAAGTGGTGTATTTTTACACCTTCTTCGATGCAAATCAAGCTATACCTAATTGTTTGTAATTGGAATTTACAATAGATGTGGAAGTATAATTCTATTTATGTTTTTATTACAGACACCAGAATTATCAACAGAGATGTTTTATCGTACATGTTTATCAAGTTGGAACAGGTAAAATGGAACATATTTACTGTATTCCATATTAATCTTTTATATGCTTGAAAACGCTATTATTATTTAATTGAATGTAACTAAAATAAAAAAAGATCAAATATTGTTCGTGGCAGTAACGTGTATAACAAAGCCACTGGCCCAGTGATATGAGATTAAAATATTCATTATTAAATGATTGTTTTTTGGAGTGTTTGCTCAAATTTGTGTAATGAAATATAAAGTCAAAATTCGGTTTAAAGTCTGCATTACTATACATGTTTAGGTTTTTTACAATCAATGCTCTGCTATAACGCCTGGTTATAAAACACTTAAATTTAGATGAACCTCACGGTATCCATTGTTTACGTAAGCGAGCGAAGCTTTGTTTGTTTGTTTGTGTTTTACGGCGCACCAACACAGAAAGGTCATATCGCGCCGGGAAGCGAGCGAAGCAATTCTAGTTAAAGTTCTTGCTCAATGTGCATCATTGGTGCGTTGGTTGGGGTCAATTTTCTGCTGCAGTTTAAATCTAGTAATACTAAACATGTTGATTTGACCAAATGTTCTAATGTACGATGTATATATTCTCTTTGCAGATCCATGCTTGTCGAAACCTTGTAAATATAATGGTCATTGTATGCGAACTGATACCACGTCATATAAATGTGAATGTGCTTTAGAATATACAGGGACCAATTGTGAAAAAGGTTCGAGAAAATGAAATAAAAAACGTCTTATTTAATCAAACATATACAATATTTGTCATTATGCCATTCTATGATCATAATAATTATTTTAATTTCACATATTAAACATTGTTAGATTGCATTTGTAGATTTTCCAGTTAAATCATATAATTCCTGCCGATAGTTGTAATTCAATCATTTATTGAGACAATTGTATGTTTAGTTTAAATTCCCTACGCCAATTTACGATCATTTAAATGTTTGGATTTAGAATGACGCCATATTAGAAATCTTAAAACTGTTAATCCTACTAGTTGATTGAAACGTTATTTTTATATTACCTGATTAAAGTTTTTACATAGTCTCGCTTACTTAATACATCATTATGATATATTTTACTTTTTAAAGGTCCGTGTAGTACTGCTGAAGATATTTGCACAAATGGAGCATATTGCTATACTGATAATGGTATTAAAACATGTCATTGCCCTAAAGGATATATTGGCCACAAATGTGAAATAGGTAAAGAAACTTCTGGACATTATTATATGATTGATGCAGTTTTTATTTTAGATATGTAGTTTCCTTGTCATGTTGAACATACTTACAGTTATATTTAATTCACAAGTTATTTATTGTAAATTGAAAACAAAATCATAATCACGGCCATATTATAACTGAAAATAAAGATTAACAACATAACATGAAAGAAAACAACAGAAGGAAATACTTGCTAATTTGGAATATTATTAAAATATAATTTTTGTTTTGTTTCAGAATCAATATATGGAACAAATGGAGTAAGTTTTATATTGTGAAAGTTTTATAACTTTATATTATGCTACATCCGCGTTGTAATGAGTGCTTTAAACTGGACGATTTCCAACTAAATCCACAAGTATACTTTTACCATACTGACATAATCATTAAACGATTTAATGTTTTTATATAACGTAAACGTAATTTACTTAAATTAATTACACACTGTAAATGTATCATTTGCATGTAAAAAATACGAAATTCAATGTTTTTTCCCAACCATTTAAGATAATTTATAGATTAGATATATTAAGCTGCGGTCAGCAACTGCTTAATAGTTTAAATTTTATCATGCAGCATGTTTCATTGATTTGATATGTTTTTCAAGTATTCATACAATTATTTGTTATTATAGATTGCATTTACGGACACAGCTAAGCCTATTGTCTACACATGTGTTGTTGATAATTTATGTAGCGTTTTACTGATGCTATCAGTAGGGCCATCTGCTCCTGTTCCAACTAGCGTTAACTTGTAAGTATTGAGTAAAGTAATTATTTAATGTTAGTTTTATATCAACATAGACATTTTGTTGTAAAGATATTTATGTACAAAAGAACAAAAGCTAATAACTTAAAGTAAAACTGAAAGATGATGCTAATCAATTTGCATTCGTTGGACTGCGCCAGTCATGTGACCGGCAACCAACAACATATGCATGAATATTGTTATATGAATAAAGCTACTACATTGAATTCAGATAACTGAATCTAAATTCAAAACATTAAAGTATTATGTGGTAATCAACACGACTTAAAGTATGTGTTCACACGTAAAATAGAAATGTATTGGATGACAAAAGTTCAAATAACATCATTGGCATAATGATTCTACGATCCTCGATGTCTCTAAACTGGCGCAAGTTCAATCGACTTATGATAAAACTTTGCACTGGTAATGTATTTTTGATATAAGAAGCCTTCGTATGTTTCAAACTAATTAACAATCGCGTAATTGTTCTCCTTTCGTGTATACTAAAAAAATTGAAGACGGTAATTTACGAATCAGCTAACGTTTATGTTTGCTTGATCATGATGAACGATATACCGTGAGTAATGAAGATAAAATCTAGAAGACTTACTCAAATATAAGCTTTGTACATTATATTTAATGATGACAATTGCATTTGCAATATATATATGTACAACACTTGTCATTATATTTTGTAATACAGACCTAAACTAAGCCTAGGTTACATTGACCCAGAACTCAGTGTGAGTAGACTTGATGTAAAACAAACAACATCAAGAGCTAACTTGCTTTTTGTGGAAGGTGCAATCACTGGGATGGACGTCGGTTTGTTTGATGCATGTTTACAAGCAAAATATAAACTAAATGATGGAAGGTATGTATTAATATCAAATTAACAATTTTCGTTCATACTTTACGGTGAAATTTGTTATTCGATGAAAATTTAAATTTGAATATATTTAAAGTAAAAATTTTATCTATATTTCTATTGTCCAAATGACCTCTTTATAGAGAATCAATGATATCATCGTTGAGAAAAAAATGACGTTACGCTGTACCAGTGTAAAGATCTAACACAACACAGAACTAAGCTTGAACGAAATAAAACATTTGTCAAAAATAGAATTCGATTTTTTAAAATTTAATTTATGAACACAAAAAGGGACTATTTAATCGTGGCTATTCCACTCGTAAAATGTGTTGGCTGAGCTCACTCTGTGAAAATAAAATGGACCTTACACCAAAGTTGACAAATATTTTTATTACGTACATGATTGATTAAAAGATAACAGTTTAGACTAAGAACAATACTCATAACCATAAACTTGTTACTTTGTTCGGAGTGTAATGCTTTGACGCAATAAAAGATGTGTAGATGTATTATTCAGAAGTTTACTCATATACCTTTGACAAAACGTCGAATAAGGAGAAGAATATGAACATCGGGAGAGGAAGATAGTCTTAAGAAGTCAAAGAGTAAACATGTAGATTTTGAGATTTATTAAGTTTGGTTTAGTAGCCATTGTGCGCTCATAATTAGGAAAATAGCATTTAAACAAGCCACTTAACTCTATAACTATTAAACATTATGTACTTTTGTTCCGTTCACGGAATCCAATAGTGAATATTAAACACAGACTTGGTAGTACTTTACGTTAACAGTAATGTAACCATTGGTGTCTTTATGAACCAGAGTCTAGCTGGCCACGAACTAATGGTAAAGACTTCGCCACAGTATGATTTTATTAAAACTTTATCTGGAACGTTATGAATAACTTCCAGTTTGTATGCACGACTAAGTGATTAAACAACATTTGATGAGGAAAATTTAGGAACTGGGACAATAGTGTTAGGTTTTAAAATAAAAGCATTTTATGGTGATACATGATATACCAATAAATGATACTAACAAAGGCTATGATTAATATTAAACTATTTATTGGAAAACAATCAGTTTTCAATCGGTTTAGTAACTTGTCTATTACATTTAACATTTGAACTAAATATGACTGTATATCTTTTTCAGCTTATCTGTTGTTGAAGAATGTTTTCAGGTTGATGTCACTTCAGGTATGACAATGTTACAATGAATTCTTCATTTATTTAAATTAAAGTATGATATCATTTTGCAATACAATATAAAATCTGATGGCGTCATTGTGATCAGATTTACCCTCCTTCTTTCATTTAACATTTACGACCAGTCGCGATAAGCGTGAAGTCTTTTATTAACTTGTATGTACTCATAAAATTATATTCTTCAAACTTGAAGTTATATTTAAGGAAGTACACAGAAATCTATATACTTTATATATTGTGGATAAAGTTTTCTGCACGCAGATCAATATTATAATATGAACTTCACATAATGTGGATAACATATCTTAGTGTAAACACTTTTCAATAGGGTCCACTCAGTAGTATGATACACTATTATGCTTTATACAAAGTACTATGTATTTTAAGAAATATAATAATTTCTTGGTTAAAAATCAAATTTGTTGACAAGCTGACATTTTCATTTATATGTCATTAAAACATCATTTCTATTCCAGATTTATCATTACTATATGAGAGAGATGTAAGTATTTATGTAATACAAATTATGAAATTAGGTTCAAATTTGGCACCATGCTTTTTTTAATATTTTGGCGTTCCATAGAATCAAATGTATCATTCACTTTTAGTTTTCTTGATTTCAATTCCGAAAGCTGATCTGCTCTTTTGAAATAATTGTTATATTGCTTGAAACTGATTTCTCAAAAAATATAAATTTGATTAAAAGTATACTCAAGTTTTCTGTTTGTTAACCTGTCACAACTTAGATAATTAAACGGTCACTGAACATGTTATTTCTAACTTTTTTGAAAGTTAGTATTTCCCCGATATTCAAAATTGTCTCATATGTAGTTGGTTCATTAATAATCAATATAGATCGGTGGCTCATTGTTTTGAAAGAATTAAAACTAATAGATTCAGTAACCTTGTAACTATTCGAATTGTGACAGGTTAGTAGAGCAAGCTAAACCCTCTTTTGCAGGATCGCCCTCATTTTATTGATCCAAGTTTATCAGCGAACTCAAAAGTTGTATGTACAGAAAATAAACCATGTCATGTTTTATATCATGTCATTGCTGGTGACGGAAACGATGGAAAATGGTAAGTTATAAAGTGCAATGTATCTTAATGGCTTTACTAAAACATCCATGAACAAGAAGTGTATCAGTTATGTCCTATATATAGACGAGGGTTAAAGTAAACAATTATCACCTTTACCCAGTATAATAGCAATCTTCAATATATATATTTAAGCAAAAAGAGAATAATTGTAGAAAACATCTATGTAAGTATGTGAGTGTTGCAATAAGCGAATTATACGACCTACAACGTAAAATACCGGGTCAAATATAAAAAAGAATGTAAAAATAGAATTTGATATTCGACTTTTACGAATGACTTTTTATATGGCATGCATAGAGCTTTCTTAATTAAAATCGCCACAATCAAACATTAATTAAATACTAATCTTAAAGAATATTTTTTATTTTCATTTGAACCACCAATAACTTTCTTTGTGGATTTCATTACATACAAGCTGTGTTTACACTGTAGTCGAATATTAAAATGAATGTCAATCTAAACAAATATTTTAACTTTAACCTTTAAACATTCTTTCATTTTAATATTGAACAAATGTAATTTGAATTCCGACTTTACGCAAATGTTTCAATCGTAGTGAACCATGTTGTTTTCTTAACATGAACACATTATTAAATCTCATTATTAAAGTCGTCCAAATGCATCTCAATTTTGACTGTTATTCAAACTTGATGCAACTGACTGTTATAAGATCTTTAAAGAAAAAGGGAAGAATATGTGTCATTGTTATATTATTTCAGCATATCATACAATCCAACATCTAAAAGTGGTACAGTTCAATTCCATTTATTCTCTACATGTGATCCGTGTACAGATGGAGATACCAGTAAAAGTGATTGCAAACTAGATATATCAATAAATACACCACCAGCTGGAACTGAAGATGTTTTATGTTTAAGATTAAAACTAAGAGAGTATGTACACATTATTGCTTGAACTTGAATGTTATTGAATTCACCTTTCTTACCCTATACTTCGCTGATTGTCCTTTGGTAACCAACATTTTGTACGAGTATATCTGTGTGTGTCTCTAAGGCGTCTCGAATGACTTCTATGATAAAGTCGCACAACAGACATCGTGGTGATGATAAGTTAGCCTACTGCCTGTTTTATTCTTTCGCTGTTTCTGAACGTAATTTTCTGCCATCGTCAAAGTCTAATGTAGCTTTGTTTTATTTATTAAAAACGATACATTATGTATACATGATTAAATTATTAGGGAATATACGCTAGCATGATTAAAATATTTCATGATGATAAACTTGTTAACTCACCCTCTCGTATTGTATTATTTAGCTATGACATCACAGGAGAAAAGAGATGTTTTCACATTACTTCACAGTCAGTCACTGAAGAAGCACAATTAAGTAGGTATATATTTAAATATAACGTGTGAAAATATGCCATTGCTCAGGACAAATAAAACGAATTAAATAGAAAGCATGTTTTACATTTAAAATAGACTAATGTACATCAGAATACAAAGGTTGTTAAATAAATAGAAAGCGACAATTAAACATCATAATATATTGTCATAACATTATATTGAAGTTCATTTTGATCGCAATACAGCAAAAAAACATGATATTGATATGTCTACAGCTCGTTCAGTAAATAATTAGAAAATTAACATAGCTAATTCCATTTAAACATTGTTTAGAAATTCTAATCTTTAGAAGTCATCATATTTTCTTATGTTGACATATCAATTTGTAAAATGTATAGTCCGACAATATTAACCAGCGCTTGACCTTTATGCAATATTTTAATTAACTATGTATCTACAGTCAATTTTTGTCTGAACAATTAATTTTGTTTTTATAATAATAATAAATACTTTGAAACTGTGTCACAATATCGCGGATAATGAGTAAAAATTAAAGTACAATAATATGCCATGTATACACAATTGCCTTATAGTCATATAAGATGTTATAAACAATTGTATAGTCGTATACACGCATACGGAAACACACGATTCAATGTAAGTTAAGCGTGTAAATATTATAATAAGGTACTTTAAGCTCAGGTTCGCACTATACATATTTACAATAAATGATAACTATCGAAGTGATCTGTTGAAATAAATAAGATGGTATTCAAATATTTCTTTAAGGAATTGAAAAGTTCATTATTGAAAAGTATATTGATACAAATGACCTCATATACGAACTGTTATCATTTCAGAGTTGGATTCATGTCAAAACTTACAATGTCAAAATGACGGATTTTGTGATGGACATTTACCCGGGACAAAATCCTGTTACTGTACTTTAGGATATAGTGGACCAAACTGCGATGATGGTAGGTTTAATTAATTAAGATTTTGCTGTCATAATAAGTGTTGATGCAAGAGTAACCATTGTCTTACATTTTTGTAGCACTTTTATGTTGAATAATATTGATGGGAAGGTTTGCAATACGTGCATGCATACACGTCAGCGTCACACTTAGACAACGTTAGAAATAAAATAAATTTTGATTTGATTTTTTGCGCCATCTCCGCCGTTGGTGTTGATGACATATGACATTTTATATACACATACTGTGATACTTACCATTTATGTGCCATGGTATTGTTACGGAATTATATTTAAAATGTAAACTTTATTAAAACATTCTAATCTTTTAGACAGCTAATTGTACCTTTCACATCAGAGTTGGAATTGTTTTTATATATTTCAGTATCAGAGAATACTTATGCCAGTACTAACATGGTAATCATTTTTAAGTATATAAGTCACATTTACTTTATCTACTTGACATATTCATTATATCTTCCTTTTAAATACAAACGTGTAAACCAGAAATTATTACTTGAGTGTTTTATAATACTTGTTTTATAAGAGTAGTTGTTTTTTTTCAGTTGAATTTCTTTTCGTACTTTATCTTTTCCATTTAGTTTTTTTGTTATTCAATGTTTGCAGTGGACATAATTCGGTTTATCTCGGCTTTCCATATTTTGATAAGGTTATTTTCCGCCAGAATTAGTACGTTTGTTTTATATGCATTTGGTGTATGTTTTGAAGTCCTGAGTGGCTTCAATAAAAGAAATATGTAATTTTGTTACTCTGTTGCAATCAAGACCAATTTGATAGTCGTATTAGTGTAACTTAAATGCTTATGTTATTTTAGACATTTATAAGTGATATGAGTATTCCACAAACAATCACTTGTATGGTTGAGATACCATGTACTGTACCATTTAAAGTAATGGCAAATAAAGACGCTGTGTATGTATTATACTTTACTTTTATTATCAATTGTTGGCTCTCATATACGCAGATGTTCACTATAGATATCACCTTGGTTATTACAAAAAGATACGATTTGTTTATGATTGGACAGACTCCTTAATGCTTAACTCGAGAAGAAAGGGGTGGCTATATCTATATTACATTCCGTTATTAAAACTATTGATTATTGATTCTTATAGTGGAAATTAACTTCATAATTCACAATTATTATTATCACTTATTTTGTTAATGAAAACAACTATTTTGTTACATTTTTTTAAACATTAAATTCACTGTGTGCGCTTCTTACATATGAAACATGTTATTTAAAATGACATTTCTAAGTGTATGCATTTAAAGTACTGTACTGCATATGTATTGTACTTGGTTGGTCTATTGATGTTATCTGTTATACAGTAAAAGTACCAGGATCATTATTAATTTTATTATTGCAGGACATCTCTATCTATTGGATATGCACCACAACAACTTAGAGCATATATTGAAGATGGAGCTATTGTAAATGGATCGTCTGTTAGAAGTTTAAACATTCGGTCAACTGCAATTGGAACATTCAAGACATGTGTACAAATAAAAGATGATGAGTGAGTTTTCACATTGGCTTGTTTTGTTTAAGACATACGTATTAAATCCGCTCATTCTGATTTTTTTAACTAAACATCAATTCTTAAACTTTCAACTTGATTTTGTATAATGTAAACCTACCCCAAAAGTAAGTTATTTTCCTAAAAATAGTTAACATAATTTTCCTAACAAGGGCAGCAAATTTAAAAGTATAAAGAACTAACCGAACTCGTGAGCCCTGCTAATTTTATTGAGCAAGAAATTAAAATACAATTGAACCACTCCATCCAGGTGTAAATGGGTACTTTGGGGGATCGCTTGCCTGAGGGTGATGTCAATGATCCGGAGATATCTTACGAGATAGTAAAATCGGCTCAACATGTACATTGAAGCAGACTTTTTGAACTACGCTTTTATTTAAATGTTGTTATTTTTAAGCTTATTCAAGTAATGTAACTTACCGGTAACAGTGCGTGTGAAAATGAATCAAATAATGTTGTTTCTGGAATGTCAGCAGTTGACTTATTATTTAACTTTTATGATTATATGAAAATGATTATCCTGAAAACAAGGATGCATAGAGACCGATGTATGTGTCGGTAACTATCTTAAATATTTTCTTTCAGCACTGTATCGGATGAAGTCTGTATAACTGTTATAGTAAAGAGTAAGTTTGTTATTGTATTTTGTTTAACTGATATGATGATACATACTTTGTAGTTCCATGAACACGATCTGGTATCGTACTAGCTCAGTGCTTAGGTATCAAGAAATGGAATCGAGCGATTTAAGTTGAAAAATGTTTCACAATGATCGGATTTAAACAAATAATTATTGACAAAATGTATAGAAATAATACTTTCATTTGTATTCATGTATATGCAGTGATAAACGTTTTAAAATGGTTAATAAACATCAAGTTTTCGATGTAAATTCACACCATCTATTGAGATATCATGCGAACTGTTGTGATTTTATAACAATGATGATTAATAAGCTTATCATAATGAATTCTTATTTCAGATTCAACTGGTAACGAAATAGACAAAGTAAGTTTTACATCAGATAGGTCAACTAGTAGCCTTTGACATTAACATATTTATTTCATGTTGTTAAATATTCCTGTTATATCATGATTCAATTTTGTTCAATCTCGTTGGAGGTTTGTAATGTTTGACTGTTTCTGTTTCTAATATGTTTTCAAACTCATTTTCGCACACTAAGTGCAACATTTATATCACTTTGTTTATCACAAATTCATAATGACTTATTGATGAGATTATACAAATCTTGTTATAGTGTTGTATCGATTTATCACACATGTATTTAATATATTTTCTTTACGCAGTCAAATCCATATTTTTATCCACCAACCTTACCAGATCAAACAGAAGTAATTTGCCAGACAGATACTACTTGTCATATGACTTTATACTTTACCCATGGAGATTCATTTGGACATCCTGGCAAGTGGTACGTATCTTATGCATGTTGTTTGATTGGGGCTGTTTGATTGACATTAAATAGTATCGCGCCATCTTGCACCAGTCAGGTGATCAGTGAACGGCGGCGACATATATATTTGAATGACGTAATCCGGCTTAACAAAACTCCATGAAACTGTAATATATCAACACTTTTTTTATCAAGTTTTGGGTGCTAATCAACGCATCACAGTTTGTGGTAACACCTAAAAATCCGTAAATTGTTTTGAAGATAATGTAGCATCATCTTTTTCTTTACTCTCCGATGTCTCTTATCTTATACAGTTGGGTATCGTAGTTGTATAATAAGTATTGCTTGGGATGGTTTATTTGCTTACATTTATCTTAGTAATGAGCTTGTACCTTTTTGTAAAAGAAACCCATCTTGTTTCTGTAGTACAGTCTATTTCTAATGAAATGTCAGCGAAATTTCTATTTTGTATACATTCAGCCCAACAGTTCAACAGTATGGTAGATCACCAGTAAGAAGTTTACATGTATTTGAAGCAAGTATAATACACGATAAGTGTGTTAGTGAAGTAGCTTATATATTTAAAGATGAACAAACTCCACAATTATGCTTTCAACTGTCATTTACTGGGTAAGTCTTTCTATTTACTGTTTAAAGTTGCCCATCCACTCATTCGATTAGTTTTGTTATTTCCTATAGTGTTAAGAAAATGAATGCATAATATGTTTAGACTAACTTTCCTATCGACTGTAAGCAAAATAAAATAAAAGCCTTACAGCAGTTACATTAAACTCATTCATACTACATGTAGTTCTTGTTGTTTACAGTTTTTTTTTTTGCATTAGCAACTATTTTGTACCGTTTTATATTAATTTGCTCTTCTAAACTTGTCATTTTCAGACACCTGCTTGTATTGCTTCTAAAATGTAACAGTTATAATCGGTATATTAAACTAATGTGATTAAAATGGTTGTAGTCGTAATGAAAAACTGTCTGTTTTGCATCAATTTAATTCCTAAAAACTTGTACGTGTTTAGTTTGAAATTCTTTCTACATTTGTTTATTCAAACGACACATTTGCAATTGCTCAAATACACATTAGTACATTGGTCATTATAATAATTTTAACTGTATTCACTGAATGATATATAAATATATACAATATTACAGCATATACGGAGAAAAAAGATGTTATTATTTAAAGACAGTTGAAGACGCTAGATCTAAATGTATGTACATGTTTAGTATAATAAATGCTTTGAATTTAATGTGTACTTTAGAGAATATAATGTTTCTACAGCCGTTGAAATAACATGTTTTGTCTATCACTTTTTCAATCTTAATTTAACATTTAATCAGAATAAAGTAGATACTCATTTCATATTCAAATATCTTTTTCAAATATATTATTAAATTATTCTATTTAGTTTTGTTACTTTATTCAAGTTAATTTTTTATGCCGTCGAAGATCGTTTTACTGTATTTAGGTTTTTCTTACTTCGTATTTATTTTCTGTCTATTGTGAAACAACTTTTTACCACCTTTATTAATTACATTTGCATCCTCTTCATGATTCATCAATATTGGGCGAGTAGGTTATTTCTTGCACAGGGAAACAATCGGAAGTATTTACATGTGATTTGTACCAACGCCGTAATGACTATCCAATGGATAATATCTACTACATTAATCATTATTCTTTTTAAAAGCCTATCCTTTTGAATAATTCACTTTATGAGTTTTTATGCATGTACTACCTAAATACACACAAGGTTGTCGACCATATTCCCATTAGTCATTCTTTCTGAAAGTAATTGAAATATTTAATTATAAGCTTAACAATAATTCTATAACATCCCTTATTATTCATGCGTTTTTCATTTTAGTAATTTCTCCCTGTAAAGATGTGACCTGTTACAATAAAGGCCAATGTATTGGTGATCCGGAAACTTCAATAACACAATGTATTTGTCGTGTAGGATATACAGGCAGTGACTGTAATACCGGTACGTATATAAGTCTGCAGTCATCATTGTTTATACAATGCTAATCGTTTTTTCTGTTACTGGTTGCAACACTTTTATCTTTACTTTTTCTCTGCGTGGGCGGTCTGTGCTTTCTAACTGTTGCTGTCATTTTATGTTTTACCTATATTATCCAATCCCGTATTCATTATGTTTACTGTATATGTATATTGAGATACCAGTAACATAGTGACCACATACTTGACTTGTGTGATGTATAATTACAGCGCCCAATAAGGGGAAACAGTAGCGTCCATGGCATCATATAAATCGAATATACGTTTCTTATAATCGGTTTTAGATTGTATTATTGGCATAGTTATGTATTTTAAGCATACCTAGTAATGAGGGATTCAGGAGACATTTTTTATTAACATGGTTTATGTCTATAAAATCTATTAATCAATATTAAAATGATATTTAGATTTTCCATTTGATATTTTTCAAATTTCGTTGTATTATGTAGAGTTGGACAAGAGTGGTTTTCTACCAGGTGTTGAAAAGACTGGGGCACTAACAATTTCCAATGTTCAGCGTTTTGGTATGGATAGTGCTATACCAAGAATGATGCCTTGTATAGAAGGTTCATCGTGTTACTTTTACATTGCATATGGTACAAATATTAATAGGTATATATATTTACATTCTAGTGATAATGTTATGTAAGTTTCGTTTTGTGTGATAGAAAAGTTACAGGTTTAATACGTGGTTTACTATACGTATTCAACTAACACCAAGTGTATTTGCGTTTGAAATCTTGACAAGTTTGTACATACCAATCTCTTACATGAAATAACCAAAGTAATGGTTTAAAAAATACATGATTAACAAACTGGACGTAGTTCAAGTTCTATATTTATATCTACATTAATTTCTAAATTGAATTGTGTGTCAGTTAAGGAGCAGTAGTCCAGTGGTTGGACGCGCGCTTAGGGATCGAGAGGTCCTGGGTTCGAATCCCACTAGGGGCATTGCTAATTTCCTTGAGCATGAAATTTACCTGCCATTGCTTCACTTCACCCAGGTTTAAATGGGGTACCTATAAGGTTCATGCACTGTATGCTGTGGCTGCATACTGCGCCGTATGTTAACAGTTGGTGTGTGACTTGATGATCGGGGAAGTTAATGTCAAGAGACGACTGAATAGTGATACTAATTGTAGACTATAAAAACACTTGCTTTAACTTTAAGTTTACTATTATAAAGCATCGTGGAAGGAAGCACATCCGATTTGTCATTATTCTATTAAAAAGATGTTTAACTTCTAAGCACCTAGTATAGCGTGGACACGATGTTGATGTATGTTATTATTATTAAGTAGATACTCTACGGACATTGATCCTACCATTTCGTTGGCTTAATGCAACACTGCTCTAAATCTTTGATTTTTACAATGAAGATTTTGCATATAATTAATTCCATTGTATTCGTCATAATATACAAATGTTGGAACAAATTTGGAACTTTTAGAGTCAAAGATATCAACTGGTATGTTATTTTTATTGAAAAAATTACCTATCGTCGGTGCGCGTGCAAAACCTCGTAACTCTAATTGTTTACGAAAATAGTATTTTTACGCGAATAAAATCTCCCGCCAACGTCAGAGTTTCTCTCAAAATATCGTACAAATCGGTCAATTAGAAGAGACGATACTGTCTTGTGACGTCACCTCGTAAGTTGATAGGCCGAAATATTTTTACTGCAAAACCTCGTAAAAAATATTTTCTTAAAACATGAATCCTGTGAAGAAATATTTTTTCTTTTGATACCCTGGAAGTATTTAGATTTCAGTATTTCTTATAAAAGAACAATTATTTACAGGCTTGACTTTTTATCATGAAATACTTTTTATATTTTGTGTAACATAACAATGTTTTCTTTCTTAGATGTTATGGCGCGCAAAAATGTCCTTCGAATATTGTTGCTTTTATGCATAATTTCGGTATAATCCTGTCTCCATAATAATAAAATATTTATAGATTAAGCTCACTATGTGTATTTGGTCCGAATTCAATTCAAAATATTTTGTTAAAAAAGGTTTTTGAGATTTACGATATTTTGCAACTGTTAATCAAATTTATTTTTTGTTTCAAGTAGAAAACTTACGAGGTTTTAGCATAACTACCAAGGCAGCACAAATGCCGTGATTTTCTTATATTATATACTAATTTGATGTGAGCAAAATATACAAATGTTCCGATGGCGTCTTGGAAGATACGTCAGTCTGTCAGTCAGGGGATAATGAGTTCGAAATCTAGTCAAAGCTGTTATTTTATTTTATAAATTATAAATACAACCCGTGCTATTTTATTTTATTCTCTCCTTTTCAAATCTATGGCTTTGAAAATAGTAAAAGAAAAGATTTTTGAACTTAATTTATTATATAATATTTGGCTTCAGACAGTCATATTAGACTTCGGCATGCGGCCTCGGCCTAATATGGCTGTCTGAAGCCAATTAATAAGGCCATTATAAAAACAAGTAAGTATTACATTGTTATTTCATTATTATTAATTAAAAAATAGAATTCAAATTAATTATTGACGTATCCCATTTTATATAGCGATGGGTGCACGTATCAAAATAGAAACACCGTACTTGCTAACGCGTTGCTTTATTTTGGCCAAAGAAAAAAGTATAATAATTACAGGCCTCCTAGCAGGTCAAAACAAAAATAAAGGTTTTCATAAAGGCTCCAATTTATGAAAATAAAGACCTTTTAGTGTAAAATATGAAAAAATAAAGAGTGAATAAAGGCTATTTTCGTCGAAGTTCTCATTTCTTTATTAAACCCACAGTCATACCAAAGTCATTTTTTGATGTTATATACTGTTTGAATTATGCAATATAATACATACCTTATTTAATGTGTATACCTATTTTCTCTGCATATTTATATCATGCATAGCTCCTGTATTACAGTGTAGGGAAAATGCAGAACAAAATCCATTACTTGCTTTAAGCTAGCACGGCAACCAGTTAGAGCAAATATAAAGGTTTTGAGTGAGAATTACAGGCTATTTTGGCATTTTAAAGGTTTTCTGGGGAAATGACTAAAGGTTTTAAAGGTTTGCTCTAAAATTAAAGGTTTTTAAAGGTGTTAAAGGTTCACTAGGAGGCCTGCAATTACAAAAAAAAATACTTTACAAAGGTCACACACAAATAGAGCGTGATAGTGTCCACAGTACTGTTGAACGACTCATACGCAACAAACCTGTGTATTCGTTTTTTCTCAACTGTTAAAACATGAATAATTTCACGACGACTTCGTGCTCTTTGTCTTACACTCGTGATATTGAGATAGTGTGTAATCATCCACCATGAAATTATTCAAACTTTGACAGTTAAGAAAAAACGAACAATACAGTGCATTCACTTATGTAGAAGCCTTATAATCGGAAAGACCAAAGCAAATCTACACTGTGCATTTTTATGCAAATGTTGATTTTTCAATTATCAGTTAATTAGTTGCTTTTTTCGTTTAAAGTTAATATGACTTATCAAGTTAGTATCGTTCATTAGGTATAGCTTAAAAAATATTGTTTTATAGTAAAATGAAATTAATTACTAATCTTTGTAACGACGTTATAAATAGCTTTTTTTTTTCATTTTAACTTCAGTGTTTAATAAAAGATGATAGTATTGTTTTTTGTTTTCTTTCAACACATATTTACATTATATGTACGACGACCAGCTCTTCCTACTATAGGTTTCCCGGACACTTTTCTATCACCAGTACTAACTTACCTTACCACGAGGCCGACAACTCATGTATAAGGTATGACCTACCGCGACCGGGTTGGAACCCGCGATCTCCGGATTCGAAGTCAGACATGCTAACCACTACGCATGATTTATCCATTTTTGTATCCAATGGTAACAGGAGAGTATAAGATTTTATTCATTCAAGAATTGTTTATATTAACATTACGACATCGAGTTCGCACAAGTGTTGTGTAAAATTATAATATTTATATTAAACATGAATTCCGATAAACAAAACGTTGACATTGTTTCTCAACGAAAAATATCTGCGACTCACTAACTATCTAACGCTGTATGTGAAAGTAAACAATGCCCAGAATAAAACTCCATCCATCATTTTTTTTTTTGTATTAATCGAGTAAATATTGGTCACGTACTCGTATCTCAATATAGTTTCTATGTGCAACGCTAGCTTTTTCTATATTAAATGAATTCTAAACAGTCGGTAATCTCAGTTCCTATAGAGTATATTTATTAATTCCTCGCAGCAATTAAAATTAATTTAGCCCTTTGTTTGGGGACTGATTAACACCTGTTTGCAGTTTTGAACGGAAATTGATTCCAATCTAAGACTTCTCCCGATTTTTACGGTTAAGAAAAACAAAGATAATTTTCCCGAAAATAAACGTAAATAACCGTCAAAACGAACAATAAAGTTACAGCTTAACTCTAAATTATTTATTATGCATGATTTTATTTTGTATCATATGGAACGAAATCGCTTCAACCATTTCGGCGTAATGTCATTCATTTTCGCGACCCACACTAGATCGCAATTTTATATGAAGCATCTTTTGTAATTAAAAAAGCTAATTGTTTTCAATGTTTTCATCTTGATTTAACAAATGATGCTTTAGTAAACGACGATGTGAAAAGTTTATTTCTTTCGCGCACACAGTGTTTAGAAAAATCCCCCGATATTGCCGGTCGTGTGAAAATAAATTGACTTGTTATATCTTGGTGGCCCCTATATCAATATACTCTCTTAAGGTACCAGTCTTGGGTATATATGAATGTTATCAAGCGTGTTAAGTAACTCGACGACTCCCTTGTTGATTTTCTGACACCTTTCGTCGGCGAGTTAATCTTCCAGCGTGTGAACAACAATATGGTCTAATTAACATGTACGCGTAATTGACTTGTATAATTGCCGCGGGTAGTCTAACTTTTCACAACTTTTTTCTGTATTAACAATCGTCGGTCAATCAGGATACTATATTTTAGCCTACATTGAAAAATTATGATTATTTTTGAAAACTTTTTTCGCCACTTTCAATATTTTTCCCCATTTGCGGAATTGGCGAATTGCAGTGGAAACCCCATATTTTAAATTTTAATATTGCTGTAAAAATTTGATATTTCTATTTCAGCACTCCAGTGCTTTGATTATAGAATGTCAATGCCTCGTAAATGTGACACCAATTTTACGATCGTCGTATAATCGGTTTTATCTATATTTTTTGGGTGCAAAATATCGTAAAACATAAAAGTTAAGATACAGTTTTACCCAAATAGCATCCACCATTTTGCAACTATGCAATAAAAAACAAAGGTAAAATAACAGATTCTCGGAAGTAATACATAGTCTCATAATGTTTAAAATAAGCACAAAAAAGTTTTTTATGTCTCCTGAAAAAAATACAATTCTTTTTATACGAGGTTTTGCAGGCGCACCGACGCTATATGTTTTAATGCGCATTTAGTTTGCGTTGTGTTGCATTCAGTCTACGAAATTGTGTTTTTACATTTAATATTACATATTGTAAAACAGCAAATTTATTTATCAGTTATGCGAGTTTTCATTTTCATATTTCAGAAAACCTGTTTATGGATTCACGGATCCTTTGTTAACTCTCTACCAGCCTTCATCATTCACACTAAACGATGGACCAAACTTTGTAGCTAGAGGTGCAATGAATGTAAGAGCTGGTTGCGAACACAGAGTTTGTTTACAGACAACCTCTGATGGCTCTGATAATGGGTACGTATTATACGATTGATGTATATCTGTTATTGGTAGCACTTAAAGAGACGGTTCTCAAAAATGTGATAAATACGAAATGTTCATTTTACGACAATAGTAAACATATCTCCATTGTTTTTTACTGGTAATTTTCACCCAGGTCGGAAGCACAAATTGTAGCGCACCGGAAATTTGAATCTTTTGTCCCGAAGGGGGTACGGGTTCGAATCCTACCGAAAGGTTTTATCCTTTCATGAGGTATCGAATAATGTCAATTTTCCTCAATTCATTCGATATATGGAGAAGTTCCGGCCTTGAAGAAGGGTAGGTGAGTACTGGTTATAGACAAGGGTCCAGGAAAGCTAGGTTAGGTGCGCTGGACGCCGTCAAACTAAAAAAACTGATTTCGTATAATTTATGTAGCAGTGATAATATCTGAATAACAAATTTGTCTGTATGACGCATCCGTATTTAAAAATCATAAGACCCAATTGTTTCGATGGGCGAGTGGTAATGCTGGCTTATTTTAAAGTTTATTTTCTCACAGATCCTGGGTTTCAGCTCAGCTTAACATTTTGATTCATGGGCGGAAGAAAGTAGTTGTTTCTAAAACACTTTGACTGTATTGGTGATACTAATGATAATTTTTTATCTGTCCACAGAGTCAATGTTGATGAAATTTGTATACAAGTTACTGGTGTATTACAAGGTTTGTTATATATCTACCTTACAAGTTATATTATCTTGATTTCATGTGTATCAAGTGTTTTACTTTCATGATCCACTTATGCTTAAGGTTCACAGCATTAGGTTATTAGTATTCTGTACGTCATTTTGTTTACAACTTCTTTGGATGCAAATATCTCTATATACAATTTGTCTTTTGGTGACGATATTTATCTTGTTATCTGCAGATAATGGTAAACACATAGTTGATACCAACAGTGAACATACCTTGTCTATGCAATATTGTAGAATAATCATATATAGGTCCCGAAGTCTGGTAGCCAAAAAACAACAAATGATAAGTTTTTATCATTTAGAATTTCTTTTTGCTTTACTAATAAATTTGTTGTATTACATTCGTTAATAAAGATCATTTTTAATTAACATACGTATATCAAATTTCAGGCGAAAGCGTGGATGAGGTGAGTGTATTCATATATTTTTATACTAAAAGGGAGATTGTTTACAATGTTTTAATGCTATGCTATTTACATTACTCATCGATAGTGAATAAGTATTCTATACATACACTACTTTGTTATGTCACTATTGTTTTCCATTGTTAAAATCCCTTATTATTAGTTTTCGTTATTCGTGTGTGGCGTTCTTTTTAAAGCACAATTAAGAAATCTAAACGTAGATTCTATTTGTTTGTTGCTGTTTTTTACTGTTTCTGTTCATGAAATTTTTTCGCACTCATTTCAAAATAATAATGTACATTTGTTATTACTTTGTCCTCAAAGGACAGATACATATACTTGATAACAAGATCTGAAACATAATAAGGGTCATAATGTGATATTATATGAATCTACTTTTTGATTCGAATAGTGCTCTATTAGGTTAAGAAATAAAAAAGTTCTGTGTGCTTATGAAGAAGATATTCAACTCGTTTTGTGCACTTATTTCCATATACACTGGTCATGAATTTATACTATAAGGTTAAATATTTCAATGTATATTAATAATATTTTACACAGTATACATGTATCTATCTATTTAAGAACAAACCCTACTTTGTTAATACAATGCCAAATGGAACAGTGGTTTCGTGTTTTTCGTCCCAGCTTTGTCATTTGTATGTTATAACTTTAACCAAGTACGGAAAATGGTAAGTCATTGACAGTATTTCCTTCCATCTGTTTTTTTAGAGATTGTAATGTTAACTTATTTCAGTCATATATACTGATTTATGTAATATCTTACCTCGATCTATTAAGTTTATCTGTAACTTGCGCTTCTTAGTGGTTACGACATAAGACTGGTAATCTTTAGAATGCCACGCCCACACAAGCTTTATCATTTCTGCTGAGTACTGAGGACCAGTAAGCATTATAGAAAGTAAATAACCTAAGTTGTAAGAATCTTTTACACGATCTAGAAAAATAAATTGTCTCTATAAGGTACATGTATTTAAAATCTGGAGAGTCTTATTCAACAGATATACTCCGTTGTCTTTCATCTGATCTTGGTTATTAACACTCTAAGTAATAAAACTTTTTATTAAAGAAGTGCAGTTGAAAGTTGACTTGATTAGGTAGTAAGGATTATCTGTCCCTAATCATTGTCAGGATTATCTATCCCTAACCATTGGAAACAACAATAATGGTGGCGTCCACACAAGACATATTAGTTTACAAAATTTTCTTATATTGTCTCTTTATTTTGCATGAACTATTTCTGGCGATAGTAGAAGTTCGGTAACATAAAGTTCATTCGAAGTCCATTTTATCTTTGAGAACTTAAATTTAGCGAACGAAAAACTAAAAAACAATGTCTGCAAAGTAGACGTGATTTGGACATTGACTGTCTCTCGTTAGAATTTCTGATTCTTTTTTTAGCATAAATTTCTATAACATTTATTTTTGCACGATTTCAGGAGATCATGAGTGTCTTAGAAAAAATGATATTTAGCTTGAAATATTTATACGAACAGCTTTCAGTAAAAACCCATATAACATAATACCCTTTTATTATTTTATTTTCAAATAAGTGAACAGATAAGATTTTGTGATGATGAAGAAGATACTGAACACTATGTTTTTACATCTGAAGTATTTCATCACATGAAATGTTGGTCTGAAATTGCTTTAAAACCAGGAAACGTTGGTGATACACAAGACATATGTCTATCAGCAGGGTAAGAAAAATACTTCAATGTTATTGTTAAATAAATAAATATTTTTGTAGTTCGTTTGGTCATTCTAGAAAAACAGTAAATATGAAAAAAAGTTTGAAAAAATTATCTATATAATAACGTTTATAATTTTTGTATGTATTTTGTAGTTTTACGCTTCTGTATAAACTATTGTCTTATGAACAAAATAATGAACAAAAGAACAATTATTCGTCAATTTCTGAAAATAAAATTATCATTATTGACTATGCAACTCTTGCAAACATGTTTTCTGGCAATGCTTGGTTAAATACAATTTAATTTTACACCAAAGTTGACGAATATACTTTATCTTTTATTAGATTGGAAGGAGAGCAAAGACATTTTATAGTGGAAACAATTGATGGAACACAAAGTATGTACTATATATTGTTTTTATATATTCAATTACATCTGCTTTTGACTTTGTTAAGTGATAAAAAGACATGTCTGTTTGACATCAGATCGACATTGTGTTCGTCAATATTGTTACGATACGTAGTTCTGTTTATTCTAGGTTCTTGTTTTGCTTTGTTTGATTGTAGCGTAATTGTTACAACAAAATTGACAAAAACTATAATAAACGTCTTCCTATTGTTTTGGCTGCGTGCAAGGTATGTGTATTTTGACTGTTGTTGTTCCTGATATGTTTCAAAACGCCTTTTTGATATAGTTGGTAGGTACTAATAGAAGTACCTACAGTGGCTTATTACTAACTGTTAATTTAATAAATTTTAGTTTGTTAATATCTTCCATGAACAAAACAAGTATGTTCAAATGCGATTACCATTCTTGTAATGACCAATGTGATTATAATCTAGTTTTTGTTTACATATACCCAATTTATACCAAAAGTAATTTTTTAACATTTTTTTATTAAGTCTTTGGGGAGAGCATTCCAACACTTAAGACCAACTCTAATCAACCTTTGTGCTATCTTGGTGTAGTGTCTAGGAACTTAGACGTAAGGTTGTGTTAGTAAATAATCAAGAAATACAGATATATAGATAAATGTGCTTTATATAAGGAATACCATAGGTTTTAATGAAGGAACCATGTACAGTATGTATAATATGTATACACTCCTTGATATAATATAAACTCTGTGTAATAATGTAATGCATATTTAAGGTTTTGGTGGTTGTCAGAAGTTACATTGTATGAATGGAGGAAGTTGTTTATCTAAATCTGATTCTGTGACAGAATGTTCATGTACAGACGATTTCACTGGCTATAAATGTCATTTACGTATGTATTGTAGAGCATTTGATTTGCACTAACTCATACTAATTTTGTAAAGTTGTATTCGTTATTTATATTGGTGTAATACATTTTGATATGAGGCTTAAAATGCAAAATATTTAAATACTTAGTAATAGAAACTATTTTGGGTCATTTATCTTGTTGTTTGCTAATTACACGAAATTATGTGCATAATGTTAATGTATAACTGTAACTTCAAACATTCAATGTACACTTGCATGAACAGAAATGTCTTTGATTATTGTGTTTATACATAGCCTTCTTATTTCAACATACAATTTCGGAAAAAACTGATCATGCAAACCTCTAGTATTTTTATTATAACTTAAGCAATCATATAACATTGTTTAAATCATATATTGATATATATATATAGATTGATGCTAATTTTGAAATTAGCTTAGATGACTCTTAGCACATTTGTCATGGGTAAATGTAAATTGCTCTTCTCTGAAACAGAATTGTGTCTTGGAACTCTTGGAAAGCACTATGTTTGTCACATACTTTAATAATGATAATGTCTATGTTACAGCAAATCCATGTAAAACTTTTACCTGTCATAATGGTGGAGTTTGTAAGCCAGACCTGACAACTGGAACACCTGTACCAGTATGTTTTTGTACTGCTGGTTTTAAGGGAGATACTTGTTCAACACGTATGTAATATGTTTCCTTATTTCATACAGTAAAGTTTCTTATAAAGACCGTCTTGGTATTAACAAATAATTCGATATTTTGATATATATTAAGGTTGTTTAAAATGTTTAATTAATGTACTGTCTGTTTTAATCTCTTTAATTTAAAAAGCTCCCGAAATTGTTCTTTTCAAACTAAATATGAAAACAGATATTCATGTTTATTTACTATTATTAATCAGCAATATACATTCTATGATAATTTAAAAATAAACACTTTCTTGAGACTGTTGTATGTTTGATAAGTAGGGTACTTAAACTAAACGTTTTCATCTGTTTAACATTTGTCATTTAATCTTAAACTATCCTACACACTCCTGCATGTCTACATCTATTTCTAATGATAATTTCACGAACGAACACAGCTGAGGACTAGATTTCGTAGCAAATCGTACCTCGCTGTTGCACGACTGAACGCAGTAAATGCAAATAACTGGAATCGAGTGACAAAAATCAAACCATTAGACATGTCATTTGCATCTGAAAGCAAAATAGTTATGTCCCATCGTTCTAAAAATGAGAATATATTTCAAACAAAACTGTGACTTCGTATCGTTAAATTAACATAACTTATATTGTGATTTTCGTGTTATAAGATATGCTATATTATATATTCATATGATATGGTGTCATGCATTTGTGAACCAACTATATATTTCTGTTATGTAGCTATAGCAACAACCTCTGGATTGAATGGAATAGAAAATCTAAATGGTGTGGCCGCTGGTAATCAAAATTTTATGTCTAATGGTGCAGTACCTACAAATGTTACTTGTGATGATAATACACCGTGTTGTGTTTATTTACCTTATTATGGTGATGCCACAAAGCCGTAAGTTATTTGAAATATAAATACCAATACCAGAACTCTGCAACAATAGTTTGTAAAACCGTAGGTGCATGTAATCATTATGAAGATTATAAAACTAGTATGATTGATGTTCATGACATTTTATTGTTCTTGTTTAGGACTCTTTGAAACCCTCGTTAGCTTAAATATGAAGATACACGTTATTTGTAGTTGTTTGTCGGGAACGTGTAAAGAACATGTAAATGTATGTTTTAGATCAAAAATAGATAAAACGCTTATGAATACTAAGTGTGTATGAATTGCTATTACAAATGCGCTTACCGTCAATTTTTGTTTAGAAGTGAAGACCAAAATAACGCCAACGTCTGAGGTGCGTTCAACAATGCGAGCGCTTGAGCAAGCGCCTGCTTCGCGAATTATTAGGCTATTGAATGACTGCAAGCGCTCGTGGTAAAGTCCAAGATGGCGTCAAACAGCACATTATTGAAAATAGCGGGTGGGGGGCAATTATTTCTACTTATACATGAGATCATTCACATTTTGTATCATATATGAATCATTATCATACATCATGCTGTACCTAATAAATTATATTATATGCATTGCGTGGTTTTGGTATGTGGAACAAGTAACACAAGTTTGCGTCTCACTTTTCAGAGATAATTCTTTGAGATAAAAATTTAAATTTTTCCAGCTGACATCTTTGATATCTAAGCAAAACACCTCTTGAGCTGAATTGCGAGCTCCCGCATTTAGAACGAGAGTGCTCGATGTCGGCCCAAGCGCTCGCATTGCTGAACGCACCTCAGGATTATGTTTTAAACAATCATACCGATTGGTGTGATTGATATTAACATGAAACAAATATTTCTTCATCTATATTTAGAAAACTATAGCCTGCCATAGTTAAAAGGCATTAACCTAACCTGACTCTCAATGTATATTCAGTTTATGTAGAATTAAATTTATATATGCAAACACGTTCACTTTGTAATTCGTGTAAACGAACTTCAAACGGAAATCTATTGAGTACAAGTTAAATACTCATCAACTATTCAAAACTTTATTGTTAATCATTTTCATTTTTTGATAGTCCTATACTTGGTTATCATGACAAGCAGTTATTGATCACTTCTCAACAAGTATTATCTACGACTGATACGAATCTTCATAGTTATGAAGTATGTGTAAATGGAACTTCTGGTCAGACTCATAGATTGTGTTTACAGACAACCACAGACGGTACTGAACAGGGGTAAGTTGCTTTACTTACCATTAGTATAGTTTACCTCTTTTGTTATACTAATACGTATCTCGTTAGTGAAATAGCCGCCCGACTCGCTCAGTATAGCACGTAAGTCTATTGATCGAGGGGTCGCGGGTTCGATTCCCGGGTGGGGCATACTTTCGTGGAGCTTGGTCATGAAATTATTTCTATGGCCAGTCTCCCTCATACCAATTATTCTTAATTATGTAGGACAGTATTCAGACACTGATGAAATATTCGCTTTGTAAACAGCTAATTCCATATATTAAGCCTTTCCAGAAACAGTACTACGGCGTTAAACCGTAAAAAAGCTAACAGGGAGGTGCAGAAAAAAATATGTGTAACACTTTTGTGCCACAGAACTGTCCTAGGCATCAGGAAAATAAACTAACACGATTGTTATCAAGTTATTCCAATCAGGTTTTTTAATATCTTCCTAATCAATCCAATCCAAATATATCCTGTGGAATAACGACCCGTTACATGATCACTTGTTGAACAGACACAATTCTTTAATAGATCGGACCGTAATAAGCTATCAATGAAAGCTCCATAACATTAATAGGGGAGTCTGTATTGTTACGTGTATTTTCATATGATATTGTTTGCGATATGTTTTGTCTTTTGACATCTTGTTAACAGGAATAGCCATATTGACATATTTGCGTTTTGCATTCATCAAGGATGAAAATTGTCCAGAATACATACTGTTTTAAAGATGTCGCATAATGGAAGGTTCATAATTAATAATATTTGAACATTGTAACAATTATGTTACATCTTGTCCGAGAGACTTTTGAATAATGACACAATAATAGACTTAGCTTTTTATTTCAGAGTTAACATTGATGAAATGTGTATGGACATCGATTTTACCGGAGTTGGTAAGATTTTTATTAACATATTTTTTTGAAATATTGTGTACGCATACTACTGAACAATATGCTTTTCTATTTATTTATTTATTCATTACTTTTCATTTACAAAAAGTACAGTAAATTATCAGTACAAACACTTATACTTTTTGTACCGCTGCGATGTTATGATTTTCTAATTAATGATACTTTTCTCTTGTGGTAATGTTCTATTGAATAAATACTTGTTTACGTTAATGCTTTTAATCAAAGCCACACTTTTTGCTTTCTTTATCGTTTCAGAACACCCTGACGTCTTGGTAATATTGTTTTTATCCTTCATTGCTAAAATGTCAATTATTTATAACTATGTTTGGACACGTTGTACATTGAAAGATTTTTGTTCCGTTTATATAGTTTATATGAATAAAGTTTCTTGCTCATAGAAACTAAGTATTCTTTGACTAGTATGTGATTGTTTGTTTATAATTTGAAAATGCGCTTTTTCGTCTAGTTCTATTGCTTTGAGTTAGATCACATTTATATTCCGACCCTAAATTTAAAAGATTGAGTCCGAGTACCAAACTTCTAATCCCTGACTTTAGAAAACTGACAAATAAAGACAGCATTGCATTTTATGAATGCAGTTTGTTAATTTCAATAACGCTCCTCTTATATTAAACATCATATGTGTTTCTTACAAGTGTAAGACCAGAAATTAAGTGGCATGGTCTAGTTTGGTGAAAATTTGAACAAAAACTTTATACTTTTCTCACTTAATATCACAACCATTTAACAGTGTGTACTAACCCTGTCAAAGTTATATAAACTATTTTGTCGTAGGTTGAACCGAAGTTTATTAATACTTTATCTAATGGTACAACAGTATCATGTGTAGAAAACAGTTTATGTCATTTGCAAGTGGTCACACAACTAATTGCAGGAAAATGGTAGGTCATTATTATTTTATTTAATTGAAATTTGAACCCAAAGTGATTCTTAAGTTTGTCTAACAAACCATGTGTGTGTTCTTGATTTATTCACGTCTTTCTTAATTTTTTTAAATTTTACTTGCCGATGTCTTATTTTGCCTCACATAATTTCGCCTCACACCAGTTCGACAATATTTTACAACAAAGTAGAGTAAAGGGTGCATTGTAGTCAGGCACCATCGATAAAATACATATTCCGACAATTCCAATACAATTTATGGCAGTTTGCAATTAACTAATATTTAGAAAGTCCAAAGTATTGCCACTGAAAGTGCGTTTAATTGAACAGTTTGATTCAATCAACTGACGTTAGAATTAGGAAACTGTATTCACGTATACACAGGAACTAATTCGTTTAACACAAGCGTGTAATAAAAAACCGCACCACAACTTTGACATATCATGTTTAGTTCCTTAAATGCGTACGGCTAGTAGAGTGAAGTAATAATTAAATGATGAAAATTAAAGAATAAAACAAGTATTGAACTGCTAATCAATTTGTACAATGATTTAATCGTTAAAATTGAATATATATATTATAAAATATGTTATACATGTACAAAAGTCTGAAACATAATTTAGAATCCGCAAGTGAACTATATATCAAATGGCAATTGTGTGACTAATCTAATTTTCGTTTCTTAAAATAGCTTACATTCAAGTTAGTTTCTTTAATACAATATTTGATAATGTTGTATAAAGCAAGTGTTCAGACTTGTTCAATACGCTATCAGTAATTTTCAATTTCAGCCTTCAAGTTGAAGAATGTGATGAAAAGACAAATGAGTTAATTATATTACAACCAAACACAGCTGGTGATAAATGTTTGACTGATGTTATATTAAAATCTGAAACTGCTGGTGATATCAAGGATGTTTGTGTTTCTGCAGGGTAAAGTTCGTTATGTTTATTTTACATGTAGAAACTGTGTATGCTTATTAGACGCTTTGAAATGTAGTTGAACTTCCTACACGATTTAGTAATATTCTTTTATTCTTTGTTTTGATCATGTAACTCCCGATTTGTATATTTTATCATTGTTCTATGGAATCTGCCGTTCTTCATTCGGTGTGTATAATACTTTTGACCAAGCTCTGCGATGATATATTGGTTTTGCCCGGAAATCGAAGAAAAAACACAATCCCCGATTGACAGTTATGATATAAAGTAACCCTTAAGCTTGATAGTCAGAATTACAACACTGAAGTACGTTTGTCTCAATATATCATAACATTTTTTCTATGATTTGATTTGAAAGTCCTATCTTTTATTATCATTCGTCTTTCCTTCTAGATATAATGGTGAAAAAAGACAAATACTTGTTGAAACAAAAAGTTCTACTGATGGTAAGTTGATTCGGAATATTTCATCATGTGTCCGTTTCTTAAACTGTTCAGGCGTTATGTGGAAAAAAGACATTTGTCAATTTAAAGTGTGATATCCACCTCACGCCTACCGATTTATTAACAATCATAAAATCATTCTACTCCGGACTGTCGCTAGTAAATTAGAAATTGAAATTATTTAAATATCAATTAAGTTTCGTTTTGTTTTACATTTTAAATTTGTTTCGTTTTCAAAATAATACTAATATATTTACATTATTTAGATGTGTAGGCAGTACGACAAATTATACAGCATGAACTATAATGGTCACACAACATATAAACACAATTCATTTAAGTATTTGTATATGTAACATGTGAACATTATTGGTCCATTTTCAGGTCATGGTCCATGTCAGAAAATCCATTGTCAAAACGGAGGTAAATGTGTATCACTAGATGGAATAAAGACTGCATACTGTACCTGTCCACCTGAGTTCATGGGAGATTCTTGTGGTAGTATTATAATAACGTTCATATTTTTAAGGCTTTATATTATTTCTGAAGAGACATCTAAATCTTAACAACCCAAACCTTATTCATATAGCCACGATCGATATCTGTTTTTTAATGTTGGTTTGTTTTTACAGAGCTTGTAGTCATAATTTCTTTTTGTATTAACGTTAAATTTGCTTTAGATTATTGTTTATTATTATACATTTTCTGTACATAAGCTAAAATTGTTCATAGTGCGTTTTGAAAGTAGTTTGACTGGCACATATTTCAGACTAACAATAGACTAACAATACGACGTTTACATTCCAAATGTTTAAGTTGAGAACAAAAGAGTCTCTATAGTACGTATATTATGCTATGAAGATGCTCGATTATGATATGTTTCACTGTAGATCTTTACTGTATGGTTGGTAAACTGATTAGGCAGTGTTTAAACGATTTGTATATGACCGTAAGCATGAACATGTTTAGTTTGTATTGCAGAAATATCGTAAATCATGCCCGATATTGTCGAATTCTTCATTAGTTTTGTTATGTTTGACATTTGTCCAACTTCAATAATTGTTTTGACAAGTTAAAAGTTATGAATTTACAAAATTGTAATAGTCACATTAGCAATCTACTGTATTGGCCAAAGGAAAATGGTACTTTCTTTTAATAGTAAAGTTCTACACTGTACCACCCTGAGTGATTTAGTCGGATATTATTAATGGTCATACTACTTCGATCTCTCTCTGAATCACCTAGCAGAGTTTTTACATCTGAATTATTTTCAAACTTGTATATTATATTTTTTTTCCAGTAGGATGTTATATTGCATTATGAATTATTTTACCTTTGTCGCAATTGCACCACTTCTTTGTTTACACTTTGTGTTAGGTCACGGATCTCCATACAAAATGCTTGTACCATACATTTTATTCTTTTGTATTGAATAAATTTATTAATAATCATACTTTAGATGTTAAAGCATGTGTAAAAATATTGTGTGATCATGGTCAATGTATTCAAGATCCTCATGTAACAACAAAACAAGATATATGTTTGTGTGATACTGGATACACAGGAGACACATGTTCTAATGGTAAGTATACCATGCTTGTTTCTGCATTGCGCAATCGTTTTGTATATCTTCATTGTAACATTGACTATTGAAGACATGGAACAATTTAATATTTCATTGTTATACATAAAACTTCAAAAGTTTAAGTTTGAGCTGATCATGACGCAATAAATTGTTTAAATTGTGCTATTTAAATCAAAGTTGAACTATTTTATAAAAGCTACCTATTACTTAAGCCATTTTGCTGGCAAAACATAATAAGTTTATCTCTGTGATCAAACACATGAAAAGTTATGATAAAACTGACGCCTTCATGACTAAATTAACTGATTTTTGCAATGGGTTCTAACTTATGTTAATATTTTACAGTAAGTACCCAGGGTGCTAATCTACCAGGAGTATCGAACTTACCAATCATCGCTGGTACTACAGTCTCATCATCTCAGCATTTTGATGGTAACAGTGCCGTACCATCGGAAATTAAATGTGATGAAGTAAATCCATGTTGTTTAACTATACCATATCATGGAAACGAAACAATACCGTAAGTATTTTGTTTTGTCTGGTTTGACTGTTGATAAATTCACAAATATGTAAATCTATGATTTGTTTTACTGTTGTTGTTTTTTATATGCTTGTAGAATTCTTCTTAGTCAAACTTCAATATATGGCTGACATCTAGTTAACCAATCAAAGTAGTTTAATCGTTTCTGTTGAAAAACAGTTATACAAAAATCATAATTTCACGCAAGTAGTAAAGAAGCGTGTTGTTTGTACTCATGTTTGCTTATGTTGTAACATCTTATTCCAACTAATAGTCTATGTCTAAGTAGTAATTGAAAGTAACTGTTGCATTTACTTCTGATGAGATGATTTATAGAATTTATATGCTCAAATTTGAAAATTTAACCGTTTAAAGGTTACACAAGTTTACTATATCTTTGAAGAGAATATTCGGTTTGATACCGATTGATTGATACCTTATGAAGAAGTTATAAATGTATGTTGTACTAGAAATAAAATGTCCTGACACTATCAATATTATCAGTAAATTCGTATACATATGTATTCGGCACCCATTTTAATTAATAGTTCTTCACAGCTTGCTGTTCAATCTCTATAACCTTGGATTATATAGTATAATAAACCTATTACAGACCTATAATAGGATATCACAGTCCTGGACTTATTATTGATCATACAAAAGTTATATCAGACATAAATATTAATGATACTAGTATTTTGATAACGTGTATGAAAGGGATACCTGGAAATCATAAAGTATGTTTACAAACTTCCTCTGATGGTACCAATCAAGGGTAAGTATCGTTACATATTACATTTATTAATTTTTTATGCACTATCGGATTTGTTGATTATTGGCATTATTCAATGAAAATATAAAACATTCAATTGAACTCTGAAAAGATAAATCACCTCGTTTTAGAAAAGATATAAAAAGTTGTGCGTTTATTGCGTAAATATCTAATAAATCTCATAAACATAACGTTAAAATGTATTTGAAGAATACAGAATATACGTCACGTGGAATACTTCAACGCATATTCTTCATTTTTTAGTAAAAATGTATCTATAGATCTAGTACCATTTCTAAATGGTCTTGCAAAATGTAACTGCTTCGCGATTTCATGGTGTTTAATGTTTGACCAGTTTTGAAAATGTACAATACACATTTTGAGTTCAATACTCTTTGAATTAGAATTATTTGTGCTAAATCGTCCATTTCATGTTTGGCATCAAGAATCAGACAATAATCTGATTAAATTTAAAATCAGTATGCATTACTTTATCAACAGGTTATTCTAAAAAGTTACATTAAAACATTTAATTAAAGTAAAATTACTTGCAGAAGGTATGATCAGAATTTTCAAAATGCCAGCGTTCAAGAACTTTGTATAATTTTTGATTACCCTATGAACAAATAACTAGTACATGAATTTATATTTCAGAATGAATGTCGATGAAGTATGTGTCAGTGTGTCGTTAAAGGAAGGAGGTAATACGCTCTTTGATTCTTTGTAATTCTTTTAAGACACGTTTGTTTAAAATGACATTCCCTCATCTATGTTACGGGGCTCATGTTTGACCTTATGGTTTACACATGATTATACAATTTTAATTTTATTTTCCAATTTCTATTTTATTTAATTCTACTTCCATATTTAATGTTCTGTACTTCTATATTTGTAGGTACCGTCACCCCTCAAGTAAGTTTCATATATGCTCCTTTTTTCTAAATAAATTCGTGTAGAAAATTTATCTAAATTATGATTATACTTTACGTGTGGTTAGCTGTAATTTACAATTTTCTATCACGGGTCCATAACATTTAAAAATATAAACTGTCACTATTAAACTGTCACTATTCAAATCTATTAGTATGGTCTTATCAGCCAACGTGGTAAAGTATGTATCCATTTTTTATAAGTATGACATTATTGAAGTGTAATGGCACTACTTGTTAAAATCTTCTTATTATTATTATATTGTGTTATTTGAATTTTGTGATTGTTTCCACATTCAATTTTTAAATACGACTATAATCAGTTGCAGACAGGTTCATAAACAAAATTAAATATGTACAAATCATCTGTTTCAGACTGGTCCACACTTTATCGATAGTTTGCCTGATATGACTGAAGTAAAATGTAATCATGATACAACTTGTCAGATTTCTGTGATGACCGAGAAAAACAATGGTGGATGGTAAATACATTATTATATATAAACATTATTCCGCATTGATGTTTGTAATGTTACAAGTACATGTAATATATTTTCTAATATAAGATTAAAGCATGTTTATATAACATCTTCCTTTTTCCTTTTTTTGTATTTTGGGAAATTTGTGTACAGTTTATTTTTGGTATGTTTTAATCTATTTTTTGATGTAGTATGACAGCATTTTAAATGGTTTCTTTTGAAATTGAATAATGTACAGTGGAACCTGTATTAACGGTCACCTTTATATAGCGTGACCCTGTCCATAACGGTCAGTTCAGGGTCCTCCCGAACAGTTTTGTTCTATTTTGACCCTTTATATAGCGTGACCCTCTTCAACGCGGTCAGCGGCCACTAGTTTCGGACCGATATGCATCGTATAGCGGTCAGTATAACGGTCAATTGACCGGAATAAGTAATTTTCACGGATGTGTAAAAATAACGATCACCGTCAACAATTGACGGAATGAAAACATTTAATCCCGCTAAAGGCGTGAAAAACATACTATTATATTATATTACAACAGATTATGAAAATTATTGTTATTTAATATGTTAAAGAGAGTTTTGTGTGTTCTAACAAACAAGATTAAGTGAAAGTTATGTATCTAATAAGACAATTATAATGTTAATGCACAATTTGATTTTGATTATTTATCTCAACATCGGAAATATTTTCGTTTCGAAATTATTTGCTGGGCAATAAGTTTTGATTTTTCGTCGACATGACCAGCAATATCTGTATATTTATATGATTTTCAAGGGAAAATGACAAGTTATTGAATATTTACATAGCAATCATTACATCATTTACACAGTACATCTGTGGATATGCGGCTTGATATAATACTACAGCTTAATATTTTATCTAAATACTAAACTAGCATGATTTATAATTACGTTTTCAAAACAATTCATTGTCCAAAGAATATTATGTCTTTACATTGTTTTATATTTAAAATGAAATATACTGTTTATGTACGACTAAAGAAAAATTATTGTGATGAAACTACATAGATAAAAAAACATATCCTGAATATATTTGTTTGTTTCGAGAGACCCTGTATATAGTGGTCACCTGTCTATAGTGGTCACTTTCAGTCAGTCCCTTAGCTGACCGCTACAGACAGGTTTGAATGTATATGATTTTTTATAAACATTTCAGTTCACCTGTAACAAGTTGTACGGGTACAAGTCTTGGAGCTCGTGTACATGATACAAAAGATGTAGGAGAGCACTGTCTTACTTACATTGGTTTAAAAACTAGTACGAATGATAGATCTGATACACTTTGCCTGTCTTCCGGGTGAGTTGTTTGGCTGTAAATTTCTATGTTCTAATTATGTCTCTATTCATAATTCTCCTCTTCGTTTCAATGCTTGTTATTGTAAAATTCATATATAATAGACACACAAGTATCATGTTACTGTCCATGCTATGTAGTATCAGAGATCATTTGTTGAGAGGACTTTGTTAGTATCAGTTGTATATTTGTATGAGTTACAGAATAAGTGCGTTAGATTGTAAACTTGTTGCTGTCTTTTGTTATTCTTACATAAGACATTGCATCTTTTAATTGGAATCTGAAAACAAAACGCTACGTAGAAGCACCACTAAGATTTCTTCAATAGTTTTGTGTAGTTCAAATAGGTCTTGCGTACGTCTAAATTAAATCAAAAGTGTATGTAAAAGTCGTTTATTATAACCTGATTGTAATACTTATGTTATTTGTATTTTTATCTTCTGTCTGAAATTCTTAATACTATTCATATTCGCAAACTGTTGACAGGTCAATAGTTTTGATTGCTTCCTATGCGTGCTCTGACGAGAAAGTAGCTGCTGCGAGGAGTTTTAGCTTCTCCAGGCTCTTTAAATGCACCAAGCGTCCACCTGGATCATAAACATGTTGTAAACATGTCAAAAACTAAAATGTTGACAGTTTTACGTAGTTTAACAATTGTTAGAAAGATGAGATGAGAAAGATGAATTAATGATATTAAGTAGTATATTGAAAAACAATTTTCTTGATATTATTTCTTCTGCAAGTACAGTTTAAACGGTATATGATCAGATAATGAAACAATTATTTCAAATGTGTTTTAAATACAGTAAAACAGTTGTCCCCCTGTGTTTTGGGATAGTTTTTTAACTATTGTCCTCGGCCTACGGCCTCGGGAAAGAGTTCAAAACACTTTCCTTTTCATCTCGGGCAAACATTTGAACTGTTCCAACATTACATATAAAATAACTGTATACTGATTAATTTTGACGCGTCTAATATTGTTTATTTTACTTATTTTATTATTTCTGTGAACTTTAGAAGTGGTGGCGAAGAAAGGCATTTTATTGTAAAATCAACAGATATGACAAGTACAGGTACGGGAGACATTTTCTTTAAATAGTTCATTTTAACCAAATGATTCATTTGGTGAATGTTTAATTGAAGCCAACAATAATCATTGTTACGTTTGTTATTTAGCAAATGCAATTAAAACTAATTTCTTGACAGGCGACAAAAAATACACGTTGGCCTAATTTGAGTAATATACCATTGTAATTCACTTTACGGATTTCTACGTTTATACTTTATACACATATACATGCACTAGTAATCTAATTGATTTCATATCATCGTTTAATCAGTTTTTTTATGATTTGTTTTTGAAAATACTGTCTAATCTTTCAAAATTCAATTTATTCGTATATACATGCATTATAATTGAAGGTCCTTGTCAGACGTTACATTGTAAAAATGGTGGAAGTTGTGTTTCAAGAACAACTAATCCTGTATGTGAATGTTTACCGGAGTATACTGGAAACGAATGTGGTAAAGTTGATATTATACAATGTCTTGATGTACATTAAGTGTTTTACAATTTTGACATTTTAAAACTTTGTTTTTTTCTTGTTCTTATAGTTTTGATAGAATAATAAACAGGTATATTTCAAAAATATATTCTTAAAGTGTCTAGGATCATTAGAATTTAGGCGAACTTATTTTGTCATATGCTAATAACTATATAAAGTATAATTATTATATATTGGTCATATATTTATATTTAATGTATATACATTTTAGAGCTAAATGTATGCTATAATGTTAATTGTCAACATGGTGGTAAATGTGTGGCAGATTTAAAATCTATGCCACCTGTTGGTGTATGTGTATGTGTGAATGGTTACAATGGACAACATTGTGAAACACGTAAGAATACAATTAGCTGCTTTAAATTTTATCAAATATTTACAATTCTCAAAAAATTAACTTTAATTATATTCATTTAAATGTCAAGCCATACATCTCAGTATTTATGGTCGTTATGATAATCATTATGGTTCGGCATAATCTTATAATATGTCTATTTAATCACGCAGTATTAAAGTAAAAGATGCGATTAAATGAATAACATTATTTGTATTTTAAAATCATCGGAAGCAATCATAGATTGCGATTTAATAATGAAGTCCGTACTCAAATTTTAAATCTTAGAATCAGAGCTTAAACAATGGCTTGCGTTATCAAATGATCATAACATCACACAACTTACTGTTCTTATTATTTATTGATAATGCCACTACATAATATATCATTATGTTTAATACATACACAAGTTTCGTATTATTGTTTTATCAACTTGCATTATTTCATTTTTATATATAACTAGCGGTAAGTAAAGACACAGACATACCAGGGGTAGACAATCTTCCGAGTGGTATAACGTCTGGCAATCAACATTTTGGTAACAATATTGCTATACCAAGAGAGATAGTATGTGATGATGTTAACCCATGCTGCTTGACAATACCTTATGAAGGCGATAGTACAAAACCGTATGTATTCAAAATATTTCGTGTGTTGTATTGTATCCGAATAGTCATTAATTGTATTGATATGTCACAGGACACCATTTGTTTTAAATAGAACCTTTTTTAATAAATATATATAACACCATATGTGGGACCGATAGGAAAATAACTTAGATACGTTTTTGACCAATAAGTCAACCCGGGTCGATAGCGCAATTGGTAGCGCGCCGGGAGTCGGAATCTCGTGTCCCGAGGGGGGTACGGGTTCCAATCCCAGCCGGGGAGGTTATACCCTTTCATGAAAATTAGTCAATAATGTCAATTTACAATAAATAATATAGGGAAGTTTCCGGCCTTGTGGAAGGGTAGGTGAGTATTGGTTATAGACAATGGTTCATGAAAGCTAGGTAAGTTGCGCTGGACGCCGTGACATGACCTAAAATGTGTTGATACGGCGTTGAATCCAATAAATAAATAAATGACCAATAATTCAACCCATCTTTAATACGCAATTTCTATTCAAATCTTTGATCTTTCAACGTTTTACCTGTTGTTGATTTTAAAGCTTCAACGAAGTTAGACTTTTGAATCATTAGTCCAAGCGTTTGTCATTTTTATTAGATTATTTAATGCATAATTGATGGAATATTTCATTTTAAAAGTGTGAAACGTTTGTCTTACAATATATATGGAATGGGTATAAAATCTACATTAATGTTTGTACCTCTTATTTTAGACCAATAATTGGTTACATGGATCCTTCATTGTCGCTAGATACAAGTATAAGTTCAACAATACATAATGCATTAGGTTCCGGCTCCCATACAACTTCAAACTGTGTGACAGGTATATCAGGTTCACATAAGCTGTGTATACAAACAACTAGCGATGGTACAGACAATGGGTAAGTATTAATGTAAGTTTAGCTTATCAAACGTTGTTTAGAAAAGGGCAAATTATTTTATGCAAATCATTTTTTGCGATTCAATACATCCTATATATATAGTGTTTTCCTTGTTCTAACAAACATATAACCATGTTTTCATTTCTGTGAAAAAAACATCTGACACAAAATATCTATTTGGTTTGTTCCATCGTTTATTCATCCGAGTGACTTTCATACGGCCATTGGTTTGTTTCTCGCAATATACAGGCAAGATGTTTGGTTATGGTTAATTTCGGCCATTTATACATTTACCACTTGTTCTATCAAGTTATCTGCAACTGGCAAAGTTATGTGCCATAATTTAAATTGTCGATATTAAAATAGAACTAGAACTTAATCTGCCGATTAAAAATCATACATTGTTCACTATTATGCATTATCTAAAATTGAATTTTATAGTGCTTTTTATCGATATTTCAGAGTTAACATGGATGAAATATGCGTCACTGTCAAGAAAGCTAACACAAGTAAGTGAATTTTAACGTTTTTGTGTTTAAAATGATTTTTTTTAAATATTTGCATTTTACGAACATAATTATTATTTTATCATTATCAAATAGTCAAGTTACACGAATTTGTATTTTTATTTCAGGTTTATCTGTACCTACGGTAGGTGTCACTTATTTCTATTTTTCTTTTAAAGTTTGAATTAACGGGTTATATAGTAATGTCATCAATTGAACTACTTTTAATATTAAATGTAACTTCTGCAATTGCTTAGTAATGAATCGATAGTCGATTGAATGTGAAATTTAGTAAGTTCCATCTTTTGATGGCAAATATTGAAATGGTCCGACCGATTGTCTTTTTTATCGAAGTTGCCTAAGAAGAGATTATATTCCTGAACTGCGTACATTTTTATTGATAGATAAATGCAACTTCACTGACATCTATATTAAAACACTATACAGTAGGATGCAACTATACGAAATGTTAGCTTATTAAATTATAAGCTGAACATAATAATTATAATATTATAGTTCAAAATACTTACTCAATGAATAAGTTGTTGACATAGGTATTTCGTTCGTCGATACCGATTGTAAACCGATAGAGCACTACAACTGATTTGATCTTGTAAACATATACAACTTTCGTAAAGATAATGAAAAATATTATGTTTATGATTGTAGAGCAAACCACATTTTACCAACACTTTACCAAATGGTACTAAAGTTGAATGTCAACCTCACAGTGTGTGTCATTTAACTGTAGTATCGAGTATTAATAATGACTCATACTGGTAAGTAATTTTATTATACACTATGCATTTTTGACAAATAGAATTTTGTAAAGACAGTGTTATCAAAAACTACATGTACAGAAGCTGACTTTTCATTAACACAGTTACATTTTATTTCAGACGTATTTATCCAGTAGGAAAATTATACTATACTGTGACATTTAAAGGACAATAAAGAGCGCTATACAAATGCGGTATATAATAATAATAATAATTGTAATAATAATTACAATTTATAATTGTAATTGTTTTACAATAAATGTATTAGAAGTAAATCGCACATTTACAAAAGTAAAAAGGTCAATAAAGATGCCATTGTATATAAAGACGCAGAACATCCATGCATATCCCATTTTAACTGTCAATAAAAATGATTCGTTTGATAAATATTATTTAGTTATTTTGTAGGTGTGTCACATTTTTTTTCAGTTATTACGGTTCAATTAAAGATGTATTCTGAGCTTGTGTCTACTAAATTTGATCCGTTGACATATCATTAAGGATGCGTACATCAATGCGTTCTTTATATGTATAACAGGATTGTTAATTGACATTTATTAATCATTTATTTTAATATAACTTTGATGTTAATTGAAAATATCGCGTATCTTATGAGTTCCTACTTAGTAAATAATGGTGAATGACGGTATGTGTTTTGTTTATGAACTTTATGACAAGTATATTGTACATATCTTACAGTGAAACTATAGAGAAATGTATTGGTACAACAATTGGAATGTCTTATCTACAAACGACAATGATTGGTGATGAATGTATTACAGACATTGCCTTAAAAACTGGTGATACTGGTTCCACGGATAATCTGTGTCTAGCAACTGGGTAAATACAATAGCAGTTGACATAAATCTTTTTATAATGTTGTTAAGCTAAAAAACATTTTTAAATCAGGATTTCACTATAATAGGTATAATGTGATATAATATGTGTGTGATGTGACGATTAACAAATACTAACACGTCTAAAAGATTATAAAACATGTACGCACGCAGGAATTATAACTAGCGTTCTAAGAATAAAAGTTCAAAACCTAATTCAAGGAAAGTATTAATATTATCACAGATTTATACAATGTAAATGTTGCTTCTATGAAACATTTCTTTATACAATGTACTTTAATGTTTTGTTACACAGACCAGATGGTGAAGAAAGACATTTTGAGGTAGCAACTAACAATCCTCCTGCTGAAGGTACTGTTTGTGCTCTAATGTTGAATTAATAAACACATTTTCTGTAAGCTGTCAAATAGATATTTATTTTTGATAAATTAAACATTAAAATTTAGATGATTTGAAATACAAAACCGGCTGAACCCGGGTCGATAGCGCAGTTGATAGCACGCCGGGATTTGAAACATCGTGTCCCGAAGGGGGTACGGGTTCGAATCCCATCCTGGGAGGTTATACCCTTTCATTAAAATTTGACAATAATGTCAATTTTCATCCATTGATTTGATAATAGGGGAAAGGTTTCGGCCTTGTGGAAGGGTAAGTGAGGTGTGTTATTAGACCAGGGTCCAGGAAAGCTAGGTTAGGTGCGCTCGATGCCGTTAAATGACCTAAATTGTGTTGACAAGACGTTAAACCAAGTAAAAAACGGGCTGATAAAAAATGAGTTTCACATATCAATAATATAAAACAACATGTGCTTTCGCTGAAATTTGTTGACCTCATAGTCATTCAAAAATGAAATGTTATGTTCTCTATGTTTCTGTATTATTCTACATATGTTAAAGATTGACAATTTGTAACATCCAGATTTGGTTGTCATCAATACATTAGCTTTTGTTATACCTAATATAACGTATACGCATTTATTTCACACAGTTTGTTAGTATAACATTCAACAAAAGTAAGTTTACTAGAGTTAATGATTCACAACTCACCACCGATGTTTTCTATGGTTTGTGGGCTAACGTTTAGGTATGACTTATCACAATGACCATCTTATATTATCGTTGCAGGATATGGGCCATGTCAAAAACTTCATTGTATTAATGGAGGAAAATGTAGTTCAGAGACAGGGACAGCACGATGTACTTGTTTAGATGATTATCTTGGAGAAACTTGCTGTGAGTAACAATGTTTTACTTTAACGTTTTAGGACTGTTGCATTTACGAGAATTGAAACATTATAAGTTAAATTGGATAAGGAAATAACAATTTTGTATCTCAAAAGATGATTATGTTAGCAATAACTACTGGCTCACTTCCATATTTTATTGTGTATAACAGAACTGTAAGAATACTAAATTCATTAGTCTGCCACACACACTCTATACATTTCCTTGATACACGTATCATAGGTGTTATCCTATTACTTGTCAAACATAGGTGAGATGTTTTCAGACAGCTTACCTCTCGTGAAATTCAGTTTTAAACATATAGTAATGACTAGCCCTGTGACAACTATATTGCACGCGCGAGTCAAGACATGAAAACACAAGATTGGCCAGTCAAGTGCTAACAAGATCAGACATCATTACCTATGGTATACCAATGACATATTATAATAACTAATAGGTAATATTTACATATTCCAGCTGTTAGTAAAGGAACATATTTACCAGGGTTAGACAACGTACCGAATGTACATCTTGGTAATCAACATTTTATAAAGAATGGTGCCATACCTTCTATACTACAATGTGATATTCTAAACCCATGTTGTATATCAATACCTTATAATGGTGATAGTGATGCACCGTAAGTATTTAACATTTCTACATTTCAACAATTATAAATGATTTGTTTTGTGCTTTCAAGTTTAGATATTGTCATTATCACTTCATTGATTGTAAATTATAAAATAATCGTTTTAAATCGTTATCTATTTCTTATTAGTCCACAGATTGAATTAACTTTCAAGTTGAGCTTGTTTACTTGATCCATATCTGAATTATATCCGTTTAACGAAAGTATTACAGCTTTTCCTAATGGCAAGCGTTCAAGCATTTATAATTTAAGGCAGTTTTGCCATTAAATGTTTAAAAGATCAATTTTTGTGTATAGTTTATCTGCTAATGACAAAATTGTACGAACACGAAGTGTTGGATAGTTAATAGTGTTTGAAATTGTGTTTGTAAGAAAATATACAAAACGGTTCACTACGTGTATATATCAATGCGAGCTTGGTTACTAAACATATACTCACGAAATTTGTATAATAACAATCAAATATAATTCTTTTATGCACTGAAATTTGGTGGTATGTGATGACATATGCTTGAAAATATCATGTTATATGAACACATAAATGAAGTCATACGGGAAAGGCAACGACTAAAATTAGCAAATCAATATATAAAAGGACCATTATACTCGTATTCGTCTATTTGGGATATTGATATTTTTATAACTGCTTAGATAATCTTACTATGTCATTTTTCTGAGCTCTCTCCGTAAAGTAAACTCAATTATACACTGATTCGGTGACTATCTTTTCTGTATTTTTAGACCTGTATTAGGATACCATGACCAAGACTTGACAGTATTTCCTATATTACAAGCAACTACACCAGATCCACTAAATCAACCTAATATTCACATTGCTGAAGTTTGTACAAAACCTAAACTTCCTAATGAGAAATATAAGCTTTGTTTACAAACAACTTCTGATGGGACAGATGAAGGGTGAGTAGTTTATATTACGCCTTACATATAAAATTTCCCTTTAATTTGGAGTTTAATATTTTTTGGCAAACCTAATGGATACAATACAAGTAATAAATTGATGGTGGAGAGATCTCAAGATTTGTTCTGATGCGTGTTGCACATATTAATGACAGTTGGAATATAAATATGATACTAAACACTAATACAGCAGTCAGTTACTAGCATGTCACCATTAAAAACTTTGTAATGAACTGCAACAATTGTTTGAATTATGCCAGCTGACACTACAATATGACTGAAGGCGGATTTTCCAATCCCATATAGACGTCAGAAATGAAGAATGAAGCCTATCAGATGTGGATGTATGTGAAATTTGGACATGGTTATGATATTGATAACCAATAATCAATAATTCAACTTATGTCACATGATACGCTCCATCTTTTTAAGGATAAACGTTGATGAAATATGTTTACAAGTACAAGTTAAACCTGACGGTAAGAATTATTTTTGTTATTTATAGTTACTAATTGTTTAAATACATTGTTTATGGTGAGTTTATCAAATACGCGATATATTAATATAATGCAAAACGATTATGCATTTTGGACAATATTTTTACTTAATGGTACAGATAATATTTTTGTTATTCTGTTGTATGGATTTGTTTATATTTGAATAGCCATTATTATTATATTGGAAACATTTCATTCCTTATTTATGTATAATCTATTAATGATGTGACCATTATATTTACAGAAAATCCCTCACCAGTGGTATGTATTATATTTGAAATATTTCAGTGCAAAAGTATACTATCATTCTATGATATTTTTACATGTATAAAGATAATGTCTTTAAGATTTACTGATATTTTAGCTTAATGATACAAGTTTGTCCACTTTCAGTTTTCTTCAGATACCTTTCTACCAGAAACCATTTACAATTATTTAATATCCTCTAATTACATACAAAGCATAATAATAAGAACATCACAAAAATCTGAAGAACGTACGATGAGAAGTACTCATAATAAATCTACAAAATAAATTGTTTCTAATGGTACCAAACTTCATATAACTTATATTTAATACTGTTTTATCCATTTACAAGCAACCATCAAGTTTTAATCCAAAGCTACCAGATGGATCAACTGTGTTATGTATGCCAGATTCAACATGTCATGTAGTAGTTGTAACTGATAAACATGGTAACACGTGGTAAGTGATTGAAGTCTTAGATTAATGTTATCCACTATATACAACGAATAGCTTTTAGCATAATTACATTAATTGCATTCTCCGTTAAATAATCTAGTCAAATAATTTTATTATGATGGTACTATGATTTTGGTATAAATGTTACGGAATCATTTTTTCTAACAGTGTTGAATTGTGTACATCTTGTGTCTGTATATATGGAAACGATAGGATTTGTTTTATTTTAAGAATCTCTTATGTGATAGATGATATAGCCTTTAGAAACTGGTAAGACACAGTTGAATCAGATGACATTTTCGCAGATTATTTAAAATTAATATAATAGAATTTTACATTTCAAAGTGTAATGCAATGCTTGTTATAACACAAGTTTTGCCTTCTGAGTACACAACATAAATATATGATACTATGATCTATATTTTACAGTGACCAAGTTGCACAATGTGGTCAACCGTTACCTGGTATGATTGTATCTGGAACTGTATCGTCTGCTGAAAGATGTATAACAGATATTAAAGTTACTACAGGACTTGTAGAGAAAACAGATGAATTATGTATAAAATCAAGGTAGGATTTGTGGATCACAGTAAATTAAGATATATTTTGTGTCATTATTTTAAGTATTGGGTATTAATATGTAGGCCATATAACAGTTTACACCAGCACCAGTATATTCGCAATTTCTATTGCATTTGTCATGCCATTGTTATCAAAATAAAACTGTTGTATAAAAATATATTTGTTACAATCCAGATTTGATTAAATTTGATTTATTTGTACTACAACTTAAAAAAATGTATCAGTGACCGCTTTCAGTTTGTCATCCTTAAAGATATAACTGACTACATTGTGTTGTATATATAATCATACTCCTAAATTGTAATCGTTTGTCTGTCATTTACGATAGCAACTTCTAGAGGACACACGGAAAAGCATTGCAATTAATTTGTTTTAGTATTTAGTTGATAACAAGCAATAACATAATCAAACATGTGTTTATAGACATGTCATACAATACAAGTTTGTTCGGTTAAGCTTCCAAAAATTTCTAAATTAAAAATATGATATAAGATACATTGTATTTACCTTTTTTTAAAGAAATTTCACATTTATATACATGTAATATAACAAATCTAAATGTGGCATAAATATCATTTTGTAGCAATGGAAATGGTGAAAATCGACATATCTTTGTACAAACCAAAAACACACCAGGTATAATTGTCAGTTGTTTCATGTAAATTGTGGTTAGAAAAGTGTTGTTTAGACTTAAATGTAGTCATGTCTAGCATAGATAACGTATAATCTATGTGATTAGCGTTCAGTTTAAATTCTACTTTGAGTTTAAATATACATCTTTAATTAAATATTGGCTAACCCCATATAGTTGCTTAACAAGTATGTATCATAATTTAGCAACGTTCGGTTTGTTTAATGTTGTAGTAACACATTGTATCTGTCATATTACAGCGGTCATCCAACCTACTTATCGTTCCTGATGAGGCTAATCTCCACTTGTAGTTGTAAACATTTTACTAAGCCCATACTTATGTCAGTAGTGATTGGTTACTCACCCTCATGATAGGTAGAAGGAATGATGTCCGAAAGAAACAATTTAATGACCACTCTACGAAGGTATACCTCGTCCGGGAATCGGACACTATATTTTAATGTATTTTAATGTATATTGATAGAATTTGGACCATGTCAGAAGATGCATTGTTTAAATGGTGGAAAATGTTTGTCATCAACTGATACACCACACTGTAAATGTTTTGATGGATTTAGTGGTGTAACTTGTGAACGAAATGAAAGTAAGTATACCGTTTATTTTATTATCACAGCCTGTGATATTAGGAAAACATCTTAACTGCTTATTTCAACTGTTCTTTTCTTTATAACCTAATATGCATTATCCTTCTGTTAATGCAGTTATACGTATTTCTCTGTAAATTAGAAATAATTATTGCTATATTTATATTGTTTACTAAACAAAATGCCGCTTTATACTAAGGTGACTGTTCCGTGGTATATAGTCGCGTGATCTTATATAACAAAAGAATAGTCTAACTGTCAAAAATATGGATGGATGAGTATATTCAGAAAAATACTATTATCTATATAAAAACAAATAATATCTACACTCTTTTTTATTGAGCCACATGTACTGAATAATAAATCTTGTTTTCATGAGGATAAATACGTGGATACTTCTACACAATAGTGTGGACTCATGTGTCTGAATTCAAAATGTAGAGTACAATAACATGCCATGCTTTGAAAATTGATTTAAACAACAGGGATGTATTCCAGTAGTACATACAATTACTATAACCTTTCTTTGTCTTGAAGTTGTAACTATATTCAACCCTCTCTTAAATTTATTTATTCTCATAGTGAAGTTTATGTTTGATTTCATACATGCGCAGAGGATTTGAACTTATGATAAATGGTCATGATAGGAGCTGTTCGGGGAATAAAAGATAGTAGCTATTTTGATTGATATATGATGTGACTCACTTATTTGTCTGACGGTAAAATTGGCTAAAACCATTTTTGTTGATGTAATATTTGTTGTCGTGGATTACGTATTTTATATACCCGTGTTTTATCTTATTGTTAACCCTTTGTTATTTCAGCACAGAACTGTAGAACATCAACAGAAGGTATGTTTATATTTTTTTAGTTCATGATAATGCAAACATTCACTAAGATAATTTTACGATGATCAGCGATCAGATCAATGACTATGTCATTAAACACAGTTGTCACCATTAATCATAAACGGTACGAAGAAATCCGGGAGTAAAAAATAGGAAGTGAAAACAGCTAAAAAGTAGCGCTCTTAATTATCGTTATACTGGCAATACCGACTGTTATTGTTTTGATTTTGATAAATCATTACGAGTGATATACAGTGTCATTTCCTATACAGATTATTTCGAAAGTTGAATTCACTTCTCGTGATGACTGATTCCGTATTTTATGTCAGAACATTCAATTATATTAATTTGTTCTACTCTGTTAATGTAGTCCTTTCCAATTTTATTTGCCATTTAAAACTTGTTTGAGTAGATATTATATCACATTCGGTGATAGTTCTTATTTTATAAGTGCTTGATAAAATACAATCAAAGTCTTCATGTGACAATATAATCAACTTTATTCAACAGAGCCTTTGAAGACAATTTTGAACAATAATTTGCCTAACAATTAATCATAATCAAAAGAACGCATGCATAATGTGAATCACTTCAAGTCTTTCAAATGAAATGAATTTTCAGGATATTACATATCACAAATGTTTTATATTAGTTATATATTTTGAGTTTTTAAAATGTATGTGGAAACAATTTATTGAGTTTTTTTTTTATTTCAGAAAAAGAATATGCCGTAAGTATTTATTGTGCCCTTCTAGTTTACATAATAGATCAAGAAAGATCATTACTTTAAATATATTTTATGCACCCCTATCTCTGCATTATATACGCGTCAAAAACATATACATTTTCCTAAGCATTAATATTAGCTAGATCATCAAGAAATTTGGTCAGTTAAGTAAGAGTATTTAAAACTATTTCTTCTAAGACACGATATAAGATCGGGCATGTCCAATTACTTACGGCGTCGGAATGGTTACCATTATTTAATCAGCTTTGCGTTGGTTTTAATCACATAAAAACCTTTCCCGTTGTTTCTTGAGACAAAATACTTAAAACATCAGTTCTACGGACAGAAATTGCAGCGATTATGAACGTTTCATTGTTTCACAATCGAGCTTAACTAATTAAGTATAAACTAAACTAGAATTTAATGGTAAAGAGTCAAACAACCTCTTGTAGAATAATATTAACTTATACCTTGCTGCATAAGTAAGACTTAATTGCAAAACAAACTATAAATGCGGATTTAAAAAAAAACATTATCGGCAATATGTCTTAATAAACATCTGTTGATACCGCTTGTGTTTGTTTAGTGTCACAGGAAAGTATAGACAATTGGCAAATAATGTCACGAGAAATTGCCAATTTACTTGTTATGACATACTTAATTGAGAAATGTGATGAAAGTTTTTAAGAGATCACATTTAAATTTAATAAATATTTTTAGCAGGATAAACAGATTCATACATATCGTCATTTGGTGATCATACGACAGGCACACACGTGATAACGCTTGATACAGGAGCATACAAAAAAGCAGTCCTATATTCTTACATTATGTACATGAGTTTTAAAATTCATAAACAACCATATTTTATCTTGCAGAGACAAATGGTTGTGACAGGTTATGCTAGTTGTTCATGTATTGTCAATGGTAAGAATGTAGATATTATAAAGAAGAAACCTGTTCCAGAGAATAAAACTATTGTTAAAGCTGTAGGGTTTGGTGCTGGTGGTATGACGTCTACCCTTGTTATTGGTATTGTTATATATGTTATAGTTAACAAGTTAAAGGCTTCAGCTGCTAAAACTGGCTCAATGTCAAGTAAAAAAAGAATGGGATCTGCTACATCATCAGCGTCTTCAAAACAAAAAGTTCATCCAAAAAGGGAAGAAAATTTGAGAAACCTGAATGCCTTTTAAATAACTTATAAGAGTCTTTTGACAATAACATTTACAAACCTATTTGTGTATTTTGATTATAGAGGTGGAGACCTAAACGCGTGTTTTATATTGACTTTTAGAAAATTGACCTGTGCATTTTGATAAACAAATTATAGAAAACCTAACTTTGTTTTTTGTTAAAAACTTTTGTAAATCCTAAATGAGTATTTTGATAAAAGTTTGTAATGTTCAATATTATTCACTTGAATTGATATAATTTGAATAGTAACAATTTGAAGAACAAAATCATTACCAATCTGATCATTGTTATCTAGTTTATAAAGTTTATAAAACGTTCACTTTCTGGAATAATAATCAACCATGCTAATTATTTAGATTATGTTAAGCTTTTGGTATTTTTTTGTATAACTGTTTGCCTGAACAATTATGTATTTGTGTGTTATCAACTTGAATACAAATAAATTAGTTATAGTTTTTGCATCAACTGGTGTGTTGTTTGATTTTTTATTGAACGTTACCTTACTAATTTATATCATTTACCCAACAAAACTTTTACAACATTACAACTCTAAGCAGAACCTAGTACGTGAGTCCAGCACAGTTGCAATTCTGTCATCACTACCTTATTTGTTATTGCAGACTCATGTGGCGATATTTGACGATGCTTAAGTCCAAAATATTTACTTTAGGAAGTAAAAATACCTTATATCATTATACCATTGGTTTTGATGGTCTTTCTTTTATGCAGCAGATGATTTCACATAAAACTTATGACGGAAATTATAATACATAAACACCAGAAAACAATAATGTTCAGTTACATTAATCATTACTTAAGAAACTCAATCACACATTGCGTTGAATACTGTTTACTTTTTGGTTATATCATTATAAAAGGATATCAGAATCTGAAATGGATTTGAATCATTAAAACATTATACCAATCGTATAACATGGAGTTATCTATGATCACTTCATAATATGTTTTGTTCAACGTAATAGCATTTCTACAGTTCATACCTATCAGCTGTTTTTGAAATTTTCCAAACGCAAAAAGCCAACAGTTGTATCAAGTTCATGGTATTGTGTACAATTCTCTTCGCAAACCAGTCGTTGAGTTTTTGTTACAGTCACACATCAGGTTTTTAAACATCAGACATGTTCGTATCGTTCAAATTGTTGTTATCAAACAGCACAATATTTGCAATTTTTGAAGTTCGTATGACAATCGTGAGATGGTCACACGGTAACCATCTGTTTTTCTAGTTAGGCAGCAAAAAGAAAGCCGAAAGTTGTTTGTATATTCAGCAAACGTCCGAAACAACACAATAAAAAAACTACAATGGTTAGGCTGCCTATATTTTAAACATATTGAAAGAAAAAAAAGTATTTTGTGCGCAAGTTTGCATTAATTACAGCGTTTGTGGTGTAGGTATGTCAAAATACTGTATTGTGGAGATCATGTTAAGATACGTTAAGTGTCTATTTGTACTACTGTGCATACTGTGCACTTGAACTAAATTAAGGGTTAAATTTGAAGGTTTGTTTAGATGTTCTGACACCTGTGATGTATTTCCTCCATTCAATACCCGTTTTTATTAAAAGTGATGATACTATTTATTTATTTATTGGAGTTAACGCCGTATCAACACAATTTAGGTCATTTCACGACGTCCAGCGCACCTAACCTAGCTTTCCTGGACCATTGTCTATAACCAGTACTCACCTACCCTTCCACGAGGCCGGAAACTTCTCCATATTATCTAATCAATGGAGGAAAATCGACATTATTGTCAAATTTTCATGGAAGGGGACTCGAACCCGCACCCCCTCAGGCACGAGTATCCAAATCCAGGCGCGCTACCAACTGCGCTATCGACCCGGGGTAAAAGTGATGATACAAGAGAGCTATTGATAATACTTATGTTGAATAAAAGATATTGTTTCTAAAGTATGTATAGTGATGTCCAAGTGCTACAAGTGTAACAATACCGGTTGTATTTCCCTCGAGGAATTCAGCAGTGCCTTTGGGGTGGTTTGAACTAGGAACTAGGTCGTGTTTTTTTCTTGACTACCGGCCTTGCAAAAGTATAACATGTCTAATTGTTTTTAAAAACAATTTGGAGTATTTCTGAATAATGACATTACATACAATTGTTTACGTATTATTAGAGTTGATTATTCAAGTTCTTGTTCACGTGGTATAATATGAAATTTGTAATTAATTCCTTTGACATACGAGTTTGAAAATATGTAACAGGTCAGAAAACGAATTTTTAACTTTATAAAATAAAAGATACTAAAATTCCCCATTCCTATCAAACATAATTAATAGAAGACTTCCATAGTTATTGCTGAATCATGAATGATACAAACTAGCTTTCCTTGATATACAATGTCCATTGAAAGTGCTGGGACAAAAACCTGTTTTAGTAAAATCTGATCCACATTTAACTATGAAAGAAGAAATAAAGAGTCATTTGAAAACATTCATAGGTCATCATAAACTAGTTTATCAACATATGATTCAAACATTGTTACATGAATAAGGTTTTACTATAATGGGAGTACTTGCAGTATTCATTCACAGTTTTTCTCATAATTGCATTCGTCCAAAATCTTTAAGGAGAGCATTGTATTTTGGGAAGATTAACATGTTATCATGGTTTGATATCATTACAAAACAGGCATTTTTTGTTAAATCCTGAACTTTCACCAATAATGTTTTTGTTTTAGTACAAGACTTAAACACTAAAATATTAACATATGACAAAGCAATACACATCGTACATCATTCTATCTACATCTACATTTTGTAACCATGTCCTATATCTCGGGTAGGTATGTGTGGATTCAATAAAACAACAAGGGAAGTAACTCTTCTATATGTTTATTTAGTACAAAATTGGTAAGATAATGATACCAGATGAATTTAATATTTTAGTTTGTTTAACGTCCTGAAAGTATAAACATAATACAAAGTAAGTAAATTAATAATGCAAATATATAAAATATCATGACGCTTGTCAATAATGGCGTAACACCTCTAAGTTCATTTTTACATTGAGTTGTAATAGATTGACAATACTTCAATGGTGCGCAAATAGAAAAATTGGAAAAGATAGTGAAAACGTGAAAATAGACTCGCTCAGTTGAATATACAGAGAAGGGGTGAATATTTCAATGCCCAACTTCCCAAGTATCATAACAATTTCGTCAAGAACCATAATCTCGTAAGAACCATAAAAATGATAATGAATAAAAAAAATGTTTTGTGAATTATGCTCTAAGTTATAAACATGTATAGGCATTGTAACATCCTTATGTTTCCACAGTATTTGATATTTTTGAAATAACCTAAGATTGAAACAAAGTTCTTAGTCCTGCAGTTAAATGCCATATTTTAGGTGAACCGTGCACTTGAGTCCCCACAAAGTTTTTTTGCTGTTTCTATATCTTTGAAAGGTGCTGAATAAGAATCCGAGTGATGACACCCTGTCATCCTTGAGCAATTTGCATAATATGCAAATTAAATCCGCCATTAAAGAAATTCCGTTTTTCGCTAATAACCCAATAACCAACTTAGATACAAAATTAAAATATGTATCCATACCCATGTTTTCAGGGTCTATCTATCACATGGTACTAATATCAGCTTGATCAGATCATTTAAATATGCAAATTTATGCAAATTAGGTATTTAATATGATACTATAAAGATATGCAAAATATTCAAATTATGTTAAAACTTGTAGGATTTGGCTTCAAACTTTACATGATGTCATGTATATTTATGCCGTTGTCTAGCATTCTGTGGAGGTCTGGATAATTTTGATTCAGTTTTTTTTGGGACAGAGCTGACTAAGAAATTTAGTTAGGACATCCTGTCACCCATGAGCAATTAGTATAATATGCAAATTTTGTCCGCCATTACCGAAATTCCGTTTTTCGCTAATAACACAATTACCAATCATGATACAAATTTAACATATGTGTCTGCATCCATGTTTGTAGGGTCTAGCTATCATATGATACGACTTTATGCATTATCAAAGATTATTTGCAAATGCAGATGTATGCAAATTATGTCTTTAAGTATAGGAAAGTGGGTTTTTTTCACTATATAAAATAAAGATCATGTACCAAATTTCGAGTTGTTATGAAGAGATTAACGATAATTTTTAAATAATTAAAGACAAAGCATTTAGTTAGTATATTTAGCGTGACGACACACTTGAAAAAATTATAATATCTTAATAACCTTATATGACAAACATAAACAGTATGTATTTACCTATATATATGCTTCCATGGCATTAGTTTGTTTCGTTTTATGCCGGAGAACATATACTTATATTATAAGGATCAGATGATTTGGATATGTATACTAATGCAAATTAAGTGCATAAAGTAAAGTGATAACCCTTGTCTCTATCTGAGTTAAAGTCAATGTATAGAACTAAGGTATTCTACATAAACTAAAACATGCATTGCTTATTATATATAAATTTTAGATAATTAAAATACGTGGTCCTTACGGTCATTAGATTGTAAAGAATATTGTTTTTGTGCCCGTAATTTCTCCAATGACTTATTGCCCCTACTAAGAATATGTTCTGTAATCATTTTTATATGATGAGGAAGATAAGTAAGGATGCATTCAAATAATTGTAAAAAAATACAATGCAAAACAACTTTTAGTCAGATTAAAGTAGAACATTTAGCCATATAAAGACAAATTAAGTAGTGTAGACATGACCATGTACAGCACACTCCGAGTTTGGATATCCCAATTCAATTCTTGCAGATCATGACCTCCCGTGATAGTCCAAAATACCCGGTAAGTCTGATTATCATGGCATTACAGAATTGAGATTCCTGCTCACCTTGCAATAACCACTTATGCTATAAACATTCATACAAAATCTAGTTATCAAACATGCATGCAAGGTCTCATTGTCATATTTATGATTTTGAAAACTTGAAAAGCAACAAATATTATTGAACATGCCTAGCAATATGTATACGACATTCCTTAATGCTGGTATTGTTATTATATATTTATATACATGCCTAGAACGCTCTATCTAATCTTTAGTAAATTAATCTATGGAAACGATGAGCAAATGAATAAAGTTGACACATGTAGTTCATGAATTTCTTTCCACAGTAAACAATGCTGAGGGGTCAAATCTGCACGAAAATAGGTAAGACTTTCCAGCTACTACTATTGCCATGAAGTACATGTACATCAATCAAATTGATACTTAAACTATGTCAATGATAGGATGTTTTTTTATGATAAGGAGATGCTATTGAATTTAGTAGCTTTATTTTTACAATCAATTTTACGATGTACTATTCAAATTAATTTATTGTTCTTCTCTTTTTTGGTTCTGGCGTAAAGGCACACCACTTCAAAATGTTATATTGAGCTGAAAGCATCCATTTGCGTAGGCCACACGGTAATAAGTAACACATTATAAACATTCATTTTATATTAATACATTGATTAGGTGTGGTATATGGATGGTCTCATTATGTGGACATTCTGGACATTGAAATCCAATCGAACATGAATTGGGTCGCAATTGACAGATTACTTGATTCAATTATATTTCCTGGAAAATTTCCTTTTTGAAGTACTTAAATTTGAACAAAATAAATTCACTTGAAAAACAGTTCATTTGAAAAAACTTATTAGCATACATTTGCATATGCAAATCATCTGATCATACTTAATGTGGTATCATATGATAGCTAGACCCTATAAACATGGGTGCAGACACATATTTTAAAATCTTATCATGATTGGTTATCGTATTTTTAGCAAAAAACAGAATATCGATTATGGCTGACCAAATTTGCATATTATGCTAATTGTTCAAGGATGACTGGATGTCATCACTAAATTTCTTAGTCAGCTCTGTTCAAAGGTATAGAAGCCGAATCAAAATTATCAAGGCATCAACAGAATGCTAGACAATGGCATAAATATTCATGACACCATGTAATGTTTGAGGCAAAATCCTACAATTTTTAACGCAATTTGAATATTTTGCATATCTTTAGAGCATTATTAATTGATTTAATGTAATTATTTGATATATTTGTATTTAATATATACAAAAGTATCATAACATAAACATATTTTACTCAAAATCTCAATGTAAAACCTACAGACGTTGATTGTATAGCAAAACCGAATATTGTGTTTCGTAAAATACCTAATTTGCATAAATTTGCATATTTAAATGATCTGATCAAGCTGATATTAGTACCATGTGACAGATAGACCCTGAAAACATGGGTATGGATACATACTTTAATTTTGTATATAAGTTGGTTATTGAGTTATTAGCGAAAAACGGAATTTCTATAATGGCGGACTTAATTTGCATATTATGCAAATTGCTCAAGGATGACAGGGTGTCATCACTCGGATTCTTATTCAGCACCTTTCAAAGATATAGAAACAGCAAAAAAACTTTGTGGGGACTCAAGTGCACGGTTCACCTCATATACTGCAGGACTATCTGATAAATATGTTTTAAAGTTATTTATCAGTATTTATAAGAAATGGGATTTCTGTTTTTATGAATCATTGCTTCCTTCTGAATAATTCCAAATTCAATAATTCAGGCTAAAATCCCACTTTTATAAACAATCCACATTTAATTATTGAGAAACTGAGTATTTTAGATTGGAATGACTTATAATAATAAACCTGCTGTTAAGTGGTCAGATTATGTTTTCATAGTGATTCTGGACAAAACGGTACCACCTTCCTCAGTTCTTAGGATATTTTGACTCTTATGTGTTGGACTATATATGATATATTAATAGAAAAAGGTAGAAGTAATAGAAAAGAGCTTCAGTCACTTTTCGTCCATCTGGGTGTGACCAATTCATTAGGGTGCTAGGCCCACTGAAACAGCTCGCACCCTTCATTTGTGATAGGAAGGAAGATCCTCAAAAGAAGGGCCTACAAATCCTGTTGAGCGATGTGGTGTATTGCTACAATACAGTTAGTAGCTGTACCTAAATCCTTAAAGTTGTGATAGCGAGTACGAAACTAGGAAAAGTTTACACACAACCAATCCAAATTCTGTAAACAGATATCCTGTAGAGCATTGTCGTACAGGATCTCTACTATCTCAATGGAGGGTCACGTCGAGATGACCTTTATGTAGACTAATCAATATGTAGCTTTCATCTAGACAAAACACTATTGATAAAATTTTGATTTCGTAATTTCTATTTTTATACCAATCTTTGTAAGCTAATTTAACAGCGGTATTATTCACAGTCTGCGATTGGACTGCTCATTTCAAATTGCGTGACGTAGACGATGTAAACAATTTCGTATCATAACAATTTCGTCATTAATATTATGATGAGAAAAGGTCGCCTGAACGTGGCCCTCGTTTGAAAAAGGCAAGATCTAAATTAGCGAGTAGGCGACTGGAAAATTTAAGATCGGGTTTGAATCAGATTGACAACCAATCATACTGACAAACTTTTAAATTCAGGTTAGAATAAATAAGGTGATCAATAGAGTTGTACTGATACAGTTTGTCTGTTTCACAACACTAATATTTGACCGCACGTACAAACACTTAATAAATCGTTGGAAGTCCGTATAGACTCCACAAGGCAGTCATTTGAAATCCCCATGCTAAAAAACGTAGTAATTGTAAGAAACTTTCAAAACGCTATTGTATATGTTTGGAGTTTTTGTCATGCAATTTTATTTCTGTGTAAGTTTTGCTAAAGTCGTTCACTGATTGTACTGATTCCTTTCCTCTTTCTTGTGACTGTCCAGCTTGGAAAACCAAGCTAGTTACCATGTGCCCATCTCACAGCTTTCTCGTTTCCAGAGTCTAGTAGGATTCTCAATACTAGCTAGTATTGAGAATCCTACTAGACTCTGGGAACGAGAATGATCTCACGACTGCCATACGAACTTCTGAATAGAAAATATCCTGCTGTTTGATAGAGACACTTGAACGACTACCACAAATCTGATTTTCAACAAACAACAAGCTGTCCGTCGGTTACGAACATTCAACGATTTGTTTACATAGACATGTGTACACCATTATATAAACTTGATCAATGAGATTCATTTTGCTTGGTTTAACGCCGTAGCAACCTATTGTATAGGTCATATCTCGACGTTCACTCAACCTACTCAGTGTCAATTGAAAGGCTAAATCTCTGGATCAAGATGTAAACCAGTTTCTATGTGCATACTTCTGTCAGTGACTGACTACTCATTTTTAATTACTGTCCTACATGATTAAGAATCAGTCGACGTGATAAAAGATTTTATATCATGATAAAGCATGAAGACAACTTTAATTACATACACAGTATCTTAAAATATTTGACAACATCAAAGAGTTATTAGACATATGAAATCTCTAATACTTGTCTTATATCTATCTTATGTAATGGTATGCTCTTTGATATATAATCTAATTGAACCATTTCTAGTACTCGTGGCTTCACTTGTTGACCTTTCCTTGATTTGATGATTTCAATTATATAGCACATCAACTGAAACATGACCTTAGCTGATTGACCTTTCTGGTATGTAAATGTGTTTGTATATATCTGTATAAAGTATTTATAATATTAAAGTTGATAGCATAACTGAAAATAAAATCTTTGATCTTTATTTGTGATTTATATTACAAATTAAAGTGTTTAACTGTTATACAAATGATAATTCAAAAACACAATGACAAGTATGTCCGTAAATCTTCCCATTGATACCCTATGTATGCTGTTGTAATACAGACGTCACACTGTCCCGAAATAGGCACGATCGCGTTATCTTCTGTAAAATTCGTATTTGCTTCTAGTGGTGATTGATTGTCAAACAATTTTGGGACCATCGTCGTGCGAAATCCGAAATTCTATGTTCATCTGATGTCAACTTTGAGACAGTGTAATGCATAATGAAATGTATTAACTAGATAAGGTCGATATGTATTGATCTTGCACTCAATTGAGTTACATTGTAAAACGTAACAAGACCATTTATACTCGTCACTAAGATGGAATAAGCAAGATGAAAAATTATTTACACGATTTACAAAACCAGCTTCTATAAGTTCTCTTGTTTGATATACTGCAATCTTCCGATGATCTTCATATTTGGACGTTTCTCTTTTCTAATTAAGCATTTTGGTATTGAAAATCGTCAAAGTTCACATGATTGTGCGACAACCAATGTGGTCTTCATTGCGAAACATTAAGATACAGTCCCACAAACATAAAAGTAGCCGTGAGGGCACCGTACGGGCGCCGTGCGATCAAGCTCCGCAAGGACCCGTACGAACTCTTGCGTACCCGTACGGACTGTTATGCCCTGGTCACACTTTCACGGAAAGGACCACGGAAGAGCTACGGAGTCGCTCCGTGGCTATCCGTACTGATCCGCAGCTCTCCGTAGCGGAACCGTAGTCAACCGTAGTAGTCCGTGGGTATTCGTAGCTATCCGTATTGATCCTTGGCAGTTTTTGTGCATGCACAAAAATTTGTCACGGAAAAATCAACCGTAGCGTATCCGTGCTAGTCCGTATTAGACCGCACTGTTCCGTTCTGGTCCGTAGCAAATCCGTATCAATTCGTAGCTCTCCGTGGACCCTCACTTGTCTCGGTCTGCTACGATTTGACACGAAGAGCCACGTATTGGCTACGTATTAGTACGGTTCCACTACGGATAAGCTACGGATTTGACACGGAATGCTACGGAGATCCACGGTTTTCCTACGATGAACTACGGAGAGACACGGATTCGCACGGTCTACTACGGAGAGATACGTTTCAGTACGAAGTGGTACGGTTCGGTACGGTTTGCTACGAATAAATTCAGAATGGAAAATGTTTAACATGCGTATAATTAATGTTTTCTATATGACCCTACCTATTTGCGAACAGAGTTATTATTTTCACAATCTGACATGGACCATCAACAAATCGTATCCGCAATTAAGTGGCTGCAATTGGATATAGATATTACAGAAAATGTGGAAGCATTACTTGTGCTTCTGGAAGACATACGTAGAGGTATATTATATTATTTAGCTATATACATGTATAGATATCCTAATAGCTTAAGTGTAGTTATTAATGTTGTAATGTTATTTGAATTAATGGTGATTATTGTTGTTCGAAGCTGAATAAAACGATGTTATTATGTAATTATTGTCACCATCTATGTACAAAACGGTGTGAATAATTTAGTAACATATGAAACAATACTTGGACTAGTTCTTAATTCATATACAACGACTTTTGTTTAATATGTGATAATCACATAAATGATTGCTTTAGTCATAATGTACTCAAATAGGTAAAAGAAGACATAAGAGGTGGTGGACAATGGAATGGTTGCTGCGCAGACCTCTTCATGGCCAGTATGAAGCTCTTATGGCAGAGCTGTGTGATGAGGATCCAGCATCATACAGGAACTTTCTAAGAATCAGTCCGGATATATGTTTAATGAACTTCTGCATGTTTTGGGACCAAGGATTACAAAAAATGTCCACTGGTTTAGGAAAAATATCAATCCAGGACTGAAAATAGCAATTACCCTACGATACTTGGCAACAAGGGACAGTTACCGAACGTTAATGTATGGTTTTCGCGTTGCACGCAATACTATTAGTGAAATTGTACGAGACGTGTGCGAGGCAATAGTGTCGGCATATGCTGAGGATGTTATACAAACACCTACTGAGCCTGAGGAGTGGCAGGCCATAGCGGACAGATTCGCAACCAAGTAGCAGTTTCCACACACACTCGGTGCCCTTGATGGAAAACATGTAGTCATAAAATGTCCAAAGAACGGTGAATCATTATACTTCAATTACAAAGGCTACCATTCCGTTGTATTGATGGTTCTGGCTGACGCCGACTACAAGTTTATTTGGGTCAATATTGGAGCGCAGGGAACCAGAGTGACCTTAAATCGGCAATCGAAAAAGGGATAATTGGCATCCCAGAAGCAACACCCCGGGGAATTTCTATTGATACGTGACGCTCCGTACAACTCCGCAGTGGACCGTTCTTCTCCGTAGCAGACCGTTCTTCTCCGTAGTCGACCGTACCAGTTCGTGCCTATGCCCTCCCGAACCGTAGCGCATCCGTAGCAAAACCGTTCTGATCCGTATCATTCCGTGTCAAACCGTAGCGAACCGTAGATCTTCCGTAGTTCTTCCGGGTAGTTTACCTGCATTTTACTGGACTTCCGTCAGACTCCGTACTTACATCGTAGTGCAACCGTATTGGAACCGTAGCGGTCGACGGAATTGGGCTTGTCCGTGGCGATTAGTCCGTAGGTCTTCCGTAGCTCTTCTTAGGTCCTTTCCGTAAAAGTGTGACCAGGGCATTACGTTTTTACCAGCGTCCGTGAGATGAGCCCAGGATACAGTCAGTTTCAGAGTCAATTCGTGAACAAAATCGTGGCTGAGTATGGATTAAACATGCAAATCTTCCAGCTACGGCTCCGTACGGGTGTGTTGTTTTGTGCTATATGCGTACCGTCACCGTTATATGCAAGGCTTCCCACGGCCTACGAATGTCTGCACGTATGTGTCCGTAACAAACCACGATTTTATGGGACTGAGATATTACTGTGATATACATAAAGAATGAAAACTTCTCATGATTGATTTTATATTTATAATAAACCTATATTTAAATTCTATCAGATTACGTTATTTATCAAACAATATTGTAGCAAGTATTGTAATGTTTTTTTCCAAACGATAGAAAATCAGTTTTTTCTAATAACAGACTTTTTACAAAGACATTTGAACGGTACTTAGATAATGGAATAAATGAAATAGTACGATGAATTAATATAAATCTTGTTTTATTATGATAAGAGAAATATCAAACTATATTGACAGCTATAATACTTGTTGTTTTGTTCTGATTGTGTCATTTTACTTTAATGATTGTAATAACTTGACACGTGGCAGATGTTCTGATAAAAGAATGAACTCTGTTGTTATTTGGTCCATTTGATTATAATCATTAAAATTTACTCAATAAACTTGTACAATTGTGCAGATGTATTTTAAAGCTGTCCTCACATAGATTTAGCTATTTCTATTTCCTTTTTTACTTGTGTTAAACGTCGTAGCAACACAATGTTTAGGTTATATTACGACGGCCAGTACATCTACTCACTGTTCCCGGAAAAAGCTTAATATCTGGATTTAGCTGTTAACCAACTACTAGGCGCATACTTCCGTCAGTTACTGACTAGTGCCCTACATGATTTAGAATCAGTGGTAGAAGAACGAATAGCCGTAAAACTATTTCATTGCCAAGCTCCACAAAAGTATGCCCCGCCCTGGAATCGAACCTACGACCCCTCCATCAGTAGACTTATGCGCTACCGACTGAGCTAGCTGGGTAGACTTTTTATTTCTTAAAATTACTCGCCAGTGTCTTCATAAGTGTCGTGAAATTAAATTCCTAATAAGACAAATGGGGTTTAGATTATAATAAGTTTGTAGTAAAAAGTCACAAGAAACGCACTAAAATCATTCATACTGTTACCAGCGTGGTAGGTTTTACTCACAAATTTACCCATCTTTTACATTTGTTTGTCAGTTTTCATTTTATTAGTCAAAATTAACTAAATACTGCTTCAATTGTTACAAATGATTAAACACAATTTTGAGAGTTTTAGAAAAATTGATATTTCAGTTGAAATCTATAAACAAACAGCTTTAAAATTATTCAAAAGATTGATTTCTATATGATAACACAAGTAGACTATTGGTATTAAAACAGACTTTGACCATCGCGATGGTATATTATTTCTCTACAAATGGGATATCATAATGTTAAAGTAAATATAAAATGTGATAAAACACATTACAAACCAAATATTAGACCATACAAGAAGTGATTGCAGATATTTTATAAATCTCTAACAAACATTTCCCTGATCATATGGATTTATATATTTACATTTTGATTTCATTAACACATAATTTATGATTTTGTGTTTTTTAGTCTTAAGTTAAATTATTTAAACTTTGACACTTGAGTAAAAAGTCTACAAGCATGATTTCAATTATACGTTGGCAAATTTCATTTTGAAGAACTTTAGGGAAAAAGGCACGAAGAACTTACATCAACAATTTAATCAACGTCCATATAAGTAATGTTATATACAGAGTGATTCAAAATAGCTGATACTGTTTTGAAGTTGAATAAATAAGTTATTCCTGATGCAATTATTAAGTGCTATATACCATTGTAAAGAGAATCGTCATAAGTTTCTGTAATAATTAATTTACGGGTAAACGTTGAAGTCATGACGTCATAGATGACGTCATCAAATAATAGTTGTTTTCAACATGGCGACGTCAAAACAGAAAGCTGCAGAAATAGTTAAACTTTATATTGAGACTATTTTGTCTATTTTCATATCATGTGATTTGTTCTTGTATATAACCATCTGTACTTGATATGGTGTTATTGAATGTATGTCTATGTTCTTTTGTCCAATAAAAATTATGCTATGTTCTGATTTGCAAAAGGAACACCTACCAAACATAACATAATTATTAAAATAAAAACGTCACACACGATAGAGCTGATAAAACTGTGGTGACGTTTTTATTTTAATAATTATTAACTTTGATACATGTATTGGTTAATAAGCATTAAATATAGATATAAAAATATAAATAAATATTTTAATGAAAAGGAGATCGCGTGCTATCATATTTTAATCATATCCTATGTCCATAGAGATATGTCCTTGAGTAGGAATTTTACATCATGACCTTACTGAACTGTATGACCTCAAAGTGACCAATGGAAACTTAATCAACTTTCTAACATGGTATAGATAATTTATTTGCAAACAATGAATCGATTTAACAAAATTCAATAATAAAGCTAAGGTTGATTCCGATGCTGTCTACGGAATTAGGATATGAAAGTGGTTTTTCAAATAGAGCAAGAGTTTTTAGAGCAAGCACTATATCTCATTTGTAGATTTTTGTTGCCCTAAAACATTGTTGGATTCCCGAACTATAAAGAGATTGTCATATTGTCCCGGGCAACCGGACACTCACTAATTTCGTAGTCTGCCGATAGAAACTTTGTAATAAAATGAGAAAAAGGGAATTAACTTGGTTTTCTGTAAAATTGACTTTTTGGACATATAACATTTGATCAAAATTTAATAATGTATACAGTGTAAATAAATAAATTTAACTAATGTTTATTTATGTTACATAAATTATTTGAATTAAATGGTTATACAATAATTAAATGCTATTTTTAAAATTTGCTTAGTTGACTCTTAGTTTATCTTTTTCATGGTAAATATGAACCAGTTAGTCCTAAAAACAAGATTTTGTCAAAAAACTTTTAGCAGGCACTGTAAATCGTCATCACATCATGTGTATACATACAACACATACTCAAACAAATCAGTAAACTAAAATACAATATACCTACAGGTATGTACTTGGTACATTAAACAAGATAGATGACATTACTTTTCGATAAGGAGATTTTTTGATACCATGTTAAGATGCTTTTTATCATATAATTATAATTTATACAGTGCCCACCAAAAGTTTGGAGGTAAGAGAAAATATTAAAATTCTTTCATTTTTAATATATTAGGTTTGGTTTTGTAATACACGTAAAATGAAAACAAATACCATTAAAGGGATATACAGACAAATGATTGTGCCAAAAGTATAGAACCAAGTTTAGTCTTTTAAACAATATTAAGAACTTAAGAAATCACTTACTAATAACATTTGTCACTTATAACATTCAACTTAACGAATTAAACCCTGGCATGCTCATTGTTGAAAACGAAAGTAGGATACTGAGGGAATCACCAAGCTATTTATATATTTGTTATATGTCGTACTTGCTGAAATAAACATTTTCATTGGTCGCTTCTTTTCATTTCAACATTCTTAGGCGGTTAGGATATCTTTTTAATAGAATTATACTAATGTTGCATCATAACAAGCTCTAGTATCTTCTCACCAGTAAATGCTTATTTAACACTAATCTATTTTTAGCTAACCTGACCCACGTGGGTCTCGTTAGGAAACACCCCAAATATTACAAAAAAATAAAGAATTATCTTGCTAAGTAATATAACAGTGTGTCTATTGCATTCACAGTTATAAAAATAATTCAAAATTAGGAAATATGAAGTTGAACTTTTGCCTTGCATTTTCTTTAAATTTCAAGTCATCGTATAATAAGAATATGATAATATTTCAGTACAAGACAGAAGGACTTACGACTAAACTTAGACGAAAGAATGTTGATAATACGCTCCCAGCACTGGCACTAGAGTCCTCACATTCTTTAAAATGTACGCACATATAACATTTTGTCAACAAACATAATTAAAAATCGCTCCCGTATTCATCACCGTGTACGAGTTATGACTAAATCTATACAATCGTTTATTATATATGTATGTACAGAGAACTATATATAGGGACGTACGCATTATAATCATAAGATATGGACTCTGGTGCCAGTGGCTCCCAGCATCTGACATCATTTAGCCTTAAAAACCATGTTCAATGTAATCATTTTTATTACCTAGTTTAAGACTTTTTACTTCAACTAATATTTAAGTATATGCACGGCCTATTGATGGAGAAGACATGCAATTTAGTGAAGTAGTAAGTTGGTCGCAAGGATTTAATCACAATTTCGCCGATGTCTGCTTAATTTCGCTTCATTGCGTGTTTTAGTCATACAGTCATACCGCCCTACAATGCACGATAAGTAAGCACAGGAACCAGAAGTGTTTCGAACGTGCAAATTTAGTTCGAAAAAAATGAGGGCCTGTTATCTCCCTTTTATATGATTTTTAGAAGGACCAAAGGGAAGTAACTTGAAACCTGAGGTGATCGACACAAAGTTCAGCTTAGACAATATACAGAAATTAATCCGCCAAACTCTCGAGATAACTTAAAGTGGAAAAGACATTCGTCTTTCATTTTAACCACTTTCGAGTCCAAAATAAAACGTATTAATTAGGTCTACAAAATGAAAATGTCTCCAAACTTTTAGTGTACACTGTATAACAGTGAGATTAAATGGATGAATGTCAACAATGGCCTCACTTTAACAAATCCCGATTAGGTTTTTTTATACACAGCGTGAAAGTGACTTTTAATCCATTACGTGACTTACCCGACATATTTGAGTATCATTTGATCCATCTCTGTTACATAGCGTCAAAGGTGATAATTTATTAACGTAAATATTCGATCAATTCACACAATTGAGATATTTGTTCGATCAAATGTCTTATAGAACTTCTGCACCTAGATTCCTTCAGATTATAGGCATTAGTATCATTGAACCCAAATTGTATAGCGCTCTTTTCATATTGAATATATGTTGAAAAAAGGGTTCACAATCATATGTATTATTAGGAAATAATACAATGAAAATGGTTAAGAGATGATAAAAATATAAAATAATAAACAGAATACTAATATAAAACTAAGAATTAATGATCAATAAAGTGCGCATAGCATTTAAGAAACAAGTGGGTTTTTAACCTTAAAAGATATTGAAATGTGTAATAATGGACTGTTGGTAGATAGGCAACCAAATAGTCGATGGGGAATCTGGTTAGTTGCCCTGACAATCCATGATTGCAAAGTTTGATTCTAATCTAAGGTTCCGACAGAACATCATTAGGTAAGATAATAGTAAAGAATCAAGTATGTATTCATGAATACTTCACACACATAACACAATCCAGAAAAAGTTGGCAAAAAATGAAACTTTGAAAACTAGCTGTCTTTTTACTGTTTTTTATCCGACCTCTTTCAAATTTTCAACAACATGGAGACCTACATATGGTCATAAGGCCAGTAAATTTTCTCTAAATATATAAGTTTAATTTAATTCAAAATAAAAAACTCACATTATTTCCCCTGTTGCATGAACATGTATATGGAAGAAGACTTTAAACCGCACTTTAACTTTACTTATATAATATTTAAGTTTAACGAAATTAATAAATCTGCTAGTGTGACAAACACTACATCTGATGTTGTTTTTTCCGGTCTCTATTCAACAGTCAAGATCATTAAGGGTCTTCTTAATAGTGAGTATATCATTTAAGTCTAATGTATGCAAAACATGAATATGAAAACATATATATTATACAGTATAAAACATGTAAATTGACACTTAATCGAGTTATAAAAGACTATATACGCACGTTAAATAACTAAAACAATCACACATTTATCAACAATGTAGTTTCTTTCAACAAACATATAATAAATCATGTTCAAAAATAAAAAGTAGCTAAACAGTAGCGTGTTCAGTTACCGCGAACGTTACAGAACGTTACATAACGATACATTCGGAACTCCTCCACCATTCGCTGCGAATAATCTCGGACATATTTAGACGCTATTTTGAAACTACCGGTGTTGAAGTAAACAAATATATGACTGTGTAGGCATTGAGTGATGTTTCGTTTTTAGTCCGTAAATTTTGAAACATCCCTCATTGCCTTAACGATCGCATATGCGTGTATTAGATTAGATTATTCGCAGCGAATGGCCGATGAGTTCCGAATGTATCGTTATATAACGTTCGCGGTAACTGAACACGCTACAGTGCTATTCGCAAGTTTAATCTATGTTTTAAAAACAGAGGTCCGCTATATACAGTTTATAATTAAGCTTCGATTACCATGTGTAACAGTTATGAATTTTCAAAAAAACCTTTAAATTCAACAATAATTAATATGATGCACAAATACGCAGGATGAAATATGTCTGAAAATCGATCGTCATCTCTGATCAGATCAGATGCGATTTGAATAGCATTGATCACACATACAATATATATTGTAAAAGATTCATTGTACAATATTACATAAAGCAATATCTTAGAATATGAAAAGCGTCTGACAAAAGAAGTAAAAAGGAGCAATGATTTTATTTATTTAAAAGGCACTGTGTTTTATCTAAAATATAGAAACAGGTTTTTGTATGTACTACGTGTAAATGCTAATTATCATTATCATATAGTGTATCTTCTTCCTATTCTTCTCGTTCACCGCTACACAGTCAGACCAGTCTTGAGGATGAATTGTATGGTCCGTCGGAGTTCAACTACAGTACCATACAGTTTCTCCTGTAGAGTTGTCTCAGTCAACCATATTGCTATTTTCTCCTAGTGGTGTCTTTCACAGGTTTGAAGGATATGCTCTGTGGTTTGGTCATCATCACCGCATGGGCATGTAGCTGTCGGTGCCAGCTTCAGCTTTTTATGCATATGTGCATTTAGCCGGTTGTGTCCAGTCCGAAGACTCAACATTACTACTTGTTCTGACCTGCTGAAAAGGTGATAATCATCCTTTTCTTGGGTTGGCCTCATCAGTGTCTTGATAATGGTGGCCTTTTCCTGGTATGTCACATTTGCATCTGGTTGCTCTTTTTTTAACCTTCAAAAACAATGACTACATATAGTGTATGATATTGGACAATTATCTAAACATTATCAGTTGGTCAAACAAAAACTGTCAATAATCGATTAAAATAAGTCCGAATAATATCATAATACTTAATTCATATAAAACACAGTTGAAATCAAAACCAATGAACTTTAAAATGACTTCTACATTAGAATGATCAAATATTGAAGATTAATTTATCAATACCACAAGGATGTAGTTCGTGACTTATTGGTATAAGTACTATCAAATGATTTAAGGCAATCAATGAAATATTCACTATAAGAGATACTATATCACCATTGGTATGCCAGTCAAGGGAACATTAGGGGACATAAGGGGACATAAGGGGACATTAGCGGACATGAGGGTACATAAGAGAACATTTGGGGACATAAAGGGACATTAGGGGACATTAGGGGTCATAAGGGGACATTAGCGGACATTAGGGGACATAAGGGAACATTAGGGAACATTAGCGGACATTGGAGGACATAAGGGAACATTATGGGACATAAAGGGACATTAGGGGACATTAGGGGACATAAGGGGACATTAGGGGTCATTAGGGGACATTAGGGGACATTAGGGAACGTAAGGAAACATTAGGGGACATAAAGGGACATTATGGGACATAAGGTTACATCAGGGGACATAAGGGGACATTAGTGAACATTGACAAGCGTATATAAGCTACAATTGGTCCTGAAAACCTTTATTATTAACTCGAAATCTTCCAGTAGTATTCTCCCTTATACAAAAAAATATATATCTAATATAAGAACCAATCGACAATCTGCATTTGTACCACGTGACCGTCCAATATATTCCCGTATTGGATAAAAAAAAATATTATTTTCGTATTGGACAGTTGGGTACATGTGCACTAGGCGATGCTAGTTTGGTGTCGGGAATTTAATCTTTAACAATTAAATGATGATAATTATTTCAAAGAAAACGAACGAAATATAATAAAAAGGTTATTTTACATTTTACTGTACAATACGGAATATATTCGGACTCCAATATGACTTGTCAAGCTGTGTACTCGTCCAAATATATTTCCGTATTGTACAGTAAAATGTATAATAACCTTTAAGTACTAACACCACATAATTTTGTAATTGTACATTTTTTTTAATGTTTCAATATTTCAGACTTTTTATATTGTATTTATCGTTATTTTGCATTTTGGCAAATTTAAAAACATCATACCAAAGTGAGATAACAACTAAATTTTATTAAATATTTTCTTTAATAATTTTGCATCATACATTGCAAAATACTGTTTTGTAAATCTAATCATTGCAAAAACTTTTTGCCACATGAAATCAATTCCAAGTGTTATTATTGTGATCATTTATTATGCCTGTCTAATATATAAATGACGGTATATTGGCATTACAAGAATTCTACCTCAAACATATTGCCAATCATAAACTGACATTTCTGAAGCTGTCAATTAAATATTGGTATCCAATATACATTAACACCGTGATTAATAAATATATCTGAAAATAATAAGTTTTAAATATTCTTTATCGCAGGAAACGGTTAAAACAACAATTAATCAACTATAAATGTGTCGCAAAATAAATTTAAAATCAGACACAGCTTACGATATTAAAATTGTAATCCACTTATCAGCTATTGTGTTAATAAACAATAATTTAATTGGTCAATGTGCGACAACTATACAAGTATTATGTACGTCATTGTCTTATTTGGCAGACGACAGCTGCTTAATGTGTTTCATTAACTGAACAAAAATCATACCTACTGTGACTTCACTGGGAGACAATTTATTTTATAAATTACTTGATTACGTACAATGTCCTTCAGAGTCCTTGGACAAAATCCTGTTTTTTTGGATAAACTGATTCATATTTATCTATTAAAAAGCAACCAAGATATGATTCAAACATTGTAGCACAAAAAGGCTATACTTGTAAAATAATAAGGGTATTGAAATAATTATTTTAAACAAAGTCTGTAGAATTTCTATTCCAGGAGTTTAATTCATGTGAAAAGCAGATTTTACCCTTTTTATTAGGGCGAGATATCAGCACTGAAACATGACACATTGCAAGAAACGCCAAGTACCAACATTTAGGGGTCTTTGGTCAAAGCTCGTAGATTTTTCAAGGTACTCACAATGCTCATGTGATAGCACTAGATTAAATATCTCCCGTGATATATGTCAGTATCCGATGAAATTGGTTTTGTACTAAATATTAGCACCAAAACAGTGAAATATCGCCCTTTTCTATTTTGACCATTTAGCGATTTAAAGTCAGAAAAATAACTTCCCATATTTAAAAATGATTTTTTGTACCTAAATATGAGACCTTAATAACAATCTCGTTATCTGTTACTAAAACATTTTCGCTAGCGAAAATAGCGGATTCGACAAATTCTGCTTTTTTTGCTAACTTCAGCGATGTACTTTTTATTTGAATGCTGTTACCGTCCAGGTGCTGATCCAGAATATTTTTCTAGGGGGGAGAGTCCGATTTTTTTCTAGGGGGGGGGGTTCCAAACTTCCTGACCACAACCACAATATGCACATTTTGCAGAATAATGCAACATTTTAATAGTAAAAACTTCATAACTATCAAATCTATGTTAAGCACCGAGAAAAATTGCTTCATGCTTCTTAAAATTGACATACAGTCTTAAAATACACTAATGGACAAGTACATTCCGAAAATTCAAGTGGGAGGGGTATGGACCCCCGTGACCGCCCGGCAAGACCGCCTATGCCCTCCGTGCAGGGGAAAGTTGTCACCTGCTGGTGGAAAGGTAAGCGATTTCAAGTAAAGTGTCCTGGAAAATTAGTTTGTTTAGTCGACCGCCGGATACAAAGTAATAAAAAGAGTTAAAAACGACACGTAATTCAAATAAAATCAAAGTCCAATGTCAATATTTAGGGTAGCTATCAATTAGATGGTAGTTCTGTATGACTTGTGTAAGGGTTTTATACAGACTTGGACTCATGACATAACACAGAGACAAAGACGTGAAATTGTGTTTCGATGTCAGGTTCAAATCAGTGGCAACGCTTAAATTTTATATAGTTATTTTACCTATGTAGAATATTGTATACCTTATAAATCATATCATAATTATGTTTACTTTGGTTCTGATTTTGAACTGCAAAATATATGAAATCGACTTACGATAACGTTTTTCGTAAGAATTTTAGTGAAAAGAACAGCAAATATTGGGTCTGATTTCTATGAATTTATGAAATGAAAATAATCTTAGCAAGTTGAAGAACCATAAAATTAACGTCTGTTCCAACAATCCAGGAGTGATTGGTATTGCGTTTATTGTTCTTGATTAAGTTTTTGTTAAATTATGGTAACTACAATTTTGATTATAATCTAAAGTACTTATGATTCTTCAAGAAATGAAAAAAAAATATCAACGAATTAGTCATTACAATACTTGAATCGTGTTTTGATATTTAAATGTTGGGAACTTTAGACAGTACTCAACGTAAGTTCTTTGACAAATACAGTTTAATAAATAGCATTCATATCTTTGAAAACAATAGGGTCTCAACTATACTGAATTAGAACTTCAAGGTAAATTAATTTACCTTGAAAAAGGCACAGAGCCGAAACGTCGGGTGGATAAATTAATATAATATGATGGAACGTGTTATTGTTGTGAATAGTATTACACTATTCATATCTTTGGTAATGTTTCAATAACTAATACTTATTCACAGAACATAATTTGAAATATATGTAGTTTTTTCGTTTGTTTGTTTGTTTGGGTTTTACGGCGCACCAACACAGAAAGGTCATATCGCGCCGAGAAATATATGTAGGTAAACTAATTTATGTTGATTATGACTTGGAGCATATGCCTGACATTTAATGTATTCTATTCATGGAAACATGTGAATCTTTTTGTCCTAAACACGGATTTCGCCCTAGAAATTTTGAATTTTACTGTATAGTTGAGACCCAACTTTTGTAGTGTACTGTATAGTTGAGTTCCAACTTTTGTAGTGTACTGTATAGTTGAGACCTAACTTTTGTAGTGTACTGTATAGTTGAGACCTAACTTTTGTAGTGTACTGTATAGTTTAGACCTAACTTTTGTAGTGTACTGTATAGTTGAGACCTAACTTTTGTAGTGTACCGATACTTGAGACCTAACTGTTGTAGTGTACTGTATAGTTGAGACCTAACTTCTGTCGTGTACTGTATAGTTGAGACCTAACTTTTTAGTGTACTGTATAGTTGAGACCTAACATAGTTGAGACCTAACTTTTGTAGTGTACTGTATAGTTGAGGCCTAACTTTTGTAGTGTACTGTATAGTTGAGACGCAACTTTTGTAGTGTACTGTATAGTTGAGACCTAACTTTAGTAGTGTACTTTATAGTTGAGACCTAACTTTTGTAGTGTACTGTATAGTTGAGACCTAACTTTTGTAGTGTACTGTATAGTTGAGACCTAACTTTTGTAGTGTACTGTATAGTTGAGACCTAACTTTTGTAGTGTACTGTATAGTTGAGACCTAACTTTTGTAGTGTACTGTATAGTCGAGACCTAATTTTTGTAGTGTACTGTATAGTCGAGACCTAACTTTTGTAGTGTACTGTATAGTTGAGACCCAACTTATGTAGTGTACTGTATAGTTGAGACCTAACTTTTGTAGTGTACTGTATAGTTGAGACCTAACTTTTGTAGTGTACTGTATAGTCGAGACCTAACTTTTGTAGTGTACTGTATAGTCAAGACCGAACTTTTGTAGTGTACTGTATAGTTGAGACCCAACTTTTGTAGTGTACTGTATAGTTGAGACCTAACTTTTGTAGTGTACTGTTTAGTTGAGACCTAATTTTTGTAGTGTACTGTATAGTTGAGACCTAACTTTTGTAGTGTACTGTATAGTCGAGACCTAATTTTTGTAGTGTACTGTATAGTCGAGACCTAACTTTTGTAGTGTACTGTATAGTTGGGACCCAACTTTTTTAGTGTACTGTATAGTTGAGTACTCACTCTTGTAGTGTACTGTATAGTTGAGACCTAACTTTTGTAGTGTACTGTATAGTTGAGACCTAACTTTTGTAGTGTACTGTATAGTTGTGACCTAACATTTGAAGTGTACTGTATAGTTGAGACCCAACTTTTGTAGTGTACTGTATAGTTGAGACCCAACTTTTGTAGTGTACTGTATAGTTGAGACCCAACATTTGTAGTGTACCGATATTTGAGACCTAACTTTTGTAGTGTACTGTATAGTTGAGACCTAACTTTTGTCGTGTACTGTATAGTTGAGACCTAACTTTTGTAGTGTACTGTATAGTTGAGACATAACTTTTGTAGTGTACTGTATAGTTGAGACCTAACTTTTGTAGTGTAATGTATAGTTGAGCACTCACTTTTGTAGTGTCCTGTACAGTTGAGAACTAAGTTTTGTAGTGTACTGTATAGTTGAGACCTAACTTTTGTAGTGTACTGTATAGTTGAGACCTAAGTTTTGTAGTGTACTGTATAGTTGAGACCTAACTTTTGTAGTGTACTGTATAGTTGAGACCTAACTTTTGTAGTGTACTGTATAGTTGAGACCTAACTTTTGTAGTGTACTGTATAGTTGAGACCTAACTTTTGTAGTGTACAGTACAGTTGAGACCTAACTTTTGTAGTGTACTGTATAGTTGAGACCCAACTTTTGTAGTGTACTGTAAAGTTGAGACCTAACTTTTGTAGTGTACTGTATAGTTGAGACCCAACATTTGTAGTGTACTGTATAGTTGAGACGCAACTTTTGTAGTGTACTGTATAGTTGAGACCTAACTTTTGTAGTGTACTGTATAATTGAGACCTAACTTTTGTAGTGTACTGTATAGTTGAGACCTAAATTTTGTAGTGTACTGTATAGTTGAGACCTAATTTTTGTAGTGTACTGTATAGTTGAGACCTAACTTTTGTAGTGTACTGTATAGTTGAGACCTAACTTTTGTAGTGTACTGTATAGTTGAGACCTAACTTTAGTAGTGTACTGTATAGTTGAGACCTAACTTTTGTAGTGTACTGTATAGTTGAGACCTAAGTTTTGTAGTGTACTGTATAGTTGGGACCCAACTTTTGTAGTGTACTGTATAGTTGAGCACTCACTTTTGTAGTGTACTGTATAGTTGAGACCTAACTTTTGTAGTGTACTGTATAGTTGAGACCTAACTTTTGTAGTGTACTGTATAGTTGTGACCTAACGTTTGAAGTGTACTGTGTAGTTGAGACCCAACTTTTGTAGTGTACTGTATAGTTGAGACCCAACTTTTGTAGTGTACCGATATTTGAGACCTAACTTTTGTAGTGTACTGTATAGTTGAGACCTAACTTTTGTCGTGTACTATATAATTGAGTACTCACTTTTGTAGTGTACTATATAGTTGAGACCCAGGCAGGACACATTGATTTATTGACAGATAAACTCATGGCGAGCTTTGTTGGTGTGAGATTTAACAAGTTAGCATGGGGTAGTGGGGACACGTGATAAATTGAATATTTTCTCATTTTATAATTGGATACAAAAACTGTGATGTTAATATTTGGTTCATAAATTGACATTTTATTGTGTCATACGTTAGTTGAAAATTGTCTTTTAATGAAAAAGTACCTATTTTGATATAGTTAAATGGATCATATTAAATTATATTAATATAGTGTGAGTTACTTGTCTCTTACTGTGTCCATTGAGACGGTAAATATAGTTATTATTTAATTCTTACCATTTTGTTTATAATATCTTTTTAGAATATTATATATTTACTAATAAAACATTTTCAAAGAATCATTATTATTCAAGTTAAACATATACATACATATAGCTGATTTATTGTAATGACATTGTACAAATAATATTACATATAATTTATATGTTACATATTACATATTACATAATTATTACATAATTATTACATATCACATATTACATAATTATTACATAATTATTACATAATTATTACATATTACATATTACATATTACATATTACATATTACATATTACATATTACATGTTACATACATACATAAACAGACATACATACATAGAGTTATAAGGCTTATCTTGTCCCTTAATGAATAAAACAATGTTTATAATATGTAAATTATTAACAATACTAAACACACATAAAACACTTATTAACAAACAAAAACAAATATGTTTAGTTCGCACAAAAAAACAAGACACTGTTTATATAAACAATGCAATAAAATGTCAATAAAATTATATTATTTTGATATGCTTTATAAGTGTCTTGTTGGAGTAGTGGTAATGTGTTGTACCATTACAAGCATGATTGACCAATGGGTGGTGGTTTATCCACCACAATTATTTGGTAAAAATAAGAACTATACAATTTGTTTTTCAATACTGCATACCTCTGGAATGTATTGGTTTAATTTTATTGTTGATACCGTTTTGTTATTTTGTAATCACTATAGTAATACTTAGTACATGTAATGACGATAACAAAGTTGATTTGAGATCATAAAAAGAGAGGATGAAGTATAGGAGCTATAATACCATTCTATAGAACTTGTACACATATAACGACTAGCCATCTTAGTGTACTTGTCAAATACTGATTTTACACAATAAACTGGAAATTGTCCGTCAACTTGACCATAGACAAAATTTGAAAAATAAATACAAAACGAAAGTAAGTTACTGTTCCAAATAGTTGAGTCTTTTTAGGGCTGTCACGATACACCGGTATGTATTGCAATACGCAGTTGTAGCAATACGTGCCGCGGTACGATTTTAATGTACCGGTATTTGGCGATATTTTTTATCTAATTGGAAAATTCTTCCTTTCGCGAAATAAAAGTAGCGAAACGTCAGTTTTTCTATCGTTCATCCCATCTAAGTTGCAAGAATTTAACCGATAGGGCGCGTCTCAGTCCTAAATGACCGTAAATACTTAAAGAGGATTGATTCTATTTTCTGTATTGCATATACGATTTGCAATTTTTCTGTTAAATACAGCGGAGGAACAACGAATCTTATAGCCGCAATATCTCGTGGTACGTATCCCGATGACAGCGTATTGCAATATATCGCGGTACGCTTCTGGTGTACAGCCCTAGTCCTTTCAATCTAGAATAAAAATTGTAAAAACTTGTTTGTATAAATAAAATTATGTTGTAGTCGTTATGTTTTCAGTTTCTACATACCTTTATTATATATTTGTAAATTTTTTGAAATAACAACAGAACAGAAGTATATTTTTTCCGTAACGTATTTTTAAAATAACGTTATTTGAATGTCGGTCTAAATACTCACAAAAGCTTAAGTTATTTATCGTTTTTTTAACTCAAGATAAAGATGATTCTACTCTATTTTATTCTAATTATACTTCTCATTTCAGCAACATTGACTACCAGATAAAATGAAGTCTAAACTATTTGCTTCATTTAGTGCTATATTATTTCTATGTATGTATATACAAACAGTACATGGTGATGATGGACATTTCTTTGGCGGTTCTATGAGTTATATGATTGAAGACCCTGGTAATGGATCAACTGCGGTAAGACCTTCATATACTTAGTTGTACAGGGCATTTAAAATGTTTATGTATAAACCCTATTTTTAGGATAAACGGAATTACAATTCGTTATGCAAAAGAAAAACATTTTGTAGAGACACCCAAACGTCAAAATTTGTTACAAATCCCAAGTCTGTCTGGGAGAACCAGTGCGAAAGATATAAGCAGTACTCAAGAGGTAGGGCTCTCCCTAAGGGGCCAATAGGTTCAAGGTTTGCAAATGGACACTTTAAATTTCCTTGAGTAAGAAATTTATCTGCGATCGCTTCTATTCACTCAAATGTAAATGGAAACTTGCGAGGGCGGTAAATTCAGTTGCACAAATCTGTCGGCTGCACCAAGGTGAGTTAAATGACTCCTTAAGGAGAATGATAGATATATATCAGAAGCCCGATGTCCAGGGGTAATAGATTTAAAGCCGGATGAACGTGCTTTAGCATGAAACTATAAAATACAATTACTTATTTGCTTTTTTTTTCGGAGATAATATACATTATAAAAGTTTTACAACATCCTTAAATATCATAGCAAAAGTACTTTATATAGCATTCTGATTAACATTTACCAATTTTAAGAAACATTTCTTTTCATTGTGAATTCCGAGTCAGCAGTAATCATGTTATTATTATAAGGTTTATTTAAACTACGTCTTATAAATATAGAATTTAAATATTACGGTAGTAAAATAACTTGCAGCATATAGCATGATCGTTTTATTTTTCACAAATTTTAATTGACCCAAGAACTTTTGGAGGACCTTGTATATAAACGTTTGACACATAGAGATATCAGTAGCGTGTTCAATTACACAAAACGTTACAGAACGTTACATAACGATACATTCAGAACTCCTCGGCCTTTCGCTGTGAATAACCTAATCTAATACACAAATATAAGATCGTTAAGGCAATGAGTGATGTTCCAAAATTTACGGACTAAAAACGAAACATCACTCAATGCCTAAACGATCATATATTTGTTTACTTTAATACTGGTAGTTTCAAAATAGCGTCTAAATATGTCCGAGATTATTCGCATTGAATGGCCGAGGAGTTCCGAATGTATCGTTACGGAACGTTTTGTAACGTTCGCGGTAACTGAACGCAGGGCTGTATGTAAGAAGTAGCAGACGACAATTTATGTAAACAATCTGACAGCGGACATGTTAACAAGCCTGTATTTAAGATTAAAACAAAATTAGACTTAGTATGTCTACTCATGTGGCCACACTTCCCTTATTATAGAAACTGTATCCGTTAAGCCTAGAAAATCTTCATTTAGGCTGAAAAAGTCTTATAGACTAAAGTACAAATCATTATGTGTCATATAGCCATCTATCATACCATTGTCTCTAATCAACATACAATGTTGACGAAAATTTATGCTGGTATACAAGTACAATTATTAGCATTTTCAAAAATGCTTGAAATCATCGGTTAGCCGTGTATGACATCTTCTCTTTTAGTAAAACATTCAAGCAATATGTGTCGTCGTTTTAGACCGTCCCACATCTATTTATAGAATACCTGGAATTTAGCCGTAATCACCTATTGGTGTGTCCTGTTAAGGGATTTTTAACACTTTGGGCGAGTTTGATTCATTGCGCTGAGCCTTCCAGTCAGATAAATATACATCGAATGAACAGTCGCTGTCCTGGACGTTTTCCATCTGTGCACGTAAAATAGCTTTTTTATCGTAAAATTTAGCCTTTTCCATGTCTATTTGGTCACTTAGAAACTGTAATAATTTTATAAGTACACAGAAGTATTCGATTCATGAACATGTTCTGCCCAAATTCTACCTAATCGAATGTTCACAGATATGTATTATTAGATTCGCCCGAAAGTAGGGAAAACAAATTTGCATTCTTTCATCAAATGCGATTTTTAAAAAGAAAAACAAATGTTACAATTAGTTTTGCATTTTCCTAGTCTTATATTGCAGTTTTCTTGAAACTGGTACTCGTTCATGTATAGGTAATGGTATTTTCTGGTAGTACAAACAGGTAACCCGACAAAACATGGCGTCGACGAGTCAATTCGCTCACCCCTTATTTAACTATTAGACGTCCATTTTATCATAAAGTGACATCAAATGCATCGTTTTGATTGGCTTAAGGTAACCGGTGTCGACTACAAAATGCTCAAACCTTGATAACTGTTTATATAGCCGGAAAATGACGCCATTTTAAAAGTTTAATCCCACAATCATGGTAAAGAAATGACGTCGCGTCGAGTTATATTTGTACAAAAATATACATATATCTGACGGAACACATAACTAGGCAAAAACAGTAGTTTAATAGTAGGATGTGTGCTTTGGGATCTAGAGGTCCCGTGTTCGAACCCCATCTGGGGCCCTGCTAATTTCCTTAAGCGAGAACTAAATATGTAATTGCTTCACTTAATCTAGTTGTAAATGAAACCTTCGACGATAATATAAATCCGTTTTATCAAAATGCCGACTGCGCTAAGCGGAGTAAAAGACTCTCAAGTGATGGATAGATACCATAGTCAAATGGCTAGAGGTAAAAGCTTTCAAGTCTCTGAATGTACATGTTACTTAGACTAAAACATATTTACATACTTTTACGTACTAGAAGAAAGCATTAAAAAATAAACAAATAGTTAGCAAAATTTTGAATAAACTTGTTTTTTAGTTCATCTCATTACCTCAGAAAATGAGATTTGTAATCGTGGATAAGCCACTCGTGAAAGTATGTTTTCTGTTCTCATCGCTCACTCTGAGAAATAAAAATCAATCTCACACCAAATTGGAAAAAAACATGAAGAAAACTTTACTAATTAAAAATACATATACAAAATGTATATTTTTATATTTTAGATCACAGTAAGCCTGATAACTGGCTGGATACTTGGTAAAGGTCCATGTTGGGTTGGTTGTAACAAAAATGATATAGGAAGATCAACAATTCCTACAAGACAACTTGCTATGTCTTCAGATAAATATTACTTTGGTAAATTTACAATAGATTATACACCTAAAGGTGCTGGTACGATAGATAGAGATATGGAAGAATTAAATCCTACACCAGCAGTAGAGAGAGTGATTGATGTCAGTGAAAATGCTGAATATGAACAAGAAATACAAACCTTCTCATTTCTGATGCCCAACTACACTGATACATTTGATATAAAGTAAGTTGAAAAATACATTCATTGATTGGTTATTTACATTCAGTTTACCAGTTTTTACGATTATTTCTGGTTTTATTTGATAAAAAAGGGACCTAAGTCAGTTATTTACCCTTGTATAATCTTTAAATAGGTAAGTCCCACTAGTTAGATTACTCGGATTTTACCCTTACTTTTCAATGTCAGTTTGACAAAATTAATCTTAAATAACTTTTTTTGTAAATCATTTATTTTGTTTCAAATTCAAGCTAAATATGTTTAGGGCAAATAACAGTTTGAATTTCATCGCTTTTGTTAATATCTTCATAAACAAGAACAATATTAGATGAAATATTTCGTTATCCTTACATAAAAAATCAAAGATGAATCGAGGATTCTAACCTGAAGGACCTACTTATCAATTGTATTGCTTAAGATTTTGTCAGAAATAAATGACTGAAAAAAGTCCCTTACTACATAAAACAAATCAATGTGAAAATTTGATACAAAGTTAAATATGTATATACACATTTGTCAGATTGTCGTGTTATACTGTGGTCTTATTTTGTGAAACTTTGCTGTAAACATTTAAAAAACAACTGAATGATTTCATTATGAAAATATAACGTCAAAATAAAGTCATCTGAAGTCATCACTGATAATTCTTTTTTGAACAAAACGTAGACACAGTGTTGATGCACTAAAATTAAATAACACTCACTTAAGCACAAGTTTTTTTCAATGAGCCCACCAAAATGATACAATTATCATACTGATACAAGAATTTGATTTGACTGAGGATCGTACTGTCGTCTGCTTTGCATGGTTTCAATGCTTCTTTATTCATGCAAAATCGATTTCAACATGCACGGTTGAAAAACGTAAACGGGTGCGAGCTTCTCGTGCATAAATCCCATGTGGTCAGTTTTGGTCTGTTGACATGCACAACAAAAATCAATAAATAGCTCGAATGTCGCCTCAAGAACGAAAAATTGTCATTGCTCTTTTGCAAGGCGGTGCATCGCCTGCAGACATAAGATTTCTAGTTTCTGTTAAATCAAAGCAATTTGAAATCTTTTCATATCTACGCATGCACGACAAAACTGGATTTGCATCAATAAAGGACAGTAAAGATCATACAAGCAGACAACAGTATGATCCTATACACATTTCCATAATCGATCGGAAATTAATGTTGAAAACTAGACTTTTCCTATAATATTGAAATCGGGGTGCTTTGAAGTTTTGTTAAGTATATATGCATAATTATGTAAACAAAACACTCGTATTTCAAACATGTATAATTAATTATTATAGTTATGATGGTAGCTTTTGGAGAAATTTAACATTACAAGGTGGTTCTGATAGAAAATGGCATTTTCAGACACGTGTATCAATACGATTTAGAAATGATACAGCAAGCACCAACCGTTGTCCACAATCAATCTCCAGACCATTTTACAGGTAATAAGTTAAATAAGTTAAATAATTGACTTTAGATTCTAGATGACTCTCATAAATTGTCTGACTCCATACTTTTTTGTACATTTCATGTTTACATTGCCTGAGGGTGGCCTAATTTTTTTACCTCACAATTAGTCCAACCATTGCCTGACACGCGACTATTTAACGACACTATTTTAACATATTAAGGTAATGGGATTGTCCAAACTGCAATACTTCCGAAAGTTTATACTTGATTTTAAGTTATACTAATTCAAATATAATATTATTAATGGTGATGATGATGACGACGACAATGACGATGATGTTGATGATAATGATGATGACAATAATGATAATGAATATTATGATAACGACTTTATCTATCGTGGATTACATATTTGATATAAACGAATTTTTTATTATGACACTCAATTTTGGAAAAAGTGTAAAGGTGATTTCGGATGGTAAGGATATACATTTATATAATATTATATACATGTCTAGAATCAAATTAGATCAGATGGGTATTATCAGATTACCTGCCATTGATGATGATGGAGATTTTATAAAATGTGTTCAACCAGACTTTGTTGCAGCCGGCGATCTATCTGTATATAAAGCACCAAATGTAACCATTCATGAGGTAAGTGAGTAGTAAACAGTTTATATAACAAGTAAAATTTTGTTCAACTGTTTCACAAGCATACATTAACATCGCTGATTTAGTTACTCGGTATATGTTAGATAAACCTGGGGTGTTGTTCGTCCATCGTTGTCGATGAGGACCACGGACATCACTAGTTTGTAGTCGACTGGGTTCTGTTATCAAAACATCTTGACTGTCTGCATTCCTGGTAATGATGTAGTCAATGAGATGCCAATGCTTGGATCTTGGATGCATCCATGTTGTCGATTTGCTTATCGAAACATGGTATTGGTAATAGTGAGGTCATGTGTGGCACAGGTACGGAGAAGCAGTAGTCCATTACTGTTGCACTTTCCGAGGCAATTCCTTCCGAGGGTACCAACCCAGGTGTGGTGATCTGTGCCGACGCCAGCGTTGAAGTCGCCGAGGACAAACAGTTTATCTCCTTTAGGGACTCCAGATAACACTTCATCTAGTTCTCGATAGAACTTGTCTTTGACTTCCTCCGGATTAGTCATTGATGGCGCGTATGCACTGATCAGAGTTGTCTGTTTTTTCCAAGTTGGTATTTGTAGAGTCATGAGACGATCATTTATACCTTTGGGGAGACTCTTAAGGTTCTTGATCAGACAGGTCCTGATGGCGAATCCAACTCCAGCTTTTCTGCGTTCTGAGCTGCTGCGGCCGCTCCAGAAGAAAGTGTAACCTCCTTTGTCCTCATTTATCTGGCTTTCGTCGGCTAGCCTTGTCTCTGCCAAAGCTGCAATGTCAATGTTGTATCGACCAAGTTCGGGTAACCAGGGCTGTTCGTCTCTCTGGTCTGTTTGCTGACTGGGTGTCTAGGAGGGTACGTACATTCTGCAGCTACCAGTGTATCCACACCTACTACGTTGTGGCTCCCTCATCGCCACAGGTCTTAGTTGAACTTTCAACTACATGCTGATGTTGTGACTTGCGCGTGAATTAGTTTAAAGTGGGGAAGACTTGCGCAGCATCAACCACACTCTCTTTTCCAGAACCACCTGAGTCCAACAGCATGGCGTAGTCGAGACGGCTGGAGATAGGACTGGATGCAGGAGTTGTCAGAGACCTGCCAGTGTTTGACATGTGACTGCCTGCGGGGCTCCACTCCGAATTTTCTGTTGGGTTGTTTCCCTTAGCCTTGTGCTATCCCTAGCTATACCCAGACAATGGAGCTATTTAACCCATAGCTGGGGTCTGATCACGGGCATCAGGGCATGTCCACACGCGGATGGGCCTGGCATGCCGCATGTCTGGGGGCAGACCACCTCCGAGTCCCCTGCAGTTCAGCTTGAGGCCGCGAGGTACTCAATTTCCATGTGACGCCGACGGGGAGTCACTGCATGGGACTTGAGTGCAGAGAGGCTCTGTGCTGTCAGGGAAGACTTACGCACTAGTATGTTGTCACTTGTATGTTGTACATCTTTGTAGCAAAACTATATGATTGATGAAAAAAACTTTATATTGTGTCATTTACGTAAACTCTTGTCAATTCTGAATTGTTTGAGGTTAAAGATGTTTTAAACTTATCACAATCAGAGTAAGAAGCGTGGTTTGTAGCGCGCCTAGATTTCAAATCTAGTATCCCAAAAGGGGTAAGGATTCGAAACCAAACGGTTATACCCTTACATTAAAATTAAAAAAGTTCATGTTAAATTTCATGTCTATTTTGCACCATAAGTACAAGACAAATGGAAGATTTGCCGGCGTTAAGGAAGGGTATGTGAATACTGGTTTTAAACAGTGGTCCAAAAAAGATGGTATAGATGCGCTGGTCACAGCATGAAAATAATATATATATTAATATGTGTTGAATTGTAACTTTACTCACGTATATAAATGATCAATAAACCCGCCCGGATAGCTCAGTCGGTAGCTCACAAGTCTACTGATCTAGGGGTCGTAGGTCCGATTTCCGGGCGAGACAAACTCCTATAGCTTGGACAGAAAATAATTTTCTACGGCCATCCTCCCTCCTACCGCTGATTCTAAATCATGTAGGACAGAAGTGAGTCATTGACGGAAAAATGCGCCTAAGAATTGGTTAACAGCTAAATTCAGAGATTTAGCCTTTCCAGAAACAGTGAGTAGGTGGACTGACCGCCATTATATAACCTTTACAATGTGTTGCTACGGCTTTTACCCTCCATAAAAGATAAATGTCAGTATTGTGTACCTTTCTGTGTTTTCTAGAACTGTACAGTACAAATTGATGCTACTAGAGAAAATGGTTTTCGTGACGATACATGGATAGCTATACCAGTTAGTGTTGCTGACTATCCTAGAAAACCTGTACAATATGGTGACGATCTGTTGTATAACAGTCAATATAACCTCTGTTCAACATCACAACAGGTTTCTTTATTAATATCGATATTGATTCTTAAGCTTCCTGGCTAGCTCAGTTGGTAGCACGCAAGTCTACTGATCAAGGGGTCGAGGGTTTGATTCCCGAGCGGGGCATACTTTCGTGGAGCTTGATTTTGAAACTATTTATACGGCCATTCCCCCTCCTGCCAATGATTCTCAATTATGTAGGGCAGTTGTCAGTCACTGACGAAAGTATGTGCTTAGTAGTAGGTTAACAGCTAAATCCGGAGATTTAGTTTGTCCAGGAACATTGGGTAGGTTGACTGACCACCGTTATATAATCTTTACAATGTGTTGCCACAGCATTAAACCCAACAAAAAGATACCAGTATTTCTTGCTGTCTTTACTTAATGTGATTTGGTCCCTGCAAAGCCATTTAGTACTTGTCTTTTACCTTGATAATGTTATTTGATTTTTCAAAAGCTTTTTTAGTTTTTGACTGTTATCACAAGGAGTGTGACATCATACCAAGAACAGCAACAGTCAAAAACACAGAACCCAATAGCAGTAAAAAAGCAAATATGAAGATAATTTTAAATTTGGTTTAACCTTTTTTTTTAAAAAAGGGACAAACGCACTAATTATACACGTAAGGTATATTATACCGAAAATGTTTTACTAAGTTCAATGTCCATTGATATTGTAACGGTACAGAAAATGAATGAGGACAGCAACAAACTACAAATGTATAATGAACAAATACAAGTTTATTTATCAGCAGAACTGTATCGAAAGTTACAAACAGAAGAAAATAATATAATTCTAAATAAAACCTGGTCTATGTAAAATCTAACAGTTAACTGATCCTGGTTGAAAATCCAACAGTTCACTGATCCTGGTTGATCCAACATTAAATATCCAATTGTATAAGTATTCAAAATTTTAAGCCCAACTTTAAATGTGAATTTTATAATCAAACTATTCCCAAAATTTAAATCTAAAAATAAATGTGAATTCAATATTCCATTAATTCCAACACTATGTCTGGTAGAATGACTTTTAATGACTGAAATATTCTACACCCTAACCCAGGAACAGTGACCCTTATATACTCATACGGAACATTCCAGAAAATTATAGAATAATCAAGTTGGTTCCATATTAAAAGGAGCAGTCTGAATGTTCCACTAAAATAAAAAATATAACTCTGCATGCATACATTGTAAACAGTTTGGAAACTTCTAGAATATTCTAATCAAAGATGATTATGTAACATTGCATACATGTACTTTTATATCATATAACAGTATATAGCTGCATTTTTATTTAAAATTATCAGTTTGTTGTACAAGTTTTGGAAAATCTTATAACACCCGAGTTTGTTGATCCAACTTTAGAAGGCAATCACGAGTTTATAATGTATGCTGATACAACATGGAGAACTGAAATCTATGCCCTGGCTTCTGAAAACACGTAAGTTGTTAAACTGTATTGTTAATATAAACAGAGATATTATAGGTAATGCCATTACTTTAAAAGTTCTATTATCAGAACTTTAACAACCGATGGTCTTAATAGAGAAATGATCTTGATATAGCAATCTTCTTATCTCAATTGAAGCAATTTTGAACTTAAACATGTGTAAAATCACATATTTTTGCAATAACCAATGTTTCATGTACAATACACTGGGGTCCAAAAGTTTCTTTACACATGTAAATTTTTATCATTATACTGAGATATACTTAACAAGTTGTTAGTTTCACAATTAATATACATTTTAACACGAGTCTTCATTTATGATCTTTCATAGTATCTCCTTTTTTGTCAAAATTTAGTTTTTAATGAAAAATGACTTTCCTTGCATACTTATTAAATTCATTAAAAATGTCAAGTTTTCAACTGAAAAAGAATCAAAGAAAATTCATAATTACCATTAAGTATCAAAATATGATTCACATTATGAATAAACCAAAATTATAGTAAAACTAGATGTGATGTGCTTTAACACGTTATTACAAAAATGATGTTTGTCCAAGAACGTTCGCATTGTCGGTTATCCCACAATACACTACTCCGCTATGCTCCGTTATGTACCATAGGTAAACTCTATAATGTTTACGCCAGGAAGTCCAGTTTCTATAAACCATTATAATCATCTTCTAAAGTTTCTTTGTTTATTTTACAGCACAATCGATTCGTTCACAGCATTTGGACTCAAACAAGAAAATCTAACATTTTCTACCTTACTGGAGGATCCAAGACGTGAAAGAGTTGTACATGCTTCAATGCAATGGCAACCATTAAATACTGATCTAGGAAGACACATAGCTTGTGTTCAAGCTATAGATAGTACAGGGTAATACCACGTGTCTTTATTCTACAAATAATATTCCAAGTATAATACCCCCCAATAATCCTGATCCAAGTAAATTGAGTGCTTCATAAAATACAAATGGGATGACAGTGACTGGTGTAAAAGTATTTGATATCCTACATCTTACGTCATCACGTCACTTTTTTGTTGAAACAAAATATGGATTAGGAGATAACCAACAAGCTGCTTCGTCAAATTCCTTACTTTGGCATCTCTTGTATAGCCTGGTTCAACCCTCCTCTTGTGGAAATTGTTATGTCACTTCTCGGTCCCAGTGCAAACTCATAAAGTTTTTGTTTTCGTTATTTGTTTATGGTATTCATTCTCATAAAAAGAATCTTAAAACATCCACAATTTTCTTTGTGGTTTGTGTTTTGACTGGTGCTGTTATTCTGTTATTTACCACATTTTGTATACCACTCTTTTCATATTGAACATATGTTCAGAGGCGTTCTTGATCAGTTATCATTGTAGGAGGAAGTTTTGTTTAATGTTTGAGATAATTGTACAGTTCGCTGTAAGTTTCTGTTATCCCATAGAAAATTGTTCAACTTCTACTATCAAAGGTTTATGTTGTATTACAATGGATAATGTAGTACATGTTTATAACGATGATTATAATAATACTGATGCATGTTGTTTAATAACAAATTATTTCAGAGTTGAGTCCGCAGAACAAAGATGTTTTATTCTGCATGTGCAAGGTAAGTAGGCAAATGTTTTTGAAAAAAAAACTACATTAAAATTTCATATCATTAAGCCTATCCTACCTTTGCAGAGATTAGATCACATTAAGTTAAGAACAGAATAAATACTCGTAGCTTTATGTAGGGTTAAATGCTGTGGCAACACATTGCATAGGTCATAAAACGGTGGTCAGTCAACCTACTTACTGTTCATGGAAAGGCTAAATCTCTAAATTTAGCTGTTAACCAACTACTAGGCAAATACTTTCGTCAGTGACTGACAACTGCATCATAATCAAGAATAATTGGAAGGAGGGAGAATGGCCGTAGAACTATTTTTATAACCAAGCTCCCCGAAAGTAATACCCCACCGGGGAATTGAACCCATGTCCCCTCGACCAGTAGATTGCGTGCTACCAACTGAGCTAGCCGGGCGGCTGATACATATTTGATATTTATGATATGTTTGTAACCTTAAAGTTAATTCCTAATTGAAAGTTTGCATGAAAATAAATCATGCTTCAATATGAGCTTGAAATTGCTGTTATAGATAAAACATGTCTAGTTGCTTAGATATTGGCGTATTTTCAAAATTGAATTTTGTCTCTATCTTTCTTTGGACAAATTTTTCAATCTACTCTTACAATTTATATGTTTGACATTTTTATGCAAGCATCTGCTACACTGCCTTTTCATTTCAGCTGATGCATTCAACCATTCTACAACTATAACACCGGTATGTATTTGTGTGTTTTCTCTAATTTTTTTTTTCATTGTCATAGTTATATACCAAACAATGCTCGTTCCAAACACCAATAGTCTTTTTTCTTGTCAGTACCAAGCAATCATGACGCAAGTTGTTTCTTAATGTAATTGTGATAGTTTTAAAGTGGCACTCGACCCATCTCTGTTAATAAATCGTATCAATTTTTGTAATACCCGTCGATTCATATGAAGTAACCAAGATATTGGTCGAACACATTTACATCAATCTCTTTATTTAATTCTCAGTGATAAATGTTTTAGTTAAATTAATTCTGTGATACACACAGTACCCAACAAAAGCTTGGAGACATTTTCTGATAGTAGGCCTACTAAATAGCTTTTATTTAAAAGTTGATAACTGTTTATTTTGAAATGCTTTGTAGTTTTGCATTAGTTTTTTGGTTATCATTATAATTATTATTGAGTCTACAAAAATAACATAAAAAATGTTATGGAAAATAATTACAATAAACATGGTTTCGTAGGCTTTAGTATGTCAGATGCTGAGACAATATAAATGTGTTGCATTCTTGTTTTTTTTCTTCATTTTATCACAAACCATACTTAAATGTATTGAAAAAAATTGTACAAAGATAACCATTAAAATTAAAAAAAATTGTAGTAAATTTCTTTTGTCTCCAAACTTTTGATAGGTACTGTATATGTGATACAACTATGTGTTTTAGTTATGACAAAACTGTGATAATTTATGTGATATTAAAGTATCATAATTTATATATTTTTAATATGCATTAGTAAGAATACTGTAATATTCCTTATCATATTTATTTTTATTTTACATGTAATATAAATGTATTACATTTGTCTCTCTATGCACTGCCACCAATACCAAGGGCCACAATGGAAATAAAGACTAGTTTTTGTGTTATCCTTGGTATTGGAAAGCATGTCATGGTACTAAATTCAAACACAATTTTTAAATGTTCTGCTTTAATGCATTGTCTTAGTATTATTCGTAATACCATTAATACCTAATACCGAAATAAACATCTATAAATATATCTATCTATATATCTTATCATCGGGAAGCATATACACAATTAAGGTGTTCATCTTATGAATTAAATATACAACAAATAAGACGTGATAATAGTAATGATCAAACCCTTTAATTATGCAAAATGCAATTTAAACCAGATTAAAAAAATACGTCATTTAGTACTTGTATGTCCAAAATAACGCAAATTAATGCTCTACTTCATACGTTCAAAAACCAATGTATGTGTTATATGCAAACAATTATTTTCACTCTATATCTTATCTTTTGCAACAAAGCTTAAAGCTAAGAAAAATTTAATCGCAAGCTCAACTTAAATCTTTAATTTCCGCAAACAATAAGAACAATCAATATAAAAGAGGAATTTATTAAAACAATATTAACATAAGAATTAATAAGAAGCTAACACATTAATCTTTATTGTAGGGTAAACCTTACTTTGTCGATATTCCTTCACCAGAACAATTTGTAAATTGTAAAATGAAAGCAACTTGTGTAGTGCCTCTGTACGTAAAATGTAACCAGTGAGTATACATTTATCTTAACAATTAGATACAAATTAAAGTGCAGTTTAAAATCTGCTTTCTATATATCTATTCAGCCGACTTAACAATCTAGTACAATAACTTTTGATCATTGAAATCACCCTCAGACAGGCGATCCCTCACAGTACCCATATACACCTGATTGGAGTGAAACAATTTAAGGTCAATTTCTTGCTCAAAGAAATAAGCAATCTCCCTAGTGGGGATCTTACCCGGCACCTTTTGATCCCTAAGCGCGCGTCCTTTCTCCAGAGCACTGTACTTCTGCTACTACCATTTCATTGATACAAACATGGTTTGTAATAAAACAATGAAGACCTCTCTCAATAAAATACAATTAACAAGTCAAAGCTTTTACATTTAACCTATCTAACATCATACTCAATAATGTACAGTACATTCTAAAATAAAAACAAAACACTTCCAAAATTGTATTATCAGCATATCAATTGACATTTATATCAACATGACTTACAATGAGTGAATAATTGCAGATGACATGTTAAATGATGACATATTAAATGACGACATATTAAATGATGACATGTTAAATGATAACATATTAAATGATGACATATTAAATGATGACATGTTAAATGATGACATGTTAAATGATGACATGTTAAATGATGACATATTAAATGATGACATGTTAAATGATGACATGTTAAATGATGACATATTAAATGATGACATGTTACAAGTTTTCGTTTAATAATGAAGGCCTCTAAAGTTTATAATAATATATATGTAACATTATATGGTGTCTCATTTATACAAAATTCTACTGCTTATTTCCCTACGACATTGGCTTTTTATGTTCTTATTTGTTGATGCATCATAAAACTTTACAACACCATTAATTATTTATTATTATTAATTATATATATATAATTAATTAATTAATCATCAATAAACATTACGAACATTTTTTATAGACAGGGGAGAAAAATCGGATATAAATATTATGTCGGAGTTTTGAAACATAGAGAACTTACCCTGTGGCCAAACATTGAAGGTGTATAAATGCATGCGATCAAAAGATTATCTTTTTTGGAAGGAATTCTTTTTCAAAGAATTCCTTTCTATGTCAGCGCTCTTGGAAATTTGAAAAAGAACGAACAACACCTTCAACTCAATAGAAATCAATGAGTTAATGCGATCAAGAAATAGTGCAGCAGAAAAATATGTGTACTATCAAAAGTAGATAAGTTGAAAAAGTAATTTTAACAAATACTTAAAATTATGATATTAAATGGTTTTTTTTACACATGAATTAAACAACTTTCTAACTGTGCACGGAGAGAAGTTTTTTGTATTATTGCGCAGTAGTATCTACCACACGCTTGTATATATATACAATTTTAACGAGCGTTTATCTCAGCAGTAGTTTACTTTGATAGCGTAGAGCGCTGGACATTTATCGAAGTTAAGCAACGAAATGTAAGGTTAATCCTTGGATGGGTGTCCGTGGAGGTTTAGTGACAGCGCGAAGCGAGTTTTATAAATGTTTTTTTTTTAATAGACCGCAACAGACTAATCGTTATGTTCGTCTGTTCGCACCTTAAAATCCAAAAAAAAAAAAAATAAAAAAAATGCGTCCGCACCTTGAAATGAACGCATCATAAATTTCGGAAAATCAGAATTCACACTAGACCAAGTAGAAATTGAACTAAAAATTAGAAATTTGAGTTCTAAATAGCAAATTAAATCAGAAAATTTCACTGTTACGGTAAAGCAGTAATGTATTCTTGCTAACATACGGCATTAGAAATTACAATGACACAATCCTTTGTTCAAAAATATGATAACTGCACTCTGTCTTAGACCGTAAACTGAACATTTACTCACACTACACACCTTATCTTGATGTGTGACGTCATACGTGTCTTTGTGGTGTAAAATATGAAGATTGATCCATAGAAAGCAGATAGGACAGGGAGAAAAATTTACATTGAATTTCCTACAATTTTGATGTCCCAAAATAACATATTAGGCTTGATTTAATTCTTGTGGTATTATTAGACATTAGCATAATTTACCAAAATCTAATTACATTGTATACACAAAAAGTGAACCGGGGTAATCTGTGCTTCGTAGTTTAATATCTAGTATTAACAAAAGTAATACCAAAGAAAAATGAAGTTATATTTCCGTATGAACTGATGAAGGTGTAAACCTCTTCTACCCTACTTCTAACTTGTTTTAAATTCAATTGAATTTTCATCTGGAGTAATTGTTAACTTGCTTTATATTACCTAGAACTAATTATTACGTTATTACACTATAGTCTATAGATATATGGTTATATGTTATATAAGAAAGTCCATACCTGTTCTGCTCTTTTTAACTTATGGTAAGTAAATGTCTTAGAAACCGCACACATTTATTCTTCGCTTTCGCTCGCTTCTTAAAATTCAAAATTTGGAAAAAGAATTTAATTGCTCTTTAGCTCCATTCTTTAGAACAAAATACATAGAACATGTGATCAATTTGTTGTGGCCTTAACTCAATGGCAACACATTGTTTAGGTTACATCGTGACCAGCAATCCACCTATCACTGTTCCTGAAAAGACTCAATCTCTGGATTACTACTAGATGCAATTCAGTGACTGAACACTGCCGTATTAAAATGATTTAGAATCAGTGGTAGGAGGGAGAATGACCGTAGAAATTATTTCATGGCATAGCTCCACGAAAGTATGCCCTGCCCATGAATCAAAACATACAACTTCTCGATCAGTAGCATAATATGCATGTAAAATGAAATATGAAACACATTCGATTATGAATGATAAAGAGATATGACGATGGATATCGAAATAGTAACTTTGAACTCCTAAAATCGTTCAAAAATTCCTTCCAACAGTACTTTCAGTACTTTGATTTTAAATTTCATTATTTTGCAAAAAGAAAACAGTTATCAACGAAAAATCTATAATGACGTTAAAAGTTGATGTTGTTGATAATTTTACTGGTATGACACTTCTAATCACATCATCAGTAGCCATGCTCTTCTGTTACACATTAACAAATCTAGATAGAATAGATTAGACAATAGCAAATGTTTTTTTTTTTATTTTAGGTTTATTATAAATTATGTTTCGCTACTTTTTGAGCAGTTATTGATATTCATGCTAAAGGTTTTATTTATCTTATTATTTAAGATTTATTATTTGTTCCTGTTCAGAACTTAAGAACCATGAAGCAGACTCAACAGTGATAATTTAAATAGTTTGAGTCCAACATTCGAGTTAAATATGGTACAAATTATATTTCGTAAACTTTTATAATTATGATATGCATTGATTATTTACATGTATATATAATATGAAACAATATTTGATATTAATTTATACTTGTGTTCCTCTACCACTATAGGACAGTAATTGATATTCATGTTAAAGACAGTTATATAGAAGAATATAATGTTGGACCTATAGAAACTGTTGTACATAATGGTGAAAACTTATATAAAGCTGATTTGTTCTTTGCTCATTCTATACATGGACAAGAGAAGTTATGTTTGTATGCTAAGGATAGTGATGGGTAAATATACATGTACCTGGTATTATAGTATCTGCACACTATTGATGTATTTAAATTCAATTGACGTATGTATTGTATGATGATTTTATTATGAACTCCCAGGTTATATGTACTATAATTTTTTATGATATAAACAGTTTCTGTTAAACTGCATGTGTTGAATATTCTGAGAATTATGAATGCTTGCAGCGATAAAAGATTGATGAATATTGCTTGTAAAAAGCTCAATACATATTATGAAATTGACGTAGACGTGCATTTAGAGCTAAAAACAACGTTCACATTATAAATCGTGTAAAAAGCCAAATATCTTTGCGGTTTGATATAAGCGATATGTTCTGTAATAAACTATGATTTCAAACGATATTGATTAAAATTGGAAATAAATAAAGTACCAGTTCAACGATAATAAGATACATACATTGAAGCATGTAACATAATCATTATAATACAATGTTTACTTACAGAATAGAAAGTGAAACAGTTTGTATTTCAAGCAACATTGAACCACCAGGTAATAGTTCGACTAATAATGCTATCAAAAGCGATGGTCTAGAAAAGTGTGTGGGCTCAATATAGAGATTTTGTCCTCTCCAATATTCGTTTGGAATTGGTCAACAATTACATAGTATACAAACCATATGCAACGCCTATCAAGTTGATTCTTAAAACATAACGAACGGTATCCTTACTGTTCAATACCATGTAGATAAATCACAAGTGATTTGTTTAAGTTGTATTTTTTTACAATAAAGCTAAAAAAAGTATAAATATAAAATTATTATGATTATAATATAATAACTATTAAATAAATAATTAATTTTTATGAATACTTAGTTTAGTTTATACAAATTTATGTTAGCTCGATGGTAAAACAAGTTCTTACAACTTTGATCAATCGCATTCTAGTTCGCTTCCTTGTCACCCAGAACTGCGCTAGAAGGATAAAGTTCTTGTTCAAAGAACGGGGTAAGTTTTGGATGGGATTTGAACCAAGTTGGAGCTGACTCTCCGATTATTACCAGTCCAACGTCGTAACTGCTCGGCCACACCTGTTCCTTGATATATGCCGTTTGTTATATAATATATATATATATTTATATAGATCCATGTATATCATCCCCATGTAACAACTCTGGTGTTTGTGTAGCAGATAAAACAACAGGTGGATATCGATGTAGATGTCCATCCAAATTTATAGGAAGACATTGTGAGACCAGTATGTATATTATCAAGTATGATGATTGTCATTTAGAAGAAATATTTCTAGTTGATTTGTTTATACTTTTAGTGTACTTTGCAAAAATAGTTGAAGCCATCAAGCGTTTCTGCTTTTTATGACAGTTCGATCTCTACAACGTACAATAAACTTGCTTAAATGTGACATTTGAAACAGGGAGTCTCACGAGTTGTTTCTATAATTGAAACTGAATCTCAATTCTATTTTAGTTGTATAGATCAATTAGCTATAATTATAACACAAATACTTGCAGTATGCGTAATCAGGTTTTTTAATGTTTATTCGTCCAAGAGCTATAAAGGGCACTATGAAATGCTTCATTCATAAAACAATTATTGTTTCAGAACATGATGCTTGTACTCCAAATCCATGTCTTCCTCGAGGAGGGTGTTATATAGAACATGGAATACAGATATGTTATTGTAAACGTGGTTATACAGGAAAGTATTGTGAAATAGGTAAATAAAGATATAAACATTCATAATATCATCTGTTTAGCTTAAAATTGACGTTACCCTGATGATAATATCACCATGACCTTAGGCAAATGGCTAATTTGTTTAACAAAGTAAACCTTAGTGTCCAAACACATGTGACTATGTTTGTTCAAGTATACGCTAATCCTTTCCTTTGGTGAACTGATTATGATTACTTAGAAATTGGAGGCCGGCGTAATATAAATTGTCTTTGTTTTATTTTGTGCTACATTCCTTGCGAACGGTTAGATAGACAGTAAATCTAACTTTCATTGACATGATCACTAGCAATTATGGATAAATAATAAATAGTCACGTAATTATATACAAATTCATAGCTGGTGGCTAAACTTTAACATAGTTTAACATAGTGTCACAAACAAGAAGCCACCTTGTCTACTCTATAATGCTGTTTTCTTGAACAAATGTTAATTGTATGTTATGCTAGTAGTATCATATTTCTTGTGTTATTAAAACTGTTATCATAAGAAACTAAGGACATTTTACTCATAATGTATAAATGTTTAGGATTGGAAAAAACGGCTCTAGTTTGAAGTGTTTTCAAGCCTGTAGGGAGTTCAGTTACCGCGAACGTTACAAAACGTTCCGTAACGATACATTCGGAATTCCTCGGCCATTTGCTGCGAATAATTTCGGACATATTTAGACGCTATTTTGAAACTACTGGTGTTGAAGTAAACAAATATATGGTCGTTTAGGCATTGAGCGATGTTTCGTTTTAAGTCCGTAAATTTTGAAACTTCACTCATTGCCTTAACGATCACATATTTGTGTATCAGATTAGATAATTCGCAGCTAATGGCCTAGGAGTTCCTAATGTATTGTTATGTAACGTTCTGTAACGTTTTGTGTAACTGAACATGCCACTGTTCTAAATGCATCCAATTCAAACAAGAAATTAAATATTTCATAACTAATGTAATACACACAACACCGTTTAAAGCCCATTATATTTGGTGTCTGTCATTTCACTGTAGTTCAACCATAGCTAAATATCATATTATTATTATATTATCATTAATATATACCGCATTTGTATAGTGCTCTTTTCATATTGAATATATTCAAATGCGCTAAATAATTAAGAATATTTTTTGTTGTCCGAGAAATAATTAAATGAACTAGACTTAAATGTATATTTGATTTCTTAGATGTTAATGACTGTAAAACAGACTCGTGTAATTACCATGGAACATGTACAGATATTGGTGTTAGGAAATTTAGATGTGATTGTTTTAATAGATATAATGACACTAGATGCGACAATGGTAAGTAGTAGCTTTATCTATATTTTATGTTCGTTATTTGTGTGTTGCGTTTTATATTACAAAAGTAAAAGAAATCTAGAACAGTATGTTCCTTTTGACTAAGTTTTTTTGATATTCGACTGTTACTGTTCTTGATAAATTTTACTCCTATTATTATTATATCTTTTCACACAATATTTCAGACAAATGTCCTGATGAAGATCCATCATTATTTGAATGTCCAGCCAGTAAGTAAAGTGTATTTTGTCTATTTGTTTACTATTTTTATTATATTTCTATTATATTTTTATTTTATTTATTATGCTATTTATATTTATTTCTTTATTTGTATATCTATATATCTGACTTAATATAAATTCAATATGGTTCATATATATTGGGAACATGTATTCGCTTCAGTGCTATTGTACACATAATGTCTGCACTATTAAACATGAATTGACTGATTGAAAAGGTCGAGAACTTTCTTTTGGCATATTGCTAATTATGTGTAATGGTACGAAAATAAAATGAGAATTCAAATGTACCCTTAGATAAGCCTACCAGTTATACTCTTGGTATAAACTAGTAATGTTCTGTTGTTATGTTATATAGCTGATTGTCACAAGGATACATGTCATAGAAATGGTATATGTACAGAAGGTGGTAACTGTACATGTTCCTCAGGTTATACAGGATCTTCTTGTAACATAAGTATGTTAGTTTACTTTGTTTTACAACTCTGTATTGAAACAATATCTTAGTTGTTTTAAATCTAATTCTCACTGGTTTTGGTAAATAATTTCAATACCTTAAAGTTACTTATCGACATCTTTACTTGTAATTGTTTTCGAAATTGTTCCCTTGATAAATATTTTAGACATGCTGGTTTTTCAGAAGAAAATGTTTTTAGTAATTATTTACTGGTTGTATAATTAAAAATATTTTATTAGTGTCTCGATAATTTATAAACATATATGTATTTTCGATAATATTAGCAAGATAACAAAAACACGTTATAAAGTGAGCGTTGTCGTTAATTCTAAATTTACTTCTAATGTAAACTTGCTAATATGCATAGAGTGCCAGGTTACTATTTACTAAAACCTATGTTTCAGGTGTATGTGATATATCAGGTTCTATCGTAAGTGTTATGTTTATATTTTACACATTATTTAGATAATGAAGCAGCATTTTATCCATTTGGTCAGCTCGTATCTTCACTGTCTCATCAACCAGGATCCGAGTTACTGACATATTTTTTTGAACTTCATAACAAAAAAGGAAGTTTTGTTTATAATTGAAGTTGTGTGCTGAGAGTAAACTTATTTTTTCAAGTGATCTACATCAATTGGAAATGGGTATATGTCGATATATAGGCATTGTATTATCACAAAACGCTACCACCTTAAGACTCATAAAACAAAATAAATGCAAATTTACTCTAAATCAGTAATCACCTGATATATTGCTTTTGGCACAGTCATCTTCGCCCTAAATGTACTTAATGTGGCAATTATACCTGGCTCGTATCCAAATGGTCATACAAACAATTGCAATTAGCCAGTTGACAAGTTCATAGTTTATATTCATTACATGTATACATAGTAAATGATAAGATTTGTAGGACAGACACATATCAAGCGTTCTACAGTTTACCCCCCCTAAGCTCTAAATACTCAAGTACGACGTGGATCCGATGATCAGACGTAGTATTCCGACTCGGGCAAAAACTGTGCAAAGGAGATAATATTATTGACAATTGAACTTTTCTCACCAGAAAAATATACATTTGATTTCTTCTGTTCTTGATATGTTTTCAAACTTGCACTCAATTGCACTAAATCATTTTCGGTCTTCAGAGCATTCTGTCGTACCCTATACATTCGTAGCATGCCGTAACATGACTTTTTTTCTTGTATTCATAGACAGAGGGTATAAAGCTTATATCTCCATCATTAAAAGATGGAAGTATATTAACTTGTTATATAAAAGGTGACACTATACAACCATGTAATACTAGAGTATATGTGGCAACATCCTCAGGGTAAGTACTGTCTAAACAATATTCATACAATATTTTATTAAGTTGTTTTCTCTCTGCATGCTTTTCTTCCAAAACATTGCATATACATGAAATTTAATATTGGAATTGCCTTGAAAAAGCATAGGTAAAGATTTTTTCTTTAGACTACAGTATCATGTTGTACTAAAATCATGGGGTTCCTTAAGTTACCACATCTACGGTCGATACTCTACTCCAAATGTGTATACTTTAAGCTAACCTAACTATAGCATGGTTTATGCTTGTATTAAAGGCAATTAACTCATTGATAGATTTTTTTACTCCGTGTTTTGTTGATACAATCTAAGCTGAAAATGTGGCATTAAAATAAAATATTTCACTAGTTTTGGTTTAACTTATTATAAACGTTTGACATGTCGCTATAATATTTGTTGTCTGTTACAATTCAATCTTTAATTAGAACATCTTTGTCTGTATTAACATGTCGCACAAACAGAGAAACAATATGTAAACAAATGGATAAGACGATTGCAAATTAGTATATCATAAAGGAGGTACTTAAAGGGGGGAATACACATACATTTTATTGTGATATTTCCTGGGTTTGTTTCAGATCTGCACCAACTATTAATGTTGTGTCATCACTTGATGTCGGTGATATTATAGTTGGACCAGTTACTATAAGTAATGATTACCCTGGAAAAACTGGCATATATTCTACTGATATTTCAATGTCTGGAAATGTAGAAAATGTAGCGGATAATCATGTGTGCATCAAAGCGTCTTTGGGGTAAATTTTTGTGAATTTTAACATTAGAGGTACTCGTTTATAATCCTCAATTCAAATATTTACTTTCATTAAACTCAAAACATAAATAAACAAGGCAATAAGCCTGTTCTGATATTGACAATTATGATGCAAATTAACAAGACACCTTGACAAATATACATGTATGTATAAAACCTACAATGTTACTAGGGTCAAAATGATTTGAGCTTATAAACGCTTGTTTCCGACCAAGTTTAACCAATATGTAGAAAACCCATAACACAAGGCATATAAGTAAGTACATTCATTTTTCCCATTATTATACATGACTTAGAGCAAAACGATCACACTGTGTTTACTTCATTACCAACGACTTTACAGTTCTATTCAATACTTTTAGGATAATTTAACTATTTATTTTCAGATCACAATCAACTAATGTTTGTCTAGAACTTAAGCTCACACCTGATCGTAAGTGATGGTATTTAATATACATGAATTAAGATGTATATGTAGTCGATTGAATTGGACAATAACTTGATACGGATCATTACTACATCTATTAGTATCATAATTATTTATCATATTCTTTTATAAGAAAGTTAAAAAATGTCAAAAACGCCTCATAGACATGATAATGCTTCAAATATATCTCAACCAATTCAATTTTTTCAATGTTACTCTTTTGGTCGAATCCTAATTTAATGGGTGAAATGTAGTTATGCGTTTTAGGCATGGATGCCACATTTTGAAGTCTATTAAATGACCAAAATCAAATGTTATAGGAAGTCTACAGGTGAACCACATTGATTCTGAGACTGTACACAAACAATATTGACAGCTTATGTTCTAATACTATTTGTATGTAGAAATCATGTTATGCATACATAAATGAAATATTTATCAACTTTAAAGTTATTATAATTCAGTGCCAAAATATTTCAGCTTTATCCGATGCTAACTCCCTTCAGAATTTACAAAAGGATGTAAGTATATTTGTAGTATATTTTATGAGAAAGATATGTAATACGTATGTATGTATGTTTACACGTTTTGAGATTGACTGTTTGTTTTTACAATGACCTTTTGGTGGAAGTGTGAGGTTGATTCATCTTAAAACATTATTTAACCCCCCCCCCTAGTTGCAATTACGAGCCATCGTCTCCTAGACTTTGTAACTTGCTTGTGGCATCATTTACATATTTTTTTAAAGTCTGAAAATATGCCTTTGCTTCTTCGCTGTGGCTGTTAGGAATGTCAATGTTTTGTTATTGTTGGGATTCCTGATGTTTACTTTGACACATGCTCTTTTTATATTTCTATAATTTGCTTAATATTGAGTAGTTAATAAAAATTGATTTGATGGAGTACGCTAAGTATTGCTATTTCTTATTCTTGGATTTTCAGGCTCGAGTACGATTCGAAGAACCCTCATTAAAAGACAACAGTAGGATAGTGTGTTACATTGGTCAACCTTGTACCCTTCAACTGTATACAAGTTTTTCATCAAATCAGTTAGTATATTTGTAATGTTGCTTACACACATGTTACATAACATTCACTTGAATTGTAAAATTTCAACATCCATTTTCAATCCTCGTTCTAAATGAGCTATGGAAGATTTTTGTTTATATTAGTGTTAGTATAATAAGAGATTAAAAGGTTTTTTATATACGTAATTAAAATGACAACATGTATATTTATTTAAATAGTCTGACGTCTGTTTGTTACCATAGTTTATATAACATACAATTTCAGAACATGTAATACAACAAGTTTACCATCAAGTACAGGTAGTGTAACAGATAGTTGTGGAGTTGACGATGTAGACAATGATTCTGGACTTGGATATGAATGTTGGTTAGTACTTATCTATACTGTGTTTATAATTATAGATCAAAGTATTGAAATACAGAAAGACTTTCGTGCACATTGAAACCTAACAAATCCTTTATAATGATTACACATAGATTCAAGTACGAATCGAGCAGGGCAAAAATGCAGGCGAAGTGCTTATACTACCCTGTATTACTGGCAAATAGTATAAAGATTTTATTTTTCTCTTCTTGCCATACACAATGTGGAGGTATATTTTTTCCCTGTACACCTTGATACAAATACTGTAGGTTCATTAGTGTAGTTAAATATGAAAAATATGGTACAATACTGTAAAACAACTAAAACTTCAAGTAATACAATGAATTATCACTATATCATTACATTAATCAGCTACAGATACAATGAATATATTTGACTACGCTTATCAATATCAGTAAACACGTATCACTGATGAGTCAGATGACGGAACTTCTTTTATCGCTTAGAAATTTAATGCGTAGTAAATCAGAGACACATATATCACTACGAAGGTTAATTGATCAGGCATTTTGTTTTCGTGATATAATCTAAGTCTTTCGGCGAAATCGCCGAAAGTTTAAAAACGAAATACAATACAATTTGATCTTTTAAACTATTTGGTTTAAAAGAACTGAATTGGTTCGCAATTATTTTTGTTTGTAATTGTAACAGGTTCGTTTGTATTTGTCGTAATGATCAAGGGACTGGTTTAAAAACATATTTTCGATAAAGAATGTGAGCGATTTGTTAGTTCCAAATTAACGCAAACGCAAGATTAGTGTTTTTTGCCTATTTGGATGTAGTTTTATTACATTATTTTTTGAAATGGTAAATAAATAAACATAGCAAATATTATGTATCTTTTAAAAACAAGTCAATGCAACTTATTATTTATGTGCCATGCTAGTTTATGTCCGTCGACTTTAAAACTATATTCCCCAGTCGTCAGGATTGATAATGATAGGTATAGTATACCTCATTCAGGTTTAAATCATAAAATTGTCAATTTTAACATTGTACCTATCTAAATAGATAATCAAAATTGTAACAAGTACAGTGTATATTATTTTCAGTGAAGATGTTATATCATCAACCAATGGTGTCACAGTATTTCCAGCGCATGCACGTGGTTTGTCATGTGTAACTGAAGTTTCTATATCCTACACTACTCCTGGAGAAAAACATATTTGTTTTCAATCAGGGTATGTACCAATATCCGTCTTCACATCCATCAAATCAAAAATTATTGCAATATGTGGTTCAGATTTTGATAACATAATTCTAATAAAGACCATACATATTATTCAATTTACGTATTTGAAAGTTATGTTCTGTAGAAGTTAGAAAGTTCTATTAAGGGTTTACAAAAAGATAAATTCATCTATTAGTTTATGGAATAAAAACAGCATTTTCAACAGTAATGTTTAATGTATATATGATTAATCAAATGTGTTACCTTTTCGATTAAGAATTAATCTGGCACACATAAAGGTATTTAGATTAATAATGCAAGTCATACTCGTGATGTATAAACGTTCTATATACAGAGTATCAGAATTACATATTATGGTGAAATGATTAAAATAAACTAGTTACGTAACTAGTTAACTACTTAATTAACTAGGTTATTATCTGGCTAACTAGTTACGTAATTAGTTAACCACTTAATAAACGTGTTAGTTATGTGGTTATCTGGTGGCAGAAATATGCCATCATAACATGCAATTCTAATCTTGTATTTTTTATACGAAATATTTGACCATTTAATACTTTTCTACAGAACAATTAACACAGTGGAACACAAGTAATATTTTATTTTTGTGTGTTGTGTGAGCTTGTTAGCACATAAAGTTCCTTTGCTTATCTTTATTTATTGTTTGCCTTATTTCCATTATTTATTTGCATATTCAACAGTTTTCTTGCTTCCTCTAATTACCCCCAAGTGTGCTCTACTTTTAATTATGACATATTAAAGACAACCTGGTTATATAATTTCGAAATGCAATGTACGAAGCTATATTATTACTATACAACAAATTTGTATTGCGCTTTTTTCATATTAGATATATGTTCAAAAGCGGTTCACAACCATATGTATTATTAGGAAATAGTTAATTGAAAATAGTTAAGAGATGATCAAACTATAAAAGAATAAAATGAATACTTATGTAAAACTAAGATTTTTAGTGATCAATTAAGTGCTCATAGTTGTTAAGAAACAAGTGAATTTTTAACCGTAAAGGATAGTGAACGAGTAATAATAGTTATTACACATTTATGGAATTACACAAGTAAATTTACATTTCGAAGGAAGTAATAAATATAGTTCAACTTGTAAAAGACAGTACTCACATTGGATATGTCAAATGTTTTCGGGGCTTTTTGTTTAATGGATTCTGCATATAAGTATTTATGATTTTAATTACACGCTTAAAAGACTACATAATTGTACACTTTTGTGAATTTCCCCTTTTTGAGAATTTTCATAGTGTCACAACATTTACACCTACTAATTGTTTGTTGTACTGTTTGTGTTAAGTTTGTACATAGTTTGTACCTTTTGTCGTATATGTATAACCCTAGGTATAGATTGTATACTATTATTATTATAAAGATACTACGAGTTTGAATATATGACAAGCTCAGATGAGAGGATATTTTGCGGTTGATAAAGTTATTGTTGGAATCCGAGTATAGCTTATATAGATCTCTACTCAGGAAAGCTAAGGCTGTGCTTTTCAATAATACAATAATACAGTATGCATACCGTAATATACTAATGGTATCGTGACATAGTGCTAAAGGGAGATAAGTGTTAACTGATACTGTATCAATTAATCATGCCCTTTTAGCACTATGCCATCGATATATGTCGTTTTTGGAGATATCGATCCTTTTCATCGAGTAACCCAAACAGCAGTTTGTAGCATCATTGCAAGTGTCATATTCTGGGCTTTAGAGTTCACATGAAAACTAACTTTTTCCATACTCAATTTCTTTTAAAGTTTTTTTTCGTGTCATTTATCTTTTTAGATGACGTCATTTGCAGTTATATTTTTCACTTCAAAAATAATCAACGTTTTACTTCAATTGTATATTGTTAACAAGTACCTAAGCATTTCACCATAAAGCACGAGAATAAAGATTTTTAGTCTGTTTTTTGTAACAATGCTTTCATTGTGTTTGTTTCAATTTCTCCTGACCGACAAAATCATGTAAGAAGGTTTTAATATCAGCATTACGAAGAAGCTCGATGTCATTGTAAAATGTATCTTGCATACTTAGCTTATACGAATGGTATTTCATAGCAAACATTTATAACCGTATTTATATTCTGATATATCTTAAATTTTACTTTCAACAAATCGCAATTTAATCATTTCGACGTATTGATGTGCTGGATAAACATATCTATATTTGCTCCCCTGAACAAAGCTAAGTGTACATATTAAATGTGATCTGCAAGCCAGAAATCAAAGTGCTTTTGTGAAGGCGTATACACATCATTATTGATACTAAAGTTATTGCATGTAATAAAAAAATCAAATAAAAATTTATTGCAATCAACTTAACATCAATGTTATTGTTTTAGACTCATTGATTATCAACAAGTTTGTTATACAGTTGGAGTTTACGATCCTAACTCAGGTAAGAAACATTTTTATACTTGAAATATTTGCAGTCTAGTTTTTATGAGCTTTATCTAGTGATAAAATAACACAATCATAGTTAGTATTCCGGGAAGCCTCATTTGATAATTTAAAACACAATTGAAAAGCTCAAACCTGTTTAATCTGTAGCATATTTAAATGTTTTAAAAATGTCAAAGTGGTACTGTACGGTGTTAACGTAAATCATGTATTATCTGCGTACATTTTAGAGATCAATAAAATGTTTGCACCAATTGCAGATTTGAGGAATAATGCTATAGATTTAATATGATTGACGTGAAGTATCAAAAGTGATGAAATACAATTTAAGACTGTATTAATAACAACAGTATATAAGTTACGACACAGAGCATAAAATTATATATATGAAACAATAATTGATATATTTACAGATCCATGTGAGAATTCACAATGTCAAAATGGAGGTCATTGTTTTCATAAAGATCATGATGGTTATAGATGTATTTGTACAGATAAATATTATGGTGAAAATTGTGAGAAAGGTAAGTGTGCTATTGTTTCAATGTTTCAGCTTGTGGTAATTTTCGACGTTTAGTTCAGCAAGTTTCCTTGGTATATTAAAGTATAATCCTATTATAAAAACCATATTTAAAAAGTATGTTTAGACTATTTAAACAGATATTTAATTTCAAAGAGTTGAATATAATTCTTTTACAGTCCAAAGGCGTCAATGGAATATGAGTTAAAAGCTTTAATTGGAATGTTTGTTTCAATTTAAATACACCCTTAATCCATTGTTTTTTTTTGCGTTATGATTAATAAAATCCTTAGATTGATAAAACAACATTTAAGAGTAAATAACATTTTTTACAATTACGTGAAATCAGATTCGGCTAATTGAATATTTCCATTGTCCCTTTATCTCTCTCAGTTGTCAAAGCAGTCTGATGTTCAAACTACTTCACTCCAGTGCAAGTCTTATTTTTGGTATGATTGCGTACTGTTTATGAGAACAAGTTATATGGAAAAGTTTCCGGCATTGTGGAAGGGTAGATGAAAAGTGGTTATAGGCATGGGCACAGGAAAGCTAGGTTAGGTGCGCTGGGTGGCGTAAAATGACCAAAATGTATTGACACGGTCAAGTAAAATAAAAAAAATATTTCAGTTTATCTGTAATCTGTAATACATAATTGATTCATATCATTATAGGCCCATGTAAGCCTGAAGATGATCACTGTAGTAATGATGCATACTGTCACGTTAACGATGGAAATACAACATGTATTTGTAAAGCAGGATATGCTGATCAACAATGTGCAACAGGTACAACTTGCTTTCAGTTAAGGTCTTGATGACCGCTATGTTCCCCGATATGTGTTTATTTTACGACTAATGAAAGTTGATTTGCTTTTAATCAGCATTTCCATGATCCGGTTTTTAAATGTGTTAAAGTCTATTTCCTTATATATGCTCACCAATGTTGTACGTTAACCCATGACTATTGAAATCAGCTTCAGACAAGTGAACCTCACATTACCCATTAACACGTGGGTGGAATGGAACAATTGTAGGTAAAATTCTTGCTCAAGGAAATCAGCAGTTCCCTTAGTAGGGATCGAACTTAGGACCTCTCGACCAATTCGCACGTCCCATCACTTGACCACTTCTTCTAATAGGTTTATGATATGGTTCTTCTTATCATATCCATAATCTAGTGAAATTTGACATTATGAAGTCATTTTACACCATTGAAATATTGCTTGCTTTACTGTTATCCTACTCAAGGTAAACCATATACATTTTTTACGTATCTGATGCAAATTGTTCTGTGGTGCTTTTCACAAAAATTCTAACGGAAAAAAATCGTATGTCAAAAGCTAGAAACATAAATAATACGCTCATTTTTTTACTTATCAATTCTACATATTATAGAAATGTGAACATATGTAGAATTGTGTATACCTTTTGAATATCATAGTTATGCCTATTAGCGACTGAAGTGCTAATTATATGAAACTGGCTTACGAATATTTTTTTCGTAAGAACTTTTGTGAAAAGCACCACTGATCATTATAATGACATATCGACAAAACAAAAACAAACAATAAACTTATTTAACTTACACGTTAATGTCAAACTTCAATTTTATTTATTGGAATCATAATTATCTACATGGTTTTTGTATTATCTGAATAATCACATGCATTACAATTTCAGTGTCAGCAACCGATCAACAATCAGTTGGGGTAAGTGATTTAAATCTTTCATTTATTATCCCTCGAAAGAAGTCTGATAATTGTATAAACACGGAAATGTAAAGCCTGAACCCCACAGGGTTCATGATGACATGTGTTACAATACATATAACTGTATCAATGATAAATCTTGAAAGGTGTGTCAATATGAACGTAACTGATCAACCCGAGCTCGTGTTTCAGTCTGGTAACCAATAGTTTGATCAGATTGGATTGGACACTCATAATAGTACAGCAATACGTATGATAATGTAGAAACTTGATGTGTTGTTTTACTTGGCTTTATAAACTGTACGTTAGGTGGCAACTGTTCTTATGTAATGCCAGTATTAGGAGTATTATTATCGAATATGTTTTTTTAAACAATTTTTAATTTAATTGCTTGGCTTAGCAAATGATTGAACTTGTATTTCATTTACACAGAATGTAAAAACTACGTGCTTTTACGGTGTAGCAATTTCATAAGAATTGAAATTTTCATAATACGTGTACAGTAAAGTTTAGCTACATAATTAATAACAATACAGTTCCTAATGTATATTTATTCAGAAATAACACGAAGCTAGTTTGTTGTGCCTATCGCTGATATTCCGAGCTCATACTTGTGAAAGCTTTTGCATAAACATGCAGAAATATAGCATTGACCAAACTTTTCTATGCTGCTTCTTAACAAATATATTATAATGGAACACATCGGTTCAGCAGATTTGCCATTTTCTGAAAACTTCGATCTTTAACCTAACAAGCTTTGTATTAGCGACAAAAATGTTTAAAATACGAACGATATTATTCACGGTATTGAAATAACGTTTGGGACACTAAAGCTAGAATCAAAATGTACACTTGCATAAGCTCCGTTCGGTGACATCCAAGCTTATTTTATCTGTGATTGTCAGGAAATGTGCTGCCATGGGTGTGCGAAGAAAACATTTAGGAATAGTTTATGTACATAAAAATTGTTATGCTCTCTTTTGAAAAATATAACCATGAAGAAGAAGTGGATAAGCTAAGCGAGTACTGGTAAATTAATACCATGAAAATGTCCCTAAATGCTGGTAAGCTGAAGTGGCCATGGTAATTAACTAACACAAGACGTTTTATAAACATAGTAAAATACACATAAAACAATTTAACACACTTTTTGACTGGTTTTGTACGGTCGGTTGAAAGCTTATTGTATAAGAACGCACATCGCAGACTTTTGACAAAGATGCGTGTTAATCATATAACTATATCGAAGATTAAGAATCAAACATGATCATTTGGCACAATGATTGTATTTATATTCTGTATCTACTAGAATACTAGGTATTTAGTGTTTATCTCCTTGCATTCTAGTATCCAGCATTTACTGATACAGCCAGACCTTCAATGTATACATGTGTATTACATCAGACATGTAGTTTAGCTTTAATGGTATCTGGAATAGCTGGACAAAGGTATCTCAATACATGTTTTATTTAATTTCTTATTATACATCATAAAGCGCTGTTTTATTATGAAAAGTATTTATATATAATTATAGCTTAATTCGGTTACAATGTCATGACAAAAATCATATCAATGGCGAATATTACAGTATGTTTTACACACAAGTAGTGCAAATGAATATCGGGAATGGCATTAAGTGGCAAATAACTCCAAATATATCAAATGTTACAGTGTGTTCTAAAGTAAACAATTAAAATTAAAGAAATTGCTTTCCAGATATTTATAACTGGTCTTGTTTCCAATGCATGTAAAACTGATATATATTTACAAGATCAGTCATCAATTTAGTCAATTGAAAAATATTTCCTCATAAACATTACAAGAAATAACGTCATGTTTAGCTAAAACGTTATTAAAGACGATTAACTATTGATAAATGAACAAATATAACGTGGATTGCTACGTCAATAACTCGTTTAGGTATCAATTTAACATGTATTTATTAACATTTGAAAATAATATTTCAGTCCATTGGTTACTGTTGGATATGTTAGCCCATCTCTGACGTTGGGGGAAATCAAACTTACAGCTCGTTCTACGGCACCAAATAGTTTTATAGCAGGCATTTCTCTGAAAACATCGGAACTTGGTATAAAAGATACATGTCTTCAAACAAAAGATGTTAATAAGTAAGTTTCCATTCAAAGTGATGATCAGATCTAATGCTCAAAAAATATTTTACCTCGACATATTAGTTGTTATTTAACCACAAGTACAAAGTTACATGATATGCGATACACGATGCATAGATAAAATAATATGGGAAAAATGATAGTTATCTACCTAAAAGATACAATGCCCTCAAAGAATTCAAAGAAGAAATCTGGTTTTATTAAATTCATATTTGATAATGACAAAAGAAGCTAAAATAATCAAAATGACCATTAATAAGTTTATCAATTTATGACTCAAACAGTATCACATGGAATAAAACTTTACTCTGTTATGTATGAGGAGTTTATTGTGATTCAATGTGTATATGAACACAAATGTGATTTTATAGTGTTTAACGGTATACGTTTATTTCAGAATAAACCGTGATGAAGTTTGTTTTAAAGTCAATGTGATAGCGAGTAAGTTACTTATATGTTCAGTTGTTATAAATCGTGATGATAAAACGTTCTGGGAAACTACCTTTAAAAATGAAATCTGAAATTATGCTATGTTTGAATGATTTGGAAATGTACAAAGAATATATATTTAAAAATGGAAAACAACCTTAACCGTTGATGAACATATCGAATATATACTTAGATTGTAATAAGCACGCACATACATATTTGCTATTTGTTTAATTGATTAACTACGACTAAAAATTCGCTCAGACGAATCATAATTCTTTGATGTAAGATATATTTAAGCAAGACGTTAAAGCTAATAACCGGCACACTTACTTAGATATTTTTATACTTTTTAGATGTTGAAAGCATTTTCGGACAACCGGTAGGTTGAATTTTTATGTTATTTAATTGTTAAGATGAAGGCATGTGTCCTTCTGTTGTCAATTTCCAAAACAAAAATTTGTCACATTAGACAAAACTGCAAGTCACATACATAATTACAAAGCTATTGATTGACATGATATTATTCTATTTCACAAGGTTTTAATCTGAACTCATGTTGTTTTTTCCCTTGTAATGTCAGATAGCTAATATAGTACAAACTAGTTTCAGTTGATATCATAAAACATCACAGTTACTAGTTTAATGATTATAACAAAAAATTAAAACTATCCTAACACAGTGTTTACTTATCGATTTGAGTTGATTATCATAATTGCATAATAAGCGAATACTTATATCGATAGTTTAAAAAATTCAATATACAAACATTTTTAACGGACAAAATCGTTATTTTTCCTGTTAAGAGAAATATAATATTTTACTTTCATGTACTGTAGGACAAACCACATTTTACATTTCCAAGTTTACCAACAAATACTGAAGTTGTGTGTTCAGTTGATGAACCTTGTCATGTAGTATATTATGTAACACCTGGAACAGGACATGAATCTGAATGGTAAAATATCAATATAAGAATTGTTAACTAAACTTCAGATAAAGAAAAAATAAATAATACATTTGAACTATATTTTAGACATTTCACTTTCTACATTATTTGATAACAATGACTGTTTATAGATCGTAGATTGTAGAGAGATCATTATTATGACGCGTGGTTCCTCGTTATTGAAATTGTTGGATATGTTTCAATGTCTTCATTAAATTAACTAGACAATTTTAATTCAGGCAATGAACATAATATATGCTTTTGACTATCATTAGACACGACAGTTAACTGTTTTACATCTAAACAACTGCTTGTATGAAATATTGCTTTATTCCATATAAAGCATCGATGTGTGATTATCAAGATCCTTTAATTTGAAGATAGAAGGAACACAAAAGTTGTTTCTGGCTTGTTTTAGTTTTACCAATTTTAACTGCAAAAGTCATATCGAACGATTATTAACCAAATGGTTACACATGCATATGTACTATATCTACGCTTTAATGAATTGGAATTTAATTCCATAATAATGCAGGTGCCAATTGAATATTTTCTATTTCAGTATGCCTATGTAAGATTAACATACCACGTGAACGAACGAATAACAATTATATTGAGGATCATTTTAATTATTTCATTTTCCAGCGTTTCATATAACGTCAAGTCAATGGATGAAGATTTTGTAAATTATAATGTATTTCCATTGGGTGACAAGTGTGTACCAGGCCTGAGTAACACTGGAGAATATGCCATAGATGTATCAGTAACAAACACTGTTGATGATATTAGTGAAGTGAGATCATTTTGTGTGCAACTTGGAATACAAGGGTAAACTTCATTATTTCATTGTACATTCGTCCTTCTAGATTTAAAACATTAAACGTTGTTTAAAAGTTGAATGCAATCGTTGGTAATTTGATTGTATGATTTATTATTAACCAGTTTTATGATTCTATTTAATTGCTTATAATGACACGCCAACATCACAATGTGTTCAAACAGTATAAAACAATCAACGACGATAAAGTAATTTCCAAAATAAAACAAGAAGAATACTTACAATGAGTAACTTTCCGAATAATATAGAAGTAAAAACTACTCACACCTCTCAACATACGAAAATACCTTGATTGTAATTTTAATGAATAGTTTTTATTGGTCTTTGAGGTGTCTGCGTTATATTAAGCGTTAAACTAATTAAACATACTTACTATATTTTTCAGTTCAAATATCCAAGGTGAAGAGAGATGTTTTTCTGTGAATGTGACGACACAAGGTGACACAAATAGAACATTATTATTTTTTCGTTAATTGTGTAACTTTTTTATTTTAAAGTTGATTCTTAGTAAAAAATACATAACAAGTTGTCAAGAATACACGTGTCTTCGATTACAAAGTAAAAGCTTTAATTACCTCCATTAGACGTTTTGTAAAATGATCTAACAACACTTTTATATGAATAATAATGAATTTAAACCCCAAAAATGATATTGTATAAATTGGGACAGTCGTTCTTGTTTTTTACTTTTAAGAAAAAACTGGATGCCAAAACCTTCATTGTGAACATGGATTTTGTGACGGGCATGAATCTGGTTCTCCTGTGTGTTATTGTCAGAATGGTTTTTCAGGGCTGCTCTGTGATAAAGGTAAACTGTTGTAATATCTTGTTATAATTTGTTGTTTTAATGTTACAATTGCCTATCGTGAATGATAATCATGCGCCATGCTTGTTTAACATTTAGCCATACTGACGAGTGTGTGTCAGTTTTAAAGTTTGATAATTACTGCAAAACATGGAATTACTTACGCGATACATATCTTTATTTCGTTCGATTTGTATTATACCACTTTTAACATGTATGATACAGATTAATCTGATAAACGATGCTTTATTACATGGGAATAAAAGTGTTTATTAATTGTGCATCTATTGGTGTCCTTATACGTAGTTCGATGTATTTCATCATATAAATTTGCAGGTTGTTTTAAGAGTTCAAACTTAAACTATGTACATGTATATATGATCTAAAAAACTTTTTCGACATCATATCAAATTTTTAATTCCAGCTCAAGTTGGTTCTGCTTTCACAGGGTCTCAGGTAAGTTATATAGTACATTAAGTTTAATTATTAGTAAAGATAAAAAACATAATGTAATTTGAACCCGGGTCGATAGCGCAGTTGGTAGCGCACCAGGATTTGGAATCTCGTGCCCGAGGGGCTGCAGGTTCGAATCCCATCCGGGGAGGTTATACCCTTCCATGACAATTTGACAATAATGTCGATTTTCCTCCATTGATTAGGGAATATGGAGAAGTTTCCGGCCTTATGGAAGGGTAGGTGAGTACTGGTTAAAGACAATGGTCCAGGAAAGCTAGGTTAGGTGCGCTGGACGTCGTGAAATGACCTAAATTGTGTTGATACTGCGTTAACTCCAATAAATAAAAAAATAAGCGTAATGTAATTTAGATATTGAACTCTCCGTTACACAAATACTTACGTGATCATGATTTTTTCACAATTGTCCGTTTTTATGTACATCGTTCAAGTTCCATTCAATGATAAATCCATCACAATTCTCAATTATTTCTTTTCAGACTCTCGTCAGTGATTTCAGTATTGTGTCTGTTTTGAAATGCCAAGTTGGAGAACTATGTGCAATACCGTTTAAATCATTAACAAAGCCAGGAGTAATGTATGTAAATTTATGATATTTCTTTGAAATGTAACTATCTCAGTTGTATGTGTGTGTGTTTAATTCCTCATGTATATGCTGTTTTTACAGCCCTGTGGTCAAGTGTTTTCATCGTATGAATTATTATTTTTATTCAGTCTGCGAACTTCGAATATGAAAGTGGTTGCGGGAACATGTCATTTAAGCAGCAAATATTATCTCTTGGTCATATAATGTTGATTGCCAAAAATATATTTTTGGTTGCCCAAACTAAAAAATGGTTGTTCCGGGCAAATGGACGCCCACTAATTTCGTAGACTGCTTAATGTAACATTATTTTGATATTCATTTGTATATTGTTGTTTGAGTTGATTACTTTGGTAGCATGTATTGTGTAGTTATTGTGTAATTTGTTTGCAGACCTGATGTGTCACTAGGATACACTGATCCACACATGATAGTTGACCAACCTGTTATACATACATCTACAAGTAAACCATTAGAACACATTGGTTATGTGTCTGTATCATCTGATAGTGTTGGTACTTATATCACGTGCTTACAAGTTACCACAAATGGGTAAATAAACATATTTACTTAGTTATTGTAATATATGGGACTGCCGAACTGTACATACAATAATCTGAGAACATGCAAGTATGTGACGATTGTGTTGTTTATTCAGTATATTGGCTTATGAGTTTCACTATAACATATATCTAAGTTCATAAATTACATTTAAAATACATTGATACAATTAAAATGTGAAGAAAATATAGCTCTAGAATTTTTGTTGATTGATAATGTTAAGATGGTGAAACTAGTAAAAATCTCTAAATATGTAATCTTCATAAAGTATATGATTATATTTTATGCTATTGTTATATCTTTTCAGGAAAGTTGATGATGAACAATGTGTGAAAGTAACCTTTATTGGTAATACATTTTGAACTAAAAGTTTACATCATTTGTTCTTATGATAACATTGTAACTAAATGCATTAATACATACATACACCTTTATTTGTTAAAATGGCATTGACATATTCCTTTCGGTCATTTCCAAGACTCATGACACAAACCACACATTGTTGACAAATAAATACCAAATACACTTTTCAATATTATAAAACAGTTAAATCAATATTGTAATGCAAGAATAAAATATATGCATCAGTTATTAAGTGTTTAGTCATCAATATCTGATGGATACAACTTATTTTATAAATTTGTCAATAATAATTAATAATATCGTTTCTTGCTTTTATACTATTAAGTGCAACATGTGTAATAAAAGCTTTAATTATCGAAATACTGTTTGATTTTTATCAAAACAATTGACTACATAACTTAACAAATTATGAATTAAAAACTGACTCACAAAGTTGTTTTCGTAAGATTTTCTGTGAAAAGCACCACTGATCTCAAACTATATTCAACTTAATATTTTTTTTCAGATTCTGCCAGTGGTAATTCAGTGGACGAGGTATGTGTTACTTATGTTTGAATATTGTTTTTGTTTCAGTTAGTATAATTACAAGAGAAATAATCAAAATAAACAAAACACAATCATTAAACACTCCTTTAAATGAAATAGTTTCGTATCAAATAATAATTTATTAAACTTAAGTATGTTCTAAATATAGCAAATACAGTAATAGTCAACTATTACAACAGGCAAATTTTGATGGTGCTAATAGCGCAATGGTCTAATTATAGGGTCATTTTTGTGAACTTAAAACTCTTCTATAGCATACAAGTACTCATCAGTAGATTCAAAAGTGCATTATTTTCTTACAGACCAAGCCTTACTTTCTCATACCGACGATACCATCAGATTCAACTGTTCTTTGTAGAATCAACGAGCCTTGTCATCTAGATATGTATTTTACTAACGGGGACAAGTTTGAGGCAACTGGAGAATGGTATCCATTTACTTTTATACGACTTACAATAAACTGTTTTTATTTTTGTTGTGTATCTTTTAGAGAGTTCAGGCTCACAATAAACTGTGTCAACCATGTTGTATAGACATTAATGTGATTGATAGTGGCTGTGGTACACAATTCCAAATTAGCTCAGCAGTTTTAATTAAAGGACATCCCTAATTACTTGGTAAAATGCATAATATGTTGTTGAAATTTCGTATTATTTAATTATGATATCTGATTTTATTACATGTGCATGTTATTTTTTGATTTCAGTCCTGTATTGGTTGATGTGTCTCCTGAGATTTTATCAGGTCTTCATATATTTGAATCTATTTATACGCCTAGAGAATGTAATACAGACATAACTTATGTACCACATAGTCTGAATAGAATTAACACAGTATGTTTCAAGTTAATCTTACCTGGGTATGTTCTTTCAAATGATATATATTTTGTATTTCTGTTGTGGCTGTTATGTTACTTTGTGTTTTCATACTTGGCCTTTTTAGTTTTGATTTGATAGTACATATAATAACTCTAGTTTCATTATGGATGTAACATTGTTTTGTCGAATGTTTAGTGTACTTAAATGTATAATGTAACTTTTTTCATTCATCATTTTGTATGATGACTAAAAGTTATTTTCATCTCAAAACGTGAAGAGACAATATTTTTACAGCGTAATGCATATATTTTCTTTTACTTTAGCAAAAAGGGAGAAAAGCGATGCTATGACATTAAAGTTGTATCGGATATAACAAAAGAAGGTAATTCATATTTAATACAATTATATAATCATTGTGCAACAATTTTATTGCTAAAATAGATACAATGCTACATAATTACACACTACAACAATTAACCAATGGTGGTACTTTATCATTCGACATGGTTGTCGTATAAAAACTTAAATATATAGTTTAGTCAAGTAAATAATTTCAGAAAACAATCCTAAAATGGTATGCATGTACTAGTTTTTTACTGAGGTATCAAACTGTTCTTACACTAAACACGCTCAAATTTCGTTTATAAGTTTTTAAATCATACTATTTTTTGCAAACTTGACAACAATGTAACATTTATATACTTTTATTATTTTATATAGTTGTATCACCTTGTAAGAGTTCGACATGTGAAAATGATGGCAAGTGTGTAGGTAACCCAGATATAAGTATGACCTCTGGAATTTGTGTTTGTAAAAGTGGTTTCTATGACGATTCCTGTCACACAGGTAATACACGTGTACATTTTTTTCGTAAAAAGCATTTTGATGTATCTATAAGGATATGTTAAGTTACACTTTGATCTCTATCTGGTCATTAAAATAATAAAGTTTATTTATTTTTTTTGTATTCTGAATGATAGTTAACAAGTAAAATAGACACGAAAACGCTCTCGGCAGTTAATATGTGATTATATGTTAAACTTTTTTGTGAAACATATTCAAACATAAAAAAAACAAATACTTTTTTTATATCAAAAAGTAAGTTATCATTACATTTGTTAATACCGGTTAATATTGCAGCGGTCAATACAGTGGTACCTTTACAAGGAGTGGAAAATATTCTCGGCCAGACAACTGGACCTGTGCATTTTAACAGTCTAGGAGGAATACCAGAGACAGTTGTATGTTCTGAGAATTCATCATGTTGTGTATATGTACCATACTACAGTAATGGAAATCAAAGGTAAGGATTCGGTCATTACAACATTATTTTATAAGAAATCAATTTTGTATTTTAATTGTGACACATGAACATGTATATTTCGTTCTAACGTAGTCCCCTCCCATTTTTACAACATGTAAGATAACTTTGTATCACATAGCGTAATGTTGCATGAATAACATAAATCAGTACCACACTGTTTTAACGTGTACATTGTTTATATATTTAGGTCGGATGCCATGACAAAAAGAACATGAAATTTACAATCTGTTACATCACTTATTTCTACTTAAGCTACAGTCTCATAAACATAAGATAGCCGTGAGGGCACCGTACGGGAGCTGTGCGATCAAGCTCCGCAAGGACCCGTTAGAACTCTTGCGTACCCTTACAGACTGTTACGTTTTTACAAAAGTCCGTGAGATGAGCCCATGATACACGTATCAGTTTCAAAGTCAAATCGTGAACATAATCGTGGCCGAGTATGAATTAAACTTGCATATTTTCCAGCTACGGCCTTGTACGGATGAATTGTTTTGTGCCATGTGTTAACCGTCACCTTAATACGCAAGGCTTCCAACTGCCTACGGCTGTATGCACGCACGGGTCCGCAACAAGCCACGGTTTTATGGGACTGAGGCATTACATTGTTAGATATCTTGTACCAGTAAATATGTATTGATATTGTTTAAAATATTGATATTGTATTTAATGTTTGTAGTAGTTATTGTTATGACAGTAATCTAAATTTTAAATATTCTGTTACAGACCTATAGTTGAAGATTTAGGAGATTTAACATATTCAACTAATGAATCCATAACTATAGATCCTGTGACTGGTCAACGTGTTCTTGTACAATGTGTTTCTGGACCTTCTGGAAATCATTCTATATGTTTTCAAACGACAACAAACGGAACTCAAGATGGGTAATAACAATGCTAATATCAATACACAAGTCATACTTTATTTAGATAAATAACTTGTTTTTATTTAAATGTCAATATATTTAAAATAGACACACGTTAATTTCTACTAAGCTATCTATTGCTTTGTTTTTTATCAATACTGAATGTGTGTTATTGTACATACCACTTCTTAATTGATATATTATACATATTCTTGTATATGTCTCGGTATATGCTTAATACCAAAGATCTCCATGTTTCGAGCTCTAAATGATGATAAATTCTAATGCATGCTAACACCTTGTTACTATAATTATATGACTCTACCATTGAACTCATTTTATTATATATTGTATTAACATTATGGTCATGAGTCATGTCTGACCTGATACATAATTATTGTATTGTATTCTATTTTGATTGAAATAATCTCTTGAAACTCGTGAAACTCTATTCATCTTTATCTTGTTTTCATTTCCTATTTTCAGTGTGAACATTGATGAAGTTTGTGTTACTGTGAACATTTCAGCCGAATCAAGTATGTTACAACAGTAATTTTCATACATTTTATGCTACTATTCAGTACTACAGAAGTTTATTGTTTCGTTACGGGGATAGTGAAAAAAATGCTAAAAAAGACGACACTCGTTATAAAATAACATAAATAAATGATGTCGTAGTAGTGATATGAAAATTGATACTAATAAATCAGTTTTCAAAGCATGACATATTATTACACTTTAATTTTGGATGCATCCGTTTATCGGGGAAACACACGAGTCCACAATTGTGTGACAGTTTCAAAGTATTTATTTGTGTAAAAACACGATTTCACTTTAGTACATGCGGCTCAGAAAAATAAGGTGTAGATATTGCTTATTTGTTGTATATAGATAATAAAAGAATGTTTCTTAATATATTCATCTAACCTATTTTGACAGTTTGACTATTACTTTGTTAAATCGAGACGTCAAGTAAAAGAATCACCTTTAGTATGTCGTTTGGTTGAATTTGTTTTATAGTAATTGTCTAACTAATATATATTTTTGTTGTTTTGCATCCAGTCATTGAATTTGTTTTACTTTTCTTTTTGTATTTTCAGGAAGTACAGTTGAAAAGGTATGTATATTGATAAATGTTGAGTTATACACATACACGTATGTACTTATATGTTATTATAAGTAATAGTTCTTTTACTTTTAGTAAGAGTATAATTTTGTTGTTTAAGGTTCTGAAATGAATGTATTGGATCTAAAATATGTCATGTCAATCCTATTGAGTTTGGTAGTAAACTGTTAAAAGCCAGTAACATCGTTTACCGTTATAACAATAAACCTGCCGACCTTGAAAATTTGTTAATTTAGAATAATCATGACATATACTTATCAGGAAGAATCACATTTCAAGTTTGGATTCTCCAATGGTACTTCTGTTACCTGTAAACCTGTGTCAACATGTCATATACCTGTTATTACTTCTGCTAATGGAAGTTCGTGGTGAGTAAATTCGCATGTTTTACTTTTGAAATTCATTTAGACTAACTTCCTCTTGGTGTATGAGAATGTTTCACCAGATAGATCATATTATTTCTACATATTATTGAAATTTGAACTGTAAATGCATTAGTTGTAGTGACCTGTATTAGATGTTATTCATGCAACGTTTAAAATTATACAAATATTTATTAATAACCCACAGATTGTGTTCTCCAACTATTCCTTTAGGCCATATCATATGGCACTTATTTGCATAATTTGTTAAAGTTTATTTTACATATATGCATTTAGGATTTACTAGTGCTGCATTGAAAACAGACATTCAACTTGACTTAACATAGATCACTGAAATACTTGCTTAATGTTTATATTTAGTTTACAAGTACATGAGTGTGGAGATGGAGTACAGGGGCTGCATGTGTTTGAGACAACTAAATCAACAGAAACTGATGATTGTATAACAGATGTAGCTTTAAGAACTGGAAATGATAGCGAAGTGGAGATGTGTGTTTCAGCAGGGTAATTTCTCATATGTTAATATCATTTCCTTTCACAAAATATATATTGGCCTGCGTTAAAAACTGAGCGTCTCAACCGCAATTGTGCAAAATATGCCTACATTTGTATTATGAAGTTTAAATCTAAAAAGCCAAATTGTGTCTGTATTTACATAAACAATATGATTAGCATAAGTTGTTAATTGTTATTAATTGTTATTTTTTATTTATAACACATGTTCTTCCTACATGAATTGATTATATTGCAGTAAATCTGGCGAAACAATGCATATGGTAGTTCATATTGATAACAAGCTAGGTAAGTGTGAATTCATACATTATTACATTTCAATTTGTTCATGTTTCTTACAGTCATTTATAAAATTGAGATATTATGGCGTGTTTAATTAATAACATAAATAAATAGAAAATATTGTCTTAAACAAACACGTTGACTGTACAATAACTGATATTGTTTCTTCTTATGTTGTAGAGTTTGGACCTTGTCAAAAGAAACATTGTTTAAATGGTGGTAGATGCAAAGGTACATCGTCGTATGCTGAATGTGTTTGTCCAGCAGGATATAACGGAACATTGTGTGAAGAAAGTAAGCATTCTATTACATATTCACATTATAATGAGTGTGAGGTAATACTGCTGATAATTTGTTGTTGTGAAGAAAATCATCACGCATTTAACATGCATTCATGATTTAATCTCCTTAAATTATATTACACATTTTTATACTATTAATCATAGTAATTCATCTATGTTTCAGATATCGATGATTGTACTACAAATCCTTGTCAAAATAATGGTACGTGTATAGATGGTATTAATGAATATACGTGTGTTTGTTTACCAGGATTTAATGGGACTGACTGTGAAATAGGTTAGTTTACAACAAATATGCACAGCTATATATTCTTTGTTTGTAAGCTAGGTTTATGGATTGGTATTAATGGTTCGTAAGCTATGTTGCGGTAGCATGACCCTTAATCATGAAAAATGCATAGAAATGCATTGATAAAAAATACTTTAATGTAAACGTACTGTAAAAGATTTTTTGTTCATTTAAAATTTCAAATATTAACATTTTAAGCATATATGGACAATACATTTTAAAATACTTATATAATATCAATATCTTTATTTCAGACATCGACGAATGTGTTCCAAATTATTGTGAAAATAACGGCACTTGTATAGATGGAATCAATTCTTACACTTGTAACTGTGTAACAGGATTTACAGACAGAAATTGCACAACAAGTAAGAATCCATATCTAAATTAGAATGTTATAAAGGTTAAATGTATTCAAATTGTATTTTTAAGCAAATATTTAAGAATTCCTAATCAAATGTTGTGTGTACATGTCATCCTATTTTACTTATCTTCGAAGAAGACAAAACTGTTTCGTTATATTTAGTAAAATGAATTTGATGATAAAGAGTGAAAATTCTTACTTTGTCATGTTTAATAATTTTTCATTTTCAGATATTGATGATTGTGCTACAAACCCATGTCAAAATAATGGTACTTGTATTGATGGTATTAATGAATATACGTGTCATTGTTTAGCTGGATTTAATGGGACCGATTGTGAAATAGGTAGTTATTGTACTAATTGTTCCACAGAGCATTAGCGTGTATCTTCATGATAGTCAACAAATTGAACAAAATCTTAATTACCGAATATAACGACAACAATACTTATTGCAAATATAAGGGATTTGTACTATTGTATGTTTAAAATACATACTTTGAGAAGAAGAATCCCTTCATATATATAATATTACGCTATAAAGACTATCAGATCTGATAGTTCTAATATTGGAAATTTTACTACATTAATTGTCAGTATGAAAGCGCACATATCAATAACCATAACAGTGTACTCTATATGTACATTGCCAAAACAAGTCAAATATAATAAATATACTTATTCAATAATTTCCTGATTCAACTAACTACTTTCAATAACAACCGAAATATGTATACTATATATTCATTCCAATGCATGGACATTGTGAATGACATAAATTGCTTTAATCTATAGCGCTTTGAAATATTTGGCTCAAAATGATAACAAGAAAAGTTTTCTTCATCCGAGAAGATAGATCAATCTTAAATTCGTTGTTTTTGTACGTACAATTTATAACTTTCCTTTAATATCCATTTTATTGCATTTTAACAGATATAGATGAATGTTTACTTAAGCCATGTACGAATAATGCTACATGTAATGATGGAATAAACGAGTATACTTGTGTTTGTATGTCTGGATTTAATGGAACAAATTGTGATAAAGGTATGTCTCGTTTGTCAAAAGTTTAATTTATCATTGGAAGAAATTTGTATCTGTTTCCTGTATTGTTTTTGTCCGTTATTGAAATAAATAATCCCTGTACACATTTGAGTCACATATGTATATTGAATGATATAAAACATAACATAAAACGTCTAGTAGTACAATATGTAATGATAACAATATATTGTTAAATTATATTGATTTTGATGTTTGATCGGACATTTAATAAGATTGTAACTATAATCTGTATTGTTATAAACAGAAATTGACGAATGTGAATCAGATCCCTGTCAAAATGGTGCATCTTGTATAGACGGTATTAATGAATATACATGTACATGTTTGCCTGGTTTTAATGGAACAGATTGTGGTATTGGTAAGTTAACAATGATGTTGATTTATCGTCTCACTTTTGAATGTAATTAATTTGTTTCTATTGTATTTTAATATGTAAGATTCAGCGTTCATAAAAATATATTGTGTAAAGGGGACGCACTGTCGTCAGCTTTAGTTTATTAAAATTGTTTGTTTTACTCAGTTTGTGTGGTTGTTTTGATTTTTAAACTAAATGTCAATAGAAAATTATTCTCATTTTCACTCGTAACTAATTTTTTAATAACATTTGTTGAAGTTTCAAATATTTGTGATCGATCTTTGTTTTCAGATATCGACGAATGTCAATCCAGTCCTTGTAAAAACAATGCAACATGTGTTGAAGGTGTTAACAATTACACATGTACATGTGAGTCTGGGTTTAATGGAGCGAATTGTGAAACAGGTTCGTTCTTCGTGGTATATATGTCAAATAACGTAGCAAGTACTTCTTGTTTCATATAATATGTTGCCATTAATATTATAAATGAAGGGTAATATACGAATGACACGATCAATAAATAGTTATATTTCTAAACAATATGACACTCTTAGAAATCTATCGACAGTGCATTGTGGTTATGAATTAATGGATACGAATCAGAACCCTGTCAAAATGATTCTTTATGTGTCAAAAGTATATATACATATACATGTCAGCATAGTAAAATACGAAATCTTGTAAAAGAAAGCTGCTCGATCAAGTATTTCAACTTAAATATCAACTTTTCTATAACATTCAAAAATGCACAAAAACAATAATGAAAGCCGCTGAATGTTCTGACAATATGCAATTTAATGCAAATTGACATACAACTGTAACAAAGCTAGATTGGTAATTTGTGATTTATATTTTATATAATATATTGTCGTCAGTTTGCTGAGATTATTTAGAATTTATTTCATTAACATAATTGCATAACTTATAGGCAGTTTTACAATATCGGAAAAATGTGTAAGAAAGTTGCACTTATACTCTAATAAGAAACGTATTGTAGATAGCAATAACAACATATCGTTTAAACCAGCAATAGTTGTTGACGTTATTCTAGTTAATGTAATGTTATATAAATTACAGTTATAGCCACCACTGAATCGCCAACGTCTCTTGCATCCACTACAGAAGCAATGACTACAACGGTAGAGATTACAACCACAAAAACTCCTTCAACAACATCACCACCAAGTAACTATTAACGATTACTAATAAAAATATAACTTGTTGTGTATTAATTCAATTTAATTTACTGAACTATTCGTGTAATCACTGTGTTCATATTACATGTTTAAATATGCTTTAAATAAAGAAGTAATACAATAGAATAACACAAAATTCTGAAAGGTCTTAATTCTTTGACCGCAAATTATTCTTGTTTGATATATTTTCAACATTGTTTGATCATATGTTCTCAATTTGAAAGTAACATGACATATTTCTTTTTCAGCATGCGGATCTCGCACACATGATGGTGTTGTAACAAGCAACCAACAGGTGAGGCAACATTTCAAAAGTTTAAATATATTTATAATATAATAATATTTTTATAAATTGTTTTATGAGGTTTGTTTATTTTCATAATTTAATTTAAATTATAATAATAGTTAGAACATCAAAACAGCATGACAGTAATTCTAGGCAAATATATAGTAAAGTACGACAATATCAACCTTAGCTTGACCTTTATGCAAGAATATATACAACCCGGTATTCACTGTCAATTTTTGACTTCGTTTATTATTGGCGCTTTATTGAAAGCTTTCGACCAAATACGCGTACCGAACTATTTACTTTGTTTTTGATAAGAAAAAAATCATTTGAAACTGTGTCACAATATAACAGACTTACGTTTTCCCCCATAAATATGTGAGTAGAAAATGTAAAGTACAATAACATGCAATGTTTACAAAAATGATATATAGTTACATACGTTGTTCAAGCTAAGGCTAATATTGATGGACTATATATATACATGTAAGTGCAAAAATCCTACATACAGATGATATATACATAGTGTAAAAAGTATGCGCATTGAATTCCATGATAAGAACTTATTTAAGAGTATTCCATATTCACATCCATATATATATATATATGTTCGTACAAAAATAACACTGTTTACATAAACAAAACAATGAACTAATCCACTACAGGGGATGCTCATGATGGCAATACAATATTTAATTTTGATATGTTTTATGAGTTTCGTGTTGGTATAATGGTATCATTACAAGCATGATTGACTAATGGGTGGTGGTTTATTCGCCGAATAATGAATAATACAACTTTTATCATCGAAACTGTCCACCTTTGGAATGGAATGGTTCATTTTTTTATTACACAAACACGTTTTATATTTTGTTGGCACTATATTTGTTCGTATATGTATTATCATGTTTACAATCTATGATTCTAGTTACCACCAGCATTTATAGAATACACAATACCAGAGATTATAAGATGTACAGTAAATAAATCATGTCCTATACTTTTACCTGTTGATGGACAGCCTGGAAATAAGTAAGTTCATTTTATATGTTTGTTAACATTTATTGAGTAAACACTTTAAAGCCTGACATCAGTCGCTGGCGCTTATATTATGTTTTAAATTACCTTATTAAAGACACATTTCGAATATTTCGTGATAGCGCAATTAGTAGCGCGCCGGGATTTGGAATCTCGTTACCAAGGGGTGTTAGTTCGAATTCCTTATATCCTTCCATGAAAATTTGACAATGATGTCGATTTTCCTCCATTGATTAGATAATATAGAGAAGTTTCCGGCCTTGTGGAAGGGTAGGAGAGTACTGGTTATAGACAATGGTCCAGGAAAGCTGGGTTAGGTGCGCTGGACGCCGTAAAATGACCTAAAATTGTGTTGACACGGCGTTGAATCTAATTAAAAATACAAATTATTTTGTGGATGGGATGGGATGGGATGGGAGGTATATCATGGTATTGTAAGTGGTCCTGATATGCTTCCAGATTCATTTTTATCAATACAATGAAGTTACATTTAACCTAGCTTTGACCACAACATTTATATGAGACAATGGACATCTGATTATTTTGTTATGGGTATACGCGATACAACCAGTATATGCAAAACTATCTTATACCTGTTTTTATCATACAAACAACTTTTTAATTAGCTTTACATTTAGCCAACCTTAGCATATGAGCATTTGCAGTAGACAAATACCCAGTGGGCTCATATTTGACTCATCCCAGGGTCTTAACTTTACGTAGAGTAATATGGATATTTTAAAAATATTTTTGTACCCGTTAGACCAAAAGCTTCTGTATATAAAACTCACGTAAAGGTCTAATACGATAAGCTCTTATATAATAGAGAACCGACTTGTTTTCTTCACGTTATACTGAAATTGTACGTAAATACTTTTTTTCTAAAAGCTGGGTAACATGTTATAAAACATGTTTTATTGCAGACCAAATGTACAACATGGACACTATGATTTAGGACTAAATATGAAACCTATTGCAATATCATCCAAACGAGGTATACAATGTGACATTACAATGCCCCGATGTCCCTATGAAGCAACGATAACTGTCATACCAACAGAAGTCAAACTATATAAATATTGTGTCCAGACCACAGATAATCATATGTACGTATTGGTTAGATATTTTTATCATCATTGATTTTATATAAATCATATATACAAACACTCACCGGCTAGCTCAGTCTGCAGCACGAAGTCTACTGATTTAGGGGTCGTAGGTTCGAATCGAGGAAAGGCATGCTTTAATGGAGTTATGCCATAAAAATCCTTCGGCCTTTCCTTTTAATAGTGATTTTCAATCATGTAGGGCAGTTGTGTTTCACAAACGGAAGTATGTGCCTAGAAACTGGTAAGCAGCTAAATCCAGATTTTTAACCTTCCCAGAAATACAGTTAACTGACCGCATCGATATAAGCTATAACATGCGTCGCTATGGTATTAAACCATAAACTACAATAAAAATATTTACAAATATAAAAATTGTTTTCTTTTAAATTCTAAAGAGCAAAATATTTAATACATGGAAAGGTAAATAGTTCACGTTATTTACATTCCTAATCGTTGTATGTGTATGTCAAGTCGGGGTTTATTCTTTACATTCATTTGTATCTGCAGTAAGATATAGTTTCAAAAATACTATAGACTTATGTATGTTTACTGATAAAATGGTACAATTTAAATATGAATTGTATAATGCATTTCGTTTTAAAGACACCTTGCAATTTGATTTGGTAAAAAGCTATGCACAATTATACCTAACTATCTTTTCTTTATTTTTAAGGATCAATGCTGATGAACTTTGCTATCGGATACAAGGCGGTAGGTTACATATCATTTCTTCAAGTGTGTAACTTACTTTAACGAAGCTTTATCTAAATTCATATGTTTATCAAAAGTACATTGTCCGGAAGAAATTATTATGTGTCAAATTAATAAAAAATGGTCACGGTTTGAATTCAGTAGATACTGAAGCCCTATTACTTTCAAAAACGATCTAAACTAATGTCTCCCGACAATTATATTAGGATGATTGTTTCAGATCAAACGATTAATATATATTTAACCTATAATATACATGTTAAAAATCATACAACAGCGATATTTTTAGAAATGAATTCAATGGGTCCAACAGGACTCGCATGTTTTAAAACAATGGGTCCATGACGGAAACAATGGGTCCCTGCATATACAATCAAACATCCAGCTACATGTCTTTATGAACTTTCACTTTTAATAACAGTGTAAAGTCAATAAATCATGTATCACTTTCAGAACTGCAGGAAAGCAAAACAATAAATTGAAATTAAGATTTCCATGTTTTATTGACTCAGACTCAGTCTGTACCAAAGACTTCAAACTATCAGTTAAACAGGCATATATGGTCAGACTTTCTGTCTGCCCAAATAATCAGTTGACAGATGGAATATTTATGTAAAAATTGAAAAGTTGCTGAAATATTTATATCATACACCAAACAAACTATGTTTATTTTAGGATGCCACCTAAGTCTTGTGATTTTTTTTAATTTCTTTGGGTAAGAAATCACAAGAATTATCCAACATGTGTCTCTAATTCAGGCTTCAAAAGTTAATAGTCAATGACTCATAGGGCAAACTTTTAAAAAATTAAAAATATTTCTCAAGCAAGAGTCCAAAATGTAATGTATAAATGATGGTAGAAATCAGTCCATAATAATAAATATTATTGATAATGCATTTAGTTGATATACATTGTATTTCACAACTCTTTAGATGCCTTTGTATACAACCACCAACAGTCATTTTATTTACCCTGAATGCATCTTTCAGTAATTCTGATGGTTTTTTATAAGAAAACTTGGATATTACAATTATTTGATAAAAAATTCACAAAATAAGTAATTTATTTACTGTTAAAGTCTGATTAAATATGTATTCTTATCAACTTATTTAATCGTATAAATGTCCATTCAGTTAATATATTTTTCAAGTTAATCAAGTTGATCAAAAATTGTCAAATGAAAAATTTTAAAATCTTTCTTTTTTTAAATGTTCATAACGTATCGAGTACGAACATTATTGAGGACGAATGTTTCACGGCGCAGATCGTCATCATGTTAAAACAATGATACAGGATGGATTGAACGATCATATAATTGAGAAACCATCATGAAATGAGCTAGTTAGGGTCAGCGATTGACAGAGATTTGGTCGTAAATTTTAAATCAAAGTGCTTAACTAATGACCTCTGAGCGTTGCAATTTGAAAAGATTTATAACTAGCATCTCTAATGTACCAAACAAGAAGAAACTAAACAGTATTTAACTAGAAAGCGAGGTTTTATTACGCCATCAATAAAGCCTGTTGATATCAACAACCGAGTACAATATAAAAGTCGGTTTGATTGGTCACTGATAATACAGAATGAATGAAATATGTCGTAATACTAGAACATATGACGTTTAACGATGTAAAGTTGTTAATTACAGCTATTAATAACGCAAAACTCTGAGCAGAGTTGTCATTTGTTCCAGCCCGCCGATTTTTATTTTACACGTCTACTTTCCACTTCCACGGCGTTATGCATCCAGCTGGACGCACATGTCAAGAAGCTATGGGTTTTTAGCTAAAATTGTGCGTCAGGGACGCGGGACGCAGAGGTAAAAATATCGCTGATACAATAAGATATTCATCTGTTTGATTATGGATTTTTCACAATTTAACACACAATATTATATATTTTTTTTTTTAATTTTTAGTTCCAGAAAATGAAGTGACTGTAAGTATACAAGTTACTTTATCAAGTAAAATAAAGTTTAGATTTTTATTATCGCGTTAAACAAAATAAAATAATGCCTGATCTAAATATTATTATAACATTTATTAGAATTTTATGTATACTAATCTAATACAATACATTGTAAAAGTTATTTATTTATTCGTGATTCAATTTATAAGATTTGATGTAATCTGATATATTTAAACAATTTTATTTGTGTCGATTATACAGACTTTACTTAGTTTCGTTTATCCGCCAACTCTACCAGACAATTCAACAATGAGCTGTCCAAATGGTGAGACATGTCATTATCAAATAGAAGTAAAGAAGCAATCTGGTATATGGTAAGTAAACGTTTACATTCTGATTTCAACTTTGTAATGTCACGCATCGGTAGTGATAGGCAATAACTGCAAATTACTCTACTTGTATTTCTTAATTTCCCTCTACGAGATAATCAATAACGAACACGTCTGTCCTGAGTCATGCAAGTTTTTTATCCGTGGCAAACATGCTAACATCTTTCTATATTTTACCAATTTAACTCTTACTAGTACGGGCTTTATGTCGTTTGATATCTTTGCAATTTATCGCGTAAGCACTTTAAAGTTTTTTGTATTGCATTTGAACAATAAAAATGCCAAAAAGCTTTAATCATACTGATTATGTTTTTTCTCATCATTATGGCTAATTAAACATGCCAATTTTTACTATTCTATTCAACTGCTTTTTGTCAGAACATAACAAATCTTTATTGCTCAAATCATTTTACATGATATCATACTGGTTATATTTTTTCAGTAATTTAAATGTAGTAAACTCTCAACTAGATCCTGGAGCAGTTAAACTATCACAGTTAACAAATACTTCTACATCATGTAAATATGATATTGCTCTAACAACACCTACAGATAAGACTGGTCATAAATCATTCTGTTTAGAGTAAGTATGACTTTTGCATATAAAATCACAACAATTCATTGAACTTCTTAAAATCTTTATAAAATGTGAAATATAATGAGGTTAGGTCAAATTTATCTCAAAGTAATATGACAATGACTGACTCAGTTGGAGTATTTTGATTCTTTAATTTACGTAATTAAAATGCTTTCGTGTTTCTTTGTTGACCTACCGTCAAATTGTTTGTACCAAAAAAGGCCACAATACGTGAATGTTAACATTTTTTCATTCATATTGGCCACATTTTAGCCAACAAAATTTCACACCCAAATTACAGCGTAATTGTGAATGATTTATAAATATCGTGAATGTAATATTTGCTTAATACGGTTTGTCTTCTTTACATTTGAAGAGCGAAACCTGGAGAAGACCCTGCTTGTCTAAATGTGAACATAAAGGATACTACATTAGGCAAGTACACGTTTAATACACTGTGTCTCGAACATCAAGTGTCAATTTAAAAGCATATATAATATATAAACATACTACTCAGTCAAATGGTCCATTCTGCATGTAACACTTTAATACGGTTCATTACAATTAATTTCAATAAAATATGTATAACCATGCAAAATGTAATACATTGATAAATACATGATATAAAATAGCAGTTAGATATGTACAACTGATGATTTTATTATCTTGTAAGATAATTTAGACATTTCAAGGGTTGCCTGCAAGACGTTACAACACTCTTGCAGGCAACCCTCGATATGATTTGGTCATATATTAGTCAAAATAATTTTAAACAGGACATCAAGAAACTTGTTACACTTTACATTGTACAAATGGTGGATTCTGTGATTCTGTAGCTGATGCCCCCTCAGCATGTCTGTGTAAACCTGGTTTTGGGGGGAAACAATGTGAAATAAGTATGTATCATTTTATGTAAAATATATCTTACTTAAATTATACTATAAGTAGTTTTGTTCTTTTCGGCATGCCGAATTGTTTTAATTGGACACTTCTCATAGATAAGCGATAAGTATTGGCCGAGTAGTCAATGGATGTTTGTATAAAATGGTTTTATCTTATCCCAAACTATGAGAAATGACAGAGGCTATATTTAGATGATCAACATTTTTAAATTATCAAACCAAATATAATTGTTTAAAATGAAACCAAAACGTATTTTAGTTAATTATACACGTTGAACACAGTTCGTGTGTATGATATAGTCGTCTTGTAATATCAAGAACACTTAGTAAAGTTAATATAGTTACATTTTAGTCGCATGATAGTAATCTAGAGTTCATATTTATGCATTGTTTTATAACCCAATACTATATTACTATTTACTTTTTCAAGGAGATTCATGTGGTTTATCAGCACCTGATACAATTACATGTTCCAATCATCAGAATTGTGAAATATCTTTTGTGGTGTCCGGGAGGTAAGTATAATTCAATTAAGATATAGTATAATATTCAATAAGACAATACTATCTCAGTAGCTTTCTATTTTAAAGTGTGTGTGTAAAAAATAATTTGTACTTAGCGCTGGGCGACTTTATATCGTCGTTGTTGTAAATTGTTTTATTAAATACATTGTGAATGTTAAATAATGCATATGAACATGTTGCAAATAAAGGTACAAATTCATTGAAAACGGGAAAGTGTCTCTATTCATTACTATTCCCTTCTGGTCATTTTTGTGTCATTATGTTACTTCTTGTGTTAGAACAAACCAAAATTATGTCATTATACAGAACAAATAGTATGCATTAACATAAACTGCAACAGCATTTGTGTTAACTTATTTGTTGAAGTTGATGATCAAAATTATTATTAGATATTATACAACGTCGTAGTGTTATATCCAATTATTCATTTCAGTACGCCAACATTTGATAATGTCGGTGATGGAGCTGAAATAAGCGAAACACCCATAGGTACGGAACACATTGTGAGTGTTAAATTCCCCACTGCTGGGAATGCCTCTAAAATATGTATTGATGTAAATCATGGGTATGTGTGACTAACTATATATATTTTTCCTCACCTTTACATTAAAAGTGCTGATACGGTCATTTATATGCAATCAACTTGCTCAAACATACAAGTGAATAAATATTGAGTTGTATTATTAACCACGTTGCATTAAACTTTCTTCATTAAAACAATTATCATAGCATTTCATACTAATATAATTAAAATCATTACTTTTATGTTCAAGAGAAAACTACAATTTTACTTGGGTGGAACTATCATATCGTCGTCATCTTTAAGATAAGTCTCGGCTGTGAGCTACTATAGTAACTCTACAATAGTAAAACGGTGTTGAATTTGAGTATTCTTCATCATAATTGACATATAATTAATTCGGTATTTAATTCAAATCAGTTGTCAAATCTAATTGATTCTTTATCAGTCCCAAGGCAGCGTAAAAATATTTTTTTCTTGTTGGACACAATGACTGGCCTCGCGTTTCGTTGAAAACAACTATAGACGTGATGTAAAAGGTTTCAACCTATATATTATATTTACAGAGTATGTAAGGATCGTATGTGTACAACTGTGTTCTTTGATCCAAATTCAACTCCCGGGGTAAGTACTAGTTTCGCTGATTCACTCATTTTGTAGTCTGACCCAAGAACTGTTATTCTAAAAATACGATGTTCCATACCTACAGGTCGACTTAACATAGTTGTTCTGTTTTGTTATATGCCAAATGTAGTGGTAGATTTATTTATAATGTTTACAATGTCGTCTTTGATAACGATTAGCAGACACATTTGATGGAATCGTACGTCAGATAACAATATTGAATTGTACGTATCAGAATATAATAATACGATAATATTTAGTATTAATGATTAATAATTATTATCTGTTTGTTGTTAGTTGTTTCATTTATGAGTTATTGAGAAGACTCAATTATGTTTATGTAAAATAGATTCAAGTAATGTCTTATGATGTTTCTTTGAATGTTTTCAGGTGTTTTCTGCGGGTCAGCTGCAATACATGTGTGAACCAAATTCTGATTGTTTTGTTACAGCGACAACCCAATCTGTGGGTAACAAATGGTAAAAGTATATTATAAATTATCACTTATACAAAGTAGTTATATTGACCAAACAATGACTTAATTCTTAAAATATCTTATCTTTAATAACGTTAACAGTTGAACAAAAATAATATTTGCATATTATAATTAAACACTTTACTTAAGGTATTTGACAATTACTGTGAGAATATATTTTGTTGGTTAGAATTGGCAATGTCATATTAGGAAATATTAATAATAACTTGAACTTTTGTCTGCATAAAAGACTAAAATAACATTCAAATGACTCAGAAACCTTGTCGTCCATACACTGAAATGAGTTTATGAATTGAACAACAACAAAATCCAACTTCTAGAGAGGCTGTTGTTGTTTTCAAACATTTTCCAGAAGAGATTGTTGTATTGTTTATTTTGTTTTTTTAGCCCAGACGTCCTTATACATAAAGATACAACAGTAGCAAGTTATCATGTATTCAAACCATTACAAGATGGTAACATATGTAAATCAACAATTGCTGTAACTGGGAATACTACAAGTGGAGAGAATCAAAGATTATGTTTACACACTGAGTAGGTTTTCATGTGTTATCATGTTTGCGTAATCAATATGTGTGTACCGAGTAAATAACTTGCTTTGTCAGTACTCTTTTACCTTAACTATCGTGAAAAGCATTTTCAAACTTTCTGATAAAGATTTTTTTGAAACTGTTATTTTATCTTGTGTATTATATTTTTTATAAAACTTTAAAAAATAAAACATTGATTTTTCATAGTTTCGGTACAATTAATTAACATATCTTATAATCAACTGTTTATTGCACAATTTAATACGTACAGTACAACCTCTGCATAGGGGGCGTCTACAGATTAATCCCTGCACAACAATAAATTTTGATATTTGTCATAGGCGCAATTTTTATGAAATTTAACAACCACTGAACAGCAACATACAAGAGAGGTTGTACTTTGTTTTAGGAAAACAGACCAGAAAGAGCACGTGTTGTTAAGGCTTTTCAATATTCTAGTAAATATTAAGTTCGAAGGCTTATTTAAAACGTATAGTATCTTTAAATCTCTAAAAACATATATGTTATGCGTTTAGACTTAAAATATCAATAAAACAGATTTATATTATATCTTTCTTTATATACATTTATTGTTTTCATTGTTACTTTTACAAGCACACTTGCTTACACCAAGCAAATCATACTGAATTCAATAAAGTGTCTGTCTTTATTAACCGTTTACAGAAATGGTTTACAACAATGCATTGGAATTAAATTAAAATCTGGTCAAGGTAGGTCTTAAAATAATGTATTGTTTAATCACTTGCGTGCATGATATTAAAATTTGTTTAACTGGAACTCTAATGAATTCTGTTTGAATCGTATCAAGTTCCTGAGTTACCGTCACTAAAATAGAATGAGCAATATATTGATTTCTAATACAGGATTATAAAAGTGTGCGTTGTTTCAGTTTTACATACTCTTTCGAAAAAAAACATTGAATGTCATATGCACAATGAATGTATTAAACATAATAAAAAAACTATATCTTCTTTACGCCCGGCTAGCTTAGTTGGTAGCACGCAAGTCTACTGATCAAGGGTCGTGGGTTCAATTCCTGGGCCGGGCATACTTTCGTGGAGTTTGGTAATGCATTTATTTATACGGCCATTCTCCCTCCTACCAATGAATTTTAATTGTGTAGTATTCGCTTAGTAGTTGGCTAACAGCTAAATCTAGAGATTTAGCCTTTCCAAGAGGAGTAAGTAGGTTGAATGACCGCCGTTATATGACATAAACAACGGGTTGCTACGGCGTTAAACCCAACAAACAACAAACAAACTTTGCACTAATATTTAGTAGCTACAATTATGACAAATGTTTTGTTTAGGAAGTACGTTACTGTAGCTAAATGTATAGTACGTTTGATGATAATGTCGTATATTTGTGATTAATTTATTGTCATTCTATATTATCTTATCTTTTTTTTTGATGAACGATTTTTTAGTAGCGTTGAAAACGTTTGTTTTTTATTTCTGAGAGTTTATATTGTAACAAAACTACTTTAATGTATCTACCTAATTATCAATAAGTATTTGTTGCTTTTCAGATTCTTGTAGCAGTAAAGCTGGTATGTAATCGTCTTTTTATAAATTCCTTCCTGATAGACGTTGCTTAAAGTGTTCATATTAATACACAATATATCTTAACACTTACTTTCGCAAAAATAGTTCACAGTTTCCTGTGAAAAGACACGTATTCTGATCCAGACATTGGTCTGCACATCGAACTGGTGTGACCAGGTTTGCTAAATAAAATGGGCACTGATATTTACTTCTTTATTAACATATAAATATTTAAAAAAATGCTTAACCCCTCTTAAATAACAATTTTGTTAATGTTAGAATTATCATCCGAGATTGACTAGCCGTACAGACGTTGAACATGTCATTTTGACATCTAAGACGGTTAGACTAACACAGTCTTTCCATTAGAAGGTTATTAATTTCCTTTGCTAAATACCGGAGAACCAGAAAGCAGAATTAAGAGTTATTGTAATATTAATTACTAATATATGTACAAAATCGATTTACGTTAAGTTTACAGAAACAAGTATAATCATGTGAATGTTCAAGTGGCATAAATCTTATATTTTGTTTTGTTTCAATTTCAGCGACTGATCATGCCGTAAGTATTATGATTTGAGCAAATATTTGTTTTAAGTTGAACACGTGATACTTATCAGAACAATCTTCACTTTTCTTAGTTGTATTGAAAATGCATGTGTTGTATATTGCATTGTTTAAAAATTGCTTTTGTGGAAATATGTTTAGTCTTAAAAAGAAATTAATCAAAAGGCAAATTTCACATGATACATGTATATTTAAGTAAGTATACGTAGTAGGTTAGATGAACAGAAATATAAATTAAGTTACCTTTGTTAGTACCTGAGTACAAAAAAATATTTATAAGCTACTGATGTTGGCATTTACTCACAGTTTTATATAATATTTCAGCGTAAGATGGTTGACACTGGGTATGCTAGTTGTTCCTGTGTTTTTAATGGGAAGAAATTGAACATTATTAAGAAACGACCTGCTCCTGATCCAGAGACATTGTATAAAGCTGCAGGATTTGGTGCTGGAGGTATGCTGGGAACGATATTTATTGGTGTTGTTATATACGCTATTGTTAGTAAAGCAAAATCAGAACCAAAGAAACCAGGGTTGAACATGAAAGAGAAACCAAGACCTTCACCTCGAATAAGACACAAAGTGCATCCACATAGAAGAACACATTTTATGTTTTGAATAGGACATTATGATAAGCTTGTTTCCTAATGATCAGTGTGATATTCAGTATCTATGATAATTATACTATCTCTAAAGTCCTAAAACATTGATGTACAAAACCTTTGATACACAATTATTAATAGACAATAAATTACCTTGCTTGTGGGACAAGTGTTTCCGTTAACATATGTTTTGTTTTTAATTTCATGTGATAAAATGATAATTTTACAAATAAACTTTGTTTGCGTTTAGAGTTCTTAATTTCTGTTTGTTCAATTATTGTTTGACTTTTTGTTTATAAGTATACACACACAAACTGCACAGGGGTGAGCAGACATGGGCAAGTGGTTACGGTTTTGGATTGGTAATCATTGAATGGTCAGCTCCGATTTGTTTTAAATCACATCTCATAACATGCTCTGTGTTTCCTTGAGCAGACTATTTTATTCTATTTGTTAAGTTGTTGGAAACCCAAGCAGTGAATCCAAGAGTGATTAATTGAAGTTGTATAATTTAGTTTTACATTTGAGCTACAATGTAGCATAGGTTAACGTAGTATAAAAAATCATTATCTAGTTCAGAATTCACTTAAAATATTTTATTTGTAACATCAACCAGAAATAATTATCATTATCTCATGACAGACACAATTTTTCTTATAGCTGTAATCAATCCATGCAATTTCACATATTTTTAATGTAAAGGGCAAAAATCAAGAGCTTCTATTTACTTTGGCTCTCTATATTACGTTTCTTTTGAATACAACAAATGCTTTGTATTGATGTGCGATGTCGATATTCCACGCAATGTGTTGATAAGGATGCATACATGTACAGAAGCATTCCCATATTGTGCCAAATGCATCAGAGAATAGATAAGAAATGATGTATATTTGTTCATGACAATTCAATAATTGATATTCTATATATAAAGCATAATTATGTTCGTCATAATAGCATCATAAACGTTAAATTTTGATTTCTAAACATTTCCATCATTTTATAATCAGACCATAACCAATTCTAATATCTTTATTTGATTCCACTACACTTTTTTTGTTTTTTTTTGTTGGGTTAAATGCCGTAGCACACATTGTTTAGGTCATATAACGGTGGTCAGTCAACCTATTCACTGTTCCTGGAAAGGTTTCATTTCCTCACACTTTCGTCAGTGACTGACAACTGCCCTACATGATTAAAAAACATTTGGTAGGAGGTAGAATGGCCGAAGAATTAAATTCATAACCAAGCTTCACGAAAGTATGCCCGGCCCGGGAATCGAACCCACGACCCCTCGATCAGTTGACTTCCGTGCTACCAACTGAGCTAGCCGGGTGACCTGAAGAGGGTATACAAATATTATTCAGATGAAGGTTTATTATTAAACATTATTATCACAATTGCAGTTGTAAAACTCATTTGACATTTTCCATTTATTTTGTTCGTGGATGTTATGAAATAATATACAGCATAGTAGTGGACCTGGTTAAGTGTTTACGACGTTAGACTAGTAACTTTTTGGAAGCTCTATCTGGATTGGTTTGAATTGTTTCAAAAACTCAATGGTTCCTTGAGGACAAAACTGTATCCGTAGTGTTAAGGACTTTCGAACCAGGCGTAATAGTTTTACAAACTGTGATCAATCTTAAATCAACTTTTATACAGCATTGTGGATTATATGATAAATTACAACAAATATATTCTACTCATTTTATTAAAAAGTTTAAAGTTAAAGCAAGGTTTTTGAAGTCTACATCTAGTATCACTATTCAGTCGACTTTGGTCATAAACTTCATCAATCATCGAGTCACAAACCAATTGTAAACATACGGTGCAGATTGCACACACATTATACAATGCATGACTCTAACTGATACACATTTACTCTAGGTAAAGTGAAGCAATCGCTTGAAAATTTCTTGCTCAAAGAAATTAGCAGTGCCCCTATTGGGATTCGAACCCAGGATCTCTCGATCCCTTAGCATGCGTCCCACCACTTGACTGCTCCAATTTAAATTTACTAGTTCACTGTATGCGTAGTCTCTTCGAATCAAAAGTGGTTTTTCCTTAATAATGAATTACTTAATAATGATTAATTGAAATGGCAAACCCGATAGAAATATCAAATAAATAAATAACACAATAAACAAATTCGTCTCAATGTATTTATATCAAATAAGTATTAATCTTGCACATAAAATGATACAAAACAAGTTCCGTCGTTTATACTAATGATATAGCTTATGATAATTTTGTGATCCCTAAATTGAACGTTGTTTAATTTTAATTTTAGATATTCGTAAATTTCCTTAATCATAAGTGTCATGTTAATACTTATGAACCTAAAACGGTCCTCCATTGTCATGAGATGTTATAAAACTCATAATTCTGTGACAGTTCCTTAATGTCCTGATTCTTTTCTGTAAGGATAATAATGGTTAGTATGATTCTAAATACATGTATATTCTTATCGTTCTACATGTAAACATACAGTGTGGAACCAAACATAAGAAAATTAAACTGTTCTTTTTCTTCGTCCTAATACACTTGAAATTATTCCACTTTGCATAAGTAATAATACTAAAGTCTTATGGTGCGACAAGAAGTGATTACTCAAAAATTCCTCTAATGCATAGCTTCACTCGTAATAAATGCAATGCATTCGATTAATGGACAATGCAGTCCATGCGTCGTACTTTGGTAGCAATAATTACCTAACTGAATACATGTTTTCAACAATTACATTTTAAATAACAATTGAAACATCAAAACCACAAACAAAACAACCAAAACAACGTTTACACTTTAAACAAAAGTAAAACTTAAAATAAAACAATAAATATAAACCCACAAAAATGAATTGTTTTTTAGATTCAAAGTCACTCTCGAATACTGATATTATGCTTTGTGGGGTTTCTCCGATTGTTTTCCTTTAGCAGATGGAGTCACCACGATTTGAGATTTTTTATGTTTCTTCAATTTGTTAATAATTGCAAAAAGAGCTCCTCCTATTCCCATAGCACTTGCCATACCTCCGGCACCCATTCCCGCTGATTTAACTACTGCTATAGTATCAACACCTGTCTCCTCTTTTTCCTTTACGATACAATTACATTTTCCATCTTCAGAAAGTGTATTGTTTCTCTGGAATTAAGTATACAAATGATAAGAATAAAATACAGAATATGTGAAATACAAATCGACTCTGATCACGTCTGGTACAAGGGGTTAATTCAATCAATTTATTTTTGACCAATTGATATGAACTCTGGTAAGTTTTAGGAAGTATAAATTAAGGAAAAAAAACACGACATGATTTGAGTCGAAGTTGATATAATTGCTGTTATAGGGACTAATAGATCAAGTATTGTGTTCATAAGCTGCAAACGATATGAACACACATGTATTCAACTAAATCCGGTTCGATAGCACAGTTGATGGCGCGCCGGGATTTGAAATATCGTGTCCCGAAGAGGGTACAGGTTCGAATCCCACCCTTCCAAGAAAAAATAGACTATAATGTCAATTTTCCTCCCTTGATTTAATAATATGGAGAAGTTTCCGGCCCTGTTGAAGAGTAGGTGAGTACTGGTTGTAGACAAAGGTTCAGGAAAGCTAGCTTAGGTGCGCTGGACGCCGTGCAATTACTTAAAATTTGTTGATACGGCGTTAGATCAAATTAAGAAAATGTATTCAACCAAAAAGATTTTATGAGGCTAACCTATATCATTATTTTGAGTTCTTAATTGTCGCTTTAAAATTGTAATGACGGGTGTGTTTATAATTTCTCTAAATACACGGGTATTTGAGTAGTTTGCATTTGCAAAAATTGACTTTATAAATGTTGTTAACACTATTTCTAGAAATGTCTAAGTTTTCATTTTGCACATATACGACTCAGAGAATTTAGATAATATTAGAAACGTTACTTAGAGTATAGAGAAATACTTACTGCAATCTGAACTCCTGCAAAATAAAACAAATATTTATGTACATCGCTATTTAAGATATTATGTAAATGTTCATGTAGTTATACTAGTTTAATCAGTTAAGTTTTATATTCATAATTTATGAATTGTTTACTTCTCGGGCTTCAAACGTAAACTCCTGCTGGCTTACTCAATAAAATAGTAAAAATGGGTTGCTTTTCTTCTGATAATAATATATTTCGGTTTCGCTTTAAAACAGTCGAATACTCTTTGATATTACAAACAACTTAATAAGAAAGTGTTATACAATTGAATCAAACGAACCATTATATTTTGTGAAAAAAATGGTTCAATCAGAATTGATTTTATTTTTTTTTTTTGTAATGTGGTGAATACCTAATAAATTAAAAAACAAGAAACATACCTTCTTCTGTTATGGATGCTTTTACAATCTTTACTAAAAATATATAATAAAACTGATTTTAAACCACTTTATTGGATCATTTATTATATATATATATATATATTTGCAAATAGAAATCTAACATTAAAAACCTATTGACATGCTACAAATCAAATTTCTTTTACCAATTCATTAAATTCCGGGATGTTTGATTTACATAGACCGATATCTTTCGAGCGATTTAGGATTGTGTGTACGATATACAGTAGTGTATGAATTAATAAAGTTATCTTGGGTTCTGAACACTCATAAGCGGACTCGACTGGTCTTTAATAAATCATTGTGCCGATACTAAATTTGAAAATCAGCGAACACCTTTTCGAAAATTAAGTCCTGTCGATTTAGAACCTAAGCACTCTGTGAATGATTTTTGAATATGTAAAAGCTTTACAACGGTACTGTATCTGAGGAACCGTCCAATGTTTCTTTAAAAAGAAAGTCACTTTTTAAAGAATATATACCTTCTTTACAGGAAGTACCGGTAAAGTTTTTATCACACACACAAAGGATTTCTTCAGGGTCAGCAGGTAAACAAGTAGCAATATTTAAACAATAGGAACGATCACAATATCCAACCTCTGTAATAAAGAATCAGAATTTATATTTGTAACAGTGAACTAGTTTCATTTATAGTCAGCTGTATAATTGTATTGTTACAATAAAACCATTATTAGATGTGCGTATATTTGTTGTATTATAACATTGCCTGTTCTATTCTGCAATGGTTAACGATGATACAACAAATTAAAGTGAAACAATAACATATGCCAAGGATTAACAAACATAAAACCTTTAATAGCTTTGTTTGATCCACGCACCTGTTAACCAATGATATACTATTTTATATCCATTTCTCTATACCGGAAAAGAATTTTATAAGGCAAAATGTATTTGTTAAAAATATAGGACAAAGTTGAATTAGACAGCTGCGCCGAGGAAAACGCACAATTAATAGTAATGCATTTTATATTTAATGACATGTATGTACAAGCCATTTTGCAATATTACGATTTTTGATATCTGAGAATAAATGTAGTTTATACAAAGTTCACAAACCTAAGGGACACGTGGATTCCAATGAAACTACTCTCTTTTCACCATCAACCCTGTAACGAAGATCAAGTATATATTTAAACAAAACCTAAATAGGTATCAATTATAAACACATGGACATATTGTTGTTTAAATCCAATGTTATCAAATAATTTCGGTAAAATACATCGATTTATAATAAGGTTGTACGAAGTCACGATCCAAGAAGCTGTTCTATGCAATATTTGCAAAGGCGTTGTTTGTTGTTCATTCATCGATATCGTTCCGGAGTGTACCGGTCAATTGATCGGCGAATAGTACCATATGTTTGAATCAGATAATTCGGCTAAACAACATCCATCAAACGCAAGTATTGAAACTTAAACTTAGCACAAGTGTTTATATCCCGTATCAGTTGCGTATCAACCCGACTTATAATTTAGACACGCACTCGATTACAGATGTTTGCTTGACATTCATTCATACACAAGGTGTTGAATCCAAAAGGGTGCAATCGGGAACGACAAGCGTGTTATCAAACGAAGCACTAGAAACGATTTCTGCCAATCAAGTCCTACAGATATTAAGTCACGAATAAGATGTGGTTATTATCACTATACACACAATACCAACTTCAGCAATAATTAGTATTATAACAATGTATATTTACCCAGCAGTCACACATATTTCATCCATGTGATTAAGTGCTCCTGTTTTAACAGCAATATCCGTCATACATAAATTATCAGCATCTTGAGTTGGAAAAACAAACGTCTCTCCTATTCTTGTATCACACACACGAACTTGGTCACTAAAACAAAATGCAACATGTATAATAAACAAGTGCCCTCCAAATGGCATTGGCCTAAACTGGGAATGGACGCAAAGATTCATTTGAACAAATTTCAAAAACAATATTAAAAAGTTTATTAATATTTGAACAAATAAATATGTTACACGATGTTTTCATTGCGTCTTTCTGAACTTCTGTTTAGTCAATAAGTATTATATTTCATCTTCGAATCAAGCGATTAAGTCTCGATTCCAACCGCGACATTGCATACTATCCTGGAAAACATTCGACAATTTAACATATTTCAGTATGTGAAAATTGGCGTTCAAACTGAATATATAAAGAATGCATAAAACAGTTTTAAATATATATACAAAATATGTCATATATTACCAGGTTTCATCTTTAGTTTTCTCAGTGAACATAGAAAAATGACAATTACTATCAGCATGGCATGATAATATTGATCCATTTGAAAAACTGTTTTTAAAATGTGGTAATGCCTGTAAAAACAAAATACGTATTCATCTAACATTTAAGACCATTTGAAATAACATAAACTGATATGAAATAATGATTAAAAAAAGGAAAAATCAAACACGTAACTATTTTATTCCTTAATTTTTGGATTAAGGTTCTGGAACTGTAAATAACTTCGGTAAACTTCGACACTCGGTATAATCCGGTTTTACCCGAATAGCTGTCGCCGTCAAGTTTCGTAATTGCTTTTTGTAGTAATTTTCACCTCGCGATCCGGTTTTTCCATGACGTCATAGTGTAACACATTTTCCGAAAATGGCGAAACCAGAAGCTAGACAGCGTGATCGTTGAGGTCATTAATGTAAAATCACAACCGCTAGAAGATATCACCTCAATACTATGACGCACAACACATCGCCATATTCAGCAATTTGCTATGCGGTAGAATATAGTGAGGCATATGAAGACAAAATCGTTGTACTTTTCTGTTTTCAATATCAGGGGCGGCTCCAGGATACTTTTCTAGGGGGGGAAAGTCCGAACTCTTCTAGGAGGGGGTCGAACTTTTCTAGGGGGGGGGGGGGGTCCGTACGTCGAACCACGACAACATTATACAAATATTGCAGAAAAAGGGCAACATATTCATAATAAAAACTACATAACCATTTAATCTATGTTAAGCACCGAGAAAAATTGCTTCATACTACTTAAAAATGACTACCAAGCAAGAAATACACTAATGGACATGTACATTTTCCAAACTCTGGGGGGTCCGGACTCCCTGACCCCCCTGCTGGATCCGCCCATGAATATAATCATTATCTACTCATAAAGTAAATGATACAATATTCAGCATTATGTAAAAGGTAAGGCACAAAATATGCCAATATTACTAAGTCTAGTGTCAAAGTGTGTATGCAAAACTACTGCGGAAAACACGGCAGGATAAGGTTTAACGCCTGCTCAAATTGCTCTAATATTTTTCTGGCTGGTCAGAATGGACTTTTAAATGTGTTTACGAGCCAAAACTGTGATAGTCAACCAAGAGTCTCTAATACAAAAAGTGCTTGACTCTGTTATTCCTAACTAGTCAGAATGTTTTTTACGAAAAACGTGTTAAGTTGTAAGTTTCTAATATTTCCCTCCAACCAGCCAAAATCAGTAAAGAGGAGGTTTTCTTATGATATGCAGCGTTCTACATGCATATCTCTATCTCCAGTACCAATGTAGATGATATATTAGTGTAAAATAGTATTATCTGTAATTGACCATTTTGACGTAATTTTTCGCTATAAATTCTCTTGCAGTTTCATTACAGTAATCTTATACAAATTCTTATAAAAAAAATAGAAACGGTAACATTCCTTTAGTATTTCATATTATGGGCACAAAAGACTGCAGAAAGTTTTAAAACTAGTTGCATGTGTCTAACTTAATTTAAACTTGAGATATTAGCTTTTAAAGATAGAGTAATTTTTTGAACACTCTTAAAAACTCGGATTTTTGCTTGGGGGTACATGTATACTATATTTTTATAAGTATTTGATCAAAGGGTAATCTGATTGTTCTGGTTTATCATAACATGATTGTCTAACAGGGAAAATGATTAAAATTTGAATATAAAACTGCAGAATTTGAAAGAAATGTTTTTTTTTTTCATTTTTTGTCACAGCACAATTTACGGTATTTTTGGAAATCAAGGGTCCCGTTATAAAAATGCACATAACTTAAGTTACGAACGGTAAACTTCTCTAAAAATTCACCATTCAATGTCTTTAATAGTATAGATTCAAAAACAATATCATTATAAGGATTGTGGAAGGTCACCATTACAATTCCAGAACCTTAATATTTAACAGATCCAATAATAGTCGTTTCAAATCGTTTCGTATTTGAGTCCTTGTCAAAGCTAGAAACCAAGAAAAACACTTTATGTTGCAAATGCAAATGTCATAATTAATTTTATATTAATCTAAAGGTAACACAGATAATGTAAAGAATAATTACCTGAATTGGATGTTCACCTGTTCAAAAGAAATAGCAAAATTATTGATTATAAAAGTATAAAGTCTGTTTGATAATTTTATTTATTGTGTCGTAACTAATTCGTAAATAATTTTAATCTTCAGAGGTGTCAAACGGTTAGATTGTATGCTTTTTAAAGAACGATGCTAAATGTCCCCATGGTGTTTTTTTCATAATTCGTATAAACTCGTATCATATAGCGCCATAATAGTTATAACGAGGAAGTAACTGTCTTATCTTCATGTATTTTAGCATGTGTTACTAAATAAACGTGTCATAACTACTGTTTTTAGACAAATAAGTTACGATTGATGTTTTTTCTGATAGATGTACAAACTCATTTCCTTTTAAAAATTAATTTGGCGAAATATCTATATCCCTTGTTCTTTAGAATTAGGGGCTGCATTTATGATACTCAATGTGGATAAGCTACTTACCTCCAGATAAAATTTCAATTTCAAGGCAGAATTCATCTGTTACTACACTGAAAAATATATATACAGTTTATTTAATCCCATACAACTTACAAAATATGAACAAGAACTTGTATCTAATTCGTAAAAATTGAATTCTTAATAAAAATAGATACAATTTGAATCGATGAAATTGTCTTGTTTTAAATTTTATATTATATCATTAATATTCAGTGCTTTAATATAACTTCATTAACTTGTTTCACTTTAATTATTACTGTTTTTTTGTTGGTTTAATCTCCGTAGCAATATAGGTCATACACGGCGGTCAGTCAACTTACTCCTTGTTCCCGGAAAGACTAAATCTCGGAATTTTGTGTTAATAATTTATTAGGCACATACTTCCGCCAGTGACTGCAAACTGCTTTTCATTAAGAAACACTGGTAGGGGGAGAATAGCTGTAAAATGCATTGTATGACCAAACTCAACGAAAGTATGCCCCGCCTGCAAATCGAATCTTAGACCCGTTGATCAGTAGATTTACGTGCTACTAACTGAGCAAGATCGGCGGCTGGTTCATTTTTTATCTTGATTTTAATTACATAATTAATTTGATAATTGATTATTAAAAGTACATGTAAATCAAAATGAGGTATGTTGTTTACCCAGCTTTTGTGCCATCATTTGTTGATTGAAGACAAAGAATGTGTTCTCCAACGTCACCTTCTATACAAATCTTAGCTATATGTCTTGTAGGCATTGTTTTAACAGGTGTGTACGTTAATGTTTCCTTCATTAATATATCAGAGCTTTCTAGTATAGGTCTGTTAAAGTAAGATTTAAACATAGTTTTATACTGAAACACGTATCAACAAACACAGAAATACGACATCAATAACAAGTAAAAATATTATCAATGTACACACGGCAATATAATTGAGCTACAAATTATGTTAAATATGATAATAGTGAGGTTTTTTTATTAACTGTTAAATTAAATGGTCAATGTTTAAAATTACTACATGTTTCACTCCACTGGACAACGGTTGAAGCAAATGTTGAAGTAAATTCAATTCTGATTAATTACTTTCAAAAATAACTGCTTTTAATTTCTATCAAAGCTAGACTCAAACTATTATTTGATATGGATCTCCTGCGAGTTAAAAGGCTGTAACATGATCACCCGATAATAAGAAACCCACTCATTGACCCAAACTGTTACTTGCATGCACCCAGAAATAAAGGATATCGTCATATTTTCGATATGGGATAGAAGTACATGTATATATGCATGAAAAAGTGACTTTTAGAAGAAAATGTATATTCTATCAACTTAAAGGCATTTCAAGAAATCCGAAATTAAATACAATACTTACTTATTACAGTGAAAAACAAACAACACTTGAGTCAGCAAGCTTATAAGTGTTTTGCATGTTTTTATCTATAATAAATGGAAACATACTTACGGGTGTTTACTAACACCGAAGTAAGCCACACTTATACAGCAATCCTCAGTTTTATAACAGCGTGTATTGTTTGGTACGGCACTATTGACATCAAATCGTTGACCAAAATCAAGTTTAGATTCAAGAACTTCAAAACCAACAATGTGACCATTATCGACTAACTCTGTGATTAATAAATACATATGATAACTGATATACTCCTCTTGGCGTCAAAATGGTTTAATAAAATGCATTGATAGTATTATATTGAATGATATATGTAACGGTATTTTCTGTATGAGCAAAATAACTCGTAGATTGTGTATGGTATATCTGATTTAAATAAGCATATTTTTGTTTACTTTTTAATTGAATTGTCACATTTTAGTATATATATTTAATTCATTTGAATTCATATTAATAAATGTATGTAATGTAGTTGTACAATAAAAAGATCACTCTCTGGAAGCAAATTGTATTGATATGATAAAAGTAAGTATGAATACTATGTCAATGTTGAATAAGAAAACATCGCGTGAATAAATATGCGAATGTCAAGATAAATGTTCTTTATCTAAATGGTAAATAGTATTTGAATAAATACTGGGTCACTCTGTGTAAAGTCATTACATAATTTGCAGCAGGCCCGAAGTTGTAGTAATGACCTTAGCACGAATGTCAATTAGCATTATTTTTAATGTTATATAAAAAATAAATTGATAACATTTGTGTTACTAATGACGATTTAGCAATCGTAGTACAAAATGGAGTCGATAAACAACTCTACCTTGTTCACAATTGGTCCCATCATATCCATATGAACACACACAATTAGCCACAGCAGGTGATTTATTGAAATCAGCTATACATTTACCATTATTTTCACATACCATGCCCGTACATGGATGAGTTACTAAAATCAGAATAAAATTAATGAATAAGAATTACTACGGAAGTGAAAGAGAAATAGTTTTAGCTATACTATATTTTAAAGGCTTACATGTTATGAAAATGCAAAAATGCGACCCATCCTTCCATAGCGATATAAAATGAATTCAAACTATATTTAAATTGTATTTAACGCCTTATCAACGCATTTTATGTCATTTTACGACGTCCAGTACACCTAACCTAGCTTTCCTGGACCCTTGTCTATATCCAGTACTCACCTACCCTTCCGGAAACTTCTACATATTATCTAATCAATGGAGGAAAATTGACATTATCGTCTAATTTTCATTGAAGGGTATAACCTGCCCGGTCGGGATTCGAACCCGTACCCCCTTCGGGACACGAGATTCCTAATCCCGGCGCGCCACTCAAACTATACAAATGTGCATGCATGTAGTGCGTGTTGAAAGCAATGCAACCGTCGAAAGTTAAGACATCGATTGGCTCAATATTGCGGCTTCAAAGAATCTATCAACGAAGCACCCATTTAGGTGTTGTGAGATACTAGAATTTATAAAAAAACAACAACGGTATTACCATTCTGTGACAAATCAGTAACAACTTTGATTGTAAAACAGCGAGTTTCTCCTTTTTTGCTAAATGAAATAAAAGTAAGATTTTATTTATAACTTTTAAAACATAATTGTTTGTTGAACAGAGCAGATTTTAACACAACATACGCAGTGAACAAGCAAATAATGAAATCAACTTAACAAGATAATATAAAAACTGTCAACTTTGCAATGATGTATTGAAGGATATTATTACATTTTTGCATCTAATCAGACCTTCATTACAATGGAACCTTTTATGTGATATAATATATCAACTGTTGTACTGTTTTTAAACAATTGCAAATTACACATGACATTTAGTAATTAACTACACAAAATAACATTTTGCAGAATAGATATGAAATGATCTTTTACAACTCAAACAATAGCACCTATTATTTGGAAAGTAGAACAGTTAGGTATTTTACCTGCTAACATGTATATTGCAAACTCCTCAGTTATATATTTGTTTGCTTGAACTTATTATACGGTATGCAACAACTCCTGCTGTTCATAACTAAGGATTCAACAGACGTAGAATAACACATGCATCGTAAATGTAGGCTCCAATTACATTTGGTAAAGTAGTTTTAGCTCTAACTTTTTAATAAAACCAACAATTATTTAAAAAATATCTCACTAATTGTTTATTTGGTGTAAAAGAGATGTTTGTTTTAAATGTTGCTGTTCCACACTCCTTCTTATAAGAGTCGCTTCAGTAATCAAAGACAAGTCAGCAAATAAAAACTAGCTAACATAAAACAAACTTACCCAGGGAACGACAATTGTATACAAAACGTGTGTGTTACATCATTAGTTGAAGGTATAAATGTAACATCACTTGTACATCTAGAAGTACCATATTCTGATTTAAATATATGAAGACCTTCGATATGTTCCGGACTTTTGTCTGTAAATATTGGACTGAAATAAAAAAGATATTGTGCGGTAAAATATATTTTATTCATATCATTAATTATTCAGTCTTGACTAAAATCTTAAATAAAAACAAAAACGACACAATAATAATAATTAGCGCTTTTTGCAAGTTTATTTAAAGTCTAAATACGTAAAACTTTATTCAATGGCACAATTATTCGTCCTGGATAAAATAAGACAATTTTGACATATATTACCTTTTTAATTTCTCTTTACTTTTCGAAAGTCATACACGTGGTTAACATATTATTTTAATTGAGACAATTGAGTGTACATTCTGCTTAAGGCTCATCTTATCAGTTATATAGCCATCTTCATATAACATCATAATTCATAATTTCTAATTATTATTGAACTATTATTCATTTATTTTCCTTTTTTTAATCGTTTCAAGTTTGTTTATACCCGTCATTTAAAAAAATGCCAATATATTGGTTTTACACATTTATACGATTGATAGAGAGAGCGTAAACTCTCGAATAATTACGCTCTATGTGCCAGTTTAAACTCATCGATTGTACATACCATTGTCCAGGAAATCCAAAATCATTACCATTAGTAAAATGTATATCAATATGACAATTCTTATAAACTTCACAAAGTAAAAGTGTTTCAGTTGGAACAGTAGGTTGTACAAAATGTGGTTTAGTCTAAAAAAGATAATACAAATAACGATGTTTTAGAAACGCATTAAATGTATAGGTATATAAACACAGTGAAACGTGTTTACAAGTAATATATCTTATGATAAATATTTCCTATGAAAGGATTCAAGTATTAATAAATGAATTTAGGTAATATTTAAAAAAGAGTGTGTAAAATAGTTTTAAAAGCATATATGCTAAAAGTCGTCGTAAATTCACGGCACTGGATGAAACAATAGATACTATTTCTGATACACACTGTTTTAGTTAAGGTAAATCATCCTAAACACATCCAACAATAAAAGTTAAATCGAAATTGTACCACATAGTTTATATTACAGGACTTGTGGAGACATTATTAATGGACGATCTTTGTACAAGACATGTACAAAATCATGTAAACACCTAATTATCATCAGATTGTTAAAGTTTGATCGTTATATTTGCTTAAAGTTAGTTGGACCTACATTATATAGTACATACCATATCTATTTTTTCTTCAATTGAATCTGAAAGACAAGAACAGTGATTAACTTATGCTTTATGTCAATATTTTGTTATATAATTAAGTATATGATTGAACTTTGGTGTGTCAGAATTATAAACAAAGTACTTTAGCACAAGCTACATGAAATAATCAGCCAAAATGGGTGGATGTGCATAATTTATCGACAAGGTATAGAAATAACTTACTCTATATGTTGTTTTGATTTAACAAATATTTAGACATTGATTAGATAATATGGAGAAGTTTCCGGCCTTGTGGAAGGGTAGGTGAGTACTGGTTATAGACAATGGTCCAGGAAAGCTAGGTTAGGTGCGCTGGACGCCATGAAATGACCTAAATTGTGTTGATACGGCGTTAACTCCAATAAATAAATAACAAATATTTAGACAGTAAGGTTGTATAATTAAAGGGTAACCTATCACTGCCGTTTATATTATATAATGTCGTTATAAATGGGCATCATGTAAGAAATAGAGTGAAAACGTGCGTGCGTACAATGGGGTATTTATTTACATAAATCAAATGAAACATATTTGTATGTCTTATATACAAAATTTGATGTACCAGACAACCTTACGATTTGTATAAGTGTACAGCACAAAGCAAGAAACAATATTCAATAATCAAGTGGATTCATCACTTTATCCCACATATCTACAATTAGACAATTATTTCGTAGCACTGTAATATAATTTAAATTTGTGTATTTAGCGTTTTATAATTTCTAGACACCCCTACGGTCAGCTAATTCAGTGACGCTTCTTAATAAGAATTTTCACGTCGTGATTTTTTTAAACATTTGTGGTGTTTTGTGATAAGATATATGTAGTAATCAAGTAGGACAGATATAAGCCGAGGGCGAAGGATTATGCTTAGTACTTGGCGTAAAACTTATGATCAGAGATCTTAGCTTATCCATGAACAGTGAGAAGAACAGCTGGCCGCTGCTATATGACTGTCGAAATGCTGAAATGGCGCGTACAACACTATCACTTATAATAAACGATTCTGTATTTGCAAGTATACTGACCGACACTTGTTATATCCAGACATTGTTCGATGATCTTTTTACTGCAAATAGAAATATAATTGAATCATTTCCAATAGATTTATTTATATGAATTGAAGTTATGCGTTCTCACATAATCATATAGCATATTGTCACATGATCATCAGAATGTAAACAAAACACTTGTTTTGTCAAATAGTTGCACAAAAAATAGAAAAATGCAAAAATAGCAAAACCTAACTATTATATTCCTCAGTTAGAAAACTACCATATAGACTAGTTGTTGTAATTATTAACAATATGATAATAGTTCATGCAAAAAATCTAATTTGCCGATCTAATTTGCTGACTCAGATTTTGTGCAGGATGTTTGATAATAGCTAAGTGGTAGTTTGTATTGGAATATTAATTCAATAACATCAAAATACGACATTTTCCCTAGAAAGATGCATAAGTGAAAATTGTTATGTTTTTACCGTATCAGTTGCTACAGGCTCTTATACTTAATATTTATATATAAGGATACAGGGGTCCTCTCTCAGTCAAATCTTATTGATACATCTGACATTAAAAGGTTGGATGCATTTTGTAAATTAAGTTGTTTTCTCTCTTTTTCTCTCTTCCTTTATACTTAGAAATCAGTTAAATAAAACATTCATTTTCCCATCATCTAAGCAGAATGAAATACTTTTTACAGTTTGAAAAGGTGCTTACCTGTCTGATAAAGACTGCAAACATACTTTAAAAACTCCTTCGGTTAAAGGTACACTTGTTGTTGATCCAAAGAAAACACCATTTGATTTGCTGTCAGCATCCATTGTTGGTCCCTCCACAATAATATCAGGATGAACATATCCAAGAAAAATATCTGGACTAGAATCAAAGTATTAGTTTAATAATAATGTTTGTTAAAAATGAATGAAACTTACGAATGAGTACTGTTTTTATAGCGCAGAACACAAATAAACATACTTTATTAATGTATTATGCCTTTTTTCACTATGAATTGATTGTCAGAAAAAAACAGCCAATATTTACTATAAAGTAGATCGTTTTGCTAAATGCGTTTTAAGTATATGAAATGTAACATTCTTAATAAAATTTTATACACGATTGGTAGGTTTATAACAAGAATAACCATTGGTTTTGAAAACAGTAACTTTTGCAACCAAAAACAAACTTGGATGCGCTGATAATATACTTAACCTTAAGCAATGTTGTTTTGTTGTACATTTAATATTGTGAAAAAAACAAATCATTAAATTATTTTAACAGGTATAGAATGAAAAATCATTCTGAACATTGATCATACGTACGCTTCCTCTTGACCAGGTTTAGCAACAAATTGATATGGTATTACACACGTCTGTCGTACTAAACATTGAATCTCTGCTGGAAGTCCTAGTTGCCCCACGTAAAACTAAAAAAACAAAATAAGAATAGTTAATATCATAATATAACTATGATAATTGCTATTTGAATTCTAATAGTGCGCGATTACTAAGAATTATGTATGTTTAATTATTTAAGATATCGATTTAGGATGATTTAGAATTACAAGCTAAAAATGATTTGTTTTTAGATGAATTTTACAAATGGCTGCTTTATTTTTTGTTGGGTATGTATAGCTTAAGCTATGACCGTGATCTAGTTTTTACATTTACCAGGTCATGATTAATCTGGTCCAATTGATAGTTGAACCAGTTTAAGAGCCAAAGTTGAAGTTTGACAAATAGAGATAAATCTTTCATACGTGCAGATGACGGTTTTAATTCACATCAGACATACATGTTAAGTTTAGAGGTAAACGTGATTAAAAATTTTGTTTTGATACAAACATCAGTATGAACATGAAATGACAAATGTCTTATGTTTACTTACCGGGGTTTGTACTTCGCCACCAAAGACAGCTTGAGGAGACACCACTTAAATATACAATTCAAAATATGAGGAACGTAACAATCAATGGTAAAACAGGCTTACAAATTCGAACAAGTTTCTTTGAAAAATACATTCAACAACAAAAATCAATTACGTTAAATTTCAAAAATATTTATGCTGTTCAATATCTTGTTGAACCAATTGTTATATTGATGAAAACACTCGTCTTATACCTTCAGTATCAATTCGTTATTCATTTTCAACAGAAGTATTTTGACAAAAGTTCAAGTTAAGTTTATGCTTTATGGCTACTTCTACGAACCACTTCCCTTGCTATACAATATGTTGTTGTGTATTAGATGTTTTAGCAAATTAATACTTTCTAAAATTTGCAAATACTTTTCGCAATTGTCCGAGGAGATGGTATATTATTGGTCAGTAAATTAAAGTGTTGCAACTGATATTTGCTATGTACTTTCTACCATTTAAGCGCTGCAATAAAATCGAAAAACATTATCCGTTGATTAGCTAAGTTGTTTGATTGGTTTGTTTGAGTTGATAATAGTAGCTTTTCAACTAATGAAGTAGTGTTTATTTGCACACGTTATCGAATGAGTTAAGTGTTTTTGGAAGAGCTCTCTTGGCCTTACCACTGATCCAAGTGCTAGAATTCACGTTATACAAACTATTTGTTTTATTATATAACGCAGATAAAAACGTGCAACCAAAATCTGCATGACATTGAAAACTATACTACATATACCTGTTGTACAATTTTCTCCTGTAAAACCTCTTCTACAATAACATAATGGTTTAACTGGGTCATGTCCATCACAGAATCCACCATTGTGACAGTGTAATGTTTGACAACCTTTCGAGTCTACAATGTACAACATTTACGTTAAGTCAAGGTAAACAATAGTTTTACAATACCATTAAAACTACTCTGAATTTTCGTTTTATATCATTATTACCTCTTTTACGGACCATTATCTTTGAAGCCTTATCGTTTTTCTGTTATAAAGTTCGGTATTCATCTAGATTCCGATTTGCAGATATACTGCCGCCTTCCGGCAAAGAACACACGTAATTTTAAAATAATGTTACTAAAACAGTTTACTAAATTTGCAATTAATAACATTCTTGTAATGTTGGGTCATGTTTGTGACAAAGAACAGTGTATTATGGATAATCTGCATTCACTTAAAATCCTAGTTTAAACAATGTGGATATAATGTTATAATTTTGCCAAATGCTTACCAATTTTCTCTGTGTTATTCAAGTGAAATGATGTAATAAAATTTAGGTTTAGGATCAGTATATCTCTGTGAAGTTTTGACTTTATTTTCAGCAATAAAATATATCTCTATCGAACTTTCATTGGCACATCAATTAGTAAAATCAAATAAGAGGGACATTAATTACTCACTTGCATTAGTTGCTCCTACAACTGTTAGATCGAAACAACGTCCTTCTCCATTTTTGTCACTATTGATAGAATGGAAATGTACAACAAGCAAATATGATATAAGTTACTTATATTTCGGATACTGTTGTAAAGCTGATCGCATGGTCAATCATTTTGTTTTATTCCAGAAGAAATAAATATGCCACCCGTATTTCATTAACAAAATATTGACCACAACTACAAATATTTTGTTACATATCACACTGATTAGAAACCTACGTGCAAGACAACATAGAACAATACATGAACATTGTATAGTGTATATTCGTCTATTCAGATATAAGTCTTGCAATTGCTAAAATTGTTATTTAACATATTGATGGACAGAGCCAACCATTAACAAACACTGCATACCTTTCGTATAATGCTAATCAACAAGACTATTTGAGAAGTTTAAAATTAGCTATGCTATCTCTTCAATCCTCAATTTTTTCATGTTCATACTATTGTATATGTACTTATTTGATAAATAAATATTGTTTAAACTAAGACTATTTTGTCAGCTCTTATGTTACAAGATGTTATTCTCAAGCCAGTGAATAGAATCACTTTCAATTGAGAATAAAATGAAATAAGAATACCTATTAAATTTTATATAATGCTTTCTCGAATATCAATAATACATTTCAAAATAATATATATTGTTTATATATATATTATATGCTTCTTTTCTAGTAAATAAATGTGACAAATCATGCATTTAAAATACAAGCTGCTGTTGCTAGACAATTTTAGGATGAAAACAGAATACTATCATCGTTTACTTACTTGCCGTAGGTAATCACCGTACAAAAACGTCGTGTAGTATTTACATCCTTCCCCTCAGTAACAATAGAAATATCTGCAGTACATGTATTTATATTTCCATGTCCATCAGGTGACTGACATTTCGAATAAATATTGTATATAGCAAACTCATCGTCTTTAGTGGCCACTAAGGTCATACTGAAGTAATGATAGAGATTATAGATAATGACAATACAATTAAAGCTAATCCTACATGTGACTAACTTCAATATATGTTTCGATCAAGACAGTTATCTATGATGCTTAAACTCTGCTTTGTTATAACAGTTGACGCTTACAGGGAGAAAATGTATAAATATCAACATAAGTTATTGCGTTCATTTTGTAAAATACTTGAGCATTCAAACTATTGAGATGATCATAAATTTGATGGATCTGCATGATTTGATACCAAACAATAAGGAAATATTAGACTAGCATTTAACACAAACATGGGTATTTACCGCAACAACGATCGGTATGTATCTCCTTAAATAACAGGACAGTTATTAACATTTAGCAAAATGTTCTTGCTGGCATCAATCCAACTTTAAATTAATAGTTAGATATTTATTATATGAAACGTATCATGATTTTATTTAATGTTCATTTCTTGACATTATTTTGACTATTACCATAAAAATATATACTTTTAACCAAACTTGGCATGCACTTACTCATCATTAATAGTAGTTTCACCATTAGTTATATGATATAATATATGACATGATTCTCCTTCTACACATTCTACTTCGGCATTAGTTGGAAGACTAGGTTCTATAAAATGGGGTAAATTCTGGAACAAAATATTACAAATATGTAATCATCACTATATATATAAAATATATAGAATTATGACGAACTTAGATGTTAATCATTGAAATTTAAAAAGTTTATTTAATAGGTGTATTTGCTTATAGTTTTAAACCTCCTTAACACGGTATCTTTGAATGTATTTTTAGCATAATTCAGTATACAACAGAACTCGGTTCATATTTACTATTTTGATATACTAAACTATATTCCGACACTTTAATGCAGAGAATATGATTAATTTAGAAATAAATGACAACAGCATTCACGTACCTTTTGTCCATATAAAGAGGAAACATCTGGAAAACATAAAAAAACGTCGTGTTTAACTTATAAAATGAGTGGTACACAACAAGTGTAAGTCAAACAGTTCGTACACATACTTAATTGTATATAAATGGAGTGGTGTGTAAAGCACTATGGTATAATCATTGAAAATCTTATTTGTCAAATGATACTAACATCAGAATTTAAAACAAAAATACCTGACATCGAGTTGGGAAAGAACAAAATGCAACTATTCGGATAACCGATTTAAATTTACAAATGAAAAACAGAAACATATGTTCCTTTTATTAAACCATAATTAACACCAACTAGTGTAGTGTTTGAACGTATGGTTCAACTTCATTGCATGAATCTTAAATCATAGTGTCATTACTTCTGGTATGCGTGACTAGTTTTATTCAAAATTGCATTTGTCCTAACATGGTTGGAAAACACTGGTCATTAATGATATACAATATAAGTTATACGTACCGGTTACAGCTGTTATTTTAACACATAACTCATCTTGATTCATTCTAAAAATTGACAAACATATCAGTTAAGTTTTATAAAACAAAACATTGTTATTTGAATGCGTCAACATTTTATTACATTATTTAGGATGATACTCGTCAGAGTACTGAATTAGATGACATTATCCGATAAAAATACCCACGACAAGTATGAATAATGGACATATTAGAAATGGGAATTACAAGGTTCTTGATTAATTTAAATTACTAAACTCAAATTTTAGTACACTGCTACATGTATATTCCATCTACGCATACTTCGTCGCATTTATTAAGTTTCCATTTGTAAAACAATTATGCTAAGCAGAGAGAATATCCTATGGTGGTATAATTAACCATCGTCTTTGTATATACCAACCCTGCGTTCAGTAACTACTGTTAGCTAACGTTACGGGTACGGGAGAACTCAACCCGAAGACAACTCAACCCGTGCAATACTCAACTCAAATTTCGGACAACTCAATCCGTTAGTAGGAGATTTAGTTGTCTCGGATTGAGTTGGCTATGTGTTGAGTTGTTCCGACACTTCCAATACGGAACGTTTTGGAACGTTCAGGGTAATTGAACACGTTGCAGTTCCTGACACTCTTCATCGTAATAACCAACTTCACACATAAACAACCATAGACAGAAGCTGAACTTTACGCTGAACTCGATCCAAGATGCAGCGAAATCACCGTAAAGGTGAGTATTATTGTTTGTTTTAAGAATGTAAACTAACCCATCTTCGTCTAAAGTTTGTAGGCAAACATCAAACGTTCCCACTTTCTTTGATATTATTTGAACTGACACCATGAAGTTTCCATTGTCATCAAATTTGCTTACACGAATACTGTTGATTTGTAGAACATAGCTTACATATCCAGGTGTGATTGTTGAGCTGTTTAAAATAAAAACAATTGAACACCAGTTACATAACAATTGTATTATGAATAACATATTAGTTATTGCAAATCATGCAACTTTGAACAATTTTCACATCGAAATGTTTAGTTTAATACATTGTTCCTTTAATAATACCCTTCCTTCATTTAGAACATCGATTTTCATTGTCCTTCTAATATACTTTAAAAGTTCTTGTCATAGTTTTTATACTTGAATGCAGTGTTTCACGGTATGCAAATATGTATAGACATGAAAGAACTAAATGACAGGTTCATCAGTTGCTGGATCAAATAAACACCATATTATGTTCATGTATTTATCTGCAAGAAAACATCCTTTATTAATTCATACCTTTTTAATTAACAATGACACATCAATGTATCAAAATATTGGTTTAAGACATACTAAAGCAAGGATATAACACGCAAGAAGTAAAAACAAAAATGGCTCTATTAAATGGATAGTTGATCAATACCAAAACAGAAACAGTTATACCTTGTTGATATCAATGGAAAGTTACATTCCTTATAAACAACACATGTGAACGCCCTTGGTAAGGCAATGCCTGTGAATTGCATCTGGAAGTATATGTGAAAAAACATCAACTCTATATCAATGTGAAACTAATATATACAATAACTGTACAAAATTGGAAACTGCTATTGCCAAGATGTATTTGCGAAAACAAAACATATACTAGATGTGCTATACTAAATGGTTTATTCTGTTAAGAGATAAAATAATTCACTTACTTGTTTATCAGGTTGATTAATAGAAGATTCTGGAAAAAATAGATATACGATATTTAACTTATTTATGTAAAGGAAGTAGGCTAAGCTGCGAAGTTACGACGTTGGAAACCATGGTAACTGGTAACCTTGTCATAGCCCGCTACTCGTTGGTTTAAATCTTACACAATCTACCTCGTTGTTTCCTAGAGCAAGAAACCTAATCCTAGTAGCTGAGTACTAAGACATCTAGGAGTAAACTCGATATCGATTAAGCTAAGTTGTAATATTGATTCAAAATAAGTATTATCTCAATACGTGCACTTGTTGTTATGTCATGTGTAAGTCTTTTTTGTACAACAATTATTATAAGAAGTGCAGTCAAATATTTTCTAGGCTGGTCATTTTAAACACATAATTGACGTCGAATCGTAATGACATTTTCATTTTAATTTTTGCAAGATGTCAACATAACGTTTCTAGTTAGCACTATAAACAAATCGCAACGATATATATTTGTTTTAAACTACATGTATATTAACGAGCATGTGATGGATATGTTTAAAGAAATTTTGCATCGTTTTGTTTGTTTGATAAAGCCTAGAGAGAAATGTGATCATAACGTTATTCTTTAAAATGAAAGTTATGATTAATAATATATAAATGCATGTATCTCTTATGTTAATTAATTCGTGACTGTGGGAATATCTCCTACTGCCGTGGCTCAGTTTGATATATTTTAAAGTAAAGTATTTTAATGTCTACTTACCACAATGTCCTCCCTGGTAACTAGCTGGACATATACAAGTATTTGTCTCATTCAGTATCTGACAGTATGCATTCTGATGGCATGTATTTGTATGACAAGGTCCTGTGGAATAGATATCCATGTTAATTAGTTATAATAACCATCTGATTTTAGTGATATACACACTATAGTTGATGTTAATAGTTACTGAATGGCACACTTTTATTAATTAATAAAACTAAAAGTTAGTCGTATCGAGCATGTCAATGTTAAAACTTCTTACCAATACATGTATACAGTTAATAACAGGAGATTTATTTTAAAACATAAATTCCCATATTTACACGTGTTTATTTATTTGCATAAAATTGTGTTTGTTAGATTATAATTTTTAATTCATCCTCAATACAAATGTTATTAATAACAAACTCAGTAAGAGACATTAAGGTTGAACGTACAAACCCAGACATAAAACCTAACAATTATCATAGTTTAGCTGATACCTTTCTCAAGCCGCAGCCGTGGCGTAGTGGTTAGCATGTCTGACTTCGAATCCGGAGATCGCGGGTTCGATACCCGGTTGCGGTAGGTCATACCCTATACATGATTTGTCGGCCTCGTGGTAGGCTAAGTAAGTACTGGTGAAAGAAAACTGTCCAGAAAACCTATAGTAGGAAGATCTGGCGGTCGTATATATGACCTAAATATGTGTTGAATACGACGTTAAAAAAGATACCTTTCTCACAATATTTTCCAATGTAAGCTGCAGGACAAATACAATGATAGTTTCCTTCTGTTTCTAGAAAACATTCTCCACCATTCTGACATGGATCATTTGAACATGGATCTGAAAGAGGGGTTACAGAGAGTACATATTGAACAAAATTTATTATTGATAGAAAAACTTTGGCGTTGTCCGCAATAATAATAAATGTATAATAAATACAAATGTATGTTTGTTTAGAATGTCATTAACTCAATGAAATGTTAATGTAAGGTAGAGAGCGAACATCTTAAATGTACATTGTAATTGTCAACACATAATTTCTGTTTTAGAAAAATTGCGAAATTCATTTTGAAAGTGGATAATAACGTATTGTTCATAGTAAATATGTTTATACGATAAAGTTAGCGAATAGTTACCGGAGTTAGGTGGCACAATGTCTAATTCAAACTTTCTAAGTTCAAAGTTTCTCCATCTGAAATATTCAAATATTCACTTGTATTTTTAAACTATCCATACAATCAAATAATAATCTAAACAAATAAATCAATTGACATGAGACGATAGAACAATCATGCATACAGTCTATAGTATAGATTTATCTATAGTATTACACACGTTACCTATACTACGTGACATTTTGTGACCAATATAAATCCAACCATTAAATTAGTTTCTTTCCATAACATAACTACATCACACTTTTTCGGAGTACAAGTCGTATTCTAGGTCACGCGTGATTTTGTACTTTAAACAATGGACTTGCCCACTAAATTGGTGCATTAGCTGATGCATAAACAGCATTTTTCTGATTTTAACATATCACTTTGATATGTAACATTTATTTGAAATAGTGTGTATGCACATTGTAAATTATATATAATGATATGTTGATAAATTAAGTGTTTACAAACTAATTAAACTATAAAACTGTCAACAAAGTTAACCCCTAAATATTGATCTGTAATAAAACTGGTTATATTTATATACGCAATGTTTATGTGGACGACTTGTAACAAGGTGTACAAACCCTATTCCATTAGTAATCATAATGTAGATGAACTATTGTGAAAATAAACAAATAGTTATGTTGTTAGAGATTCAATACGTTTTTTTTTTACTTTTTCAAAATGTCCCATTGTTTTTGGATAGCTCGTTTAGGATAACTTGAGACAAACGACTCGGTTTGTTTACATATTTTGGACTCGGGTATTACATAAAATAGAGAGGTCAGCTAACTTTGTGATATGAAAGTATTAACCATGTCTAAATGCATGGAACGTGTGTTCTCGTTCTAAATTTAATACATCAAAAACACATTGATAATAGTCGATAATTACGTGTACTGTACTTAGATTCACCTGTGTATAAAAATGATATCATTGTGTTTTGTCTCAAGTTATCCTAAACGATCAATACCTTCGACATAGTCTACGGGTTTCTACGTTTTCGCACAAATTGGTTAAAGAATAACATTTTTGACAATGAGGTCAAATAGCGATACAAAGAAAAAAGTGTGTTATTTCGTACACAATAAATGAAAACAAAACATATACTTACGATGACTGGAAGTAAAGTGTGCTCAATCCAACCGTTGAAAATTCTAACAAAGCTTCCGTTACACACACTGATCCCATTAGATTGGTTTGAATAACACGTACTCCGTTATTTGTTGAACGAACATCTTCGCTGGAATAAGATACGCTGAGTCTGTTATTATATACATGTTAGTTTGTGTTTAAGCTTGCATAAAACAAACAAAGAAATTTTAAAAAACAAACGGCGTAGAATTAGGAGACAAGCATGTTACAAACTGCAAGTCAAAGTGAATTAACAAATATCTGCATGATGTGCAATTTATCATTGTATGCACATTGCATTTCCGGTTTACCATACATATGTCCTAAAATAAATGGATTAGTATTGTTTATATATTTCTTTTTACTCAATTTTAGAGTGTGTTTTACGTATTTACTGCAGTATTGATAATTCATAAACTTCATAAGAACACTAATTAAGTCAGAACTTAATCAACTGTACATATGCATTATTTAAAGCAACTATGATTCATTATAATGCTTATAATCTAGATTCAAATACAAGTAGATAGTTTAAAAGAATTTACACTATATGATTTAAATAATCAAAAACATATTACACCAAATGTCCAAAATACTACACAATTTACAAAATCTTTAAGTTTTATCAAAGGTAGATAATTTGTATGCTCATGTATAAAAATAAATAAAAATGTGTTCCGCGCCGATCCAGCATACGAATGGGAAACTACCCCAAACAAAGTAATTTATCTACCGTTCGTTTCACATAAACGCCAGTCATAAAATTCCAGTGGTATGTAAAAATATTGACTATAACCTGACACCCAATCATGAAATTTATCAATTATAAATCCAGTATTCGAAAAGAATAACTTTGTTGGTGCATTCATTTTTAACGCTTACGAAAACACAACCGATTGGTTTTTTTTAATCTGACGAACACTGTTCTTGTGGCAAATTTTTGCTTTTTTAACCGATGGGGGGGGGGGGTTCTCATACGCTGCCAAGAAAATATTTTCATTTGTTCAAAAGAATGTGTTTTTATAAGTAAATTTGGGTATTACTAAAGTCAGCATAGACAGCTACGTCAAAAATGTAGCTGCATACAATAGTTTTTAATGCCGAACTTAGAATTAGCATGATATTAACCTACAATAAACGTTTGTTGAATTTGTTATTTTTTTCCTAGAATGTGTGACCACAATATTTTTTAACTCCTACTGTTAACTCCTTTGAAAATAACTAAATTTTATTCCAAATGAGTTTTTTCCACTAACACAAAGATACATGTATACTTACCATTTGGTATTATGAAGTGACGTATATAGTAACAACGAACATGTTTCATTTTGTGTACACTTCAAACTTGATCCTTCAGCTGGTGTTGGTGATATAAATGTTGTATCGATCTATTAAATAGCATGGTATATGATTATAAGATATATATTGCTTTGTCATGATACAATGATGTAACTGTTCTCGTTTCTGATAAGAAGATTCATCTCTAATTTAGATACCAAGGCGATTTCCAAATGATTAAAGTCGTATAATTGTAACATAAACGCAACCTCAAATCCGGTAATGCTAGTTAAACTCAGGGCGAGTAATATCCGTAAATGAAGTTTGGCGATACACTTAATTTTCCTTCAAATGGGAGAGTTGTCTAGTAGATTGAAAACTAGTTATTTATTGACGTAGATTCCTGATAGTTAGACACAGGTTGGAACAGTGGTTCAGTTGTGGGGTGCGCTTAGAGATCGAGAGGTCTAGGGTTTCCACTAAGGGCACTGCTAATTTACTTGAGCAAAAAATTATCCTAGTGATTCTACTCTACAGTGAAAATGGTTACAGACATACAGTGAGAGATTACTTTCTTAGAGGTGATTTTAATAATCATGGGTTATCGAAACAACGAATATGTTTATTGTTTTGTACATTTTTGTGTAACGGTTATCGTACAGGATTGTTAAGTCGGATGAACATGTATATTATTGCAGACATTAAACTGAAATTTAACTTTCAATTTTTGAAAAGACAATATCAAAGTCAGACTTTCAATTGCGTAAATACTTACATTAGCTGTATTTTGTGAACCTGAAAATAAATTAAAAAAAACTAATGTCAAAAAGAATAAAACCATTCTCGAAAGATTTGAATATTGTTTTCAAATTTTATCCGACTGGAAACAAATTGTTGAGAAAATACATACTTTATGATGAAATACGTTATTTTTTATCATTCTAAAGTATATCAGATGTTCTATCACATGTTATACAAATAAAACCTTACCACTGGTGACGTACTTTAACTCATAACAAACGATCGTCTTGAAAGAACTGGAAAGAAACAATACATTACAAGTAAATGGCGAGCACAGTATTTGAGATTTGCTATTTATTTAACCTATAAGCAAGCGTCTGATCATGTTTGTGTTATACGCTGTACTAAAAGAAAAATGATTTCATTTATTTTATTGCAAATAATAATAATATGTTATCAGATGGTACATCTCGGTATGATTATTTAGCTTATCTTTTAGCTTGATTTTAAAACACATTTGTACCACTTAAAGTAGCGGCTTTTACCTAGACTGCATCATATACCGGTGACTGTATTTACTTTGTGAACACTGATAAAACGAACGTTTTTGTCAAAGGAAGAGGATGATCCTCCAAAGTAAGGAGACCGAGTAAATCGGTAGATCACTTCAAGCTAGTCTGTCAATTAATTTTAATCTTAGAGCTCAAATTAAGTCAGAATCAGACTTAAAATATTTTTCTCGCTTCAATATTAAAATCATACATCGATCAACTTTGTGATTTATTTACAAACTCTTTGGGGACTATTAAGGGATTAGGGGTTACACATAATTCACTAGAGTATATGCCTGGTTGAGTCTAAACAACTGATTATACAGCAATACATATGGATTGAGTTAGAAAAATCGAGAAAATAGAATATGTTTACTTTTTCATCAGCTTCCGGTCCGCAATCTTTGTTGTCTGCTTCATACAGTGCTACATGACAGTGATACCGGCGCAAGCGGGACCGAAAAGTGTTAATAACTTTGCAAAGTTGTTTAAATTAAAGACAGTGTATTTTGAGTTGCATGCCCAGTCATTTAGTTGTAAAAATGCTTATTAAAGAAATAATGTTTACCTGATGGTAGCTGTGATACAAATATAGTTTTGATCTTTGTCTGCTATGTTGGTTGGTATTTCTATTTCTACTGAATATATGTTTGTTACACCAACAAAATCATTAGAAAGTTTAGGTGCGGTGGTTACTCTTGTTGATTTTAACTGTTCCGTTGTTTTACCTATATTTACAGTTGGTACACCCCTGTAAGAAATCAATCGTATGAAGATCACTTCTATTATTTTGTACCACGACTAACATATTGATTATATCCGAATACAGACACATTAAACAAATAACGTTTGAACTTTGTTTAAATTCTACGTTTATATGCAAATCGTATTGTCACCAACTGCGGGTGTCTTGTTCATTAAAAACCTAGCATGCATTATTTGATAATTTATAATACGCTGACGCTACTTTAACCACGGCGTTAGATAAGTTGGTAATTTGTTTAACAAAGTAATTATGTTTTGTCCAAGCATATAATTATTCTTTTATAGTGAACACACTATGAGCATTTAGAAATGGAAGGACTAGCGTAATGTTAACTGCATACAGACGATAAGACTAGACATATGAGTCGTGTAGTCTTTACCCTGAAGCTGATATAGAATATTTTGTGGAAGATTTGCACAACCATATTTATCACTATATAACACACTGTATGTTTGTCATTGTTGTGAACAATGAAATGATTTTACACAGTTTATAATTATAAAAACTTATTATACCTTGACTTGTGTGCTAGATAGAGTCTCAACGTACATGGAACATTTGCTACAGTTGAACAGATATACTGACTTCTGTTTGCAGGTGATGGATCAACAAATTGAATACCTGTCTAAAACGAAAATAAATGATATATAAAACACGTTGATCTTGATTATGAAAAATGAAACTGAAATTAAAATATATTACTGTAAGCAAACACTCAGAGACTAAAACATGTATGTGTAGAAAAAAAGAAAATAATATCGCCGTTGTAAAATAGCTCAATATATGCAAAACAAATGTGTATCATCAATGAAAATCAAACACGAACAATAAGGATTGACATATTTTTGTCGGACTTGTCATTTATTAATAATAACTGCTTTTATAATCGATCAATATGTACTTTTTGTATATCGTTTATTTTGCATTCATGTAATTGATACATTAAATATATAAACATCCAACAACAGATTAATGATATCTACATGTATGATGTATACGTCTAAATAATATGATTAAAATGTATTATGAAAAAATAATTGTGCTAAATTAAGTGATTCCATATCATTAAACCAATACAAATGAAATGCGATCTAATATATTGTAATTAAACCACACTAACTAATAAATCAATTCAAAACAGTCTCAATTTATTATATATTTATTAGCAAATATCATTCCATTTGAAAACAAATATATTAATTAATTTCATCTTGTACTCACCACGTTCAAGTCGCCAATGGCTGAAATGTGTAAAGTAACAGTTTAACTGTATACATTTGCCGTTATGCATCATGAATTACAGCAAATTGATAAATGGTTGTTTAGGTTTTTTATTTCACAAAGTATAAAATCTTAACCGCCACTTATATATTATCTTAAACAATCAAATAAAGAAGAAGAATTCGCGACAATGCAATAAAAGTATAATGTAAATCCTTAGTGGTTAATTTAAGAAGGCCTAAAGTTTCTATATTTAAACCATTTCGCGATTAAGATTTTCATAGAGCTTGGTCTAGAAATTATTTCTACGGCAATTCTCCCTCCTACCAATGATTTTTAATTATGTAGGGCAGTTGTCAGTCACTGACGAAAGTATGCGCTTAGTAGTTGGTTAACAGCTAAATCCAGAGATTAAGCCTTTCCAGGAGGAGTGAGTAGGTTGACTGACCGCCCGTATATGACCTATACAATGTGTTGCTACAGCGTTTAACCCAACAACAACAAACAAAGTAAAGTCAATGAGTTGTTTGGAATTTTGTGTTGGGAAGTTCAACTACTTAGTCAAAAGTGCATGTTTTCCCAAATACAGGACTTCGTCTCGGAAAGGTATTTCTATCATTAAATCCGTATAACAAAACTTAAGTTTGCTATTACTTACGTTGGCTACAGTTAACATCCGTATCGTATCCCTTTAAACAATGACAAACTCCACCAGTAGTACACAAACCTTTACCAAGACATGGGTCATTGAAACATCCCTCTGAAAATGGAATGTTTGTTTGTGCATTTTGTATAAGTTTTATGTAGTTTCGGGAAACGATATGAAGATTGGTTTGACACGACTACAAAAAGCTTAGTTTTATCATAAACGATAAATGGATGGGTCGAAAAAAAGCTTTATTGGAATAGATCAACGCTTAACTGATGCTTTATTTTAACTCACAAGGGATGTCGCAAATATTGCGAGTTTAGTTGTTTGAACGTACCGTCCATACGATGGGTCTTAAAAATCCTTTATATATCGGTTCCGTTTTTACCGTTCCTTGAACGGTTCTTACGCTATATAAAACTGAATGTTCTCTATAGACACGGTAGTTCTTCTTTGTTGCAAATATGTGCTAGATTAAAAGAAAATATAAATAAAATTACGTTACTTAGATGGTGTGTTTGTTAATTATCAGACCTTTGCCAAAAAAAAATATCAATAAAATTTTAATTTTGAAATACAACAAAATGTCTACTTTACCTGCAGGGCATGTTAAAAGCTCAGGGGATGCAAGTTCACAGGAATCTGTAAATATCATAACAAATATATTTCTTACACGCACCAAGAACAACAATAATACATTGTAACCATTTAACTCGTTAATTGATACTTTTTCCCCGAAGTTGTGTCCTTTAGATACCCATTGAGTAATAATAAGATATACAAATGATAATGTATAAGGCATTTGCACATGTTGTTTATAATAGTGGTGACCTATCATGAAATGTTTCTTGTAAAACATCAACTGTCTGTGTGTTGCTTTCTTTAAGCTTATGAATAGGTCGATGGAATTTTCCATGGCTAAAGATTGGAAAATAATTATCTCTCCATTACTATAATGAAATGAATGAATGGAAACAATCTATTGTCGTATAATGAAAAAATAAAATAAATGACAAGATGGCCCCTCCTGTATTTTAAAATCCGAGTTGGAACAGCAGTTTTGAACGGTATATATATGTATATCTGGTACTACATGCTACTATGGCATACAACAGTCCTTAATCAAGCAACCAGCTTATACTTAATTAATAATTTATGTATACTATTGTATTGTGAGGAAAACAATAATATTTTGTAAATGTAACAGAAAGCAATATTTAATTTAAAACTTGGTAAAAAAATGAGCTATACCTTTAGAACAATTAAATGTTTCATCATATCTTTCATAGCAATCACAATCAAATCTATGTATACCATCTTTACATATACCATGATGACTACAAGAATCTGGTTTACAATCATCTATGTCTGTAATATAAATGGTAAGAAAGAAACTACGTAACTGAGCAAAATAAATTTCGTCATTGACACTCTCCGTTCCGAGGCAGAAACCATGCAGGTTCTTGTTCTATTTTGTCTGTGGCGTCACAATAGTTTAAAAGGCTAAAAACACTCTCCTTTTGTCTACTTGGTGGTGTTGAAGGTATGTGTCTTTTAACAAAATTTTCAAAGATTCTAATTACAATCGATGCGACATAAGCAATCAAAACAGTTGTTAACACAAAATGTAGATGGTTTTAAACAAGGACTATTAGTAGAAACAGCATGCTCGACTATTCGGGATGCTTGAATAAACAAAAATATAATATGCAACAAACATTCATAAGTAACAAGGGGGGTAATTTTGTTTCAAATGAGCAATAGAGTTATGAATCTTATCATACATCATATGGGTGATGATGAGGAACATATATTTGCAGTTTTAAGTAAATGCCTTAAGAAACTTAGAAGTTACAGTAAAAATATAATGTTCTAAAGACAAGTTTATGTTCGAAAAGGATAAAATTCTGAAAAAATGTATTTGGAGTTATGAACCTGTCACCTGAGATGTGATTGATAATAAGGAACATATACTGAAATTTTAAAGTTTATACTGGGTTTAACGCCGTGTCAACAATGTTTTAAGTTTTTACGGCGTCCAGCGCACCTAACCTAGCTTTCCTAGACCCTTGACTATAACCAGTACTCACCTACCTTTCCACAAGTCCAAAATGTCTCTATGTAACATATGAACGGGGGAAAATTGACACTATTGGCAAGTTTTATGTGAGGGTATAAACTCCCGGATAAGTTAAGAACCCGTACCCCCAACAGGGACACTGGATTTAAAATCCAGGTGCGCTACAAACTGCGCTACCAAGGCGGGTTAATAGTTAAATGGTTACATTATATTGTACAAGTGATAAATAAAATGTTGTAGTTTAGTACTCACTCGTATCACAATTTGTTCCTGTAAATCCAAGGTCACAATCACAATGATATTTAGTACGACGAATTGTGCAGTTTCCATGAACACAAGGCTTTGTGCTACATGACAACTTCACTGTCAAAAGACATTTATGCATATTTGTTTTAGTTTTATCATATTTATTGTTTAATTGTCTTGTTTTTTTATATTTCAGATTCAAATTGTATTTGTTTACAAGTATAAATATATCATCTATATCGTTTATTCATGTATTGGTTTTACGCCGTTCTAACATAGCTATGGTCATTGTTTGGCGGCAAGCGCATCATGCCTAGCTTTCCTGGACCGTTGATTATAACCAGTACTCAGTTATCCTCCAACGTGACGGAAACTTCTCCATATACTTAATCACTTAAAGAAAAAGGCAACTTTTGAGGCAGGGTTTGGATACCTCTGGTGTGACTCAAACCCGTCTCTATTCAAGGAACAAAATTTGGAATTCAAACGCGTTACCATCTGTTACTGGCTATATATGAAATTTATATATATATGTTTGTTTAGTTGTAACTATGGAAAAAATCAAAAGTCAAGGATACTTAATACAAATTTGTAAAAGCAGTCATGTAAATAAGATCGCGCTTATAGATTATTTACATTATATTATCAACTATCTGAATGAATGCCGCCTACTTGAAAGTTTTTGGAATAGGTACAATTTCTGACTCACAAGTGCATTTAGTCATTTCTTCAATTACATGTATTGATTTCATCATGTTAATGTAACTCCGTTCAGTGACGCAAATAACATAAATTGCGCTGTTTTATTTTTGTAATGCTAAAAGGTGATATTAAAATAGTGCATACTTTCTTCACAGAATGTTCCACCGAAATCTTTCGTACATTGACATATAAATGTACCCTGTATCTTGTCACTTATACATCTACCAGCATGAAGACATGGTGCAGAAAGACAAGGATCTACAAATAAATACAGATACGAAAGAAAAAGAGAATGTTTCCCAACATTATTGTATGATCGATTGTTTATAAATTTCACCGAGTGAGTATAATACACATATTCGCAAGAGTGGCAAAGTCGTGCGTAAAAAAGAAAATTTTCGAGATCAAGAGATAAAATAAAAAACTTATTTTCTTATGGACGAACAACTGGTCTATTTTTACTAAGCGCAACGTCCATTCCCCTTCAAAAATGAAGCCATTGATCTTTTTAACTAAACAATAATTTATAGTGTCGTTGTAATTGACAACAATAAAATTTGAGAATCAAATTTGTCCTCTTGATATGTTAATAATCGTCATATAACACCACATGTCACTAATACCCATGAAAAACGTTTATAACTTAAGATGATTTTTGTAAGAGTTGACACTATTAAACATATAAATAATATTACCTGGAGGATGTATAAATGTGTTTAAACAAGCTTCATCTGACCTTTGCCTGTAAGAAAAAAAGCAAACAAAACAAAGGTAAAAGAAGTGTAAAATATAAACAGTAAAACGTTATTATAGCATTGAGTTTAGAACCGAGTTTGCTTTAAAATGTGTACAATAAACTAATTGGCATGATTATTATTACCAGTATTATTTTAAGTTGTAATTTACTATGCAAATTCCAAGCTAACATTAATAGTAGCACATCGAATATTTCTGATGACGTTCTACTTTCATCGGTTAATGTTTGCTTAAACTCTGGTTGCACTTATACGTTGGCCTTTTGAGATCATATGCCTTGTATATGTGCTATTTTCTTAAATTCACTTTACACTTATTTTGTTAAAAGTATCAAAAAAGGTAAACATATAACAATCATACCCCTTTGTATCTGTTGCATTCACACAGATGTTGTTCATTCCAAATGTAGGATGTAAAAAAGATAATGTAGCAACGTATATGTTGGTATGATCTGTTCGACCAACATGGCTGATACTGGTTTTGTCAACATAACTCACGGTAAAATCTACCTGTGTCACTTCTCTGAAATTCAAGAGGATTGGGCATTTTAATAACCCCTCATAGCATACAAACACAGTGGTTCTGTGGCCAGATGTACGCTTAGAGGTCGAGAGGTTTAGGTGCAAAGCTTACGGGGGGCTCTGTAAGTATCACAGAGCAAGAAAGTTACGTACAGTTATTCCACTCCGCCCAAATGTAATTGAGTAATGTGAGATAAAACCTGCCTGATAGTGAATTAAATGTTCAGAGGTTATCGTACAAACTTGTGAAGTCTGCTGAGCATGTATTGTTTGCCGATCAATAAAATTCCAGTTACACTAACGATTAAAAAAACTACGCATAATCATCTATTTGAAAAGCAGAATGAAAAAAACATTATAATAGTAACTGTCCTAAAAAACGTGTATTTGAAGTGTATCACTACTTAAACAAATATACTGTTGACGACGTTAAAGCAATTAAACTTACATGTGTGATGAAATATATATTGGCAATAAACAATATGCTCCAATAGAACAATTCACTAGTTGTTTTAACTCTGGGAAGTTGACAAAGTATGGCCTTGTCTGAAATATAATTGATATATAACTTCATTGATTAGATAATGTTAGTATATAAAAATAGGTCTAACAAACTGAGCCAAATAAAGTTCAAAACAGTTTTGCTCCAACAATCATATGACTACAGCGTAAATACAATTTATAAGAAAAAAATTATATCGACTGTGATTTAATTGACATAGATAACCACAGAATAACAAAAACAGCATTGCAATAACATTCTTCAATAGGTATTAGTATACTACTTCATAGTACATAAAATACTGTATACTTGTAAAACGCTGGGTTTCATCGTTCTAATGAACATATGTCTAAACTATTTGACCATCTAGTTAAAGTATAATCAGGAATAAAACAACTCTAGTTATATACTAAACTATTGTTAAGTAAAAGCTTTAAGTATTGAGAATGGATTTCGTTCAATATTTTAAAACCTTTGTCACCAAACAATAACACACGACAATTTCAAACAAATAACATAAACTGCATTATCTTAACCTTCTGTATCAAACGCATATATTCACAAGTTTCACATACAATTACAAGTATCGTGCTGATAGAATTTATGTTGACCAGAATTAATTTGGCATACAAGATATATTCGAAGTTAACATAGATCTGAACATAGAACTTACACAACGCTCACTTTGTAAATCCTGTACAATTTTAAAACAATTAAGTTTGTCATCTCATTATATATAGACAACTGTTACGGTTTAAAGTAGAAATCAATTGTATGCCAGTTAAATACTAATCAACACTTCGTAAAGTTTCTTAATTGTCATATACTTACATTGTCAGCTGTTTTGTTATATATAAATGGATTTTCTGAAAAAATATAAGTACTAACGTATAACTTTCTTGTTTATCGGATTTGTGATTGATCAATTCATCTACATCTATACCTACATATTTTCATCAAACTGTCAGACTTGACATTTCTTGGATGGTGCGCAAGAGAAAGGAGAATTTTAAGTTACATATGAAAAAGTTATAGTAAAAGTAAGAAAATAGATCGGGCAAGAATTAATGCCTAAACAGATAAAAGACAAAAGCAGTAAAGAGATTCTCAGTTCCTTCCAGACTTTACCAATTTGGCTTCCTGGGAGGTACCAGGGCGCAAAGCCCCGACGACATAGCTCAAGTCCTTAGTTTGGAGGCTAGTTCGTAACTGAGAGGGGATCCCCTTAGAAGGTCAGATTAGAAAGCTCACTCTTAAAGTATGCTAAAGAGTGAGCATCAGCAAATGTGGCTGGTAGAAGATTCCATAGAGGAATACTGCGTGGGAAAAAGCTGTATTTATAGCTGTCAGTAGATGTTAAGTAAGGCAGGAACCTGATGTTGTGGTTCGATCTTGGCAAAACCTTAGCTGGAGTTAGGTATATCTCAGCATCTATGTCTACTAAGTGATGAATAATGCGGTAAGGCATGGTCAGCCGGTGTTTCATGCGACGGGAATCAAGTGTCTCCCACTCCAGGTCATTTAACATATCTGTGACACTGCTTTTGTTATGGTATCTGTTGGTGGTGAAACGTGCTGCTCGTCTCTATACCATTTCAATCTTCATGATATGATACTTGTTGTGTGGACTCCATACGGAACAGCGGTATTCAAGGTTGGATTGAACCAGGGAGGTGTATGCTCTGGTTTTGTCTCTATGCTGGTGTTTTGAAGGTTACGACGAAAGAAACCAAGCATGTTGTTACCTTTCTTGGTTATTCTATTGATATGACTTTTCCATGATAATTCTAAATGTAGGTCTATTTAGAAGATGATTCTGAAGTTAGCGTGATGCCTTTCAGATTGTAAGAATACAGACGAGGGGATCTAGCCCTTGTTACACGCTACACTTCATGGGGTGAAAGTCCATCCCCAAAAGGGCTTCCCACTTGGCTAATACATCCAGATCTTCTTGGAGAAGTTGTTGATCAAGGTCTGGGTTCTGTCATGCAGGAAGGACGATATCCACTCAAGTTTGTTGCCTCTGATGCCGTAGTGGTGAGCTTTCTTTAGTAAGCGCTTGTGCGGTACCCGATCAAATGCCTTACTAAAATCAAGAATGAACATGTCAGTCTGTATCCTCTTGTCAAGGGATTGGGCCAACTCGTGTACAAGAGTGATGAGCTGAGTGTCGCAGCTTCTCTTGGCCCTGAAACCATGTTGATAATCATAAAGGATGTTGTGTTTGTCCAGGTGTTTAAGTGTCTGGCTGACTATCATGTGCTCAAGGAGCTTGCAACAAAGGCTGGTTAGGGATACCGGGCGGTAGTTCGCTGGGTCCTGTCGTGCTCCATTCTTGTAAATGGCAGTCACATTGGCTTGTCTCCAGTCTGCTGGTACCCTGCCTTCACTAATTGAAAGATTGGAGCAAGGTGTTCAGCACAGTCTTTCAGTATTCTAGCTGATATACCATCCGGACCGAAAGCCTTTTTGTATGCCTTCTGCATGAATCACGATATTCTGCATGTCATGGTAGGGTGTTCCTGATGGACTGGGTATGTTGCCTGGAGTTTCATGAGTAAAAACTGATGAGCATTGTTGGTTCAGAATGTTGGCATTGTTTCTAGCGTTATTAAATAGTTTCCCATTATCTTTCAGAGGAGAAATGCCGGAGTTATCTTTTCGCAGTGATTTAATATAGGACCAAATTTTTTTCTGTTTTGTTGGTTTACTGTCGTCGGTGGTGTTTACTTCTATTAAGTTGTTGACATCGCTCTGGAATGATTTTCTTTCTAATTTCTGGGTGGCTGCTTTACATTGTCTATATTTCCGAATGTCAGAGTCCTTGCCTGTTTTTCTCATTCTAGTATACAGCTTTGATCTTTTGCGTATAGCTGATCTCACTTTGTGGTATATCCAAGGCTTTTTCTTGTATCCTTCTTTCAGCATTTTCGTTGGTATGTACTTCTTCATTAAAGATGTTAGAGTTGTTTTGAAGATCATCCATAAGGTGTTTTTGGAAGGATTTTGTATGTTAGACATGTTGATGTAGAGGTTGCTTAATTCTTCTCTTAAACCATCATAATCAGCTTTATTATATAAGAAGAGCTTTCTTTTAAGTTGAGGTGTTTTATGTGGTAGTAGACTGGCTTCTATGTATACAGCTTCATGATCGGATATTCCTGGAATGACTTTACAAGTATTAATGAGTGAGCTGTTGTTTGTGAAAAATAGGTCCAAGATGTTAAAAGAGTGGTCAGTAATTCTAGTTCAATCTGTGACTTGTTGTTCTAAGAATCTGTCATTCATCAAGTCAATAAAATGTTGGCTGAGAGCTGGCTTAGATGCTGATTAATGGACACTATTGTTTTCCCAGTCTATATCACCTAGGTTGAAGTCTCCACCTAGCCATATGTGGGCACCCTCAGGGATCCTAGAGATAGCTCTGTCAAGATGTAAAAGGTACTCTGGTTGGTCCATGGCTGGTGGTCGGTAGAATGTACCAACATAGAGATGTTTAGCTCCTTGGATGGCGAGTTGAATCCAAATCATTTCGCAGTCAATGTCAAGAGACAGCTCCTCAGGCTCCAAGCTTTGAAGTCTTTTGTCAACCAAGATGAATACTCCTCCACCTTTTCCCCTTGATCTATCTTGTCGGTAGACAGTGTAGTTGTCGGAAATATCTCTGTGGACTGATGTGATGAGTTGAGCCATGACTCAGTGGCAATGATTATGTCAGCCTTAACACAGGAGCATAGATTTTCCAGAGATGTCTTTTTGCCAACAGTTGATTGGCAGTTTAAAACCAGTACCTTTAAGGGTATATCTTGTCTCTGGTCTTTACTACGTTGAATGTTTTGGTATTCTCTTCTTGACTCCGAGTGTGTAGAGAAGCTCGGGTGGAAGACTATTTCATCATTACAAGTGGTGTTAGGTATTGACCAGTTGCTCGGGAGGCGTTCAAGAGTGGGTGTATTATCCCTGTTTGGTGAAAATGTAGCTCTTGGGTTGGCAAAAGTGATGTTTAACTCATCCGATCTACTAGCCTCCGTATTGATTGAGTTTAGAGGCTCAAAACTGTTGTTGGACACATAAAATGTCAAGTCGAAAAGAGACGAAGCAAAGTAGGGTAGACCACAGCTTACACATTTCCATGAAACATTTGCAAGCCCTGCATACACTTCATTACTCATGCCCATACACTCCTTGTGGTACCAAATGTCACTTGAATCATACTGCACGTCCGGAGTTCCCCATTTGACCGCCTTATGGCAAACGCCACATGGAAACTTTGGTGGCCTAGGCCCTGGGTTAGGTTATGACTCTTGAAGTAAATCATGCAGAGGTAGAGTAAGACTAGTTTCTTACGGTGTACGGGGCCTTTTTTATTTGATAGGTAAGAAGTAGATGTCAGGAGGAGTTGCAGAGATGGTGGTAAGCTGAGAGAATTTGGCGGAAAAAGTGACGTTCCATTATCATAATATGTATTCTTACCATCTGGACTGTCTTTTCAAAATTAGAACTGAAGAGACGAGCAGAACAGCAATACAGTTCTCAAACATGACGATATAGATTCATTTTTTCCCACACCGGAAGTTTACAAAATGTCAGATTCAAAACGAGGTTGGTGAAGAGGGTCGACCAAAAAGTATCATAAGTTACGAATAACTATAACCGGGATTTGATGCTGCTTTCTGGCGCTTGAAAACGATCTTACCTGACCATCTATGTTAAAGATGAAGTGGGGGATAAGAGATAGAGAGCAATAAAAATTAATTTTCAAAAGCGATAGAAGAAAGTGCGCGCACTGCACCGGAAACGGAACCATATCGGAAATTAGAGATATTATAGGTAATACAAAGTGGGTCACATAGCGAGTTGTGAATGAAGGGACTTGAAGCACATGTAATTGCCCCAACTAAAAAATGAAATACGCATTAAATCTCGCGTGTAATCGCAAACTCATAACGTATTCCTTCTAGCCATGGCTTAAGAAATATTTTTAGAATGAAATTATAGCAATTACGGGACGATTTAATTCTAGAAGGAAGATGTAAGTAAAATACAAATACCTAGCATGCTAGGATTAGAAAGGCGAAAATACTTTTTTACGTTTCTAGACATTTAACTTTGAATTAAAACAATGAGTTAACACTCAAAATAATAAAAAAAAATAATGCAAAAAGGGTTAGAAAAAAATGATATATGTAGTATGTTAATATTATTAAACTGCTCTGTCGTTGCAAACTGTATCATCTTACCTTTTACTTCTATTCTAAAACATCGACTTTCTTCTGACTTCTCTCTGGAATAAAAACACATTCAAACAATAATATTGATAATGAGTATTGCACCCAACGTACATTCGAAAGTGTATGTAGTTTTTGAAACCACTTTTTGGCATTTTATACCTGCTATAGTGTTACGCTTTCAAAATACGAAACACTAATACTGACCTTACAGAAATATGACTGGATCTATCTACATAATATCTATCTTAAAGTTTTCTCTTATAAAAGTGCATTCATACAAATCCCACTACCTTCAGACAAAAACATATACGATAACAATGACAGACATTAGAAATACAAAAATACTAGCTTCTCTTATTTCGAATTTTTTCATATCTGTTTTTCAAAAATAAAAACCTTTATATATCAATGCATAAGAACTCAGCGCCCCCAATAGGTTCTTGAAAGGGATATGCAGGCAAATGACTGTGCCAAAAGTATAGAACCCAAACAGTATTAAGGCCGTAAGAGAAATCACTTACTAATAACATTTGTCACTCATAACATTCAACTGAACGAATTTAAACATGTGGCATACACATTGTTGAAAACGAAAGTAGGATATTGAGGGAATCATCAAGCTATTTTATAGATTTGTTATTTGTCAGACTTGCTGAAAGTAACATTTTTATTGGTCGCTTCTAGTCTTTTCAACATTCTTAGGCGGTAAGGATATCTTTTGTAGTAGAATTACACTAATGTTGCTCAATAACAAGCTCTAGTATCTCCTCATCAGTAAATGCATATTTTAACACTAAATATTTTAGCTAACCTGGCCCATGTGGGTCTAGTTAGGAAACTCCCCAAATATTACGAGAAAATAAGAACACATTCCTTTGAATAAATGAAACTTTAAGAAAACCTAATCATGCAAATTGACCTACTTTTACTGTGGCTATAGCTTATTATCATGTAAAACAGTTGTATGATGATAATCCATTTCATGGTTATTATGAATTTGAGCTTAGAAAATTCATTCTTTTTTATGGGTAAATGTAAAATCAAATTAACCTAAAACTGAGTTATGTCCACTGAATTTGGAAGGCGGTATATATACTTAACTTACTGATCATCGTCTAATGCTTTTACACAGATAATATGACTACCAATGTCTTCTAGTGTTGGTGTCCATGATATCACTGATGATTGTACGGTAGGTCTACGGTCATTGTGCAACTGTGAGGCAACTACATTCTCATTGTTGAAGCCACGTGGTATAAATTCTTTTATGGTCCTATATAAAAATAGCTAAACATTTACAGTTGTCTTTTTAACACAGCAGGTCGCAATCCAAGATCTGTTTAATATTAAAACATGTGATTATTCAGTCTGTTACACTGCTGTAGATTATACTTTCAAAAAATACTCACAATTATTTTTGTTAAGATATACAAATGTTGTATTTCATCGTTAAGTATTATATTTTATTAGATCGTAGCTTACTGAATCATATCGTATCGTATTAAAATGTCAAATGTGTGACTATCATAAGTCTATGTTGTATATCGTTGAAATATAGTAAGTTTTGAAATTATAAGTATACACTTATTGATGAATTGAAGTCTATCAAAAAATTATATATACTGTCAAGTGTGTACAGGTGTCGTTCATTTAACCACTTAACATTTGTGTAAGCACAAATGCATATAGAAATCGCTTTATTTGCATGTAGAAATCGCTATATTCGCAAATAGAATTCGCTATATTTGCGTTTAGATTATGTTATATTTAGAATTCGCTATATTTGCATATAGAATTCGCTATCTTTGCATATAGACTTCGCTATATCATTAACAAATGACACTACTTACAATACATATTAGTTTGTTTATTTCATGAAATACACGCGCTTTTAAGATGAGGACTTCACAATTGTGTCTTTTGAAGTTAAAAGTTAAACACATCTATTACTTACGAGCCTTTTGACTCTGCATAAACAGTTGTTTGCCATGTAGCTCCAATATAAACTATGTATAAATGACTTTGCTCTACTGTTGGTGTCACAAATGATGGAGTTTCTAGTTGTGCATTTACTTGGACTACAAACTATAATATAAAACTATTTTGATCTTGAACTAATTGTGATAAGGTCGATTGTGAAAGTTCTGCCAACATTATATACATATATTTTACAATTCTCTTTTAGATTTATCACATTCCATTTGGTTCCTAGTCCCCTAGTTCTGACCTAGTCGGAAAACGTTTATTGCTTAATCAAACAAAGAGGTAGTTTTTTACGTTATTTGAACCAACGAGAAGCTATTGATATCAAAACCACTTGTCACACCTGCTCCTAATCTTTGTTCTTGCAAGTAATTGAAAATGTTTTACTGCAGGTATTTAAAGAGTGTTCCAAAGTGTTCTAGGACAAATTGATGTTTTAGAAAAACGTATCTTACCAGCCACAAATAAGTATAACTTTAATTAATACAAATTTAGTGTGACGCAGTTTTGATTAATACGATGAAAAACTGAGAAATATCTCTAAGTCTTACTTGGCTCATTTTCGAGGTCAATATCAATAGGCTTATGGAATTCAGTCTCATGACTTTTGAAGGGCATGGCATGTAACTAAAGAACTTTATTATATAAATCGAATCTTACTTGAACTGGAACTGTTGATATTGCAAATAAATTTGGCTTCTTATTATCTGTTCCTAAGTTCATATCAATTCTATTGTAATCTGATATTTTAATTGTTACTGGTATCATATCTTTGTCTTTAAATCCATTGGAAGATGATGCATTTATTGTTATGATGCATGTCTACAAATTAGAAAAAAAAAACAATGAAACATTTCAAACAGTACATGATCCCAGTAAATGGGACGGTAGAAATCTGCCTTGAAGTGCCGTTTGCACAAAGTTTTTATATCACAAATCGTGCTGCAGAAATCAATTTAAAGATAACTAAACTAAACGGCATTGTTTTCATTCTTGATGAGAGTCATTGTTAAAGTATCATAAACTGCAATATCACTTTGGTAACTTGAAAATTATTGAACGATGAATTATATAAGCATAATCGGCAATTCTCAATACGAAGGTCCATTTGGGAATGTGAATATGTAAAAAATCAACTTCAAATAAAATAGTTTTAAATGATTTTTTCATTATTATGCATGTATCAGGGATGTAAATCTAATTTTCTGGATGCATAACTATCTTATTGCCAGTGCTATGGCCATATAAAAAGGGTAAGGTGTAGACATTTCAAACATTTCTGACATTCTGTTTTACAGAGCCTTTTAAGTACAAATTTCAATTGTTTACCAATGCATATGCATGCAAATTTAACTCTTTCAGTGGCCGTGTTCTCTGCAATTTCATTGCAAACAACACAGGGGTGGACTGGCGACAGTAAGGGAAATTTAAAATAAGGGTCTAAAATGGCGGTTACGATTTTATCAAAAGTCCGATTTTTGTAATTTTTTTACACAATCATTGGATATCTACTAGGCAATGGACGAAACACTGAAATTCATTTTCTTACTTACTAGCAGGGAGTTATGTAACATTTTGTCAAATGAACCTTCGTATTGAGAATGACCGTAATGTCGTTTCCAAGATAACTTATTTTTGAAGAGAAATTCACACTTTAACAGGAGGACCAAAACGCGATTTCCAAAATGGTATGCATGTGTTACAAGAAATGGATAGCGGCTCAGTTTAGAGCACGCATGTCTACTGCTCGAATGGTTGTGGGTTTGATTCCCGGTAGGGGCATACCTTCGTGCAGTTTGGTCATGGAATAATTATAAGGCTATACTCCCTGTTACCACTAATTCTTAATCATGTAGGGCAGATGTAAGTCACTTTCGGAAGTACATGTATGTGCCTATTACTTAGTTAACAGCTTAATCCACAGATAGTTAGCCTTTTAAGGAATGGTGAGTAGATTAACTGACCGCCCTGATATGACCTATACAGTGGGTTGTTACGGCGGAAAAAACAATGAAAAACAACAACAACAAACGATATTAAAAAAACTAACTTCTTCGTCAACACTTATACCAGTACCAGCTTTGTCATATACACGCCCAGCTTCTCGTTGTCTAGCTGTCTGACATTTTATAATATCTCCATCTTCATCAGTTATTGTTAATTTGATCTTTGACTCAGCATCCATTTTAACTCTAAAATATCCGAATAAGTGTCCATACAGAATAGTTTTAGTATTGGTTTCACAAATTAGACAGCATTACATTGTGTAGTGAGTAGAAGCTTTGCAATTTTTAAATTTATATATATATATATATATATATATATATATATATATATATATATATATATATATATATACCGCATTTGTATAGCGCTCTTTCCATATAGAATATATGTCAAAAGCGCTTCACAATCATATGCATAATTAGGGAAAATACAAGTTTAAATGAAAATGAAAGTGATTAAGAGGTGATAAAATATATAAAAAAATAAACTGAAGAGTAATATAAAACTAAGAATTAGTGATCAATAAAGTGCTAATAGCAGTTTAAAAACAACAACAAAAAAAACATTGAATTTTCAACTGTAAAAAATAGTGAATGAGAGATAATAGATTGTTGGTAGAACGGCAGCAAAATGGTCGATGGGGAATCAGGCCAATGCCCCGAAAATCCATGATTGCAAGGTGCAAAGTTGGATTCTAATCCAAGGCTCCTGCCCGAACATCCACCAGCATCATCGCCCGCGCGTCCCCCAACAATGCATTATATAGTGATAAAGTAAAAGTGATAAAAGTTATTATTAGATTATGAGAAAAGGCGGCCACCGACCAATAGGGAATCCAGCCAGATGCCATGAAAAATCCATGATTGCAATGTGCAAAGTCGGATTCTAATCCAAGGATCCCTCTGTAACATCCATCAGCGTCTGTGCCTTATTGGTATTAATCTTAAAGGAAATGATAATATTATTGGTGGAAAGGCAACACCTAGCCAATGGGGAATCTGGCTAGATGCCCTAGAAAATCCATAATTGCAAGGTGCAAAGTCCGATTCCGATCCAAGGATCCCGCAAGAACACCCATCAGTGTCAGCGCCTGATTGGTTAGATAAAGTATTAATCTTAAAGGTAATGAGTAAAAAACGGTGAAAATGCAACCCCCAGCCATTGGGGGAAACTGGCTGGATGCCCTGGAAAATCCATAATTGCAAGATGCAAAGTTGGATTCTAATCCAAGGATCCCACCAGAACATCCATTATTTGGCCGCACATTATTTTGTAATTAACCTAGTGTATATTTATGGGGTTTCTTTTGTTTTTGTTTTTAAAGAATTTAATAATTTCATAGTGTTATATGTTCGTAATTTGGGTATATTTTAAGCTCATTTAGCCAGATAGTTATGATATTGATTAAAAGAAATTTTCTCTGTAGAATTAGCATATATAAATATGTCTTGAATATATTTCAAAAATGAAGATAAGACATTGTAAGATTGAGATGACGGTATGATTTCTAGTTGCAACTACGTCAAATCATTTAGTACTAACTTACAAGTGATTACACTAGTTTCATAATTAAAGTTTATCTAAATTATTTGTATGCTTTCTTTTTTCTTTCATTTTCTCATAACGAAATATTCAAGTGTGAACATGACGTTGTAAGAAACCGATGCTTTAATAAAAAGGGTAAATAAAGCAAGGATTTCTTACCTATATATAGGTTTTACATGTAATGTAGGTGAGTTGTTAGTCGTATTTGTATCAGAACGTTTTACTGTTGGTATGATTGCATAAAGCGTCCAATCCTCTGGTCCTCCACGTATATCTGCACTCCATTTGGAGCCTGTAACTCTGTGAAATATTACAATACGAGTTTTTGCTGATTGTTTCGCATCAATTTGAAATGTGCAATGTATGTAATTGTCTTTAAGTAATAACTAGCAGCGAACTTTGTAAAGATGAACTATCTAACCTGTTTTAGCCAGCTAATGAAAGTGAATTAGAAGTAAAAATTGAACTATAAACGTATCAGTTTTTAGAATCGTCACCATTAGTCATGTGACATGTAAGTAACATGAATATTGCATCAAGCCAGTGAAAAAAAACAGTTTCCAAAGTTGTGCTAAAAATTTGTTCATTGACCTCTTCGTTTTTTTTTATTCAGTGTGTATAATAAACATCTGACTGTTTAATTAGATTAAACGTTTTTTTTAGAAAACCAATGTTCTATTTCATGGAGTCATATAAAAAATCTATAATGTTCAAGTGAATGATAATTGATGATAATTGATGATAATTGAAAGATTTACCAAATTTTAAACAACGCAAGTGTTTAACATGAAAAACAATTCAAAAGTGAATAAATAAGATAAATGTTTAATACATTCGGCGGTTTCTTAGTCCCAAGTATGCAATACAGTAATATGAAATAACATTTCTCTAATGAAGAATTAATATCCGGAGATCAAGCTCCAAAAATATCGATTTCAGAGATGAGTCAATCAACAAAGACTTTACCAGATGCATTGGGTGCACTTCAATTTACTGTTTCCTAGTAACAAACATAATTCAAATAATGACTAAAACACTTACTCCAATCTCACTTCTGTTTCATTTTCTACTTTAAATTCAAAAGACAGTCTGTCTTGTTCCCAATTAGTTGCATTGTTGATTTCAATAACTTGTTCAACACCATTCTGTGATACCAAACTGTCGATTGGAGATGAGGAAAATATTCTGTCGATTTTTGAATTTTTCGTAAATTTTGCAAACAATGTTCCTGTATTAGTTATATTCGAATGAAGTTTAGAATCATCGCACGTGGGACCACATCTTCCATGTCCGAACAACCAACCAGTGGTTACATCAATTATAGCCTAAATATTGATAAATGAAAACATACTTAAAGTTACATCAAAAAGATTGTGTCGAGTTAAGTTTATAATTTATTAATGATACATTTAAATATCCTGTGATGACTAAATATAAACTTGTTTATGGTCAAAGGTAGCATCCCATTTTAAAGGACCAATATTAAAAAATGGCTTATCGAATATCATGTATACAGAAAAACGTTGTATTGTACATGTAGATATTTGTCTAATTTTGTGTAAGATTTTCATTTTACCGACTAAGATTGGAATGCATTTTTCAGGAGTGGCATGGCAATTAGATGAACGAAAAAATTTTTTGGTCATGAGTTTAAATTAAAAAACAGGCATACTCTATAATGTTTTTCTTTAATGTTTATTATGTGTTTTGGTAGAGATAGCATTATGCAAATATAATGTGACGTTATTACTCCTCTTAAATAACACCATTTTGACACTATACTTTCACTTCAGTCCATAATAAAGATTTAAATTTTCCATCATATATTTCTTTAAATAACTCCAAATTTTACCATAAAGCAAAGATAAACCATTTCTTACAAATATATTTCCATCCTTTTCTCTCCATCTGTAAGTTATAGAACCACCAAGATAACTGTCGTCTGCTAGTGTTGATGTATGTGAGAGAATGATGAGAAGTGTTAATGTTTGATAGACAAGTTGTACATGCTGCCACAGTAACATTCTTAAATCTACAATTAGAAATGTACATCTATTATTATTGTATAATATTTAGGGTGGCGTAACACATGATCAAAGTAATTCAAAATGGCGGATATTCCCCACGTCTTAATCATTTTGTTTCAGCATTTACGTTTTGTTTTTTACTTTTGTTCCATAAAAGACATACCATATTGTTTGGCGGTCGGTAAAGGAATTGAACTGAGCACTTTTATCTTGTTTTTAGGTTTTGTAGTTCATGAAAGTACGTTTCAAGTTTGTTTATTTCTCAAAAGTTGCTTTCTTGATGCTCACAAACTACGAACTTTAAAGGTCTTTATAGACTCGTCCGCATGGAATAACAAATACATCAAAATACACCGGAAACGAATGATGATATGATAGACTATACGAATCTTATGAAAAAGATATGACAAATGTGAAAAATATGCAAAAATGTTGGTTATGATGAGGAGAGAAACCGCCAATTTTTTACGCTTTTGGTCATGTGTGACGTCATCGGGGATATTGAAAACGTTGGTTTAAGTAAAATACAATAAAGTATGATTTAAAGCCGGTTTTGTGTTTTTGTATTTAAACTCGCAAAATACATGTGTCAACTTGCGTAGAAATACTTAGCAATTTAATAAAGCAATACAAGTGATACTTACAAGTACTTTTTAAAACAAAAGTCAATTTAAACAAAAATGTGAACGGGAAGCTTATTTTATTTTTCTTGTTCAAATATTTTCAAAGCACTGAGAAATGTAATTAATAATTAAAGAAGTTGAACGACTTAAGATATATTAACACAAATGAAAATATGATCATAAACATTCAAATTTTTACTCGGTTAAATCATTTTCAACTTGACGGCATTTAAATGTTACGTTTGTTATTACAAATATTTCAAATTATTCTATTAGTTTCCAAACATACGAGATAAGCATATGTTGTACGTAAATAGCATACATGTATTTTATTTATATAAGTTATTCACGAATACTTTGAGACAAGATTGTTTTCACGTGTTGAATTATCCAAGAGCTACAAATAAAATAAATCCATCCACAAACACACAAATTATACGTTTATAATTTTAACGTAATATTAACTAATACTTTGGACGTCCCAACACTGAATTCATAATTTCATTAGTTTGTTATAATTCCAGATAAATTGTAAATTAATTCCAGAATGGATATTACATGTAATACATTAAGATATAATCTAAATTATAATTTTCTTACTTGTATGAAATAATTGTTTTTATCTATTTTATATAAATGAAATGTTTTCACGGTCTTGTTATATTATCCATTTTTAAAATAAGTTTACTATAAAAATATAAATATTCATCACAATGAAACCCACTATATAGTATACTTATATAATTGGGCTTTATGTAATGCTTGACCTAACTGTTACTTATATAAATTGTCCTCTAAAATGGCGGAGACCAGACATTACATTCCTTTTAAAATTGGGTAAAAGTAAATCACAAACTATCGATTATCTACCTATGTGATATTGTTCATCCTATGTCAGAAACCTGAAGACACTAAACAAGGAGATTTGTGAACACAGCATGAGAACACGAATATAGAACAAAGTACTTGGCTCAGTTCTTGTTTCGTGTAATAAAACATTCCATATGTTGAGTTTATCTCCATGAACGATTAGTATTAGAGATAAAACAATACTTTAAAGGATTACCAGTAAGTCAAGACTAACTTTAAGTTGGTATTAAACTTGTCTATGTCAGTAGGTACATGTAGGTATACTGTCGTCAGTCTGTATGCATGGTTTCAACATACAGTGATATCTCGCTAAGATAAAAAAAAGATAATATTACAAACTTTCGTCGGCTTAAGCCCTAATGCAAGACAGTTCTGAGTCAAGTATCCAAGTCTTTATTGGTCTTAAAACTAAAGTCCTTTTCAATAAGAGCAAAATACGAACAGACCCGTTTCTTTTTCTTTTTTTTGGATGTAATACAAGGATTGAAAATTCTATAAACGATATCTGAAAAAATGAGTCAGAGCATTTTCTTTTTAAATTAAAAGTAAATTTATTTAACCAGTTCACTAAAACAAGTTAGCCGAACAAATCGTCAGGACGGACTCACAAACATCAATACCACGTGACTATGACATCACAAATGCTAATGGTTCAAGAAGAAAACTGTAAAAGTCCGCTTCGATTCGGAGTTTTAAAAATCTATGAGTATTATAATACTTGTCAGATTAATATGATACCATCATCAGCAGCCACAGTACTTTCTTCCGTTACACTCCATACATACTGAGGGCAATTTGACTATGAATACGTCTTTCCTTTTATACGACAAGTAACAGGCCTAAAGGAACGAATCCGGAAAGTGTGTGTATGTGAGCAGGTCATCGTACAATCTCCGTAAATAGATATCCTGTAGACCGCTGTCGTGTAGGATCTCTTAAGGTCGCTCCGATGGTCACGTCGTGATAACCTTCGTGTCGACCAATCAAAGCGTAACTTTTATCTAGATTTAACACTATTAATAGCATCTTGATTTCGTAATTACTATATTAAGACCGAGGTTTGCGAGGTTAATAAACTAGTAAACATTGAAGTTTTCAAATCGTCACAGCGTTACAATAATTTTAAATTAATTACGTAATACCTACTGTTCAGTGCACAATTTCACAAAAACTCTTACGAAAAAAGTTATTGTAAGTCAAATTCAAAATTTTGCTGTTCAAAGTCAGAAGGATGATAAATATAACTATAATAGAAAATTCAATAGGTTTACAAAATAGTGACTAACTCTCACTGTTCTTGAGTGATTTAGATCGCAATACTTAAGTCTTAAACAAGCACATCATATTAGCTAAAACAGTGACTAACAATTGCCCTACTAAATACAGGATTTGAAGGTTAAAATGGCCAAAGAAAGATTTTAAATGTTCTTTTTAAAGTCGATGTGAAAACCCACGACCCGCAATATTTTATTGACTTACACGAGCTAGAAGCAAATAGTAGAGTAAATTTAACTAACGGGCCCTGGAAAAATCATTTTGCTCCTGGCTGAATGGAAATATATCATTCACCGACATTACCCAATATTCATTCTATTTATCTGGTTGCTGGCAAACTTACAATAAGAAGATCTTCCAAAAACCCCAAATTGCAAACAAGGATGAAAACAAGCTATAAAAAATAATCAAATAATCTATATTGCATGTTATACTTTACTTGATGTGACTATTGAACCTGAAGATAATTTATCTCTTAAACTTTGACAACCCAATAATCTACGATCATATTCTCTATACAAAGGTTGTCAGCCAGATTTGACCTTAACTTATCCCTAATCCTTAATCTAAAACCCTTTTGATACCAATGTAGTCAAGTAGTGACATCATGCACAGTGCCCTCAAAAAGTCGTTGAACAAAATTATGTTTTTAGAATGAACTGATTCCCATTTACAAAATAAGAAAATATGAAACAATGAGCAATTTTAAAAATCAACGTTTTACTAGTTTACCAACATATAATTTAAACTATATAAACCTACAGTCCCGTAAACATAAAAATAACCGTGAGGGCACCGTACGGGCGCCGTGCGATCAAACTCCGCATGGACTCGTACGAACTCTTGCGTACCCGTACGGACTGTTACGTTTCTACTAGGGTCTGTGAGATGAGCAATGGATACACGAATCAGTTTCAAAGTCAAATTGTAAACACAATCGTGGCCGAGTATGGCTCAAACTTGCATATCTTCCAGCTACGGCTCCGTACGGATGTGTTGTTTTGTGCCATGTGCGTACTGTCATCTTAATACGCAAGGCTTCCCACGGCTGTCTGCACGTACGGGTCCGCAACAAGCCACGATTTTATGGGACATTAGAGGCATTAAATGAATAAGCTTTAATTATAATAAAGTTGCATGCGGTACGATAGAAAAGATTTACTCAAAATTGTATTTGTCTCAGTTTTTTTAAGGACACTGTACATACCTCAAGTATTGTTAAACTTATTACATGTGATATCTGCTCCCTATAGCCATCTAATCCTTACAAAGTAAACGTCAAACAATCTAAAAAAGAATTATCGATTAACAAATAAAAAATCAATCAGTTTGGCTCAAAATTATCGATACTTAAAATCTGTTTTTGTCTCATTTCACTTTCATGTAGATATATGTAGATATACTGTATTCACGGGTATCTATATTATACAATTATAATATTTTATCATGAATTATTAGACCAATGTTCTCTGGGATAGAATAAAAAAAATAACAACATTATCATGTATACGATAATAAATACATTTTTTTTTTGTTTAGGTTAATCGTCGTACGTAGCAACACATTGTATAGGTAATATTACTGAGGGCAACCTACTCACTGTTCTTGTAAAGGCTAAATCTCTGGATTTAGCTGTTAACCAATTATAAAACAAATACTTACATAAGTGACTGACAGCTGCCCTACATTATTAAGTAGTAGGAAAGGAAACGACCGTAGAAAGTATATCATGGCCGAGCTCCACAAAAGTATTCACCGCCGTGGAATCGAACCTTTATCCTTGTGCACTACTGACTAAACTGATGGATCAAAGTACATTAAAAATGTGATCCAGACTTTTTATTTAAAAGGGTTATTTTAACATGAACAGGTATTTGTCGTTGCTATTTCTAATATTGTCAGAAACTTATATTGCGTTTACTGATTTCAATTTCTTAATGTAATAATGTTTTAACACCAAATTTTGCCTACATCATTCTTTCGACGAGTAAAACAGTCAACATGCATTTTCAAGACTTTTCAATAGTTAGTAATTGTAAAATTAACCTCTAAACTGAGTATAATTAACGTCATGTTCTGGAATCAAATACAAAATACATTTTTACTAACGATGTCATTACATAAAAACTTTGGTTACGGCGACAGAAGAACCTAGATACCCAGGCCTGTAGCACATTTGGTAGTGTGCCGGAATTTCGAATCTAGTTACCTGAAGGGTGTACGGGTTAGAATTACAACCAATTACATTCTTTTCTCCATTAATAAGGTATATGGAGAAGTGTCCGGCCTTGTGGAACTGAAGGTAAGTACTGGTTATAGACAAGGGTCCAGGAAAGCTAGTTAATATGTGCGGACCCCCGTAAAATAACCTAATTTGTGTTGACACGGCTTTAAACCTAGTATGAAAAAGAAACTGCATACCGACCATTATAAATAACAGTAACAAATCAACACATCGTTTCTTAATATCTAGTAACATAGTTTTAATACAAAAGTATTCACTGGCTGACATAGTACACCCAGCAGTTGGTCAGAACCAATTGGTCACGTTTTGTTTTATAATAACATGACTGACATGTAACCTGTCAATAAAGATATTTCTATCCTAGACAACTACATGGTGTTTAGGTAGAACAGTGAGTTAGTTAAATCTTACATTGAATAGTTTAACATGTTTGTAACCTTATTGTATCAAATATGTCAGGATTAGTTTATACCAACTTGAATACTTTGGTACCATATAACTATGATGACAACATTGTATTTATATCATATACAGTACCCCCCAAAAGTTCTAAGTACAAATGAAATTTTGAGAAAAATGATCGAGCGGTACGAGTAATATTCCTATTAGTAAATCTTATTTGTATAACATATATCTAATCATATTTTAATAAACTAACAAATGTTGGGTTCGTATTTCACTTAGAGGACTCTTTAATTATTTTACACATACTAGGTCAATGTGTTCAGATTCATTATAAAAGCAGGATTTGTGTGCAAGTACTTTAGGCAGGCACTGTAATATTGATGTTTAAGACGTCCAGTTGTTTTCACTGACATTATTTACATACATATTTAAAACATCAAAGCTTATCATCATTAATGTACATATTACAAGTTAATCATAAGTTGACAGTCCATGCTTAGAAATAAATCCTACTTACAACCAGCGTGTATTTGTTTACCCAGCAAGAAATCTTTGATGAATTCATAAAAGATACAAAAAAAACAAAGTTATCTTCCGTCATCCTGCTACTGTGTATTCTTCAATTTATTTCATAGTTTATCAGTTTAAAGTAAAAGGTGATTGTAAAATGTGTGTTATAATAATACTGTATTTAACGCCGCGTCAACATAGTTTAAGTTATTTTACAGAGACCAACCTACCTAACCTGGGTTTCATAGAACCTTGTCTATAACCAGTACTCACCTACCTTTCTATCAAGGCCAGAAACCTCTCCATATACCTCATTATTGATGGAAAATTTACATATTGTCAAATTTTCATAGAAGTGTTAAAGATCTAAAAATGTTGTGATCACGTAATTTACTTATTAAATAGGTACTAATCAGAAAGCCCAGTTTTCCGATATAGTTTCGGTATACTTGTAATAGTAGTCGTTCTTTGATGGTCAAATGACCACTTTCTCCTTGTTCCTCCCCCCCCAGAAGTATTAATACTTTTCATATTATTTTCCTCTTTTTATATTTTCATATTTTTGTTTTGTTTATATACTGTACATATAAAATAATTGATCAAGTATCATGATTTGAGACATGAATGTTTGTTCTGTTCAGAGATATGCAACCATATCATAACTAGCTTTCCATATTTTAGATCAGCGGTAAACGGTTAACTGGTAATTTATCTAGTTAACTATTTTACTAACAGGATTATTATATAGATTTTTGGTGGCAGAATTATGCCACCATAGTTTTCTTTAAATGTAGTTCATAGATTATACTTAATTTGTTTAGCTCGAGTGTGGAACAAGTTCTAACAACTTATATCATTCATTTTTGAGTCTACATCCATGTTTCCCAGTACAGAACTGTACCGAGTTTTTTGCTCAAGGGAACAGCGGGTGGATTTAGATGGGATTTGAACCAACGCGGAACTGGCTATATATATGTTACAGGGAATGTGTGTAACCAGGGATTTCGCGTAATCCCTTACCAAGTTAGGGAATTCATGTAATCCCTGGTGATTTTAGGGAATACACGAAATCCCTGATTTCTCTAGAGATTACATGAAATCCCTAAAATATTATTTCATTTTTACACAAATTCCCTGACTCGATTGCTGATACAGATCATGTTGATCAGCGATGAAATTCGAAAAAGTAAAGCAAAACTAAAAATCATTTAAAAATAAACAATAATCAAATTTTGGACAAAAGCTATTTAGAAGGCCTACAAAGTGAAAATGTCTCCAATTTTTTATAGGTACTGAATATGAATACACGACATATGACGTAAGCATAACAAATATAATAATAATCTATGTGTTACAAAATAAAAGAACACATTTCAATTCATTTTCGGAATCTATTAACATAATAATGTTAATGGGAATGTGTGTAACCAGGGATTTCACGTAATCCTTACCATGTTATAGCTCGTTTAGGATAATTTGAGACAAACGACTCGGTTTGTTTACATATTTGGGACTAGGGTATTACATAAAACAGGGAGGTCAGCTGATTTGTGTAATGAAAGTCTTAAACATGCGTGGAACGTGTGTTCTCGTACTAAATTTAATACATCAAAAATACACTGATAATAGTCGATAATTACGTGGTCTAAATTTAAATCCACCTGTGTATAAAAATGGTATCGTTGTATTTTGTCTCAAGTTATCCTAAACGAGCTATAGGGAATTCACGTAATTCACAAGCATGTAGGTTTATACCGATGCTTTGAAAACCCAAGCTTTAATACTCTAATTACATTCACATAACACGAGTATCAACAGTGAAAAAATCTAATAAGTAAAACCTTACAGCATAATGAATCATATTTTACATTTAAATCATTATAATTTTGTGGTCAGGGAATATGTGTAAAAATTAAAAAAGAAAATCAGGGAATACGTGAAATCCCTAGAAAATTTCAGGGTTTACATGTATTCCCTGACAGAATTTTACATGGTTGGGGATTACATGAAATCACTAAATTTCAGGGATTACATGAAATCCCGGGTTACACACATTCCCTGTAACATATATATACCGGGGTCCATAAGTTTTTTTACACATTTGCTGTTTTCATATTTTCTTTGAAAAGTTGACATTTTTAGAGAATTTAAAAAGTATGCAATAAAAGTCATTTTTCATTTATATCTAAAATTTGACAAAAAAGGAGATATTATAAAATATCACAATTGAAGACTCGTGTAAGTATATCTAAGTATCATCGTAAAAAATAAAATTTTATATGTGTAAAGAAACTTTTGGACCCCAGTGTATATATCTAATGATAACAAGTCTAGAGTCTTAATCACTCGGTCACGCTAGCTTCTAGTGTAGTTCGTAGATACAGTCAAGATGGTATACGGCCGGTATTCCATTCATACGGGAGCGCGACGTGAACGTTTAACGTGAGCGTGAAACTTGAACGTGAGGCGTGAGTTTTCACGCTAACACTATTCCATTCATCCGTTTAGTGTGATAACAATTGTTTCAATGTGTCAAGTCATCCGTAATGGCATAATGATTTAGTAGTTGAATTTCGTAATAACAACAGAATAGTCATAAGCAGGCTTCAAAAAACTACACTCACTTTAATTAATATTGTTTTGCAACTGATATCAATTTATGTTAGGGGAACCTTTCATGCCAGGAATGTAATGAGAGTCAGCACAGTCTGCAACACATGGTCTTTGATATCTTTGTCCCTGTACTCCATTAGAGACTGGTCATACAGAACAGGACATTTTCTAATGGCTTCAATAAGTTTTCTGTTGCATCTGGCATAGATAGAGGACCTTTCATGGTGGCTTCTTGTCCGTGAATGTCGTGCGTGAACATGAAAAATCACTACATGTAGCGATCGGTTTCACGCGTATTCGATCTATTCTTGTAATATCTTGTAAAGGATAGATGATACTTTACCTTATAGCTTTTACATAACCTGCTTTGATTATCTGTTTGTATTTGTATAATATCTTTGCTTTGTCGTGTATATGTATGTATGATTGTTACATTTGTAATATAAATTATGCTCTTCAGTAATTGGAGGAAATAAAAGTATATACGTTTCACAGTCATATGTCGTAAATTCGCGTTTCACGCTCATGTCGCGCTCAGGCCAATATGAAATACGTACAATATAAAATCGTGTGTTTGATTTTTCACGTCCGCGCTTCACGTTTAAGCAACACGTTCCCGTATAGATGGAATACCGGCCTAAATTGTATAAATATTTAATATGAAAATTTCAGAATGACCAAATGTATATTTCTTACAAACAATTACACCAAAAATGTTGCGTCTAGTAAACATGTTATGGTCAATTTGATTTCGTCCCGGTGACATCTGGGATATTAAATTGTTACAGAAGAATACTTATCACGTAAAATAAATCTTAATACAAAAATCTAATCACTGGTCCAGACATAATACATATTTAGAATGCTATATTTACTCCTAGCAAATAATTTGATTGTTGTAATGTCTGACAATAAATGAATCGTTTATACATCGATGTGTTCTTTAAGAATTGCCCTATATGTATCAACATATATTTTGTATCCAAAACAGTTCCAAAGTAAGAAGGCACAATAAAACAGTTCAAATAAAGTAAAGTAATCAGTAATAATAGAAGCCACCCTGCTAGCTCAGTTGGTAGCACGCAAGTCTACAGATCGAGGGTCGTGGGTTCGATTCCTGGGCGGGGCATACTTTCGTGGAGCTTGGTCATGAAATTATTTCTACGGCCATTCTCCCTCCTACCAATGGTTTTTAATTATGTAGGGCAGTTGTCAGTCACTGACGAAAACATGCTCTTAGAAGTTGGTTAACAGCTAAATCTAGAGATTTAGCCTTTCCAGGAGGAGTGAGTAGGTTGACTTACCGCCGGTATATGACCTATACAGAGTGTTGCTACGGCGTTAAACCCAACAAACAACACACATTAATAATAGTGCTAATCACTAAAAACAAATACCGTGAGGCATTGCCGCATTGCTAGGAATGGACTTGTCCACTAAATAGGTGAATAAGCTGATGCATGAACAACATTTTACTGATTTAAACATGCCACTTTGATATTTTACATTTATTCTAAAAGCGTACATGTACTTATAAATTCTTTGTAAAAGTATGTTTATAAAATAAGTTTAAACGGACTAAACTATAAAATTGTAAAATTAATACACCCCTAAATATTGGATTGTAATGAAACTGGCTATGTTATAGCTCGTTTAGGATAACTTGAGACAAACGACTCAGTCTGTTTACATATTTGGGACTCAGGTATTGCATAAAATAGGGAGGTCAGCTGATTTTGTGTAATGAAAGTATAAAACATGTCTTAAAGCGTGGAACGTGTGTTCTCGTACTAAGTTTAATTACATCAAAAACACACTGATAATGGTCGATAATTACGTGTACTAAACTTAAATCCACCTGTGTATAAAAATGGTATCATTGTATTTTGACTCAAGTTATCCTGAACGAGCTATAGTATACGCAATGTTTACTTGGACGACCTGTATAACATGATAACACTATGTTGTTACACGTGTATGTCCTATTTCACCTCGTGTTTTAAAGATATAGAGGATATTTGTTAACTTTAGTGTAAGACTGATTTTTTTTCACCGATTGAGCTCCTAAAACATACATGCATTTTCACGAGTGGCCTTGCGTAAAAAAATCTTATTCCAAAATGGACAAATTTTCTGTTTCTTTCATGCTTAGTTCGGTCATTAGTTTTTAGTTTTTTACACAAATATAATGTGTCGTCATTTCTTCTTTAATATGACGTCTAAGATAACTTCATTTTGAGATAGTAAATATAAGAATATATTTTCACTACAGGTCGTTTAGGATAACTTGGGACAAACGACTCGGTTCGTTTACATATTTAGGACTCGGGTATTACATAAAACAGGGAGGTCAGTTGATTTTGTGTAATGAAAGTACTAAACATGTCTTAATGCGTGGAACGTGTGTTTTCGTACTAAATTTAATACATAAAACACTCTGATAATAGTAGGGTTGGGCAAATATTAACTTTTTTAAAAAGGTGCAAACCAAACGAGTGTTTTTTATGGCCAAATTATGTGCTGAGTCTGAATATCACAATTAAAATTTTCTACGATGACGTTTTAGGTTCACTTTTTGCGAAAAATCAAAATGGCCGCCAAAATGGCCGATTTTGGCTATGCGGGACAATATAATGTTGTCATTATAGACTGTAATATATCATTTTATAGGGTTTTATGATTGATAAACACGTTTTTGAGGTTAAAATACCAAAATAAGTAGTGGAAGCTTTATTTATTGATAATTTATACAATACTTCGACAAGACAGTACATATTTTTAATTATTCTGTAAGACAATTACAAATTATGCTTCATTATCAAAGAGTTTGTTTTAAAACACTGTCATATTAAGCAAAACATCATTTTCTGGTTTTATGTTTTTGGTTTAATTTGTTTTGTAATGTAATTGTAATTACATTTTATAGTCTGAGTTTCATGCCTAGGCATGTTCACCGACTTTACAGCAATTACCCCTGGTCACTGGGCTACTGGTATCTAGCTATCAATCTCCCTGGGGAGTCTTTTTACTCCGCTTATTAGTGCAGCTGACAAATTGGAGCAGAGGAATTATACCATCCTCGCAGGTATCCATTTACACCTGGGTGGAGTGAAGCAATCGTAGGTAAATTTCTTGCTCAAGGAAATTAGCAGTGCCCCTGGAGGGATTCGAAACCAGGACCTCTCGATCCCTAAGCGCGCGTCCTACCACTGGACCACTGCTCCTACAATTTTCAGGGATTATTTCCATTTTGAGTTTACTATCTTTTTTATGTGTCGCATTTGGTGTAAATGCGACACAGTTGTGGCTCTTAGATATCTTACTTCACATATAAATCGTTAGCAAATCAACTGATTTCAGTGTGAATGGACCGATATTAGTTTGTTCAAAATATAATTCAGCAGATAGATATCTTTCGTTTGTTTTTATCACTCCGTCAAGTATGTGAGCATATAACATATCTTAATCATGTAAGCTTTTATAGTGATTGCCTCTCTTTGAAGGTTTAGCAAGTTTATCATTGTAAATTTTTTAATCTCCGAAGGCTCCTGTGATGGACAATTATTTTTTACATGTTACATATCAGCTCTCAATCAACTCAACAGATAACAAGCTATAAGTCCATGCATACATCAACAGGATAATCTTCAATATACAGGCTAGAATCCATCAAACTAAAACAAATCTCAACATCTTGATACATGCTTAATGATATTTTAAATTGAATGACAACTTTAAAGATGAAAATGAACCTATTTAGAAGGAAATAATTGTGTATAAAACTACACAACAATGTCTAAATGGACCTTATAATATATAGCATGAAAGAAGGTGAACAATGCGCAATATCTTTGTGTTATTATGGCCAGATCACTTCACCTTAATGTTACATCACAAAGGAGTATCAGCTATCATATAAGCAATAACATATCAAAAGACTTATAATACATAGGCACTTGACACAGAAATCAATGGAAGTATTTGTGCATGGTCTTGTACACTCCACTCCCACATTGACTTTTGCATGGTCTAAACATTGTACTACCAGCCTACCAAACCAAAAGCTGCAATGGGTTCAAAATTGTACTGATAGATCGGTCTTGATAACTCCATTAGAGCAACCGGAACTGTGCTCCTAAAGTCTCCATAGACTATCAATTAAAGTTAGAATCATGTCTGATGTCCTTCTAATGACCTTGCATCATGTTACTTTAGAATCTTTTCGTCCAAGTAAGATCTCGAGGTCAATTTTGGCTTCGATATCAAAGTTACATATGCTAACTATGCTATTTTCGCCTTCGTCATTATTAATTTCTAACATATCCATTCATGGAAAAGGAATATATTTGTCTAAAGGTTCATAACGTTTTTACACAACCATAGAATCAAGACTTCATATACATGTATAAATGTACAGATACAGCTAGTACAAGCTTGTTCGAGTTATAATCTTCAACTTAATAGAATAATTTCAAAATTCATTTTTTATGATTAAGGAAAACATTTACAATATCTGCAATGCATCAAAATCGATAAACAGTAAAGCATTTAAAACCAGTAGATGGTTTGATTTTAATTATTAATAGCAGTTTAAAGTCATTGTTCAATAAAACAGAAAGAGCGGCATAGCTCGATGAATGCAATTTGGCTATTGCCATTAAAGCTAGTATGTGTATACTTAATAAAGGAGATAAAAATTCATTCTTAGTAGCATTAATATAATCAAAAGCAGAAATAAGTATGACAATAGTAATATGCAAGCTGAAAAGCCTATGAAAAGATTTATAGGAAATTGATTTAATGCAAAAGTAGATATTATTCTACGAAATTGTGTGATTTTGGCTGAAATATTGTATAAATTATCAATAAATATAGCTTCCCATACATATTTTGTTATTTTTAACCTCAAAAACGTGTTTTTCATCCTTAAAAACCTACAAAATGATATATTACAAGCTATGGTGAAAATATAAAATAGTTCTACATAACCAAAATTGGCCATTTTGGCGGCCATTTTGAATTTTCGCAAAAAGTGAACCTAAAACGTCACCGGAGACAATTTTAAAGGTCATATTTGGATTCAGTGCATCATTTGGCCATGAAAAACACCCGTTTCAAAAAAAGTTGGTGATTTGCCCAACCCTAATAATAGTCGATAACTATAAGTGCGTACAAAAAAACAAAACGTGTTTTGGTAAACATTAAAATTGAGACAATTCATTTCAGGGGTAGGCAGTAATGAAAATAAAATTTGTGTAATTCATTTTAACAAAATTAGCATGGTTGATAAACCACCACCACTGTAAACCATGCTTGTTATGGTAGAACGCTTTCCATTACACCAACAACTAAGACACAAGTAATACATATCACAGTTGTTTATTTTAAAGTCATCCTGGGCATCCCTCGTCGAGGGTTAGTTCATTGTATTGTTATTATAAACAGTGTTTTGTTTTTTTGTTCGCACTATACGTGTACTATACCTAGATTCACCTGTGTATAAAATTGGTATCGTTGTATTTTGTCTCAAGTTATCCTAAACGAGCTATACAATGAAAATCTAAAATATCTTTTCATTGTATATTAACATAGAATACGAGCACTACATTTCATCGTTAAGCATAAAATATAATCTATTCAGTACTCATAGACACAGGTCATACAGTTTATGTAAAATAATCGTAAATTACATTTCTAACTAAATTTTCCTGACAATCCTTGACTGTCTGACATTGACAGATTAGCTCAAATTGATTCTGGTCACGTTTAGTCTATCACAATTTTATTTATAAAACATGGCGAGACTTGCAATCCCAGAAGGCCTTGCATCTTGTCTTTATACAGATTAAATTTCAATATTTTATTAAGTAAATCTTCCGACACAAACAATACAGTCAAAGTGTATTATAACTTATACCATGAAGGCTAAAGACATTGTAAAAGTATAGTCCTTTTTTCTCATCTGGCAAAGCTTGAATAATTTCACGGTGACTGAATGCATTGTTTTTGTACTGGTGGCCTACTTGTTATTAAAAATATATTGTCTAAAACATATCATGCGGCATAAGCAGCTTTACTCTATCATAATACACACTTTCGGAAATTCATGGAAGTATCATGACAATAATTTTAACAAACTCATTCACCATGAAATTATTCATGTTTTGACAGATGAGAAAAAACGAACTACTGTATAGCGTTCTCTTATTTTATGTTGGTTGGGTTTATAGCAGAAGCAACAAAGTGTATAGGTTATATTATGGCGGTCAATCTTCCATCTGCCGTTCCCATGAAGATTAAAACTCGAGATTTAGCTGTTAGCAAGTTACTGTGCGCATACTTCCGACAGTGACTGGCAACTGTTATACATAGAAATTAGTGGTAAGAGGAAGAATGGCCGTAGAAATAATTTCATGACCAAGCTCCACGACAGTATGCCCACTAAAAATCTCACCAACGACCCCTCAATCAGAGGTTAGTTATTGCGTACACAGCGACAACTGACAGTTAATCACACGGATGTCTGTAGTTTGTTATCATGTAATCCGACTTGAAATAAATTTTTGTATCTTTGTATCTTGTATCTAGCATTGATATATGCATAACTGACGATGATATTTAGCCATATTTAAGGTATAAAATCCCTTATCAAAGTCATGTTTTATGGCATCTGAATAATTCTAAAGATAGTTTTATCTGTTTATACATTGTATTAAAAAACTTATACCATGTAAGACTATTTTTTATGTCAACACATCTAAAATTATTCCATTTTCATATGCAAGGGAGGTAATCACTTAGTCCTGTTAAACGTTAAAATTGTCAAATATTTTTGAAATTGCCAGTTGCGAAATAAATCATAAATAAATTCATGCAAAGTGATAATCATATTGTAATGAATGTAGAGTATTATTTGTGGAAGCTTTTATCATATTTATAAGTTTATTTTTAACTGTGAGTGGTGTTCGGAACTGTTTACCTTTATATTGTTTCCATGATTATAATGGTTCTAAGATCTTACTTTGTTTAATCTTATAATCCATTATTGCAATACAGTAAAAATATTCACTTTCAATGATATTTCTTAACAATTGTTCGATAGAAACGGCATGTTATTTATTGCTTTGAAACTCCGTTTCACTTTATTAGTCCCCTAGTGGTGTTTACACAAGACGGGACAATAGGTTTGCACTCCGTCTGTCTGGCCGTCCGTCCGTTCATCTATCTGTCTGTATGTCTGTGTTACTCTGTCTGTCTGTCCGCTTAAATCTGGATCATGCAATTTCGAAAAAAATATCCGAGCTATTTTGCTGAAACTTTGTATGTGAATACATTGCATTGAGTAAATTATGCACATCATTGCCTTTTCTTTTTCCAAACAAAATTCTGGTTGCTATGGATATGGAAGTAGTCAAAATTTGATCAAAAAGCTGTTTTTATCTAGGAAGTCAATATTTTTATTTCATTTGTTTGTGTCGTCTGACGTAGTTAGAAATGTACTGTATATGTAACACATGGTGCCCGTGATCGCTATGGCCCTCGCGGCGGCTTCAGCGATAGTGGCGGCGTCCCATTTCTTGTTTAGGACATAACTCTGAAACTGTATGAGGTATACCTGTGACACTTAGTAGGTAGATAGATCTTATCAAGAAAAAGTACAGTGCATAAGAACTGTAACTCTGTCCTGCCTGATTTTGGTGTTACTTCCCCTTTCTATTTTTACTTTAAACTTTTTCCTGGACATAACTCTGAAACAACAAGAGGTATTGGTGTGAGACTTTATATGTTAATAGATCTCATCAAACATAAGTGCTATGCATAGAAACTGTAACTCTGCTTTGCGTAAGTTGTTGCCCCTTTTATTTTTATGCTTTAAACTTTTTCTGGGACATAACTCTTAATTTGAAATGTGTATTGATGTGAGATTTTGTATGTACTGGTAGATAGATATCATCAAGTAGAAGTGCAGTGCATTAGAGAAATCTCTTCTTGTTTTTTTGGTCTGAGGTCAAGGTCATGTGCTGTTCTTAAATTAGTCATAAATCACCGGTAGGGGACTTCAGTATTGTCTGCAATACAAACTGACTCTTGTTTAAATCCTGTCTTTTTGCATGAAGTTTCTACATTATGATCACTTACGAGTTTTATTAGGAGCGGGCACTCTAAGTTATCTAATAGGCCTAACAATGGTGAAATACTAAAACACTTATGGAAGAAAACCTACATTGAGGGCATGGTTTTAATATTAGAACACAGACTGATTATAAAATGTCACGTGATATAGTCACCCTGATTGATAGAGCATCATGTCTGTATAGTTTGCAAAGTAAACATAAAATCTCCAAGTTTATAAGGGAAACAACTCCACAACATCGCCAATCACAGACAGTATTGATTATCGTTCTTGTTTGCATGATTTGTCTAAAATGTGTTAATCCAGAGATAAAGTACTCCCAAGTGACTTTGATTTTGTTTTGTCTTATATTTCTTCAAGGACGCGGAACTAAAACGGAATTATTTCAACATAAAGTTCTGTTAAGCGCGCACATGAAGGTTTGTACTTGAGTTTGTGATAACATGAGGTGTTTAAGTATGTCCCACGTCACTTTTAAATGTCACAAAACAGCTAGAAAACATGGAAATATGAAGTTTGGAGGCATGAAAAGTAGAAAATAAACTGCATCTTTTTTTAGAGTGTGATTCCTTCAAAGAAACTAGATCTAAAAAAGTCAGCAAACCTACTTAAGGTTAAAGATTCAAAATATTCATTTAAAAACATGTACTTTTAAAGGGCCTCTCGCCCAAATGAACAAATAGACATATACAAGCAGTATCAAGTACGTGTAGTTAAATAATTTTGTCTATACAAATAAACAAATATACATGAACAAATTGTATAAGATATATGTTTAAAAAAGAAACAAAAAAAAGCATTGTAAAAATTGAGAATTAATGTTCACAGTAAATATAATAATATGAAAGATTATACATAAGTCTGATAACAATAATAAAGTAAATGTTGTCATGTAACTGTAACATGTATACAGTATATGTGGTCTTACAATATGATATAAACATGATAACTAACTGTGTTGTATTGTTGGAACCCATGTTGTAAAAAAACTGTCATAGCATAACCTCGACAGGGCAGCTCTTTACAAAACAAACCTTCCACACAACAACTGTTTTTGATATTTTCTATAAGCGTGAATTTAATTGAAGTTAACCTCTGCCGAGCAACAATCTCTGGAGTGTTGCGCACATAAGTCCCTTCCAGTGTGTGTGTTGTTCAAGAGAGGTTGTATTGTACATACAGGACGACTTTGTGGCATTATTAACAAGAGGGTTATGGAGACCCTTTATCGCTCATCTGAGTACCATAGATATATACAATGTACATGAATCGGAGAAAATTAAAAAAAAAATCCTTACAAATCAATTTGACACTACTGTGTTCGCAAGGTTTGTTTAGAATGTACAGCTGTATTCAGATTACAGTTAAGATCATCATTTATCTAAAATTCTATTTATTTAGACTTATATTCCCAGAAGGCAGTGTGTATTTCACAACCTTCAGTGTAATTTTACGTCATTAGTTATTTTACTTTAAGATGAAGAAATCAATATTTAACTTGAAGAAACAAATTTAAACATTCAGCCTCATTCAAATGTTTTTATATACAGTGTAATCCATAATTAGCTTTACAATTGTGTGAATGTGTGAATTTTCTTATATATAAACATATTTTACAATACTCAAGCAATTAAAGACAATCTTTAAAACAGGTACATGTATACAATGTATACAAATGTGTGATATCCCACAAGCAACTCGTTTCTGCTTATAACAGCGATACAAAACAAGTATAAGTCACCTTCTCCTGCATATCTGTCTAAGATATTTTGATATAATTTATAATATATTACCTTTATAACCTTTGTTAACTGTGATACCTGCTCAAGTTTGATTGAATTTTCATAAAACCAATCCTTTATAGCTTTATACAAAAGTACTACACTGCATATATATATATTTAAGTGTACATTGATCTCGAATGTTCTCTCTTTTTCAACTGTATGTTATTGATTACATGTAATGTCATTGTCACGTGATTGTATTTTTTATGAAATTCATTGTATGTTCACGCGGGTCTATTGACCTATTGATCTGAAAAATAAAATCTTCTTCTTCTTCTATAATAATTACAATTGTATAAAGTATCATAATTATCTTGTTATAATCTATTACAACTAACTATCCTAATGTGTCAATACATATGAACTAAAGTTGTATTGTATTGATGCAAAACCTGTCTTTTTTAGTGTAAAGGTAATAATGAATGACAATATATCTATACACGTTGTTCTGTCCCGTTCTGTTCTGTTCTGTTCTGTTCTGTTCTGTTCTGTTCTGTTCTGTTCTGTTCTGTTCTGTTCTGTTCTGTTCTGTGTTGTAAGAGTTATGAATTATAAATACACTTTGTAAATCCACTCTTAGAACCATCAAAATTGGTAATGTTTATAGACAGTGTAATGATATGTCTCGTAACAGTACAGTCAATAATCAAAAGTTTATGTGCAAAACGTTCATGAATACAGACGGTCACTGATAAAAATTAATAATATATTAATAATACGTATATGTTCATGTCTACGCCCTAAGAATGATGATTGTTTTTCATTTTCTACATTCAATTTTGAAAACAAAATCTTACAAGAAAATTGCTTTACGAATTTTTACTTTACAAACGGAACATTAATTCATGAAGAAACACCACACATGTTGATTTTCACATTTCCTTCAACGTTTTACTAAATCGTCCTCCATATTGACATCTAGATAATCTAGCTATTTATGATATAAATGCGTCAATATGGTTGGTTTGCTCGGAATCCAGGAACGCAGGAATATTTATTTAGATTTTCCCTCAGGGGAATTAATCTTTATTGCGCACAGTTCAAAGTCTGGGCTCTTTGGGGAATGTTTTGTTGAAATACGCGCGTAATAGTTAATATTACTAATGTACCATCATCAATCATGTTGTAAATTGTATTCAAATTTGGTTACTTTATTTCCGAATAAGATCACATGATTTGCTTGGTGTTCAATGATCATAAGTTTAGTTGATTAAAATATGTTTTCCCCACACTTTATCAAAAATGATCTTGTCATTAGACTGTATGTCCGTTTGTGTACTTACAAATTTTCCGAAACGGTTACTTCAGAAAGTTTCAATACAGGTTGAGACATGGTTGATAACTACAAGTCTAAACTATTTACTTAACTTAGTGACCGGTATCATAGATACAAATCTCCGTAAACAGATATCCTGTAGAGCGATGTCGTACAGGCTCTCTACTTTCTCCGTGGAAGGTCATGTCGAGATGAACTTTGTGTCGACCAATCAATGCGTAGCTTTCATCTAGACGAAAAAATATTAAACACATTTTGATTTCGTAATTTCTCTTTTTAGACCAAGGTTTGCATGCTTATTTAACAGCAGTATTATTCACAGTCTGCGATTGGGCGGCTCATTTCAAATTGCGTGACGGAGGCGATGTAAACAAGTTTCGTATCATAACAATTTCGTCATGAATATTATGATGAGAAAAGGTCACCTGAACGTGGCCTTCGTTTGAAAAAGGCCAGATCTAAATTAGCGAATATGCGAGTGTAAAATTTTAGATCGGGTTTTAATCAGATTGCATAGATACAAATGCAGTCACGAAGCTGCTATTCTGAGATATTTAAGTTATTTGTGCAGGGGGGGGGGGGTAGGTGCTTTGTTTATTTGTTTTGATTAATTTGTTGTACATTGTAGCATTTACATATCATGTTTACAAAACATGGAACATCGACGCAAGGACATATTTTAAGTTCATAGAATGTTAAAAAAGACAAATATGTATCATACCATACACCATTAACATTAACTACATGTCAATTTATTGAAGGAATGAATTCATAGAAACTGACTTTCATCGAAAAATAAATGTCATTTTGGTTATAGCTAATTTGCATAAAGGCCGAAGGTCAGTTTATGCTGAAAATCAGTTTCTATGAATTCATTTCTTATAATTACAACCCTTTTTTAGCGAAATTCGTTGCCTGATTTGCAAAAGAAATATGTTGACATAATGGACTATTTTTTATGCGTAGAGTCAAAAAACGCTTATGTGCACATTAATTTCATTCAGTTAACAGGTTTTCAATGCCATCCGTCGGCCATTTTTTCTCGATTGGATGCAGTTTTTCATTGTTTAAGGACATAACGGAATAAATAATACATAGAAATGAACATGCATGTATTTTATTTTTAACAAAAGAACACAAGAGAGGTGGTACGCTATTGTGTAACTCTTTAGAAACGGTTTAACAAGTTCCAAGTTTTTACGAATAACACGTGAGTTTATGATGCAGGTTGTGACCTAGATAAATAGTTCAACTCGTTGAACCCAGTGATTACAAATGAGCGGTTGTTGAATGTACATTTCTCCGAATTGAATAGCCTCTGAAGCTGTGTTATTTCATTAGAATGAGAATGTTTACTTTTACTGGAATTTGGAACACTTGAAGATAATTTAAGCAGTCAGTGGATGCTAAATTATAATGACTAGATACACATATTATTCAATGTACACATCATTATATTATACATTTATGAATTATTTACAGAATAGCTTTGTTTAAATATTCATTTGACTTGTTGAAAGGCAACTCTGTGATTTTGAAATGTTGGCTTTGACATTTTTCTAAATTGACCAGCCCAAATACTTATTACTTGCTTTATTGTTGACCAATTTAATATGTGTCAAACTCATAGTATTTAAAGGTGTATTTATACTCATTTATTTGTTTATTTATTTTCAGACAAGAAAGTGAAACTAGATGCCTCTGAAACCAAAGGATTTAGATCTATATAAATGAATACCAGTCCATAAGGGCATGCACCTCAGATGGGAAATGATATGAAAATAATTTGAAAAAGGAGACTCACTTGCTAGAAATATAAATTAACATTTAAGTATGAAATTAGTTGAGGCCTAGAGGTATTACCTTATAAATGTCTATGGGTCCACTTCTATATAATCCGGTTATTACAGCAAATAATTCCAACATTCTAGGCTACATACAAATGTACCATACTCTATATCATAGACTAATGGGACTCACATGACTTTTCTAATAGGTCTTAATTAATTTTAGGTTGGATGGTCATTCAATCAGAACTGCGCTTATACGAAACTGAAAGCACTTTTTTAGGTCACGTGTTCACTTTTGACCAATCGGATTGTGTTATTTCATTCAGGTTGTAATTATTATCTTAAGAACATTTGTTATATTGTATAAAGAGTTCTTTCATAGACTCTCACTCCGTTACAGTTTGGGCTTACATGTATATAGATGTATTCTCAAAATGGTATGGGTACAAATAATGTGTTAACACTTTTGCGTTCCTTGACAGTTTGTGTCAATAATTTATTGTTGAAATTATTGTGATATTTAGAAAACACTACCGTAGTCCTGACTGTGAAATTACAGTATATATACTCTTTATTTCCACTTTTCAGTGATTTATAAACATATAAACATTTTTACATAAATATTAAATGTACAAAACAACATACGAAAGAAAAAAATTCATACACAGTATATTATCGTTCTGTAGAATAACTTAAATAAAGAAAAATACAACATGGGTAGAACAGATGTAAGACTGCGTACATACATATATTTGTGGGTAGTTTTTAAATGTTTTGCACCTTAATAATCTGTCCTAACCAACATTAAAATGTTAAGACGAGGTTAAGGTAAACAAATCAGTTCACATTCACACTCACGCATTCACGATTAGCCATATTTAGTATAGATTGTATGAATGTAATTACAACAGATTTGAAAAAAGTTTTTTTGAAACCGAGGATCTACTTGAAACACAGCAAGTATATCCTCATCAAAAATTGTTTTCATGAATATTTCAGCAGGTGAATTTTTCAAGTAAAGACTAAACGATTCACTAATTTGGTAGCGTATTACATTTATGAATTTCACTCTATCTTGCTCAAAAGCAACACAGCTGGATATCAGATGACCGTATATGTCAGTGGTTGTAAGATTGCATTTATTACATTTTGTTATGTTAAAGAATGACTTGTATAGTAGAACACGAATTGCAGAAATAGCATGAATTATTTCCCTTTTTGTGGTAGCATATAACCACAAAGGTGATGGTTTCACAGATGTATGAACTGATACAAATCTTGCGAATTCTTGTTCATTAAATACTCTTGACTTCCATTCGCTCAATTGTACATTTCGAATAGCTTTACTGACAATGTTTTTCCAAGAATACCTGCTTGGAAAGTTAGCACTTTGTAAATATGTTGTTAGGAAGTGAAATAACCCATACAATACTAATAATTTACATATGTCAGGCACAAATCCTAGTTGATTTCGGTAACCTTTGGTCACATATAGATTGAGACGGTAATTAAACAATTTTCTTGCTGTGTTGTTTGTTGACATTGTACATAGTCTTTGAAGGAAAGATAATTTTCTTTTGGCTATATCTGCGTCTATTGGGTACCATCCGAGTGTGCTGAGAGCCATATCTGTGCGCGTATGCTGTGGAAGGTGTTGTATCTTTTTTGCCGCTAGTCGCTGGAAGCGCTGAACTTTTAACAAATCACTGTTAGACATATTATGCCAGAGTTCAGCTCCATATAATAAAGAAGAAAATGAAACTGAGCGTACAATCGATGCCATTCGAAGGGGATTTATATCCCCAGCACTATTTTCAATCGAAAGCACAGAATATAACGATGATTGAGCTTTACTAATTCTATTTTGAATTGTATCTTTCAAGTTTAATGAGCTATTTAGTTTTATACCAACATGCGTTGTAACGTAGCAAGACAGTATTTCCGATAATCCAAACTTGACACTGAAATTTCCCAGCGATTTTTTACTACTGAATAGCATTGTACAACATTTATTATAATTAAATTCATAACCCCACTTATTCGCGTAAGTTTGAACAATTTCTAGCATAATTTCAAGTGAAGATTTTGACGAACACAATAGCGTCAAATCATCAGCTAAGGTAGGATTTCCACAGCAAATAGTACCGACAGATAAACCATAATTACTTTTCTCTAAAATGTTGAGAAGTTGGTCAATAAATAGAAGATACCACCATGTGGACAGTATGCCTCCTTGTCGACATCCTTGTTTTATAAGGAATTTGGTTGATGTTATTCCATTGACAAAAACGACACTTGATATATTAGAATAGCTATTTATCATTAATTTAAGGAACTTCCCACTGATACCAAGTTGTTGAATTTTATTAATTAATGCACTATGGCGACAATTGTCAAAAGCGCCGGCCGTGTCTAGGAATGCTGCATAGACGTCGGAACCTTGCTCAGTAAAATGTAGCACACTTTCTTGGAGATTGAAAGAAGCTGTTATTGGACCTAAGTTGGTCTGATACGCATTTTGCTGCACACTTGGGAATTGAATGTTCTTGGATAATGTCCATTCGTTAAGTCGTTGGTGTAATATACGCTCAAAGAGTTTATACACAACAGAAAGAAGATTTACAGGTCTGTAGCTGTCCGGTTTATGCTTAGGCTTTTTGTCCTTATGTATGGGAATAATTATTCCAATTTTACAACCGTCTGGCACATATTGACTATCTATCATCATGTTAAACAATGTTCTTAAATAATTTTGTAATGTGCTCCCTCCATAAATTATATGCTCAGCACACACTAAGTCAATTCCGGGCGCTTTCCGCGTTTTCATGGCTTTAATACAGGAGTTTAGTTCATCAGGGGTTACTTCCCTTGTTAGGATAGGATCTTCGGAATAGTCGTTGTTTTTACGTATTTGACTCATTTTATTTTCAATATCATATAAGAAACCAGTGTCGAACTGTTTTTTGTCCTGAGGGGTGAACACTTTAGCATAATAATTTCTGAATACTTCCGCTATCTCAGAGGGATCTCGCGCAATTGTATGACCATCTTCAATGCCATTGATCAAATTGGGTTTTCTAACACTTTTCCGTTTTACGAGAGTCCAAAACAGTCGCATGTCACACTCTGCGGCTGAATTTAGCTCATTATAATATTTATCATTAGTTTCTGCGATTGCTTGGTTTTGAATTTTTCTAAATTCACGCTTAGCTGCCTTATATTTTAAATAAAACATATTATTTTTGTCGTGTATTTTGCCATTTTGTATCCACGTTATACGTTCTCTCAACTGATGTTTGTATGCAGTCTTAACCTGTTCATTCCAATATGGTTTTGAATGAATGTTAAATTTGCTAACAGGTAAAGATTTATCCGCACTAGCATTAATGCACTTAACAATATGATTATACAATATTTCTATATTTTGCGGATTGGTAGTCATATTCAAAATCTTAACAGTAGAAAGTTCTTGATCAAGCAACATCTGATATAATAATAAATGATCATTATGACATTTGTTCCAAGCTACATGGTTAGTATGAGCAATATTGATATGTGTTAAAGGCATATTACATCTAGTAAATATAGGTTGATGATCTGATACACAACAATATTCATCATCAATCACTTGATTTGATACTATAATATCTTTATAATATTTGTTTATAATAACATAGTCAAGAACTTTACATGTTGGTCGGAAAGTATATTCGCAACCTGTGAAGTCACATGGTATAAGTTCATTTTGTTCAAGGAAATTACGAAGACAAATTTGTCTTTCAGTCATATTTCCTGAACTAACGTCAACGTTAAAGTCACCGCACATAATGCAATGGGCATCGGTTGAGTATAGATCATATAATCCTTGGAGAGCATCGACACAATCTGTGAAATTATTTATAGAATAATTTATGGATGGCATATATGCGCAAAATATTATAGTTGGCAGCATATTTTGTTTAACAAGCTTTATACCTGTTATACGACTACATTTAATATTTTGTAAGATTTCGATATGAAAATCAAGAGATTTTCTGTATATGATGCTTACACCCCCTCTACCACACTTTGAAATATCGTCGATTTCTTCACAAACAGTATATGATCTATACATTGTATGAATAGAGTAAAAAAACATTGAGTTATTCGGTTTGAGTTTATGCTCACTTATACATGCAATGTCAATATTATAGTCGTCTAGAAGTTGAGACAGTGATGCTGCTGATGACATTATACCTCTCACATTCCACGTTAAAATGTTAAAGCTATTAGAGTCATGTTTTTTAATGTGGGGTTTATCCATTAATGTATATAGAGGTAAACACACTAAAGTTAGGTACACAGTACATAAAATCAAATATGACTTTTTAATCAACATTTCCATCGTTTGTATAGCAGTTTACATTATCATTATCATTGTTCGTGTGTAACAAGGCGCTCCAAGCAGCCTCAGAGTACCAGCGTCTACAGTAAATCTTACGAGGCCAGAACCCCTTACTCTCTACAGCTTGGCTGTCAGACTGATATAGTGTTAATTTAGCAGCCAGTGTACCCCTATTTGTATCAATTATCTTCGCTGACACCGGGGTGATATTTCTGCTTTTTAGAAATTCCATTAGCCCCTCACGATTTGAATATGTTGCAATGCCACCGATGTAGTAGCGTCGAGTACGTCGTGACGGTACACTGTCGAACATAGGTTCATTGTTAATGCTTTGGTGATTAGTATGTTCCTCGATGTTGCTACCAAATCTTGCATCATGAGACATTTTTGAATGCTCATTTCTGTGATTTGATAGATTGGATGAAGATTTGTCTACATTTTTATTAGAAGTGCTGTATAAACAAGGTATGTCTCGTGGTGTAAATCTGTCTGAAATCATTACTGGAATATTTCTATCATCAGTTTTGTTAGAATCTGGAGTATGATGTATTGGAGCCACATTTTTTGTGCCCTTATTTGTTGATTGTCTCTGAGTATGTGGAGTGGACTTTGTTGACTGACTTGGAATAGGTGATATTACTTCGCAATATTCACTAGAATGACTTTGCATAGTCTCTGATTGGTCGCATGTAGATTTAGCAGAGCCGCTAACAACGTTAGCATAAGTTAATTGCGTTGATTTTTGACCTTGACAGTTTTTTAAGAGAGCTAATTCTTTAGACAAATTTGCAATTTTTTCTTCGGATAATTTACTTTTATGCTGTTCTTCTTGAATAGTTTCACTAAGACGGCGTTTTAAAGACATATTTTCAAGCGAAAGTGTCTGCATTGATGCTTTTATAGTATTATTTTCCGATTTCACATTTTTAACATCTTGCTGTAGAAGCTGAATGGCTGATTTCATTTGAGCGAGTTCGTCTTGTAGTGTAATTGAGCACTCAGAAGTTTTTTTCTCATAATCGCTAGTTTTGTCATTTTTAGTATTAATTCTCTTTTTTACAAACATGTCGCTAAGAACTTTTGGATCACCGTTGTTGATAAAGCATTGCAGTGAATAGCAGTCTAAAGCATATCGTTCACAACTACCTTTTGCGATAGTTGTTCGACGCTGAACGAGAGGTCCTGTTGGGCATGAACCAAACGCAAGGGCTCGTTTATGCAGGATACTTCTATATATACATAAATCATCATCATTTTTTCGCACAACTCTGGTTAGTTTGTCTATGTATTCATCTTTTGGTTTATTATGAAGCAATTCATCAAGCGTAGTGAAAAATTCTTGGTTACTAATTGGCTGACTGTCCATATCAATGTTTTCATATGATAATTGCGTGCTAGTAAATGTATGTTCTTGTGATTCAGGAAAAACACTATCATTTAATGATACTGATGTGAGAAGCTCATAGTCATGTGTATTCTCCAATGGTTGACTTGACAAATCATGTTCAACGACAGCTATTACTCCAGGAGCTGCCGGCCAGGACGGATCAATGTATTGGTCTACAGGTGGATAGTCTCTTGAATCACCGGAGGCCATTTTTGTTGATGTGATTATTGTAGGCAGGTCATTTAATAAGACGGTGACATACTATTACCGTTATATTAATGTATAATACAAACAGTTCTCTAGTTATATCTTACTTACAATATACAGTTATTTAGTCCTTTGTCCAATGCTTATACAAATGCTTAATCCTATACAAACTATAATTCAACACATGATTATAATCCAATATGACACTAATAATTGACCTTGCTTTGTGTGTTTTTGTTCATTTTTTCATACACAAATAGAACAAAGGAAATATTGTTTATCCTCATTTTCTCAATAATTTAATTACAATATGTCACAAAAACTTCACCATCGAAACTACGTTCACTTCACGATCAATCACATATAAGAATTATTGTTCTACAAAACTTATATCCATTTTAATTTTACAATTATATAAGAGCTAGTAAATCCATGTCTAACCCCTTTCAACACATACGGCCATCCAGAAAACACTACCGTAGTCCTGACTGTGAAATTACAGTAGTTCGTGAGTACATTTATATCAAATATACAAAATGGTTACAAATCTAACCCTCTCCATAAATATATGTAGATTATTATTAAATCTGGTATAATGTGTCTGTCACATTAATTTGTCAGTTTTATTAATAATAAATAAGAAAACCTAGTTAGTCTACAGGGGAAATAAAAGTCTCAAATTTCCATAATTTATCGGCCAGAGATATTTTGTAATGCACATTTTCAATTAATAGTCAATATTCATTTCAGTAGAGTTGATTGTACACGACTGGTATAGAATACATTAGTGAGGCATACACACTGTTTGTGCTATCTATGAGATAACATCGGCCATTGAAATATGTAACGAAGAAAGTACCTGTTAATAATAATTGTAAAATGTTTATATTGCTATCTAAAGAGTGTCTGTAATTGTATATACTAATGGAAATTGTTGCCAATTAGGAATAATAACAACTTGTGCTGGCATTATCATGTGGCTTAGAAATTTTTCATCTCAGCGTTACAGGTAAGCGCTACTATGACAACTTATGATAATACTAGTCCATTGTAGACCAGACGTCATTTTCGATTCTTCCACCTTCCACTTACAACGTTGTGACAAAACATTAAACAAAAACACATTGAAAACAAATATACATTCATTATAACATGTGTGTGTTGTTGATGATTGTTCTCGACAAAACACTGAAGTTTAAATTGTAGAGCACACGATAATAATGTCAGCATTTGATATAATAAATTAAGCCGTTAAAATGTTTCAATAATGGCAGTTAATTGACAAATAACATGATATTGAGAGCAGACAATGACAATGTCATTAACAAGCAAAACATGCTTTATTAGCTTCTTTTCCTCTTGTTTTAAGTAGCTTTAATGTTTTATGACTTCAACACACTGGTTTAATTTATTAATGTATCAATCAGTATGTTGACCAGTAGACTACATAGGTGAGTTCAGACATATATAGACACTCATAGGTGGGTAGTAAGACCTTCAAGACCTGTAATGATAATAGAAAATCGTACATGTATGAACACAAGTCAGGCTAAAGTCTTTGATTAGACAATCCATTACAACCTGCTGCTACATTTATAGACCGTATATATCGGAGCACACGATGTTGAATTGTATTACAAAAGGAGTTTTAGAACGCACAATATCATAAATAGCAACATTGAAATAAACGAAGATATAGCTAGAAGCAAAAAAGGATTGTTTGAAAAATGTTAAAGCAAAGGATCGGTAGTTAATGCACAATATGAATCTAACCAAATAAATGGAAATGAGCATATAATAGACCAAATGTTAATATAACAATGGTATATACCAAGATACTGTTATAGCATGCGTGTGATGGCATGAAGACTTGAGGCATAGCTTCATATCACTGTTATTATCTTTAATAGCTTTTTCATGAATCAATAATTGTATACGACAAATCTGTCCATCTTAATAAATTGAACTGTATGTCTCAATGGAAATTATGTTTTATCCGTGAGTGTAGTGACACCACTGGGAGTTATAAATCAGGAAAAGGTATCAAAACAAACCTCATTGGAGTGTCAATTGATACAGGATAAAACAGTTTATTGATTTACGTAATGTTGCGTCTTCGTGATAATACAGAAATACGAAAAGTAAACAATTTAGTGTTGAAATCAAGTTTGTGGCTGGTGACTCTGATTGTATATTTTTATATAATGCTGTTCAGAATAAAAATGTTAAAACATTTGAGGGTTTGTAACACTTGTAAGCATGACCAACTGGTTACGACATTTTATTGGTCAGCGGCTTGTTGGTTCAAATAAAATCCAAAACCTACATTTTTGTTCCAATGTCTAAGACATTCTGTCCTGCGAGCTCTGTACTAGCAGAGCAGAAAACAGAATCAAGAGTATTTTATCTAAGTTGTTAGGACTTGTTTCACAAACAAGCTAAAATAGCATTGGTATAAACATCTAAATAAATACACAAAATCAATGAGTTTGTACGAATATGGATTGTTTTATTCTCGTACCCACAGGTTATCAAGATTTTCGATCTAATATTTAAAATTTAGTAAGCCTCTCTGGGAACGAGAATGGGATTTGTTTAACTGACCAGCAAGGGTTTGAAGCTAAATCTTCTGACGAAAATGCTTATCATCAAGTAAAGAGGTGATTACATTACGATATTTTTCCGATGAAACAAAAAAATCAATTCGCCTAAGTAGTCGATAATTTACTTTGTATGATACTGTAAAACAAATATATTATGTCGCATTGTAAATTAAATGTATCAATTGTATACGGATATTAAATATCATGATCAGTATTCAGTCACACAATAAAGATAATCTGTTATAACATATACAATGTGTTCAATCTTGTATAACTGATATATAATGTTCACCTCAGACATCTTTATAATCCATCTAAACTCTAAAGAGAAATAAATGAGATCTCAACTGTCATAAAATGGTTTACATCAATGTTCAATTTGTCTTACATGTAATTCATTGTTGTATTACGTTACATTATCTTTGTTTTGATTAATATGTATCAATATAAATGTTTGTTTCTGTGAGGGAAACGTGTATAATGAATATATATAATGTTTATTGACAGAATGAAAAACTGTTGTAAACAGATTGTTGCACGCCATTAAGATGCCTATTTAAATGATTTCAACTTCAACATTTATATAAAACTTCAACTTTAAACACAGAATGGAAGCCTAATCTGATAATAACTGTTTTAGTGAACAAAAGACATACATCTGTTTAAGATGGTGGTTTTATGTTAAAGACGTACCCCGTAAGTAACAGTATAGATGATGTTTCTGCGTGTTTTTGAAATTTTTGAAGACCAAGTTCTTAGAGCAAATTGTATTGCTTATAGATATTGTTAAAAAGTTGGCTTAGACCGCCGCACAGAATTCGTTTTTACTGTTTTTACTAGATTTAACGCCGTGTCAACACAATTTAGGTCATTTTATGGCGTCCAGGGCACCTAATCTAGCTTTCCTGGACCTTTGTCTATAACCAGTACTCACCTACCCTTCCACAAGACTGGAAACTTCTCCATATTATCTAAACAATGGAGGAAAATTGACATTATTTTCAAAATATTATGGAAGGGTATAACCTCCCCGGGTGGGATTCAAACCCGTCCCCCTCGGGCACGAGATTCCAAATCCCAGCGCGCTACCAACTGCGCTATCGACCCGGGTTGCCGCACCAAAAACCTTTAACGTAGTTATAAAATGTTTAAACCATACAATCATGAATTTTTAACTGTAAAAAATGATTATTGATATAAATAAAGAACAGGCGAACAAACGTAAGTGATATTCCTCTTCTTGTGTTGTCATAGCTGTATAAATGTTACGTTCTGTTATTATATTCATCAAATTTAGTAAGGTTTTCATAAATCAATAATTGTGTATGACAAACCTGTCTACCTTAATAAATTCAGTTGGCTTACTTATTGAAATTGATGAGTTATCCGTGGGTGAAGTGACAACCAAGAAATGTATAAGACGAGAAAATGTATCAAAACAATACACACTAGAGATTTAAATGATATGAGATGATACTGGGTATATTATCATTTTGTTTACGTAAAACTAGATACGTATTTTATCATTAAACTTATCGAAGAATTATATTTGCATTGCAGATAAAGAACACTTTCGAGTATTACAAATCGTGTATCCATTTGGTGGAATTTCATCATTTTCATAGGGCATCGTTGTGTATTTTGGTATGATTTGTCAGATACCACCCTTAGTCAATTCATTTTGGCTGAAAATAAGTCTAGATTAGTAAAATCCAAACTAGATTGGACCAACTTTTATACAAGATATGTATATCAGTAAACACGATCAAATACTTAGTAAGAAATGTTAATCGTTCACAAATACTGCGACATGTAGTAACTAAATACTTTCTGCGACTGTAGTGTAAGAAAACATATTGTCAAATGCAACTTTCAAATTGTGTGTGGGTGTATAAGTATTTGTTTTACGTTACATTGAACACAAATGTCACTTAACTTAATGAAGATAACTGTAAATATGAATGGTAAGGCACTCGGGAGAATAAGATGATTTTCTATGGACAATCCTTTAATATAACAAACACGTTTTATAACCGACATCTTAGAATTATTAAAAATAGGCTTTTATGTTAACGTTGTCATTTAAAATTGTACTTGAAAAATTATTTTTTTCTAACATGCTTGATTAAATAAATCTTCTGAAGTTGTTTAAAACACGAGACAATAACACCATTATAATGCAGATTACAGATAAGAATAAACCGCGTAATGTAAACATAAACACTTTTTAATTCGTGTGTAGCCCCAGTTATGGAATACTGTGCCTCAATATGGGGCTTTAAAACTTACCAGTGTTTAGAAAACGTAATACATAGAGCTATGCGTCATTACCTTGGCGTTCACAGGTTTACACCAATACCAGCAATGTACGGTGATACAGGGTGGATTCCTGCCAACTATCGTACATGGACTCATATAATTCGCATGTGGAACCGCCTTATAGATATGGACAACAATAGACTTACAAAGAAAGTATTTCTCTATGACTACTTTCTAAGTACAAATAATTGGTGTTCCGATATAAAGCAAATTTTTGTCTCGATTAACTCTTTACCACACTTTGATACAAAGAGTAAGATTAATATGAGCGCAGTTAACGAAAAAGTGAAATCTCTTTATGTAAACAATTGGACAAATGAGATTAATTCGTTTCCAAAACTTAGAACTTATGTAATGTTGAATCATAACCACGGGTGTGAAAATTATGTACAATTGAACCTTTCAAAATATGAACGTTCGTTTCTGTGTAAATTTCGTTGTGGTTTATTAGTAATAAGATTAGAAACAGGAAGATATGTTGGAGAGCGAGAAAATGAGAGACTATGTATTTTTTGTGACCAAGGATCTATAGAATCAGAGACTCACTTTTTCCTGCATTGTAATGCTTATACTGATTTAAGAACTGACTTTTTCAACCAATTTACAAATGATAATGTTTTTAATTCTCTATCAGATATTGAACGATTAACTTACTTAGTGTGTTCCTACCCAAGAAAAAGTGCTAAATTTATTACCAAAGCATATTATTTACGAAAATCAATACTATACAACTAATAACTGTTTATTTGTATATATTTATATCATATATTTAACTTAATATTGTATATACATGTACCTTTCATATGACTCAGTTGGTGACATATAGACCCACTGGGTCGGGTGTTCATCTGTAAATACTTTTCATGTTGTTTTCATGTTTGTAATGTACTCAGGTGTGTAAGTGAAATAATTGTGCAAAATGTGATAAAAGCACCAAATTTGGCATGGAGGTACTTTGAGTCATACTGATCAATATTAGCCCAGGAGACAATCATGAGGGGCCTTGTATCTTGCCTAAATGGGGCCCCGAAAGGGGCACATAAATAGGCACATAGTTTTGAAATTATCATCTCTATAAAAATTTAAGATGGTTATTAAAATATATGTATTATGATTTTATATGCCTAAGAAATTATATTGTTCACTCAAAAATAGCTTTTTGTCAATTTATTTGCAGTTGAGGCCTGGCATATGCTTTGAAGTTGTCATAAGGCCCTAAATTATGCATAATGTAATAATATAATTGAATAAATGGTAAATATTTTATTTGAAATCATACAAATACATCATACTTTCTCAAAAAAAGCCTTCAATAATTAATTTATGTAGATACACCAGAATCAGCATGCGGTACCATTGTATGAAACACATGAGGCCCCGAATGGGTTTATGTTTGAACTCGAAAAAAATTAATACCAAGTAAGCCAATTTACACTTTATTCAATTTAAACTGATGAATAAACTTACTATTTAAGATACGTACATTCAAAATGAAGATTTTAAATAATAATACTTATCTAAAAGTTGAGGCCCTAACTGGGGTAATTTCATAATGTGAAGCTTTGATAATTGTAAAAAAGGTCTAACCATATTTTATTATTATTGAAACTTATGCTGTCATTACAAGTGTGTTACATTTCAACAGTTCATATAACAATTTTGTAAGGTTAAACGGTACCCAATTAATCATAATTGAACATGGATAATTATTATATTCATTACTGTTTTAGGCCTGTATTATGAGAGACTATACGATCTGTTTTCGTCCTAAATTTAACAAAATCATATTTCTGTTATGTATTGAGAGTTTTGATAATGTAACATCCTATAGGCACCCACGCCTTAGATACATTTCAATGTCTAAAACAGTAACTGATCATGTTTTATTACAAGTCTAATATCACCATTTTACAAAATAAAATAGTCCTGTAAGAGACTATGCATTACACCTACATCATACCCTTGAAGCTCGGAGTAATAATGAAACAAATATGTACATTTGTATACTGTGTTTGATGTACAAACTACATGTAATTTTAAACAGACTTTATCATTGATAAATATCTTACAATAAAACAAGTAGTATATTAGATATTACAGAGAGAACAATTTAAGAGGCCCTTCTTATATACATGTATCAAACCATTCCCAAAAGCACGACATTTCTTCATAAAGATTGGTAAAATTGATTTGACTATTCAACTAAACATGGTAAAAATTATAGCATTTTGTAGTCTAGATTCCATCTTTTCAAATGCTCACTGACTGGCTATTATCCCTAATCATAGGTACTAGTACACTTTTCTGTATTTATCAATCCACTTGACGAAACTTTCACTTCATTTGGTAGGAAGTCAATGTGGCAAAGGGAATGACATAACCAGGAAAGGTGCCGTTTTACAGCTGAGTTGATTGAAGAAAAGCAGACACATGGCTTGCATAAAGAAATAAACATTGACTCTGAATGGGTTACAATCTTAGACCTTTCTATCTCTAAGCGAGTGTAAGAGATTAAGAGCATTTTGTGAAATCATGTTAAGCGAACTTACCGTAAATAATTATTTTTGTAAACCTTATAAAATAAAAGAAATATTCACAAGTTTTATCATTGCTCAAAAATATCTTTAGTAGAAGAATTACATTTAGGATTACATCTCCCGTCATAAAAACGAGAGTATAACTTCATTTAAAGACGAGTTTTAAAAAATTTAATTTTATTTATTGTAATACTGTTATAATCAAATATAGCCAAATTTCATGATCACTGCCACAGCTAAATCGTCAGTTGACTTTTATACATTCATACATAACATACGTCTACAATAAATGGTTCTATTAAAAGTATAATAATGTGGAGTACGTCCATACACTGGTCACCTTGTCTATCAAGCGGGTTATACATTATATAGCTTTCATAGACCGTCAAGCTTGTCAAGAATCCATAAAATGAATAACCCCAGTGAAATCAACAATATGAATTGCAAGAATAGTGAACATGTGTTCAAGATCCGTCGGAAACTTTTTTATGCTTACTCTTCCCTACTGAGTACCATGATATCAAATCTAAAGGAAATTACTTAGTAACACTGGTGGTTTATCCAGTCTATATGTTTCTTAAATCTCAGTCATTAGCATTTGACACATGGTATGTCCAACCTGAGTAATACTACATGGTATATATTATCAAATTATGGTTGTTTGTTATCGCCTTTGCAACATATATTATTACATTATAAAACATGCATGACTTTGTTGGATAGATGCTAAAATTAGTTTTTGGAAACTGTGGTTGCATTCATAATAAAAGAGCAAAAGATGAAAAATCAAACGAAACTGATTAACATCAAAATAAGGGCCTTTTAGTAGATTTTCCTTTAACCCTTCACAAGGAAAGATAAGTGCAAAAAGTGGCAAATTTTCACCTCAGCGATAGGGCTATTTCATTATACGATTTTCATGATTAATTGACGGACAGCAATACAACTTATTTCTTACTTGGTTGTCTGAAAGTAGAAGCCAAAATTCGATTCTGGAGTAACTGGGTTGGTCAGTATAAGGTTAAAGGCCTTATCATTTTCAGCCAAATCAAGTTGATAAATTACATTATATATATTTCAAATATAACTAAAACTAAAGTTAAACTCCATTTATTCCATTGCAGAACAATATACATGTATGTTATGTATCATACATGTTTCACTGTGGTAAGTATGTTAGCTCAAGTGGGACCACTTCTATTTTCTCCGTGCAGGGCCTCTTTGTTCATCGTTGCAAGTAATTGATGCTTTTGCTTAGTAATTAGATTTAAAATGTGATTGGATTTTGGTTTTTATTTTTGGACATGTTTTTTTCATTTTTCATATTCAAATTTTCCAAGAGGGGCCTCTCAATAGATTAATACAAACATGCTTGATAGATCTAATTAATTTTTTTGAAGAAGCAAATTGAAATAAACAAATAAAAACTTAATTATCGTATTATAATGTGCTTTATTTGATGAATGTTACTGATGTTTAGATAAATCTTTGTCTCCAGTCCTATTAACACTAGAATCCTATATAACCAATACAGAAAATTATATACACGTATTCAAAATTTATATAAATTCCCCCTTGGTTTGGCCTCATGAGATCATACTTTGTTTTGTGAATTATTTCTAAAAAACGAACATGATAGCTAACCACACAAAATTACCCATTCAAAATACTTTAAGTATTAATTAAACCAAAACGAGAACAGTAATTTCACTGGACATTTATAGTTTTTTTGTGTTTTGTTTTCACAAAAACCCTTACCTGGACCTCAATTACAATTCATTGTATCATGTTAAATTTGAAAAAAAGTTTCGGACATGATTGTACTCAGCATGAGTGAAGAAAATTTATTTTATTTATTTGATAGATAAATATTTACACTAAACTATGCACTGCTTATACTTGTAATGGGTGACCCCTTTCATGGCCCCACAATTTTGTTAGTAGGGCCTCTCATGGTTGTCTCCTTGGGGTTTTCTGAGGTGCATCACTCAAAATGATATGAAGAATAAAACAAGTTTCATCATTATGTTATTTGAACTGTACATAATAGATTAAATGTTACTGATACAATTTCTGAATTCTATGTAATCAGTACAGCAAATTAGATATTCAATATTTTTTCATAAGTTTCCCCTTGTTTTGGCCTCTTTTGATCATACTTGGTTTTGCAATTTATTTAAATGAAAAGACACCACATCTCACAAATTACCCATTCAAAATGCTTCAAAAATGTGAAAAAAAAAATAAAAATAAAAACTGTACTGGTTGTTAGTGGTCTTTTACTATTTGTTGACCATAAAATCCCTTTATGGGGCCTCAATAACGATTATAATTATCGTGATAAATATTCAAAAATATCAACTGACAAATTTGTTCTCATCTTGAGCAAAAGAAATTTAATACATTTAGTTGATATATAAATTAAAGATTTTTACACAGTACTAAGCAATAATATCAATTGTTACGGGTAACCCCCTTTAGGGCCCCATATTTTTGTTCACAGGGCCTCTCATGGTTGTCTCCTGGCTTTTTTCTGAAGTTCACACCTTAAAGTTGATTTCCTGAAAGTTTGGTGCTTTTATCACAATTTGCACAATTCGACCATATTTTGTCCCTTACACACCTGAGTAGAACTGCACCTGCATATTTGACTGAAATTCTCAGAAAGCCTTTACAAAGCAGATCTGGTCTTAGATCTGCAAATCTGCAAATGAGGATTGCCTCGCTCTGTCATTTTATACCTTTTTCATATGACTGCATTACAGCTTAAATAAATTGTCCCTCTAAAGGTGATGTTTTGACACCTTTGGGGTGTATTAAGGGCCCTTTAAAGGTGATGTTTCGACACCTTTAGGGAAATGTCTGGTTAACAGTGGCGTTATGTTACACTGTTCAGGACATGTCCGGTTAACAGTAGCATCATGTTATACTGTTCAGGACTACAACGTTTAATATAAAAAAAAATGTAAGATAAGTGATGAAAAATTGTAAAATTAAGTAAAATCATGAACTTTGAATGATGTAGGTTCAAAGGTATGAAATATAAAAGCTCAATAAAACAGTAAAAAATACACTAACACACTATAAAACATCATGTGTGATAATTTTTCATTTTGTTTTGTGTTATTGTATATACAATATGTATTTATGGCGGAGGGTTTTTACTTATTTGTTTTTTATAATCTATCTTTTTGTACAACGCCATTGAATATGTAATACATAATTAGGCGTTTAATCAAATGAAAAAAGTTTAAGTTTAAATAAATCAATTTTGTAAACATGGCATGTTATTGTAACTTAATTTTTGACCCATTTTCTATGGAGAGTCACATAAGTCAGCAAAAGTGTGGCATGAATTCAAAGTATTAATTCTAATGAAAACAAAATTACAAAATTGTTACGAGCATTTTGCTGAAAGCTCCAATAAAGTGCGATTTACAAACGGAGCTAAAATAGACAGTTAATACTGAGTTAAATATATTCTTGCATAAAGGTCAAGCTCTGGTTAATTCTGTCGGACTATACGCCAGCTGAATGGTGTGGCGTACGGCCAGCTTCAACAGGTAGGTTACCACACTAATGTTTGTATCGTGTCTCGGGATCACAAAGCACTATCAGTACATCAAGAATAAAGTTTAAAGCAACCGTAAGTATATTTATGATATTTGATAATTACCAGTAACTGGCCATGGTGTAATTGGCGCTCATTGTAAGATTTATTTTTTAGAAAGTAATCCCTGCCTATAAGTAACATTCGGGCTTTGACGATACTCTCTGATTTCTGTATCGAGAATTAAAAATATATCCGTATTCAATGTAATGCTTATTCTTCAATGTCAGACCGGGGTCAAACTTTAGGCTCAATATTGATATTGCAAGAGTACATTTACCTGTTACACCAACACCCAGTATTGTTATGTAGTAACAGTATGCAGGTGATACTAAATTGTAAGTAAAATGGTGAAATATACATTCATTTGACCATACACGTGTCATTTAACAAAGTAATCAGACAACTGGATAAACCATTAATTACATTAAAGTAATATTAAGTTCTATTGTATATTCAAATGAGGGATCCTTTTATCAGAGGAGCCATTTTATTACTGTAGTAGGGTAACATATAACATTATGTTAGACATTTGAGAAAAACCATGTCGGTTTTATATTACTTACGGTTAGGATATTGAGTTTGTTAACATACCAGGGATTGCAACTGTAAAAACTGACCATCCAAAGGGTTAGGGTAGCAACGAGGTAGATGCCTTAAAATTTTGTAAAACGATTGTTATAAAAAGGATGTCACAAATCTGTATAGAAAAAAACCTAAGAATCTAACGGGTTCCTACTTGTACGGACAGTGGCAAAATAGAATAGCAAAAGTTAAAGCGATATCAAGTTAAATACAAGACAACCTTTATCAAATACTTTTATGTATGTGCTGCTATGACATTGAGTCACCTGGTCTGATTTAACAATAAGCAATAAATAACTAATTTTATAGAGCTAGTTTGAATAATAATCATCGGAATAAATTAAGATCGGTAATTGTTATTAGTTTTTCAGTATCAAATGAATAGCAAATCAAATAACCAAACAACGTTACTTCCATTTCATTTATTTTGGCAATTCTTCTATTATACATTTTACCATCTAATAGCCATTGTTCGTTGACTACATGTGCAACAAACGTTTGAAATGTAAATGTAGAACTTGCAGACTCTCCTACTCACGTGACTGTATATATAAATCAAATGATAGGACCTAAACTTTGTGAATACACTAGATGCAAATCTGATGTAATCATAAGTTATGAGTCTACGTTGCGTTTTATATCTTATTATCTACAGTCTATAGTTTATGTAATAGTCGATCATTTTATAGAACATTTAATAGCATTCTCTATAATGTAGTATACACACTGAATCATATTTATTATATGACTACCAAGGGTATAAAACTGACACAATGCTCATGATTTGCAGCGTGTGGTATGAAAATTGTACGAACGCAGACAATCTCGTCACAAACGAGAAATATTTGAAAATAACTAATCATAGGGATGAAACAACTAGCTGACTTGATGCATCATTTATCAACATTCGCACTTTTCGATAATATTCCAAAATTTCGAAACAAACTTTGAACGATACCCAGCTATGTGTTATTCAAACAATGGCCAAAAGAAAATAATTCCCTTTATAAGTATGCGTTATGTTGTGCTGCTTTGTGCTATGCTGTGTTGTGTTATGTTGTGTTATGTTGTGCTGTGTTATATTGTGTTGAGTTGTGTTGTGTTGTGCTGTCCTGTGCTGTCATGTGCTGTCCTGTGCTGTCCTTGCTGTCCTGTGCTGTCCTGTGCTGTCCTGTCCTGTCCTGTCCTGTGTTATGTTGTGTTGTGCTGCGATGCGCTGCGCTGTGCTGTGCTGTGCTGTGCAGTGCTGTGATGCCATAGACTCCATAAAATATTTAAATTACATTTTTGATTGCAACCGGTCACAGCACTTCAAGACATCTGAATGTTCTGCTGATTTTCTTCGTAAATAGAGATTATCTAGACTGTAAATGGAATAGTTTACGATTACTTGTGAGAAGCGTCAAGGCAAGATGGTAAAATAATTAAACAAGTGAATGCAATACTTTATAACATCGGAATAGAAGTAACAAACACAATCATTGTATTGCACAACGTAAAAAGACGAGTTCGAAATGGACTCGAAATATCAAGATTATGCAAATTTTCCAGGAAGTGAACAAAATACATTGTTTATGTACAAGTTCATCATGGATTGCATTAAGCATGAGTAGGGTCTCTGCAAACTGTGTTCAATATTGATAAATACTGACAAAAAGATACCATAAACTACAACTGAAAAAGTCAGTATTCGTACATTATTTTAAATAGAATCATTATTGAGTGGTCATCATCCACGTGAGTTGACATTAATATAACCCTGAATCTTCCTCCTTGGTTAATGGTTTTATGTAAGGAATGTGTATTTTAGCTGCTTCGGTGTCTGATATATTTTCACCCTCCTACTCTTACATTTAAACTTATACCTAAAGTAGGTCAAATGTCACTTAAAACTTGATTGCTATGAAATAGAACATATATTATCATATAACATCAATTATGTCAATCTGATTAAAATCCGATCTAAAATTTTACCGCTCGCATACTCGCTAATTTAGATCTGGCCTTTTCCAAACGAAGGTCACGTTCAGGTGACCTTTTCTCATCATAATATTCATGACGAAATTGTTATGATACGTAACTTGTTTACATCGTCTACGTCACGCAATTTGAATGAGCCACCCAATCGCAGACTGTGAATAATACCGCTGTTAAATTTGCATGCAAACCTTGGTCTAAAAATAGAAATTACGAAATCAAAATGTGATTAATAGTGTTTTCGTCTAGATGAAAGCTACGCATTGATTGGTCGAAACAAAGTTCATCTCGACGTGACCTTGCATTGACTAAGTAGAGATCCAGTACGACAACGCGAGTAGAACAGGATCTCTGTTTACGGAGATTGCAATTATGTTAACCATTAAACTACGATAACATCTATTTGTATAGAACATTATACATGTACAAGATTTGTTCAGACCAAATAGTTCAAGTCATAATATGGTTATTGTTTTAATGATGTACCTGTTTATAACATAGTGCTCTCAAAAAGTTATAGGACAAAATCCTACTTTTTATATATCGGTAAACTTTTACACAACAAAGAAACGTTAATTTAATCTTTTCAAAATCAACATTGTGTATATAGATTCGGGGCCGTGCGGGACAACTGTAAAAAACCAACCGTACGACTTCATCACTAAATAACTCTGATATCCTACCACATTAGACATCAACAAATACCACGATGTATGAATAAACTTAGATCTAACTTTATAAATAAGTTAGTAACGACATACGAGTTAATTATATATCAACATTGACATCACAGCATTTAGATATTTCCTTGAAAGCCATTACTTGGAATCATGGAGATTTTCTGATCAGTAATTTTTGCTTCAATGAATTATAAGAATACATTCAATAGACAGTGAACAAAAAGAAAAGTTCAATGTCATAAAATCATTGAATATTTTATATGAACTGTTCTCACCTGAATATGTTTCAATTATCATTGTGATAATCGATACATCCCTAATCATGTTATTGAAATGAGTCTAGCAATTAATGAGACGAAAACAAGTTATTACTATAATTACTGTAGAAGTAACTTACTCTCAATTAACAAGTACATGTTCTCATTGATAGAAATGTGGAAGGGGTTTGACATTTGGAGCCAATCTCCGTAAACAGCAATCTGATTAAACCCCGATCTAAAATTTTACACTCGCATACTCGCTAATTTAGATCTGGCCTTTTCCAAAGGAAGGTCACGTTCAGGTGACCTTTTCTCATCATAATATTCATGACAAAATTGTTATGATACGTAACTTATTTACATCGTCTACGTCACTCAATTTGAAATGAGCCGCCCAATCGCAGACTGTGAAAAATACTGCTGTTGAATAAGCATGCAAAACTTGGTCTAAAAATAGAAATTACGAAATCAAAATGTGTTTAATAGTGTTTTCGTCTAGATGAAGCTACGCATTGATTGGTCGACAAAAAGTTCATCTCGACGTGACCTTCCACGGAGACAGTAGAGAGCCTGTACGACAACGCTCTACAGGATATCTGTTTACGGAGAGTGCGTAAACAGGGCTATTTGAGCTCATTCCTAAATCAATTTAAAAGAAAATTTTTTCGAAAATGACATTCACCTAATACCAGTACCTGTAAATATAATGCACGACTAAAACAGTTCAGTCATTGTATTTCTATAAGTTGTTTTGCGGTCACAAATTTCATTTTTTTATTTGACGAACACATAAATTGTACTGATACATACCGAGTATTTTGTTCTTCCGGTTCAAGTAAATGTTTGCGCTGATTTACGTGAACGGAGGGAGGGGGGTCACGTTAAGAGTGATCAAATGAACAGAACTCATTCTTTAAGCATTTACTCATGGTGCTTATCAACAATACAAAATGTATAGAAACGTATCGCGATAAGAACCACGGTATATTGTAGGCTTTTCAATTCGTTGTGCATCCACGGTATTTAACAGAAACATGGCAAATCTTACATGCAGCTACTGATAGAATCTAGCCTCTTTAAGTATTTACGTCAATTAGGACTGTGATGCCTCCTAATCGGTTACATTCTTGTAACATAAGGTTAGATGGAATGAACATTGGAAAAACTGACGTTTCGCTACTTTAATTTCGCGAAGGGAAATATTTTCCAATGAAATAAAAAATATCGCAAAATATCGGTACACTACAATCGTACCACGGTATGTATTGCTGCAGCTTTGTATTGCAATATACCGGTATACCGTGACAGCCCTACCTGTAATATTAAAAAAACACGTGACAAACAAAAATACTTCAGTCATTGTTTTGTTTTAAGTTTTTTTACGATTATAAAGTATATTTCTATATATTCAACCTACACACAAACTCTACAGATAATAATGCATTATAAATTAACCGACATTTATTTTGAGTGTGCTCCAAGTTCTTTTTTCTCCCGTTTTTGATCTATTTTTACATCACGAACAATTAAATGGTATGATGTTGAAAGCCAAGGACATAGTTATAATGTTAATACTTAATGAGTTGTTTTGTCAGAACATAATTATGTTTAATGATAGGAAATTATTTTGTAATAAAAACAAATCATCGTTATTTGACCATCTGTATGATTTAGTTAGAGTAATACATAGTGATACAATGTACAATGATTTGATTAGAGTACATGTTATATATTGTAATGACTATAGGATAGAATACATACAATACTTTGTCTTGAATGAATTCTCTCGAAGGATGATGACCTGTACTTTGAGTTAATTGTCCTTTATTTACGTATTTTGATCTCTCTAGATCTTTAAATATAAAATATCACATTTGTTTTGTTCATACTGACATTATATCGATTTAGAGGCAAGTTTATTAATCGTATATGTAACATTGTAGAGTCTATGTGTTCTTAGTGCTGAGCTTGTAAGATAAATTATCTTGCTTAGGAAAACGACCTGGTAAGTTTTGTATGACATTGGAACCAAGCTTGTGGTCGAGTGGTTACGACGTAAGCGTTGTAATCATTGGATTGCAAGCTCCACATTGGTTCGGATCCAATCAAAAACCTACCCAGGTGTTTTCTTGAGGAAGAAACTATATCATTCTAGTTCAGTACTGATGGACCATGAAGCAGACTCGTAAGTGATTGATATAAGTCGTAAGATCTTGTATCACAATCGAACTTAAATAAATTAGAACCAAATGAAGCCGTCTATTCAACTGGTATCAATCTAACTTCTAAACTTCTGCCCGTACCAGTTCCGTAATAAATCGACAAAACATATTTATATTTGACTATTAAAACGTTTCATTGCAGTGAAGAAATAATTTTTTTATTTCAATCAGATAAGCACAGTTTCACATGGATAGTTTTACATTAATAAGAAATAATTATTTAAATTTATAAATAGATAATTATCAACAACTATATAGCGTAACCGACAGTGCAGAAGGTATTATCTAAATGGAATTGACACTACAATGAAATTTCCATACTCAATAATTTATGACTAGGTTATTACTACGCTGTAAAATACATTGAAATGCTAAAATGGGTTTCAACAAAATTACAATGTTATAAAATCGTTGAATATTTTATATTAATTGTTTACATTTGTTGTTTCAAACAACAATGTAACTATATTTGTATGAATAAATAAATTTAATGATGTTTTGTAATTTCAAGTTTATAATCATGTTTATTATAATATGATATTTTATTCTATAGTCTCTACCAACTGATATGCACAATTGTTCCTATCATTAAAATATTTATTTCCCCAGCAGTCATTCTGTTGAAAACGTTATTCACGGTAGCAAATTGAAACACACACACACACACTATTAAAATATCGAGCTTCACGTTCTTAATAACTTATATTTCTCATCACTTGCGAAATTAATCAGTAGCCTGTTCAATTACCCTAAACGTTCCAAAACGTTCCGTAACGATACATTAGCAACTCCTCTGCCATTCGCTGCGAATAATCTCGGACATATATAGACGCTATTTTGAAACTACCGGTGTTGAAGTAAACAAATATACGATCGTTTAGGCAATGAGTGATGTTTCGTTTTTAGTCCGCAAATTTTGAAACATCACTTATTGCCTTAACGATCGTATATTTGTTTATTAGATTAGATTATTCGCAGCGAATGGCCGAGGAGTTCCGAATGTATCGTTAGGAAACGTTTTGGAACGTTTAGGGTAATTGAACAGGCTACTGTTATTTCTTTTAGCCGTCAATCGAAACACAAATATAGTATACATTTCAGGCACTGTTGTCTTTTCTATAAAATCTGCAAGTAGTTCGTCTACAAGTATATCATATCATTACCACCCATTACATTCATTGTATTTTTATTTACAGTGTCAAAATGTGCTATGTGGTACAATAAAAACAACGGGCATGTTTTAAAAGATATCAAAACGGGTCGGTAGCGCAGTTGGTAGCGCGCCTGGATTTCGGATCTAGTGTTCGAATTCCACCGGGGAGGTTATGCTCTTCCATGAAAATTTGACATTAATGTTATTTTCTTCCATTAATAAGGTATATGGAGAATTATCTAATATTTGTTTGATTGTATAACAGTTTTTGTGTGTATTAGTGCTAGTTGAAGTGTACAGGAAGACATTAATAAGTTGGAATGATTTTTGCCTGAAAGTGTTGTGTACCTTTCTCTTTCTCTCTCTATAAATTATATGTATAAGAGCCATAAACGAGGATCGCCTGCAAAAATAAGTAGATTCGACACGTGAGGAAGTATGGTGGCATATTTTGCCAACAGATAACTACATAACTAACACGTTATTTAAGTGGTTAATTAGTTACGGTAACTAGTTAACCATTTAACTAACTAGTTAGTTATGTGGTTATCTGATGGCAGACATATGCCACCATAAGGAACATAAAGAAACATTTATTCAAAAAGATGAGCTGTGTTTGCGGAATTCAACAGCAAAACTTGTTGTGCCAAATATGATTACAGGTTTGCAAAAATGTTTAGATTGTGTTCATTCAAAAACCAAAGAAGACTATTGTGAAACCAAGGAAAGTTTCAATAAAGGATTCATACAAGCATAGTTAATTATTTTATAACTTCTTAACGTAACATGATTTCAGTAACAATACGTTACTATATTGTAACATATGTGTCATATATAACTAGTTCACAAAAAACAACTGGAAATATTTAATTTACCAAGAAAAAAAAACAGTGGTATAATAAGGAATAAACAAGAAACATAATAATATTTATCTAATAGTGCATAAATTATTAAATGTTATGGAAACAACAGAGAACATAGAAATTACAATAGCCATGATAAATATAGGGTTACTAGTTATGAATTGCATTGTGTTGTTGTTTTTTAGTAGAAAGACAATGCTTGACTTGCCTTAAGATATGTTGGTAACACTCAAATCAATTGATCAAGCATCACGTTGTTTGGACAATAACAACCTTTTAAACATATATCTTACATGTATAGACTGTTGTTAAAAAATCTCCTGATGTTGTACACAGGGTCGTGTTCGGTAGCCTGTCCAGTTACTACGAACGTTCCGTAACGTTAGGGTCGGAACAACTTAACCCAAAGACAACTCATACCGAGACAACTCAATCCAAAACTATTGGGATGAGTTTTTACAACTTTGAGTTGAGCTATCCACGGGTTGAGTTGTCTCCTGGTTGAGTGTTCCCGCAGCCGTAACGTTAGCTAAGTTAGCTAACAGTCGTTACTGTGGTCCAATCAATGCGTAGCTTTCATCTAAATGAAATACTATAAAAAGCATCGTAAATTCTATGTTCGGACCAAGTTATTGCGAGCTTATTGACGGTGTATGTTATTCGCGTGCTGTAATTAGACAGCTCAATGATTGCTTCATGAAATTATACAAGCAAAGGTCAACTGAACGTGACCCGTATTGTGAAGTTGTCAGATCTAAAATACGTGAGTGTGGGAGCGGAGGATTTTAGATCTGTTTTTATTCAGTTTGAAAACATTACAAACTTATTACTATGGCTGCATTATGGAAGAAGTCACAAGTTTATTGTTCAAGACAGACATTAAATGGATGTTACTAAGATAATATCAGTATATTAAATATATAATAAAAATATGTAATATAATACGTGGTTTATAAAGTAATAGGATAATACACCAGTACAGTGTCCTACAAAACTTGTTGACCAAATGATGTTTTAAATCATGTGCTAGTCATATAACTGGTAGAAATATAGTTTTAATAGCTTTTGTATTGCAAAATAAACGCCCTTTCTTGTGATATACATATTTAAAGTATGAACAGTAAAATTTGTTGACGCTGCATCAGCAGTCCGGTTATTTCTGGATCATCCCTCGTATACTGCAGGTAATTTTACTGTAATTAAAACTTATACAATTAACATAGATCGAATTATAGATGATTCGTTGTTTTTCCAGAGGGTAAATCGGTTTTTTCTTAAACATACTTTTGTCCGAAGACTTTTGTTTGCTAACTGTAACATAATCAACTAAGTCCATACAACTCAACATAAAGGTTACAGCACCCAACACCCAGCCAGGTATTCCCACTCAGTGTTACACACAGCTGAGTGTCCAGGGACAACATTTTTCTCTGGCTGGTAAAACTAAACTGTTCAACTATCAACCTTGATAGTTGTCATATTAACAAGTCTCAACCTGACCATTGATATTTGATAAGAGTTTACTATGTGTATTTAGTTAGAAATATTATGTTTTATTATACCTCACTAGAATTTCCCTATGCTAAAGCCCTATACCGGAGCGGGTGATAATTTGTTCGATCACATGGTAATATTACCCGCTGTCTAAGGGAGACAACTGATTAACGATTAGTAGACGTAAATAACCGCGACCGTGGCGTAGTGGTTAGCATGTCTGACTTCGAATCCGGAGATCGCGGGTTCGAATCCTGGTCGCGGCAGGGTATATTAGTGATATAATTCAGTTTTTTTTTATTTTACTGATAGTTTTCTTTACTGTGTTGTTATTCGTTGTTCAATAAATATTTACATGTTATTGTTTGTTTTTTCTCAACTGTCAAAACATGAATAATTGCACGGTGAATTCGTGCTCTTTGTCTAACACCCGTGATATTGAGATAGTATGTTATCATTCACCGTGAAATTATTCAAATTTTGACAATTTAGAAAACGAACAATACAGTTTTGTTCGGTATAATAAAACAAATAACACATGGCAGTGAGGGTGACAGTACAGATTATCAACCCTTGAAAAAATTTATCAACCTCGGCTAGCGCCTCGGTTGATATTATTTTCCTCGGGTTGATAATTTGTACTGACACCCTCACTGCCATGTGTTATTTATATATTATTATACCTCACTAGAATTTCCCTATGCTAAAGCCCTATACCGGAGTGGGTGATATTTTGTTCGATCACATGGTAATATTACCCGCTTTCTAAGGGAGACCACTGATTAACGATTAGTAGCCGTAAATAGCCGCGACCGTGGCGTAGTGGTTAGCATGTCTGACTTCGAATCCGGAGATCGCGGGTTCGAATCCCGGTCGCGGCAGGGTATATTAGTGATATAATTCAGTTTTTTTATTGTACTGATTGTTTTCTTTACTGTGTTGTTATTTGTTATTAAATATTTTCATGTTACAGTTTTGTTCGGTATAATAAAACAAATAACACATGGCAGTGAGGGTGACAGTACAGATTATCATCCCTTGAAAATTAATATCAACCTCGGCTAGCGCCTCGGTTGATATTATTTTCCTCGGGTTGATAATCTGTACTGTCACCCTCACTGCCATGTGTTATTTATATACTATGTACACTGACATTTGGAGGGAAGTGTACGTTATATAATACACACATTAGTATCGTAATTTATAATTATATCGTGATTCAATTAACTGACTAATTGTTAGAAACATAAAACTAGGGATAACATTCTTAGACTTTTTACCGTCTAGATAACCGAGTGAACTAGGAAATGTACTCACATTATAATATACCATTATCTTAATACTTTAGAATACCTTACTGGTTAAGTTGGTACTTCTTGTTTTCCATCAATATTTGGTATCATACTCGGTATTCTATATCTATATGATTAAAATTTTACCTTTGTCATAGTGACATTTCCGTTCTTATTTCTTTTCTTATTATATAGTCATATGATCATTAAAACGAAAAAAACAATAATTTAAATTATGCCTTTTGATTTTAGTTTGACTAGTTTCGCCGGTACACGACTTTTAAGTGTGTACATGCAATACGATTATATATACATTAAAACAAGACATTTGATTTGTATAAGTTATATATTTGATCATTATGCACATAACATGCTATTACTATGTAAGGTACACATGTATTTTTATATCTTATCTCACATATAACACATTGAGAGCTCCCATCATGTTTACAGGGTCTGTTTGTTCCACTATACTTATAGTTTTTTAAAACAATGGTTAGCATGGACGTCGTTTTCGTATTTAAACATTCTGTTTTTATTTCTGGTCACAGTTGGTCATAACATTTCATGCAAATTCAACATCAATGTTGTTTTCCTCAATAAGTGTACACTGTTTGTTGGCTGGTTCTCAGTCGTACTTTGACGGTTAAAGGTACGTCAGACAAAGCAGAAAAATGGCGGCGCCTAATGTATTGTACAAGGTATTAGTTAATTCTGTTTTTAAATGAACATTCATCACTATAAAAACTTAAATCAAAGAAAATTAATATAAGAATTAGTCGTCCGGTTACATTTATGTTAAATAGTGGTATCCTTAATTTCAGCCAGAAATAGTCAATGTCCAAAACGAGTCTATATCGTTGACATGATTTTTAGAAAATCATTCGCTAAATTTAAGTGCACAAAGAACATTCGACTACGAATGACTAATATAGTACCGAACTCTTACCAAACTAACCATCTCCATAAAATATTGATGCAAATTTAAGAGAAAAAAGAAAAAAAGTAACTTGAATATGTCCTTGTGGTGCCGCCATTATTGCACTTTGCCTGTCCCATTAACGTTATGGTAAGAAGCAGGTAATCAATACTATACTTGTTTAAGAATAGAAAAAATACTGGGGTGGAAATAATATAGGGTAAGTGATACAGGCAGCTTGATACATTGAAGAAGCAAAAACGGTACCCTTCAAACGTTGTTGAAAAAATAAATACGAAAACTTGATCATGTTTACCACAAGCAACCTTCATGAAGCTACACTGTATATAACAAACTGACTGTACGGTTCATCATTGATTATCTCCCTTCGACCCTAAACAATCTCATATAAGTTGAATCAATTTATACTGACATCATGCATATAGTAAACGAAAGATAAAACTACAAGAATTGGAAAATATTTAACAATTCTTCATATATTTTATAATATCACTTTTATTCGTACACGTATTTATTTCAGTGGTTTATTTACCTGACTAGTTTTCCATATCGCTACTTTTCAACCTAGTTCTGGCTTTTTGTGTGTCCCAACTAGTAGCCTGTTCAATTGCCCTAAACGTTCCAAAACGTTTCGTAACGATACATTCGGAACTTCTCGGCCATTCGTTGCGAATAATCTAATCTAATAAACAAATATACGACAGTTAAGGCATTGAGTGATGTTTCAAAATTTACGGAGCCTAAACGATTATATATTTGTTTACTTCAACACCGGTAATTTCAAAATAGCGTCTAAATATGTCCGAGATTATTCACAGCGAATGGCCGAGGAGTTCCGAATGTAACGTTAAGGAACGTTCTGGAATTTAGGGTAATTGAACAGGCTACAGATCTAGTGGTTGTTATAGAACTCGACCACAAATTGACAATAACTTTGTTGTTCCTATGTTGGGAACAAAGATGGCAGATAGATCACTAGCAGTTGTTGGTCCAAAAATAGTGGAACGATTTACCAGGGCACTTACAAGTCATCGACAACGAGCCCAGTTTTAGATCAAACTTTACGCACATTTTTTAATTTTACTTCATGGATAATCAGTGACCTGTTTAAAGCGCAATAGAATATTGTATTTTAATGTATTGTACATTTGTATATGTTTCATGTTTCAATGTATACATACATATTTTCATACGCCAGTAAAATTATCTATCAAATATTGTATATTTTACAATAATTTTTGCGCTATATAGGTGACATGTTTTTGAATATACAGTGTATTTGTAATTCAAATTTTTTTTAAGAAACCTGTTTTTTGACATTTTGTATTTCATCTAATACATCATTTCATCAACAGTATGCACCCGAAAACGCTGACGACATAAAGCTATAGTCGACTCTACAACAAGAGCTAGGTCACAGCAAAAATCCTTCAACCTTTTGTCAATTGAATACATTTCATGCAATCACTGTGTCACTAAGTGTTAGATATTTATTATTAATGTAATATCGGTCTATAGTAATTATAATTGTATCATTATTATTGGTTTATAATTATGTTTTATAATTGATGTGCTGATTTCATAACCCAGAGGAAAGTGACACCATCAACATTGGCGTGATTTTTAAATTGTAAATATCGATTATCATCATTGTACCATGACAATGACCTGCAGCAAGTTTAAGTCTATGGTAGTTTTTCTAGATAGTTCATTTTTGATTTGCCATCAAACTCATGATATAAAACAGATCATTGTGGTGGTTGCTATAATGTTAATTGATAATTTCATAATAACAATGGATGCATTTTATTGTTTATTATTTCAACAGATATATTCTACAGGGATAACAGAATGTCATTATCACGCTACAGGCTCAATAATTCGTTTTTAATTCAATTTAAATATATTTTATGGTACGTGTCCATTCACTAGCACAATAAATCACTACATGTATACTTATAAATAGACTATAGTATATAGACTATTAGAATGAACTATACAGGTCGTGCGTGTTTTGTTCTTTAAGATAAACTTGCATCAATATTATGCTACAGTCCCATAAACATAAACACGGCCGTGAGGGCACATACGGGCGCCGTGCGATCAAGCTCCGTAAAGACCCGTACTAACTCTTACGTTTACCGTACGGACTGTTGCGTGTTTTTCCAGGGATTAATCGTGAGATAAGCCATGGATTCACGTATCTTTTTCAAAGTCAAATCGTGAACACAATCGTGGCCGAGTATGAATTAAACTTGCATATCTTCCAGCTAAGGCTCCGTACGGGTGTGTTGTTTTGTGTCATGTGCGTACTGTCACCTTCATACGCAAAGCTTCCCACGGCCTACGGCTGTCTGCACGTACGGCTCCGCAACAAGCTACGATTTTGTGGAACTGAGGCATTAGGAAGCTCATCTACACGGTTAAAATGATTAACCTAACTATCATACCAACTTAAATCAGTAAAAGTTACAGTTAACAAATGCCGTTTAAAGTCTTCTTCTATGTATGTACATGACGTATGTTCTGCCGACGTAACAGTTTTGTACGATAACCCCCCTGATCATTTAAATCCCCTTCAGCCAGATGTTCCCTCACAGTAACAATTTACACCAGAGTGGAGCGGAAGAAATGGTGACCGTGCCCCTAGTAAGGTATAAAGCTAAAACATCAGTGTACAGTTTATTTATTTACTCTTAGCACAATTATGTGATATAAGGTACAGCAATTATAAAACAAGTTGTTATGATACCAGGCTACTGGTTGAACATGTTATACAAGATACAGTGTACGAAATGTATACATATATATGTGCACATATACACAAGTGAATGTGCATATCTTTACATATATACATACATTAATGTATAAATATATAATTTTACAGTAAAACGACAACATTTAAAAACTGAATATTGTTTACAAAATTGAAATGAAAATAAAAGAACATAGTTAAATGCCAGGTAGTAGTTTGAATGTTTTAAATCTCGATCCCTGGGTACGTGTCCTATCGCTAAACGACAGCTCCTGCTTTTTGTCAATTACTATATTCTACAATAACAACATATACTTTAATTGTTGATGAGAGGAGTGATACAAATCAAACATAATTGTCATATAACTCAACTTGTACATTGTTTGATAGATATTTATGGCACGTGTCATTTTAATAATTCAAAAGAATTGAAAACGATACGTGTAAATGATATGTCACACTTTGTTTGATCAGAAAATGCATCGACAATAAATTAAAAAATGTTTAAATTATTGATAAACTTATCATATTGTTTTGACAGTTTCTAATTATTACCAATAAAGTTGTTACTATCTTAGAATTCTGTAAATTATAAATGGTAACAAATGCAGATTTTGTCATTAATAAAACATATTTACAACAACATTTTTTTCTGATTTTCCACCATGCATTCGTAATATAATGTTTGCTGCAATGTTACTAACAGGTAAGTTGATACGTGTACATTTACTGGGCATGTCTATTCATTACCATGTTTTCCGTCCTTTAAATATCATTTTTTACTTCGTTACAACGACTGATTCAATATGCTGTACATAATCTGGGTGTAGCGCAGCTAAATTCGCAACGCTACATTGGGTTAAATAAATAGTATGTCCTGATTTGTTGTGTTCTGTTCAAACTTATATCAGACTTGAATATATGATTATCATTATGTTTACATGTGATAAAATCATTCTCTGTTTATTTAAATCCAAGACTTACTTTTCTTACGATGAAATCGAGATATGAAAAAGAGCTCCAACATTGTTTCTACTCTGTACTGATTGAGTTGATCTTCTATCTTACCTGGGTTTTAATGAACAGATCCCCTATCGTTCTCTGGATGCACCCAAACTTTTATCAGAAACAAATACTGTGGTGGCAATAATTTGGTTGCCCTGCTTATCCAACCACATGAAGTAAATTTTGTTGATAATTTCAATTTCAATATATCTTTAATTACACTAACAAATCAATTTTAATTCACACTATACATTTCAATTTATTATCCAAAGTCAATATTTCCAAAATATACAATATAATCCAAGATGTTATACGTGACATATTCATTTCTAAAAAAATATGTTCTCAAATACCATTAAATTTCTTAAATATATATATACTAGAAGCCACGTGTTTGCCGCCAAAAATCGGAATAACATTAAATTCACGTGGACGATTTATATAATATGTAAAGTCACTGGAGTTTCGTCCGGAGAAAGATCTTATGTGATTAGAAAGATAATACCGGAGAGAATGAAAGTGTAAAGCTACAGTCCCATAAACATAAAAATAGCCGTGAGGGCACCGTACGGGCGCCGTGCGACCAAGCTCCGCAAGGATTCGTACGAACTCTTGCGTACCCGTACGGACTGTTACGTTTTTACCAGTGTCAGTGAGATGAGCCCAGGATACACGTATCAGTTTCAGAGTCAAATCCTGACCAAAATGGTGGCCAAGTATGAATTAAACATGCATATCTTCCAGCTATGGCTCCGTACGGGTGTGTTGTTTTGTACCATGTGCGTACCGTCACCTTGATACGCAAGGCTTCCCACGGCCTACGACTGTCTGCACGCACGGGTCCGTAACATGCCACGATTTTATGGGACTGAGGCATAACAGAAAAATATCGCTATATTCGCGACAAATACGTACATACTTTCATATTATGAATCTAAGGTGGAAACTGTGTTCGAACCAACAAACTTAAATCTGTGAGTCATTAAAATAGAAAGTGTAAGTAAAATCAAAATATATAATCATTGTACGTAGGAGATAATTTCCATTAATTTATATTATTATATTTACAGACAACTTGTAAATACTGTACCCAATGGCTCCATTGTAAAAGAAATTCTCTCAACTTAAAATAATGACTCCAATGTTTACCATACATGAAGCGAGTGTGGTCGAGTGGTTACGACGTTAGACAGGTTGGATAGCCCGCTCTCTCGAGTTATTAATCTAAGTTGAAAGATTTCATTTTAAAGGAACTAGAGCTATCTTAAAACATCTTTATTTATTATTATTATATGTTTGAATTCAAGTGTAAAATATGACCCATTTTATCTCATTATATTTCATTTTTATTTGCCAATTTCAAAGCATTAATTACATTGTCTTTTACATACTGTGTAGGTTGTCTATGTTACCATACAAATACAAATATTGTCCTAGTTCACACAATTATTACTGAAGATCGATTGACTTTCTCCATGATTATTGTCACATTGTTTTAAATATCAGATTTGTAAACATACTTAATACTTGTATGCAAACAAACTCTCATTTCAAAATTAGAACTAAACTAATAAACGTAATCGAAGGTTTAGAATTAACATAACTGTTCACGTTAATCAGTTTTTATTGGATTGTTATTTTATACGTAGTCTATATACGGTGTCGTATAAACGACATCATCATTGTACTAAATGGCAAACAATCATATCTGAATATTATCGCCGTGTTTGGGTTTAAAAAGAAGCGTGAGTCCTTCTAGGCTACTCAATACATCCAGTTCGGAATACAATGGTGCAATTTCATGTTAAAATTAATATTTCTTGAAAATATCTTAATGATCTGCATTGTAACTAAAATAGTGCAGAAGCCGGTTAGTAATTGGCTACAAGTCCTTGGACACGATCCTGTTTTACAGATTAACCGATTTTCATTTACACATGAAACAATAAACCAACAGTCATCTGAGCTAATTTCAAAATAAGCACTATTAACAGTATATCATTCAAACGATATTTCATAAATAGGTTTTTTGTAGCTGTAGCAACACATTGTGTAGATTATATCACAGCGGTCCGTTCACCTACTCACTGTACCTGGAAAGGCTAAATCTCTTACTAGGCGCATACTTCCGTCAGTGACTGACTACTGCCTTACATGATTTGTGCCAGTGGAAGAATCATTGGTAGCAGGGAGAATGACCGTAAAAATTATTTCATGACCATGCTCCACGAAGATATTTCCATCCCGGGAATAGAACTTGCGACCCCTCGATCAGTAGACTTGTGCGCTACCGACTGCTTTTATTATATAAAACTTACATGCAGTATGCATGATAAGCTTGTTAAAAAAACATAATTTGTCAGAAAACTTATTGAGGCTATTGTATATTCCATAAACTGTGAATATATTATATTGCTTGATACTTGATAATACTCCTCTACGCACTGTATAATAGTTTTTACCTGATTCTATTCTAAAGATTGATTTCAGTTTTTTTAGTTTTTGATGTCACAATTCAGAGATATATGAGACATATAGTAGGCTTAAATATAACCATCCTTTCATTGCATTCAATAGTAAAGACAATAGACACACATCTTCTAATGTAAGTCTAAAACATATCAGGAACAGCAACAACAACAACAACAACAACAACAACAGATCATCTTCACGGGCAATATGATAAAGAGGGACATATTTTTAAACTGATTAAACCTTGGTTCTAAAACAACATACAAAATACCTGTTGTGAGTGAAAATGTCATCTGTTTATTAACACAAAATAAGTTAGTAGCGGTAGGTATCGAGAGATCCTGGGTCCCACATGTGACGTTGCTAATTTCCTTGAGCAAGAAATATACCTGCCATTGCTTCACTCCGCCTAGGTGTAAATTGGTACCTGTTAGGAACATGATCTGCATGCTAGGGCTGCAATCTGGGTCGTATGTTAACAATTGGTGTGTGGCTCAAATATAGGGTTAGTTAATGTCAAGACTCGACTGAATAATAATACTAGAAGTAGACTTCAAACAACTTGATTTATCTGCTTTAAATGAGCTCACATTATAAGATTATTGTGTGATATTTGTTTGATTGCAAGGTAATGTGATTTGGAAGAAAGAATCAAATAATCTTAATTACCTTTCAACCAACGCTTACAATGTAAATGTTGTATACCCCTTACTGTGCCCTTACACTATTGAATTTGGTAGCCTAGTTAACCAAAACTGGACAATGGAATTCATGTTGTTAGATGTGAGTATGCAATAAGGGACTTTAGTCAGTTATTTCCCCTTGTATACTCTTCAAAATAGGTAGGTCTAATTAGTTGGTTTACTCGGATTTTACCCTTACTTTTCAATGTTAGTTTGCAAAATTTAATCTTAAATAACTTTTTTGTAAATCATCTAATTTGTTTGAAATTCAAGTTAATTATTTTTAAGTTAAAGAACTATCTAAATTTCATCACTTCTGTTAATATCAACTTTAACAAGAAAGATATCAGATGAAATATTTTGTTATCCTTACACAGAAATTCAATGATAATATCCGAGGATTCCAACTGTAAGGCCCTACTCACCAATTGGATTGCTTCAGATTTTGTCAGGGAAAGATAACTGACTAAAGTCCCTAATTGGAAATATTAACGATTGAGTAAATGCTACGAATTTTGTGTTTTAATGTTTAACACCATTTGTTTCCAGTTTAATTCTGAAACAAGTCATAACGAATTCATTCTCGAGTCTGCATTTGATTTCTATAAACTAAACAATGAGGATAATATTTCTGGTTCATGATAAACAACGAAGATTGTATGAATGAACCAATGCGTATAAAATTGATTACAACATAAAGTTGTAAAAGAAAGCTAAGCACAAATGAACAACTTACGAAAATTTGTTTAAAAATGGATTGTAAAATGCCTATTAGAAAAAACTCCATATGTTTCACAGTGTGATTAGATGATACTAGCAGAGGTCACATGACCTAAAAATCTCACACTCTGTTGTGTACGACTTGTGACATTTTTAAACACATTTAATAATAAATTACAAGAAGTCAAATCTTTGAACATTGTTTATTCATCTAACCTAAACATTATTAAACAAATGAATTTTAAACAAAATAAATCAACAGCACGAAAACGACAAAATATACATACATAAAAATTAACTAATTCTTGGTTTAATCAAATGCATGCATCACTTCTAATTTCTTTTCGGGTAAGTTCTATGTTCAACTTTATATAGGTTTTCTAGCCGTGTTATTATCCCTGTGAGGAGTCTAATCTAAACTGCCACTTGACAAAAGTCGTTCACACCTTAAGTCGGCAGTCTTTTTCCATTGAAACTATTCATAAAAAATTCAAAAGTTGAAAAACATAGTTATATTATGTAAGGCACATCTTGTGTTGACTTTATACTGATGTTGTTTATGTTTAATAATTGACTCAGTTGGATGTTGATCAAGTTTTATCAAATAATCTAAATTTATAAGAACTTAAAACATAAATAATGCACAACATTAACAATACTGAAACAAATACAAAATACTTGAAACTTGTATAGACAATGTATGAATGGTACTTATATCTAGAACTTACACAAAACAAGGTTAATTCACTTAAATTTTGACTCTGTTCATTGATCAACAATTGATCCTATAGTTAACAAATAGAAATGGTAATTTGTTGATATTGGCACCTGTGTGTTTTTGAATAACAGAAATGTCTGCCATCAATTGTATAAAAGTCTAGATAGACAACTGCAAACTTGTGATATAATTAATAATGTAAACTTTAATCAGATTTTTCCTATCAGTTACGGAACAATATTGATCAGCGAAGAGTCTAAATATTGGAGTAACGCTGTCATTGGTAATATCGATATATCCAGAGCGTTCCAGCGACACTGACAACTTCTGTGACTAGGAAGCGCTTGTTGTAATCACGCACGCGCCGTATCAGAATAATATCCCCATAATTCCGAAGGCGGGATTTATTTTAATTTCGTGGGTGGGCTATCTGCATAAAAGTTTCAAAGATACTGACGGCCTGAAAGAATTACGGACAATAGGTGGAAACTCACTGAGTGATAGAAAAACAACTGTTGATATTTTTGATAACAAAATCCCTTCTTGGAGACATTTTCTTTTGGAAAAAAATATAAAAAAAATATTTTTTGGCGTAAAGAATTTATATACTAGTGGTAACAGAACAACTTTAAATCATGGACATAATTCATAAATTACTTGGAAAAACTTTAAATACTTGTCACAGATCGGTAAGTTTGTTTTTATATACATTTAATATACCATTTTTAAATGTTAAACGATTGTATCATTTTTGTATTTTCTTACGCTATATTTTTTTCAACTCGCAACTTTAGAACTATAACACAAAATATACCGTACTACAAAATTGTATGTGTTACATTGGTCAATTAAAAAAGGATTCCATCGTTCAAAACATTATAAGGAAACGTTCAGTTCTGCGACTTTTCAGGGAAATGAACTTTACAAATATATTCGCTTGATTATCTTTCACTTGTGTTTGCTTTAAACAGAAATATAAACACTCATAGTCTTAACATTTCCATAAAATTTAAGTGTGAAAACTTTGGTTATTTTTTTCTGAAACTTTTGCCGACCCCTTTAAGAAAGAGCGATCAATGCAGTCAAGTTCGCTCCAGCCGTCGCTTCTAATTACAAGCACTTAACAATATGTGATGTGCACTTGTAAGATTTCATTTAATGTTCTAACGTAATTTCATTCTGTGGAAGAACCACTTAGCTTTTAGTGAAAGGATGCACATTTAGGATTTCGGATTAAAACCGTTCTGGAACGATTAAAATGCGATTAAAATGGAAGACGAACGTCGCAATAGTTCAATAAATTTGTTTTACCATTCTTACAATAGCGGTAAATATGATGCCAAAAAGTGCTGCTATTACCTCCGTATGTTCTGACCAATTTTTTTACTTTTCCTCTTCAAAGTCACCAAACTTTGCGATCAAACAAGTATTGCAATAACCGCTTTAATTGGTGTCATTTGTCTTACGCATAATAATTAATTAAACAAGGAATAAGTCACACGTAGTTTGAGTGATAATGTGATTTATTTATCAAATGGGGATTAGTATATAAATATTAAAAACATACAGCGTCACATGATTAATATTATGCAATTTTGGGTTAAATTTTATGCATTATGTTAACTCTAAGATTTGAAAAGAAATCGACCACAAGTAATGTAAATGATTGTATATTTTTAAGAATGCAAAGAGTTCTTTTTTAAAGAAATGCGTCGTACAAAAGTGATACTTTTAGTGAATATTTAACAAAAAGCTCACGGATAGCACAAAACACCCTTGTCTATATACGGGAAAGTTTAATTGTCTGTCGGATGAAGCGAAACCTCCGACATTTGTAGAAAAACTTGAATTATTAACACAGTTTTAAAATAAATGAAACAACATACTGGATATAAGTTTTACTATTTCTGTGAATGTTTTGATTGATATATAAAAATAATCTGTCCAAACAAAACCTCTTAAATAAGTGTGTTTTAAACACGGAAAGATTTTCACAATCTTTAAGTTTAGGGGCAGCCGTCATAAATGCTCGATCTCCATAAGTTACAGTACCACTTCGGGGAACAACTAGCGTTAAACAGTCATTCTGGGACCTTAGTTGTCTGGCAGGGAAATAAATGTCTAGCATGCTTTGTATAAAAGTAAGTGCCTGTACATGAAGTGCTTTAAACACACATGTGAGGAGTTTGTACTCTACCCTAATTTGCACAGAGAGCCAATGTGTAGTTCCTTTAACACAAGGGGTTATGTGGCAGTTACGTGGTGTTCTGGTTTATTTATACTAATTTCTTGTACATTGTCCTTCAAGTTAGAACAAACAGTTGTTAGAAAATCTGGTCTGAAAACTGCAAGTTATGTAACTATATTTATTGTTTATTCATAAAGCACAGTTTAAATCATATTGATAAACTAATTAGTGCTGAATTTGGTTTTGGTAAAATCAACTTAATTTTTTATTTTAATGGATAAATATGATCGCTTTATCGTTATTAACAGAATGGTGTCTGCGGATATTTAGAGGGCACGATTTGTAGATGTTATAGAAGAAAGGAAGCTACCCGGCTAGCTCAGTTGGTAGCACGCTAGTCTACTGATCGAGGGGTCGTGGGTTTGATTACCGGGTGAAGCATAATTTCTTGAAGCTTGGTCATGAAATTATTTCTATGGCAATTCTCCCTCCTACCAATGGTTCTTAATCATGTAGGACAGTTGTCAGTCACTGACGAAAGTATGCGCTTAGTAATTGGTTAACAGATAAATACAGCGATTTAGCCTTTCCAGGAGGAGTGAGTAGGTTGACTGACCGCCGTTATATGACCTATACAATGTGTTGCTACGGCGTAAAACCCAACAAAAAGAAGACTGTATTAGTTGAAAGGTACACGTACAGTGATGTATGTTCCTGCGAGACTCTGGTCTCAAATGACTTTAAATGTGAAATGTATGAAACAAATGGCCGTATAGATACAAAAAGATATTAGTGATATGTCTTTTGATATTAGAAGACTTATACACGCAATAAATTGGTCAAGAAACAAAAATATCTCACCTATATTTGTTATATCCAGAATTCTATACCCATTTCACTGTCTAGTATAATACTGTTGGGGGTAATTCACCGCAGGTATATGTGAAGCATATCAGTACATGAGCATCAGGGATATTTGTCTAGTTTACAGAAATATACGTTTCATGAAATGATAATTAAAATGTCTGTTTTATAAAAATAAATCAGTTTTTTGATTTACTAAGTAAAAGAGCGGTATAAAGTCTACTTCCATGTACATGTTCAGCCAATTTGTAATGTTGTATGATAAACTCTGATCATTCAACTCACATTCAAGCTGGTGGTCGTGCAAATACCCAGTAAAACCTTTGGCGAAGTGAAACAATTTCAAGTTTGAGCTTCTAGCTTAATTAAATATACAATACTCCTCGTACGCCTCGCAACCTCTCGACCCCTGGGCCGGCGTCTTATCACTGGACTACTGCTCAATATGATAACAATATGATACTCGAATATAACTACAACCATGCATTAAATGTTATAAATTGAGCAGAAGACAAATTTGCTAAAGCCTGTGGCTCATTAGTTTACCCAGACTGTCTCTCAAAGACTCGACTCACTGTTTGGATCTAACCTGAACATACATGATTAAACTATGATAGTGGTTTTACTGTTGAAGTAACAGACCTTACACATCATATAAGGAAGCAATTGTGATTTGTACTCATGTAACAAAGGTCACCTACACACCTGTTATGTGAAAGTCTCTAAATCATGTGATTTTTTCTGAACATTTTATAACACATTGATCAGGTGTCACATTTTATAACACATTGATCAGGTGTCACATTTTATAACACATTGATCAGGTGTCACAAATATTGTATCTACCTGACGACACTGTATAAGATTTTTTATTATACTGATATAACTATTCTGAATGAAATAACACATTTACATTGTTTCCTGAAAGCTTTTCTATATTCGACAATCTGTAGAGGTTATTATACTGAACAAGTGTGCTGATATCGACTTACGGCACATTTGCTTGGTTTATAACCTTATAATGCACATGTTTACTCTTACATGCATGTAATTATGTTTTTTTCTGAAACAAAAATGTAAAATATAATATTTTCCCGACGTAACGTTATTTTGCACCTTGACGTTACGTTGTATATTCAATTTCAAAACGTCGAAATATAATAAACACTTACTATGAAACGCAAGTCTTGTTGCTGATAATTTCTATCGTAATACGACTGCTGATGCGAAATGACCGGAAGTTGCCTCGAAATGGGTTTTTGGCAGATAGGAAGTGAGCCAAATATCGATATTTTAGCACACTTGCTCATTACTGGAATATATTGCCCACATTGAGGCTATATCGGCACACTTTCACTGCAATTTTGTTACTATTTATATCACCTAAATATAGAATATATCTTATCAACGTATGGTCTAAAACAAAGTTAACACCCATGCACTTATATTCAGATACTTTTTCTTTAATGATTCCATTGATATCCTGTCCTGCTCCTTAAGACTGTTGAGTTAGTTACCTTAAACTAATTCACAACAGGCGGGCTAACAGACTGACAGGATAAAGCTCATGTGACTAGTAACAATTTTTATCATATTTTATTCACATAGAACGCTGCACAATGTCTAGAAAATACAGATTGATCAATAATACTGCAAAACAGGATCTGGATTCAACATTTTATTTAACCGTCAGTGGAGCACACATTAACCTCGCTGATTTAAATACTTGATTATCGAAATTGAGTACAAAAATACTGCTGTGTATTTAAACCACTGAGTGAATGAATGCGTCACCGACAGTTGAATAACATTTACTTATATTCAAAATTAGACAATGAAATCACTGTTTTGATTTTTATATTGTTTAAAATGTTTAAATTGATGAATATGTACACGTTATACACGCACTGGCTTATAGATTACATATTTTTCTATTCTGTTCTTAATATCACACAATTGTCTATTTTTTGTTGTAGAATAAATCATTAGCACGAGCTTTTATGCGTCCACAATAAATAACACATGTTCAAGCCTGCGTTTCTAACCTAACGCGTCAAAACGATTGCCTATGGTTTAGTCTATGACAAAAAAACTGAAACAAACATAAAATTTGGATTCATAATTTGACCGTCAGGTTTCGAGGGAGTAAAACATAACAGCCATGTTTATGTTCAGTATTAAAATATAGATGACGTCACATTAAATATTGAATGAAAACGCACGACGTGTCTGCGTAAGGATTACGTTTATTATATTCTCCTATAAGTATAAAAAAGTTCTTGTAATTAGTGACTGGACTTTACAATAATCAAATGACGTGATGAACTATAGTTAAATAAAAATGGTATCATCATTAAGCAATGTTGTTAAATTGAGGTTCGTTTAGGGGACAAATTATGTTCCATTATTCCTATAATTATGATTTCTATTATACGTCTGTGACACGGCCATCCTTTTACTAATTATAGAATACGTAGATAAAGAAAATTGTCTCATTTTTTCTCTCACAATATCTTACAACTTGAAGCTTTTCTTCTCCTCATTTTAACTTCGAAAATTTCACTTCTTATAAATATCTTAGTTAGAAAACACTCAAAATTGTATTGAAACATTTGGAGCATTGAAGCATTGTTCTTTTATGACATGTTTTTGCATTTTGACCTATAACTGTAAAGTTGGTGATTTAATTTATAAGAAACATACTCCGTTACTAACGGCTTAGTTTGTTTTAGGGTCTTTCAGTGAATGTTGCTTTTTCTGAAATGGTTTTAGACTCATTTTTGTATTTTATACGGCTCACATTGTATAGCTAATTTTCTTTAAACGCTTAAAATTCATTGTCTTAATTTAATACAAGACGCTGACATGTCGTTTTAGAATATAAAAATAACCAAATTTGTGTAAGTAGATTTAATATTAGACGTAGATGTAATTATACAAGAGTGTACATCATAAAGAAAGTCGAGTACAGTTATTTAACTGACTTAGAAGGTACATTCATCAAATATCTATTACATAAAGCTAATTATATATAGACCTTATATAGGATGTAATTCTAAAATGCACTGAAAACTAAATTGGAATAATCATAGCGTATAAATATACAGTGTTTCTTCTGGGTCTTAGGATGTTTATATATTGTTATAATAATATAACCCTTTAATACAAACTATTTGTCAATACAATGGCTATGTTGATATATTTGTATACTATGAACCAGTAACCAGAATTCTGCGGTAACGGTTCCAAGTATTAGCATCGCACTCAATGAAAACACGAAAGCTAACGTAGATATAAATTCAGAACCATAACATCGCTTATATTGTAAATCGCTTAAATGCTGAAACAATACCTTGGTCTTTCAGATATGGATCCTCTATATTTCAATAGGTTCATTTGTTCAATTAAGCGATGACTGTACACGATCATTTACGATTTTATACTGAAATTACCGAGGTAATTTCAATATTACTTTTCGACTATTCAGTTCATTCAAAAAGGGGATGCTCAGGATGGCAATACAATAATATCCATGTACTACTAATTTTTATATGTTTTATGAGTGTTTGGTGTATGGTAAAAAGTTCTACCGTACAGGATTGATGAACTAAGGGGGTAGTGGTTTATATGTCGCGCTAATTTTGTTAAAATAAACTAAAGAACCTTTTTTTTTCAAAAATTGCCTAACTTTGGAGCGGATTGTTTTATTTTTATGTTTTCGTAAACACGCAGTGTTACATTGTACGAACTATACGTAGTTTGTTTTCAATAGTAATAAGTTCATGTTGTCACCTTTGTTATATCATGTACGTTCATTACTTCTATTAGAATTCTGTGTAAATTACGTGACATATGATACTATATTATACACACGACCACACACGGTTATTTATGGTGGAAATATAATATTCATTTGTTTCTATAGGTGTAAAACATTTAGCATCATTCACTACTTGTCTGGCATGTTTCACAACAACAATAGTGTGTGTGCATGTTTCATGTGAGATGGTTACCTGAATCACACAGAAATTATTTTATTCTGTTCTATAATGCAACTTTTAAACAAAGGAAAATTAATAAATCATTTATAATATGCAGTAATCATTTTATTAAGCAATGCCTGATTGTATGTAAACATTCTTGCAATGTTACCATGGTCGGCACTATGAACTTGATCGGATATGGTCGAATAGTTACAATTACATGCCCGGGATCCAATGAGGTTCTCCGCATACGATTATTGGTAGCGGCAGGCAGGTTACACTCTTCTGAAAAAGTTGGACATTGATGAAAATTCTTGATAAAAAGCTCTCAATTTATTGCATTTACTTGTATGTGAGACAATACTCATAGTCGTGACACTTACTTGTGGATGTTTAAGAGCTCAAGTTTCAATCACGAACAAAGAACGACTTCCATATTTAGTAACGCCTATCCAACTTGATGGTATATATACATACAATGTATTGATACAAAATAATAATAGCAATTTAAGGCTGTTTATGTACAAACAAATCAAGGTATAGTTTAAAAACTAGTCACTTCAATAATGTTTCACTTAATCTATTTGTCCACATTTGGTCGTGCTTTGGTTCTATTCGTCTATTCACTAACTATGCTCAAGAAATCTATTACCAACACGCCATGTTAAAATATTCGTTATGGCTCAGAAAAAAACAAACCAATCACAAACAAACTATCAAACCTAAACAAATCCAGTGCCTTCAGTGCTTTGATTACTGGAAGTGTTATTGTCTATAAGCCCAATGTTTACATAAACGAACAGTATAATTAATTAATTAAGTTGATATCCTACAAGACTCTCAGGAAGATGTGTTAGCTATGAATATTTTAACAATGTCATTTTTTATACACATAATTTTCTATCTAAACACACCTGCTCTTGTTTTCATTTCATTATGGCTGCTTATAGATTTCAATTTAAATGTCAGTTTTTCTAAAAATCTCAAAACTGTTTACAAACTATTTTGAAGGCAGTTAAGATTTCCTGTACAGAAACATACTCGTTAGTTACAGATTGTGTAGTTTTAGTATGATTGTTTTACTTTGTTTATCACAGTCATATCAGTTACGATGACGGTTTCTCAATTCAATTTTACTCGTCGAACCGAAATTTCAAAATTTAAAAATATTTGACCAAATCTATAATCGTGTATCTTTAACTTGTATGAGTTAAAAATAAGAGGAAGTATGATACAAGTTTGTTTTATTTCTTTAGTTTTATGTTATGGTGACTAACACACTCGCAAGGTTAATTCATTATGAAACTTGTACTTTGATCAAGAGATGAATTAACCACCTTTTGGAAACTTAAATTGTTTAAACCTTAGTTTGACGTGACACTCTCACTAACTATAATTATTTCGAACATCGTCTAGCTGTATACCACGTGACTATGACCCTAGGCTTGTTGAAACTTTTTGAAACCATTTTGCTTTGTACAAGGTCGCAAGAAAGCTGCTCTAAATGACGTAACTGTGCCGAGTAAATCCTAAATTGTTTGCATCGCTGTGGCCTATAACTGGGCATATCTTCAACATATGTACTTATGCCTTCATCTAGGTGTGTCGTAAAACTATATTATGGGAGAGTAGGTCAATGTTAATAATAAAAAACCTCAATATTAATTATACATACGTACATACAGTGTCCTATAGAAGTTACTGGACAATTGAAACTTCCAGAAAACACACTGTACAAAAAGATTTACTATCATTCAGGCTTACTTAGATAGAATAGTTTAAACCATATGTTAATGAACTATTTGATTCTGATGTTGGAATTTGCCTAAATGATGCTTTGTTTCTTTTGAATTAGTGTAAATTGGATAAATCTATAAACATAATTTCAGAGATCTTTCAGTTAGCACTGTATATTATTCTCACGGGTGTTTTAAATTAGAGTTTAAGGTATAGTTTATTATCTACAAGTCAAAGTAACATATAAGATTTACGTCAGTAAGTGACATCAAGTGACATCAAGTATGACAAAAATAAATCTACGATAGACTTCAGACTTGGTTCATCATCACTGGTGTTTGTTGATGGAAACTCAATGTCTAGTGTTGGAGAAGTATGTTTGTATAGAATTAACATATCATATAGAGAGTTAGGTGTCAGATAATATATCTATATATACATCACCATCTGAGGTGTGGCTATACATGTAACGATAGTGTTACGTAGTCTTACACGTCATAATATTACACATTACACAGGCCTATTCTTGTACGCTAGATGATGTGATCGTGTTTAGATACATGTAACACTTAAGGTGTCAAACAGCACGTTGAACCAGTTGACATGTTTGTATTAATTCTAGCACCAAGCTTGCTCTAAACTTGAGATTCTGATTTAACGATGTTATAACAGCTCATCATAGTTTATATAGTGAACATAACTCACGCTGTAGGTATAAAACAAATTGGAAACATGGCATGTTATTGTACTTTGAATTTTGCACTCGTCAGTTTATGGAATAACACAATCCGAGATATTGTTTGTTTGTTTGTTTTGTTGGGTTTAACGCCGTAGCAACACATTTTATAGGTCGTGTAACGGCGGTTAATCAACCTACTCACTCCTCCTGGAAAGGCTAAATCTCGGGATTTAGCTGTTAACCAACTACTAAGCACATACTTTCGTCAGTGACTTACAACTGCCCTACATAATTAAAAATCATAGGTAGGAGGGAGAATGGCCGTAGAAATAATTTCATGACCAAACTCCACGAAAGTATGTCCCGCCCGGGAATCGAACTCACGACCCATAGATCAGTAGACTTGCGTGCTACCAACTGAGCTAGCCGGGGGGGGGCTCCGCGATATTGTGGTACAGTTTCAAAGTATTTTTTTTCATATAAAAACAAAATTAATTGTTCAGTAAGCCATATGTGTATGACTCTTTAGAAGTTTATATGGGTGATTCTGTTTCGATTTCATCGTATTATCGAGCACTTAGTTTGGTTGTAAGATCCAAGCACAATTTTTTACCTGAATTTTTGTACTGTCATTGAAACCAGGTTTCTCTTCCTGTTGTGTTACAATTTAAATGGTATTGATTATAATCCTCATTTTAAAAGTGACAATATTAGAAACAGTGAGATATCCATACTTTAAATGATCTCATATAAAATACGCCATCTATCCACCCTAGGGACTGGGATAGATTCTAAAACATGTTAACAGCTTTGTGACTTGTTGATCTATTTTCTATCATTTTTTGTTGAAAATAGAAATTGTTGCTGTGTACTGGGTGAGTTAGGGTGTATTTGCTTGTCGTTAGTTTTCGGTGTATTGTGGGCATATTTGATGGACTATGTTTGAACCATTCTCCAGCTAGCACTGGATCGTCCCAGTTCACGTTTACAAAATTCACATCAAACAGACCATCATTTATTATAAATAGTGCATGTGTAAATCGTGTAAGTTGATTTGTTATTATAATATGTTTAAAGTTAAACCCATCCAACTATTATATTGTTATATGTTTTACCACGAACTATGTTACTTTATTCAATTTGATATTTTCTAAAAAAACTATCCACGTTGCACCTGTTGACCGGTCAATAGTTTTGACTGTTTCCTGTTAGTGTTCTAATGTCACGCTAAGTTATGCTTGAACTGTTACAGTACTGATTTAAGGGAAAGTAACTCCTGTTGGGACTTTGAGCTTTACCATGATAATTTGATTCCGTCAAGCGTCAATCATTCTTGATCATAAACCAGACGTTAACTTTTCAACAACTAAAGTGTTTGCAGTGTAACATTATTTAAAGAATGTTAAATTGACAAAGTTATTTTACCAATACTAACTGTTATAATTGCATATGTGTTTTTTCGTCTTCTATTATCTTCTGCAAGTACTGTTTAAACCCAATTGATTAGATATTAAAACAGTTATTCTATATTTGTGATTTTGGAACAGACGAACAGTTGACCCCCGGTGTCGGGAATAGTGTTCAGAACTGTTTCCCTCGGCTACGAAATTAAAGACTTTGAAATTTTATTCCTATAATTGTAGTTTGAAGTTTAAAAAGTTTTATATAAAACAGAAAATAGATTTAATCGTGTATTTTATAGATCATCATCTTCAAGGTACACTGAGCTTTCTTCACAATTATATCACTTGTGTTGTATGAATCGATTCTAATTTCACTTAGCATATCAGTTGAAAATAAATTTTATTCCATTTCTTGTCATTCATGTAAACCCCAGAAGACCCGTTGTTTTATACAAGTTGTCACCATTCTTTCTCTAGAAATGATGAGTTATTTCTCATGTCAGAGAAATAATTTGATAAATTGTCAAACTAGGTGAGTCTGATTCTTTTTGACACAGATTTAAAACATACGAGGTGTTGCTGAAGCCTAAATTAAACATAGTTGACGAGTGTTACTTGGAAATCCTGATTTTACAATTTATGTTAAACAGAATATAATTTTATTCGCCCGCGTTAAAAGACGAAGCAATATACAGAGCTCTTGAAACTTTCTTGTGCAAATAAACTAAAAAAAAACATCACAAGTAATTTAATTATAACTAAAGCTTTTTTATACAACGTATTTTAATAATTTGTAATTTATATCCACAATCACCTTGTCAAACTTACTTTTCGCTGATGGTACATGGGACAATGAACTTGACAAAGACCAAATTGGTATGTAATTTGTTTGTTGGAGTTGCTCAGATGATGCTTTGCTTTTTCGAATGGTAAAATTTAATGTAAATTAGGTAATCAAAAAAAGGGGATTCGCCCATAAGATTTTATTGGACAATGAATAAGGCTAATCCTCATGGCTTAACTCGTCAATAATTAATCAACTTCCAGTCTGGAGGTACCTCATTACTTTTAGTTAGTATTTTTTTTAGTTAACGCCGTATCAACACAATTTAGGTCATTTTACGGCGTCCAGCGCACCTAACCTAGCTTTCCTGGATCATTGTCTATAACCAGTACTCACCTACCCTTCCACAAGGCTGCAAACTTCTCCATATTATCTTATCAATGGAGGAAAATCGATATTATTGTCAAATTTTCATGGAAGGATATAACCTCCCCGGGTGAGATTCGAACCCGCACCCCCTCGGGCACGAGAATCCAAATCCCGGCGCGCTACCAACTGCGCTATCGACCCGGGTTTTTAGTTAGTTCCAATGGCTGGAAACATGTTGTTGTCAATGGAAGATCAAGTTTTTTGTTGAATTGCAAAAAGAAACAGATTTAAAAGCTTTAGAAAACTTGTATATTGACTTTTCCAATTAAGATTTGTCCTTATTTTAATTTCCAATCACTGTTCCTTATGCATTCGATAATATTTTGAATTGAAATTTCGTTGATTCGACAAAGATGTTTAATTCAATTGTAAAAAAACAATATTGACAATGTTCCTGATGTGTTCCACACAATGTTCAGTTTTTCTTGCAGTCGCACAACGTGCAATGAATTTAAAATGGTTTTTTTTCCAAATCATTGGAATAAAATTTAACTGTTCATTTTTGTAGACATAAAACTAGATATATCCCAGGCGATATCTTATATCCTAGAAAACAAAAAACAAAATCCTTCGGAATAAGATACTCTGGAGTCTTCAAACGTGTCAGTATATGTTGTTTTTATAAGACTGACAACAATTTTAAAATTTGATAAATTGTAGTGGACGGCTGCAACATTTCAAAGGATTGACCATGGATAATATGATGTCTTCAATACAGAACTTAAAATCACACAGTTATAGTTCGTACAAAATAACAGAACACTGTTTACATAAACAATACAATGAACTTATCCACGGTAGGGGATGCTCAGAATGACAATAAAATGTATTATTTTAATATGTTTTATGAGTGTTTTGTTGGAGTAATGGAAAAGCGTTCTACCATTACAAGCATGATGACCAATGGGTGGTGGTTTATCCGCCATGCTAATTTTGTTAAATTGAATTATACAACTTTTATTTTCAATACTGCCTACCTCTGAAATGGATTGTTTCATTTTTAATGTTTACACAAACATGTTTTGTTATTTTATACGCACTATACAGTTAGCGTATTATTGTTAACCAGATAAAAACACGGATTGTGTTTTGAAAATGCGGGTCACGATATTCACCGATTCCATAATAAAATACCTTTTTGACAAGTCATAATTTTTGAGCGGGCGTAGCCGAGTAGTTATAAAGTTAGATCTAAAATCATAAGAAAGCCATCTCCACGTTGGTACATATCAGATCCCAAAGTCAACCTCATTGTTTCCTTGATCAGTAATCTTTATCCTAATAGCTCAGCACTTACACACAAAGGAGAGGGCGTGGTCAAGTGGTTACGACGTTGGACTGGTAAGCACTAGGTAGCCAGGTCCGCGGTGGTTCAAATGCCATCCAAAACCAACCCTATTGATTTCTTGAGCAAGAAACTTTATCCTACTAAATCAGAACAGGGGTACCAGGAAGCAGACTCCAGTGATAAATTTAAGTTGTAAGATTTTTTCTCAATCGGGCTAAAATAAATTAGTCGAGAATTACTTCTACACCAAGAAGCTGGCTCGATTTTAGTTAATAAAATGTTAATACAATTTGTATGACAATCAAGGTAGATTAGAATAGTAAAAATGTTTCCAGTGATTTAATCATGATATGTCAAAGTATTTTAAGTCAAGGGATTGTCCTCTATTTGTCATGTGGTGTACTACATGTATCGATTGTCTGGACAATTGTTGATCTGTGAAAGCTTTTAATTACATTTATAATTATTTTTTCCTTTAGCTATACAGAAAATAAATGACCCAATATCTCTATCAATATGTTCATAGTTCATATCATTTGATTTTGTTCAATCATGAAAAAACTGATATGGGTAAATCCCAAGTCATTTACTCACGTTTAGTATACATTATTCTACTTAGTCATGGGCTACAACATTGCTAAAAGGTCACATGTTTTAAGTAATTACTCTACTATTGAAACACAATTGTTTTTATTGATACTCTGTTTATTAAAAGCGTAAATAGCAATATCTATTTCAACTCTTGGCAAACAGAGCTTGAAGAAACTATATCATAACATGGCGTGTAAATTGGCCATTAGTTAATACTGGTAAACAGTAGCGTTAACACTGTCTGATTAAAATCATTCCACTGCGACAATTATCCATAAATCTAAAAGTGGCCCAGATTGAATCAAAGTCTGAGTGAAACTCGCTTAGCTTTAGAGAACTTGGCTTTGACATCATTAAAATTGAAGTATGTGTATACGTTAGTAATTAAACTATGAATAAAGTTCTGTATTATTGTACATATGCATGAATACCGAATCGTAACCCGAGTCGATAGCGCAGTTGGTAGCGCGCCGGGATTTGGATACTCGTGCCCGAGGGGGTGCGGGTTCGAATCCCACCCGGGGAGGTTATACCCTTCTATGAAATTTTGACAATTATGTCGATTTTCCTCCATTGATAAGATAATATGGAGAAGTTTCCGGCCTTGTGGAAGGGTAGGTGAGTACTGGTTATAGACAATGGTCCAGGAAAGCTAGGTTAGGTGCGCTGGACGCCGTAAAATGACCTAAATTGTGTTGACACGGCGTTAACTCCAATAAATAAAAAAAATAAAGAATACCGAATCGTATGCTGTCACCGATCGTTGACAATTTGCAGTTCCTACTGATATATCACAATTAAATCACGTGGTTACGTTCGTCATATGGGTTTATTTAAACAGATGGACTTAAAAGGTATTTCATGTTTGTCTATGTTTAGTTATGGAACACATCATATATAATCATTTCGATGCGATAATTAAATAACTCATCTTTACACTTTTCCTTTGATTCTTGCATACACCATTTCATAACTTTATTTTAACCTAAACAGAAAACTAATGTAAGTTAGTGGAGATTCCTGTGCGGTTAAAAATCGGCGTTTTTTCCCAAATTAAAGCGTGTTTTATTATTTCGGAATAAAATTTCTGCGTTCATGGATACTTAGCTTTTAAATTGTAATCATTGTATTTTTGTCATGTCAGTGTAATTTTCTAATGTTGTCTATTTATGTTATGATCGTATAAATTGTGATGTAATCATTAAATTCTTATAATTGTTAATCACTAGAAACAGTATAGTTTTATGAATAAATGCATGTTCTGTTCTGTTCTGTTCTATTAAACTTGGTGGATCGAGATAAAACATGTCTGATGTAAATAACTCATTGTCACATATGACAAACAAATCTAATGAGGGTATTTTGTGAGAGACAAACACAAATTATTTTGATAAATTATTGTATATTATAATATCATCTTTCTTTATTAAATTGTTATGTTCTATCAGTATTTGTAAAAACAAGCGCAAATAATGATTTGTTGCAACATACAAAAATGTATAACGAAACATGTTACCGCACAGTCGACCAATTGTACCAGCGTTTTACTCAAAGTCGATTTAAAAGTTCTTATTTCAAATGGCAACACATTGCGAATATGATTTCAGCGGCTTGACTGACTACCGCAGATAAAAGGTTTCATTGCAATGTCTAAAGCTATTTCTAAAAAACATTCATTATGCCAATATGCCTAATACTGCAGAAGCGTGTATTGTCTCATATTTTCTAATGTTTTCCTCTCTGGGTGACTTCAATTAGTAAACTTATATAGTTGTGTATCGATCGCTTTTCCTAAACACTTGTTAACAATGTGGAAATACGTTTGAATGTAAAATAAACGAGTCCCCTGGGTGTTAAAACTTCTTGTGTTATAGTTACAATGTCAGTGTTAGTCTATATGTGTTCTATACATGAAAGTTCTAGGTGGTATCATTACAAGTATGCTTACAGATAAATTCTTATTATATTTTCCAATGACGTGGTCCTTTTTTATATTTTCATCTTCTCTAATTTGTTCTTAGTTCTTTAGACTTTTTTCAAAGCTATTGATTGTAAGCAAACATTAAGGTACATTATTTAAAGCCTTATACCATTCAATTGAACTATAATTGCTTTGGTCCATACAGAAAGAAAGTATAGATAGTTTTGTAACGTCGTATTCAACACATATTTAGGTTATATATACGACGGCCAGCTCTCACTACTATAGGTTTCCTGGACACTTTTCTATCACCAGTACTAACTTACCCTACCACAGGGCCTACAACTCATGTATAGGGTATGACCTGCCGCGACCGGACTCGAAACCGCGATGTCCGGATTCGAAGTCAGACATGCTAACCACTACGCCACGGCCGCGGCTAAAAGTATAGAAGATTTATTGTTATGTACTAGTATATAAGTGACATCATTCAAATACAGTGTCCAGCAAAAGTTCTAAAACATATAAATTTTGTTGAAAAAATAAAACAATCATGTCTATTACAAGTAACTTATTGACATTAAAGCTTATTCATGTAACATAGTTTAAATCATATGTTGATAATCTACTGAATATTGATATTTTGAAATTGTTCTTAATTATAGGCAAATATAAATCGGTTTCTCCGAAAAACAACATTTTGTCCTAGAGCTTTTCAAGAGCATTGCATTGATGTGTCCACGGACGTTTTTGTACATATACATGCATACCATATTTATAGTATATTGTTCTGATCAAGTTTAAGAGTCAGAGCCCCAATGGTGTTAATTTCAGAGCAATAACAGACCGCTTTTTAAGAGTTTTAAAAATGTTGCCCAAAAGAGCTGTAATAGATGCCTTTTCTACAATAGTTTCTAAGTCATACTTTGGGTGTCTTCAAAATGGCTTTGATTGTCTAATTTAAAAAACAGTAGTCTGAAACTACGTGAACATTGCTAAGTTCACCTACTGCGGTAGAATGTTAATTATCTGCTCTGTTGAAATTGTTTTATCAAATTGTTTCACAATTTAACATTGTTTTTATCTAACTCAACAATACATTGCACACTGAAATATCTGAACAAACAACAAAAAATGTATCTACTGCATTAACTTGGAACTTGATCTAAGCTCTGAAACAACAACAATCTTGATATAAAACGTGATAACAATACCAAATAGAATAATCAACAGAGAATAATTCAAGATCACAGTTGTGATACATGAAAATGATTAATAAAAAATGTAAAATTGCGTTGTTTGGTGCAGTTAAGTTCCGCTATAAAAGCCACCTCTGTTATTGCTAAACCATGTGATCTTTAAACATCTCAAAGTCCCGAATGGTAAATTTGAGAATTTTAATGGTCCTAAAAGTTTATCTTTATTGTTTTTGTAATCATTTGATCGTTCGTGTGAATGGAGAAACACAACATCTATAAAAATGAAAGATCATCTAATATGTAAATATGCACATTGGGTATTAAGCTACACCGATGTGTCATATTGTTTCTGTGAAGTGTTGGTGACGATAATAACAATAAACATGTTTGAATGAAATTGTAATAAATATATTAATAACAATATAATTATATTTCATACATGACTTAACTCTAGAGAAATAAAAGAGTTCACATTTAATGTACAATAGTTTAGGATCAATATTAATTTACTCATGTCACGTGACTCACAAAGTACAAAAGATCACGTGACTCTTTCATTATGACATTAAGGCATCGTCCATTAATCATAGAATCCCTTCATACCGATAACTTATGATTAAAATATCAATTATGTAAAAAAAGGATAAATTGATGTATCGTATGATAATATAAAATAGGCGATAATCACACATCACTGCTATAAAATTATAATATAGTTCTAGACATGCACAATTTTCATTAATATAACAATATGATTGGTCGCTTGATACCAATTTATCAACCTATTAATATATGCTTTCATGGAGTCAAACATTTCCGTGAACATTATTGTTTTTTAAACAAAGAGAATTATTGAGTAATATTTGCTCGCGACATTTGCTCGTGACATTTTGTTCCACGCGCAGAGTTACTGCAAACATATTGTTCAGTAATGTTGTATACAGATTTAGTTAATAATAAAAGTAAGTAATGTGGTCACACTGACAGACTTTCTGTGACATATTGAATGTAAATACCTCTGACATAATTATGGCCAGTTTATTAAATGAACAGAACAGAACAGAATCTGTATTGATAAAGATTCTGTTCTGTTCTGTTCTATTAAATGAATTGTTGGATTAATAAGACAGTTAGCAGCACTACTAAGAGCTGCTGCAACACGAGAGTTTCGAACTTTAAATGTATTCTATAATGAATTATGAACTAAGTACAATTGTAGAAAGATATTAACCACAGACTACTATTAAAATCAGAAACAAAAGTGTGATAAATTGTATCACCAACCTTACTGGTGTTGACAATTGTTATAAACTGTATTATCAACCTTACTGGTGTTGACAATTGTTATAAACTGTATCATCAACCTTATTGGTGTTGACAATTGTTATAAACTGTATTATCAACCTTACTGGTGTTGACAATTGTTATAAACTGTATCATCAACCTTACTGGTGTTGACAATTGTTATAAACTGTATTATCAACCTTACTGGTGTTGACAATTGTTATAAACTGTATCATCAACCTTACTGGTGTTGACAATTGTTATAAACTGTATTATCAACCTTACTGGTGTTGACAATTGTTATAAATTGTATTATCAACCTTACTGGTGTTGACAATTGTTATAAACTGTATCATCAACCTTACTGGTGTTAACAATTGTTATAAATTGTATTATCAACCTTACTGGTGTTGACAATTGTTATAAATTGTATTAATAACCTTACTGGTGTTGACAATTGTTTCCTTACTGATGTTGACGAATGTTACCTTACTGGTGTTGACAATTGTTTCCTTACTGATGTTGACGAATGTTACCTTACTGGTGTTGACAATTGTTACCTTACTGGTGTTGACAATTGTTTCCTTACTGATGTTGACGAATGTTACCTTACTGGTGTTGACAATTGTTACCTTACTGGTGTTGACAAATGTTACCTTACTGGTGTTGACAATTGTTACCTTACTGGTGTTGACAAATGTTACCTTACTGGTGTTGACAATTGTTTCCTTACTGATGTTGACGAATGTTACCTTACTGATGTTGACGAATGTTACCTTACTGGTGTTGACGAATGTTACCTTACTGGTGTTGACAATTGTTACCTTACTGGTGTTGACAAATGTTACCTTACTGGTGTTGACAATTGTTACCTTACTGGTGTTGACAATTGTTACCTTACTGGTGTTGACAAATGTTACCTTACTGGTGTTGACGAATGTTACCTTACTGGTGTTGACAATTGTTACCTTACTGGTGTTGACGAATGTTACCTTACTGGTGTTGACAATTGTTACCTTACTGGTGTTGACAATTGTTACCTTACTGGTGTTGACGAATGTTACCTTACTGGTGTTGACAATTGTTACCTTACTGGTGTTGACAATTGTTATAAACTGTATCCTTAGTATGACTCTTGGTGTCCCTGTGAACCTAGACTACAAACACCAATGTGGTTACCTACAAGTTGTAACTTACCACTATACCACAAGATCATAGAATATTAACACTAGAATACTGACATTACCTATGTGGTGGGCAGTAATTGCAACTAGACATCAATGTCTTTATACATATTTAATGTATCTGTATACATGTTGTTAACTTCAATCTGAATGTCAGAACTTATTGTACTAAGTCATAAACAAGAGATGTGGTCTAGGATCTAATTATAGTTCACTGGAATTGTATATGGTTTTAACTTAATGTACCTTAATGCTTGCTTACAATCAATAGATTTGAAAAAACAACACAAATAAGAACAGAATTAAAATGAACAGGGTTGGATAAAATGTTACATGGGTACCATGTTTAACCAAAACCTACTCATGGTTCAATGGTACGAAAATATCAATGATGTCTTGTTACAGTTAGGGAGCTTGAACTAAATTATATTTCTAAAAACATAGACATGTATCTACTTTGATTTTCGAGAGCTTAGTGCCTTATGAAATATTTATCTTCAAACTTGACAATGTGTGAAATGTATCATGCCCTTCAAATCAAACATGATTTAATATAAAGTTTACTATCGTCTGTGCGATAATCTAAAAATAAATACATTGTAGAATACAGCTTAATTAAATACTTGTGTAGCTATGACCTACAGTAAGATTCAGGGAAAACATACTTTTTGTCTTACAATGAATATACAATGCCCCCCATCATACACTCCCTGGAATATTGGCATTTTGAGAAATAATATTCATGCATACCACAAACAAGTGTTCTAAAATAAGCTTACTCCACGTTGGTTGAACTCAAATCTAAAAAGCGCCTGCGTTGTAACAATAAGCAATTTATTCCACAAGCTGAGTACTGGGTGACCATGAAGCGAACTCAAGAGTAATGAAAATTCAAGAAACTTGGTTCACAATCGAGCTAAATTAAGAAAATAAATTAGTATAAAGAAAACATATAAAATTCATGCTGGTTCTCATTATCAATATAATCTAAAATGTAACAAAAGTAATACTGTTGAACAAATGAAGAAAGAAAACAAATGAAAGTAATTCTGTTAGTAAAGAATTAATACCATGGTAAAGAATGTGTTTTGTTTTCTAGGTACAATAACATGTAACACTACATAAAACTATTATATAACAATATGGATACGAATTCAATACAGGTTGTAAGTTGACCATCTCATACTTGCTGAGAAATAAAAAAGCTGGGGTTACAAATATGATATAATATTCAAGTATACATAACATTAAGTGAAATATGATGTAATATAATACATGAAGTATATCAAGTTTAGTATCACATCTCAGCTTTTATTGACTTTATAGTAATCAACACCGTGTTGTAACTTAAACTGTCTGTTGTCATTAAAGCTTATCTGTGGATGCCTCTTATATTGCTCACTCACGATATAGGCATACCTCCAAAAGAACAAGTATTCTTGGTGTTCATTAAGTGACCAATGAAGTATAGATAATTATTTTCACTAGGCATGCAATAGCTCGTCGGAGTCGACAGTCATTATAAGTTCTAAGAACATTTTAAGCAAGCTGCTTTGTCGATGTAATAAAATATGACTTGGTATATATACTTAACTAAACTTCTAAGTTCTAAGTACCACAATTTCCGCTTTCCAACGCATATGTGGTAAAACCGGTTTTGCATCAATAAAGAAACATGTAAAACCATGCAAGCAGGCGACTGTATGGTTTTATGCACATTTCCATTATCGATCGGACATAGATGTTTATAAAAAATTCTACAATATGGACATCGGTAAGTATAGTATTGCCAGGTTAGGTCATTTTTTTCAGGGCATGTTCATAAGTATTTTACTTGTACTGTACAGTATATATATATACAGTAGTTCCTATAACCATCTGAGTATAAACTTGATACCACGTGACTATAAGTCAATACCGAAGATAAGAAAGGCAGAAACAATGCTCTCTCAAAGATACATTGACCATATGGAACATATCGCATTACAATTATTATTTTATGGCATATTTCATTAAATATTCAACATACAATATGTATTCATGGAGATATATACTGTTATGTTAAGATAAAGGTGGGTACCTCATCAAGTATGTTACAATTATCACATTACAACAGGTCAATGTACACATCGACCTGATCAATAAAGATTTAATTATAACCTATCCTCAGTAAATGTTATAGACGTACATATGTTGGTCTTGACCTTATATGTCCATCATCTAGAACGAACATGTCTTCAAGTTGAATATAGAGTTTTATTTTGGTGTGTATGTATCTAATGTACAACCCGAACACGTGCATATCAATTTACATAGAGAAGCATTATTGCATTATACACGTATTTGAGTACATTCATGAAGTTCCACAAAGTCTTGGCAAATACTATCTAAAACTTATATACCCTGTTACTGACCTAGAAGTTAAAACTAAAATTTTGATGATTTGAGTTTTGATATAAACTGGAAACATACAAACAACTTGTATGTTGGAAGATTAGCAATGACATTAACGAGAAAAAACAATATTTTATAAGAATATGTAGTCTACGAAATAAGGATATAAAAGTGGTTGCTTGAACAGGTCAAATGTAGCAGCAAGAACTATCTCTTGTTTGTTGAATTTTGGTTGCCCAAAATAAATTATTAACTAAAAGGTGGTTGTCCAGGGCAACCGGACACCAATTAATTCCGTAGACTGTATATGTTAGTAATGATTTACTGGACCAGGCTAATCAGGGAATCTCTCAGGCAATTATTTTGCCTCTGTCCATTCAGAGGCGGAAAACCTTTGATTCTTGTTTTCGTTATTTGTGTGTTGTGGCATCCTTTCTTACCAAAGACATTTCTTAAAACCAAAAATCAAATAGAGATATGTTTATAGAGTTTTAAACTTTCGTTTTAAAAGATACGCCGCAAACAAATAAAGAAGGAGTAACCCAAGAAAGATCTGCCTTTAAATGAACAGTGACGAAACAATTACCTCTGGGTGCGGTTAGGGCATCCTCTAAGAGTGTCCGATCTCATACTTGCCCCAATAGAACATTCGAGAACCACATAGATATGTCTAATAATGTACTTGAGTGCATTCATTTCAACAACCTTACTAAAAACCAAAGCAATCATCCTACACATTATTACCACAGTGCAAAATCTATTTTGAACAAAATGTCAATTTCGAAAACTCTAAATATTTAAATATTTTAAAAATATAGAATCTACTGCACAGTATGTTTACAAGTGAGAACACAATGTGTTACTTTATCCTGAACTAATTCTTCTTCTACAAGTTTTACAATGCCTGTAGCAAAGTATGCAATGTTGAAAATGTTCCCAATAGCAGAGAAATTTTCTGGAGAATGAAATAGATTTAAATCAGTAATTACACACTTTGAATTTTAGGATAGTCTAGAACTTAGAGACTTCACTAAATTCTATATGTTCAGATTGAACGTGTTCTACTCGTACAATGAAATTAGTCATTTAGAGTATATTACCTTACGTATAGTCTTCAGTAATTGGACGGACATTTTGTTAAGAAGAGGAAACGAATTTGACTCTATAGAGCGATTACCCCTTGTCCTAATATTACGATAAATAACTTGAAATTCATTAATCGAAATGACTTGATTAATATCGTATCCAAACAATTCAGAAACACGGACTTGCTAAATACGGTATATTTGCTAACGCATGGGCACCATAGTAAGCTTGCACGATTCTGTGTCAGAAACACTTTATATAAACATGAAACACTATACATGTATATGGCTACCGTGCCAGTCACCTTTGAATGGACATGCATTAATTCAAAGTCATCAAGTAAAAACGTGCCTATTTCCTAAGTTTGCAATGCACCATACATATGATATATGTAATTGTTCCAAATAAAGTGTGCAAAGAAATTGTTTGGTAATAAGTTATATTTTAGGTGTAAAATTCCTCAAATCATTTTTGCATGGATGTACTGATTATAGTGGTCATGTCTCCGTGATTGCCTTCTTTCTCAATATTATAATCATGGTTGATAGCTTGACTCAAACCTGCGACCCTCTATGAGTGAGATGTCACTGCATGACAAAAGTTTTACAGTAGATGTATATAAATGTAAAGAGAATTGTTTATTTGACATTTGACTGGGGATGATATTTTTTACTTAAATATTACTGTTAAGTAATATTCGTCTATAAGGACTATCTTGGTTATTGCAAATTATGCGGGTTTTAAAGTAAAGTTTCTATATTAAGACTGCTTGGCTATCAAGACCACCAGTTGTGATGTTTCTACTAGTTGACATTTACTTAAGTTGTACATATTATTATGTTTATTCATTTTCTGAATGGTTTGTTGTTGTTTTTTTAAATATCTATGCCATGTTCAAATGATTATTCCATTTTTTTATCTTGCACACGGAAAAATCATCAATATGATGCTACATTTTTCTTCAAGATATTTTTATGACATTTACTGACATTGTGTCTTATCTTCTAAGAAATTCATTGTGAACTCAGCTGTTTTCTTGCTTCCATAAGTTTCAAATAATTGTTAAATTTCCTCATTGTCTACAGGAACTTCAAAGTAATTTATCATAACTCAAATGTTCACATTTCCTTTTAGTATACTTGTTATACAACTTGTAGATTATTGTTTTGTAATTATTGTTATTTTTAGAATAGTTTACTGTAGTATTGCGAAGTATTATTTAAACAAAGGCATATATCAATGATAACATAGCTTGATATAATTATATAATATATGAATCGATGTTAATTATTTCTTATGAAAGGTGTTGTTTTTACCAAGACAATTTATAGTTTGTTCTTACAAGAACCTGTTTGGTGTGAATGTGTGAGGTTAATGCACCATAAAACCTGGTGTATATATCCAGTGGCAATTATTGTACCATTGTCAGTGTTTGGTGTGAATGTGTGAGGTTGATGCACCATAAAACCTGGTGTATATATCCAGTGGCAATTATTGTACCATTGTCAGTGTTTGGTGTGAATGTGTGAGGTTGATGCACCATAAAACCTGGTGTATATATCCAGTGGCAATTATTGTACCATTGTCCGTGTTTGGTGTGAATGTGTGAGGTTGATGCACCATAAAACCTGATGTATATATACAGTAGTAATTATTGTACCACTGTCCGTGTTTGGTGTGAATGTGTGAGGTTGATGCATCATAAAACCTGATGTATATATACAGGGGTAATTATTGTACCACTGTCCGTGTTTGGTGTGAATGTGTGAGGTTGATGCACCATAAAACCTGGTGTATATATCCAGGGGTAATTATTGTACCATTGTCCGTGTTTGGTGTGAATGTGTGAGGTTGATGCACCATAAAACCTGATGTATATATCCAGGGGTAATTATTGTACCACTGTCCGTGTTTGGTGTGAATGTGTGAGGTTGATGCACCATAAAACCTGGTGTATATATACAGTAGTAATTATTGTACCATTGTCCGTGTTTGGTGTGAATGTGTGAGGTTGATGCACCATAAAACCTGGTGTATATATCCAGGGGTAATTATTGTACCACTGTCTGTGTTTGGTGTGAATGTGTGAGGTTGATGCACCATAAAACCTGGTGTATATATACAGTAGTAATTATTGTACCATTGTCCGTGTTTGGTGTGAATGTGTGAGGTTGATGCACCATAAAACCTGGTGTATATATACAGTAGTAATTATTGTACCACTGTCCGTGTTTGGTGTGAATGTGTGAGGTTGATGCACCATAAAACCTGATGTATATATCCAGGGGTAATTATTGTACCACTGTCCGTGTTTGGTGTGAATGTGTGAGGTTGATGCACCATAAAACCTGATGTATATATCCAGGGGTAATTATTGTACCACTGTCCGTGTTTGGTGTGAATGTGTGAGGTTGATGCACCATAAAACCTGATGTATATATCCAGGGGTAATTATTGTACCATTGTCAGTGTTTGGTGTGAATGTGTGAGGTTGATGCACCATAAAACCTGATGTATATATCCAGGGGTAATTATTGTACCACTGTCTGTGTTTGGTGTGAATGTGTGAGGTTGATGCATCATAAAACCTGATGTATATATACAGGGGTAATTATTGTACCACTGTCCGTGTTTGGTGTGAATGTGTGAGGTTGATGCATCATAAAACCTGGTGTATATATCCAGGGGTAATTATTGTACCACTGTCCGTGTTTGGTGTGAATGTGTGAGGTTGATGCACCATAAAACCTGGTGTATATATCCAGTAGTAATTATTGTACCACTGTCCGTGTTTGGTGTGAATGTGTGAGGTTGATGCACCATAAAACCTGGTGTATATATCCAGGGGTAATTATTGTACCACTGTCTGTGTTTGATGTGAATGTGTGAGGTTGATGCATCATAAAACCTGGTGTATATATACAGTAGTAATTATTGTACCATTGTCCGTGTTTGGTGTGAATGTGTGAGGTTGATGCACCATAAAACCTGATGTATATATACAGGGGTAATTATTGTACCACTGTCTGTGTTTGGTGTGAATGTGTGAGGTTGATGCACCATAAAACCTGATGTATATATACAGGGGTAATTATTGTACCACTGTCCGTGTTTGGTGTGAATGTGTGAGGTTGATGCACCATAAAACCTGATGTATATATACAGGGGTAATTATTGTACCATTGTCAGTGTTTGGTGTGAATGTGTGAGGTTGATGCACCATAAAACCTGATGTATATATCTAGGGGTAATTATTGTACCATTGTCTGTGTTTGGTGTGAATGTGTGAGGTTGATGCACCATAAAACCTGATGTATATATCTAGGGGTAATTATTGTACCATTGTCTGTGTTTGGTGTGAATGTGTGAGGTTGATGCACCATAAAACCTGATGTATATATCTAGGGGTAATTATTGTACCACTGTCCGTGTTTGGTGTGAATGTGTGAGGTTGATGCACCATAAAACCTGGTTATATATACAGGGGTAAATATTGTACCACTGTCAGTGTTTGGTGTGAATGTGTGATGTTGATGCACCATAAAACCTGGTTTATATATACAGTGGTAATTATTGTACCATTGTCTGTTCCAACGTGAATACTTCTTAAGTTTCATGTTTCTATATTTGTTTGAGACGTCCTTCAGTCCTTAGTTATAACAAAAGTTTGAAAATAATCTTAAAACATCTTTCGGTTTGCCATTTGTCTGTGTAGAAATTCTGTGTTTTCTGACTGTTCCATTCGGAACTCCTCGGCAATTCACTACGAATAAACCCGGACATATTTAGACGCCATTTTTGGAACTAACTTTGCGTCCAACTATTCCACAATCGATAATACGATGATTGACGATTCCTTTTTTAGTCCTCAAATTTGAAAGTTACTCAGTTGAATGCGTTCGGTGAGCAATATCTAAGGAAATATACATGTAAACTAGATGGGAGCCCGTCCAAGCACGGGCTTTAGCAAACTCCTCACAGTGCTTAAGTCACACTTTGCTACTTATTTCTACAAATTGATACCTAAAACTTTTTTATCTTTATGTACTTTGAACATCATATTTTACTAAGAGAAGACTAAAATTATTGAAAATATTGAATTGTAAAAAGAAAAGATGAAAAAAGTTTTTCGGCTCTCTGAGGGACGAATTTAACTTGTGGTGGCAGTGGTTATTGATTTGATAAAGGGAGATAACCGCTGCAGAGAGTTTGGTTTGACGTGTCTATTTTTAGTTTTATCTAGAACTATTTTTAGACACAAAAAAACCCCACTTTTTTGTTGATTTTTGGCAGTTTTTGCAAATATCAAGAGGCTTTGTCAAAAAAGAATTGTCAACTTGATATGCCGGTATATAGGTGCTCCAGCGACAAACAAAAGATTTATTCAAAGCTGCGCAGTTTCTTCTACAAAACAGGAAACTCGCAAATTTATTAGTATAGATATATTTTAACAAAGCATTGCGTGTATGCTACAAGAACTTCGCCTTGTGCATGTAGTAAAAACTCAGCGCTTTTTGGTAGAGCCGCGCCCTCACGAATCCTTTCACAAATATTCATTCAATGTATGTTCAAGGTGATCCGAATGTTGCTGTTCCTGATATGTTTTAGACTTCTTTTTATAGACAATACGTTCTGGCTTCTACAATTGGCTGATATAGATTATAAATCATGCAAAACCATTATATCAATAAGTGCACATATTTATCTGTTCTGCTATACTTAGTTAGTTGCTTTGTACACTCATACAAATAATGGTTTACTACTAGATGTTCTTATATGACTATGTTTGTTCCGACATGTAAGAGAGAAGTATAAAAATTAGCCACATCTTAGCTACATGGCTAAGAGTGTTTATATCAAAACATTGTTGTTTACTCTATAAGAAATAAAGATGGATGCTGTGCAACTGAGCTATACTGCATTTACTTCTTACTTTGTTTTACAGTTTTCTCCGTATATAAATTCTTTGTCGGCTCCTTGTAGAAGGGTTAACTTTAATGAGCAACTATTAAGCCCTAATTAATGTAGATTGTATTTATATGTGTATATATAAAATCAAAACTATGTACAATGTACACGTTTATTGAATAAAATTATGTTATGTTCTGTTCTGTTCTGTTCTATAACATTGGAAGAGGCTTTTTGTAGCAATATGGACAACGACAACCATTAGTTTTCTGAGTTTCAATGGAAGAAAGGCAAATAGCAGTGGACAATCATTTATTTTTGTATAAAATTGTTCATGTACAGTATATGCAGACTATACGCCTACATAGTTGAAGTGATGGACGTTTTCGTAAATTATTAAGGACCCATCCCCTAGTAAACATCTATAAGTAGTGGTCATTAAATTGTATCTTGTAACATAATGGTCAGAACAATTAGTCATTTGTTATGTAAATAATTGATGAATGTGGCTATGTACTGGTCATTATCAGGACGGACAATGGTACGGCATTAATTAGTGCAATCATCATTCTACTCACACTTGGGAATATACCTTGTATAGATATGTATATTAATTGACCATTTCATTCATTAACTAAATGATACTAACATTTATAATGATTGATCTATCGGTTGTGTAAGATGGTCAAACTTAGATAATTGTCTCTCTCTTGGGCCACTCAGGCCAACAAATACTGTACAGTACGTTCACGTAAATATAGCGTATCTAGTACAAGCATTGTCACTTTCATTTCAAGCTAATATTTGGCATTCGGAACACCTCGGCCATTCACTACGAATAACCTCAGACATATAGAGACGCCATTTTGGAACTACATTTTGCGTCACAAGCCCAAACAAAATGTTATGACAGGAGTTGAAATAAACAAATCACAATCGTTTATACGATGTTTAATGATTCGTTTTTAATAAATAAATTTGATATAACACAGTAACACAGTAAAATGATGTCGCTAAACAATATATAGACACATATATAACATAGAAATAGGTTTTAACAAAGCCTTGTGTTTATTCTACAAGAACTATTTTTGCGTAACCGTTATGCGCTTAGCCTCGCGTACGAAGTAAAATTCCAATATTCTTGCTGGACCCCCACGAATCCTTCCGAGATTCATTCAATCAATGGTCGAAGCGTTCCGAATGAGATTTGGGGATTAAACATTTTAACTATGTTAAAGTTCAGTTACTTTAAACTTATTTTATTAGCATATTTTGAATCATTATATTTTTCTTTTGAGTACAAAAACACGCATGATCTAGTACACGACCTAAAGTATAAAGTCAAGTTATCTTGTAAGCGAACTATTATAGTGTTTGTCAAATTCTTGCAACAAATTCAAAGTTAAAAGTATGCCTTTGTTGAATAGTATCACGATTTCTCTAGCACAAATACTCTTTTAACTACTAGCAGGTTCAACGGAGATCCAAAACAAACTACAGATGTCGCACAACCTAAATAAAATATGAGATAGAACAACATACACGCGGCTCATTACGCATGCGTGAAATAAGTACAAAAAAGCAACGAAAACAAGAAGCATAACTGTCATCACATTTGACTATGAGACTGAAATAAATATGAGAATAAAATAATGACATCAATTAATTTGTTCACACTCTTATAGAGAAAGATGAGACATTAGTTACATAAGAACATAGTCAGGTGTCAGGTGACTTTGTTACATAAGTTTATTCCTAATTTATCTCAATCATGTCAAACACGCACCATAATAAATGCTCAATATCTCACATATCCTTTTTAGAAGTTATAGGCAAGATTATGTACTATAAAACATAACTAACACATTGTCACTATGGCAGTCTAATCAGACATTCATGATGTCACCAATATTTTTACAATTTTAGCGTTTGATTCAATAACTATTTGTTTATGTAAGATACGCGGCTATGAAAAAGGCAAAAACTAATACTTTTTGAGAATAATTGTACCAATTGACATGTATATATACTTTGAATAAATGTGCAATTTTAAATGTTGAACAAAAAAACATTATTTGAACAAGGAATGTTCAAAATTGCATAAAAACATAGCTTCCGGTTAAGAAAAACACATTTGAAAAATCAAATTGTGTATGTATGGCTTATCTATATTTTGACTTGTCAACGTTTTGACTTATCTACGTTTTGACTTGTCTACATTTTCACTGTTGTCCATTGCGACTAGAGTCTTTATCAACCTTCTTATTTTTCCACTTGTCTAAATCCTTCCTTAAGTCCAACAACTACGGTGTAAAGTCGTGTTCTCTACAGTGAAAACTTACAAACTTACTATACTTTGTACAAAACGTTTACTCCGATATTTCAATGAACAAATTCAACAAGACAAAATGTAAGGTAAAGAACATTTCAAAGGGTTTATTATCATTTGTTGAGACTGTAAGTCACTGAAGGCGTCTATAAATGATTCAATTCTACGACTAACTTCTGATAAATGAAAGGTGGCGACGTCTTCTATAAAATTCTTGGATCGATAATTGGGGACAAAAACAAAAAAAAGAAAAATAGAAACTTTAGAGAGAATATATATTGGTATGTCTTTTTTTACTGTAAAGTTCTGCTACGTTGATAACATTTGTATTGCAAAACCACGTGACTGTTGAAGTCACAAATGCTTGATTTGAAAAGAAATAGGTCCCCACACTGACACAATAACATCGTTATTAAGACAATGGATTGTTATGGTCTTAATATTGAAACTACATACAGTTCCCCCAAACAGCTCTAGGACTATTAATATGTTTTAAGATTCACATTAACGTTGGAAAAAAATTGAATCTCCTACCCAAATTCCAAAGTTAGCATTATTTTTATCGAAATATGATTCAAATGAAGTACACGCTTATTTTAAATCGGACAAGTTCATAGTACGGGTAACTTTCAGCTGAACTTAGCTATTGTTATTATAAGACATACCTCGAAATGAATTGTCTATTTGTGACAAACCATAGCTCACAGCCCGGCTATCATATAACGCTTGTCTCGTTAGTCTTTAATAACACGCATCATAAAAATAGCACAGACAACAAAATATAAAAATTCTAGAACCCGATGCTATCAACAATGCATTGTGCTGGTTATTCGACGTACGTCATCTCAACGTGACCCACTACCCAGAGTCGTGAGATCCTGTGACAGAAGTATATACGATATCTGTTTACAGAGATTGATGTTTTGTGTGCTCACTGCTCTATAGTTTCTCTCGTTGTCTAAATAATTCAATAACATAAAACACTATGTGACGCTAGTATAAATCATTTCTAAATTAAGTTAGTCAAATATAAACACTACAGAAGTCAACCAGCACCGGATATTACACTTGAAATTCCTGGAAAACCTATTTCCTACATTTCTTCTTTTAATATCTTCTGTATTGAATTTTAATTTTATTTTTTTTGCACAAAATTTCAATACACAAAAAAATCTTGCGTTGCACAAATGAAGAAAGTTGTTGAAAATGCTGAATTAAATAGAGGAGAATTCTCCCTGCTCTTTTGTCACTATTGTGTTGTAAGTAATAACATGCTAGTCTGGGTTTTGCAGCTTGCTGACTTTTGTTAGATGGCTTATACAGTTAGAGTGAATTACATGTATTTGTATAGACCGTCGAGTGATAAGTAAGTTATGAGGAGGATATCAAATATAATGAGCCGAAGGGGTTGCTGGTTAGATTCTCTATCAATCAGTTTATACCATTTAATGATAAATCGACAATGATATCACATTTGCTTCATTAACAAGGTATTTGCGTGCATGAATGTATAGAAAAGCATTCGGTTTTGTGTTCTGATTCTAGGCACAGGTTCAGGAAAGCTAGATCTGGTGAGCAAGCCATTGTAAAAAGACCATAAAACGGCGTTAAAACCATTACAAGTAGACTGCTTTATATTATATGTTGAAGGTTACATAGAATTAAGAAAATAAGTCATTTTATTATTACACTTTAACATCGTAGAGTTTGTACGGCGGTTTATGTGACTTTATTCCGTCCAACTGTAGTACAACATCGTCCATCAGGGTTGGTCAGAAACTTATATCTGTAGCCCGCCTACCTCTGTATTACAAGCAGCGTTAAAACTAAGCTGGATTATCAATGTATTCAATATATCACCGACGTGTTTTAACGTTTCTTATTGCGAGAAATAGCTCCGTTATCTGATCCTAATTCTACGACACGTCATATATTTTCATGCTACTGACGTCATAAACACTTGTTTTGTTAACATGAGAATATGCTAATGGATATTTGTCATTCTTTAAAGCTTATCATACAGTTCCCTGCTTATGTTCTTGGACAGTGACCTGTTTTATGGAAAACCGTACCCTACTTCTTCCAGAAAAAAGAAACATCAATCAAATTAGCAAATTCTAAAATCGGCATAATTATTTCATTAACAAATGATTCAAATTATGTTTAATGTTGGTATAATTACAAGTGCATTCCATATTTAAATACTAGTATGGTTCGTACAAAAAAACCCAAAAGCACTGTTTATTTAAACAATACAATGAACTAATCCACGACAGGGGATGTTCAGAATGACAATAAAATATATCGTTTTAATATATTTTGTGAGTGTCTTATTGGAGTTGTAGTTATGTGTTCTACCATTACAAGCATGATTGACCAAGAAGTGGTGGTTTGTCCGCCACACTAATTTTGTTAAAATGAACAATACAACTTTAATGTTCAATATTGCCTACCAATATTGGCTATTGGTTCATTTTTAATGCTTTTACAAACACGTTTTGTCATTTTGTACGCACTATAACATGGGATTATGACATTTCCACATAACTAACATAATTTTATTCAAATGGTTCAAATGTCTCGGTGTTTCAATTATTTATCAATAGTATAATAAACGTTTAGATAAAGTTTTCAGTGACACAAAATTACATTGTTTTCATCTATTGTACAACCATTCATTGAAATATGACATCAACTCTTCCATTCATTTAGCTATTTGATTTATTTTATTGGCAATAGTAACCTGGGATGTTTTAACATTTCTGCTATGCAGTGTTATCTGTTTTAATCCATTTAAAAGTACAGTAACTTGATGATTTATAAACTAAATGTAATTAACAGAACGGTAAAACAACACGACGTGCTGTATTGATTAATTAAGTTCAGGAAATCAAGCCATTGTTACATTACTTTCAATCAGTGTTTACATTTTCAGCACTTTCAGGTTTAGTATCTGTAGTATTTACTATTTCACTATCGATTTCAACCACGTGGTCAGGTTGACCTACTTTCTAATAGAGTGTATCAAATATAATGTTTGAATATTAAGTTTTGTCTAAAAGTCAATTACTATAATGACTGGTTCACATAACAATTCAAACAAATGTTCATATTTGATTTTTAGTGTTACCTGTTACTATTGTTGATATTTGAGTTCAACTAAGAATTTTATATAAAATCCCTGGTTCAACAGACATACATTAGTTGGCGTGAAATGGAAGTAGCAAATATTTCACAGGTCGTTGTACTGCATGGTTTTACAAGAGTAGTAGTTTTTCGAACGTTTTAGCTATTTATAATTTGCATTAACTTACTCGTCATTTGGTCAAAGAGCTTCTAATTATGATTGTGGCGGGCTTTTGAACATACATTCAACATGAAAAGAGTGCTATACAAATTTGGTATATAATAATATTAATATTAATGATTTGGTTTCGGAGGCTTTGGTATAACAGATGCTGAATCTCATAAATGTCATGCATCCAAGAAATTCGCTTTCATTTAATCATTAACTGTATTAAATATATTGTATATCAAACAATTGTTCTACCACTATCAGTTAAAGAAATTAAAGAATAAAGTAATTGCCTTCGTCTCCAAACGTTTGGTGAATTCTGTAGTTATTTACTAGTGAACCATGTGCTCTTTTGTTAACACCTTGTTTGATGGACAAAATGTAACTGTAAACCTTTGTTAAATATGCTAATAGATAAGGTCATGGAAAGGCCCATTAATACGTGTAGTATTGATATTACTTTTACATTGTTTTTGTTTTTTTATCAATGAATGTTTAAGGAAAGTCTGCTATTGATAAGGTCTGTTTTTAACATTTTCCTAAAGAATACATAATAAACATAAATAACAATTCACAATAATAATCATCATTAAAGTCATAATTATCCTGATGTTGTTTATAATGAGATATTTCTAATATATAATTATATATAATTTTCTTATTATATCACAATTTCTACTATAGAGGTTATTCAAGTGTTAGATCCCGAGTTCCAGTAAAGTTATAATTATGTTAAAACGAGTAAAAATAACAATAAAACGTAGTATATTATTTTCTTGGGAGCACCTTACTATTAAATATAGTTTTAGCTGAACAGGGATTGTACTCTAATGAATATAAACATCGCCGTCATAACACGTACTGTTTATTTTGTAAACAATTCCAATAATAAAATATATTCAGATGTTTATTAAGCTTGGACAATCATAGCATTCTAGAAAGTCTCTTTCACAAATGTCATATCTTAATTTTGCTGAGGCGTTAAATCCAACCAAAACTTTAATTAAATTAATTAAATCTAGTTAAAACACTCAAGGTTCAGTAATAGGATTGGATACAGTTAAAAACGAACTGTTCAAAGTACCAATTCAGTGGAAAGTTAGTTCAACGATATTGATACCGATACTTTAGAACAAAGATAGTTGATCGTTTAAATCTAAATCAGAAACAGCGACAGTAACAATACACAAACCTTTCACAGCAAATAGACAAAGCGGGCGATGTTTTAAGAGTGTTAAACTTTTGTTATAGAAATGAGGCAACAAACAAACGACGTAAACATGAAACAAAGACCGCCTTGGGACAAACAGAGGCAAATTAACAAGATGAAATGTGTTGCTGCCAATATATAAGATGAGTTTGGTCATAATTAATACGATGTCTACCAAAGAACGCTTGAAAGTGAGCGTAGAAATATTTTCAGTATTAATTTTGACCTTTTCTTATTTTAAAAACTGAAAAATAAGCACTAGATTCCAGAATATCAAATAATAGTTTAGATGATAATTTGTTTTAGCTACTTTTTCAAAAAAACAGATTTTGAGAACAGATACCAAACATTAAACGGTAATCACTGGTTTTTATTTGAAGCAAGCACCGATTCTGACCCAGGACTGATATTCGTATACAACTCTATTCAAAGTGTTATAAAGTCACACATGTGTATGCACAAAGAAGTGAACCGTAGCTTACAGATAACGTTTAAATAATAAATTTGGTGTGATTTTAAGCTCCATTCGCCAAAAAGAAACACAATTCTTACAGTTTCAAGAGAAATAATTAAAATATATGTCAGTAAAGCTTAGCAAACCGTCTATAGTGTTGAATAAACGAGCATAAAAGTTCATGCGAGCTAACACGTCGATAATTAGCATTCTAGCTATGTTATTTGTAAGATCGTGATATAGGGCGCGACATTATTTGGTACAGAAATGTATAAACATCCATTAAAACATCTAGGTTGACCGTTTAGATACACTTCAATATATATCAAAACCCACCATACAGTTGAAATACTATCCATCACATTACACTTCACTTAGTTAACATTCTGAACACGTTTCATGTTTCTTAATTCTGCACTAAGATGTTTGTGTAAAAAAACCTAATGAAGTTTAGTGGCATTAGCGAATGTCTGAATTTGTTACAACATGAACTGAATGTTAAAAAGATATCTCGGGAGATAAACAGTTTGATTTGAAAAAAAACAACAAGACAAGTTCATGTTTTATATTAAGATGCGGACTAAAGACAAACCATTCAATGAATTTTGAATTAGAGAAAATAACAACGCCATGCTGTTGAATATAATGAATTATAGTTTCAAATAGAACATGTGAATGATAAATAAACGGTTTACTTTTCAACAAAAAATAAATATAAAACATTACTTGTCTTTACTTGAAAATTAGAAATTGCACACGATTATACTATTTCATTGTAAATTTATACATACGGAAGCCTACGATTGTAATACTATATTGTAAAATTTATACATACAAACGTTACTAGCAAAAATAAAAACGAGTGTTTTACTACATGTACATCAAAACGAGTGTCTATATTTATTCTAAAAGAAAATGTATGTTAATATATATTTATTCTAGAGAAAATGTATGTTAATATCTATTTTAACATACAAAATGGTTGTTTTTACAAACGAGGGGGTAAATTATAACAGCTATGCATTGGATATAGATGACGTCACTTTCAATATAGAGTGAACACACACGTAACTATGTTAGCATTAGTTTTACATTAATTTTACATTACATTATTCCATTTAACAACCTACATTGTGGTGTACATGTTAATATAGAATTACAAGTCTACAAACAATGACTAACTGAAAGGATTAATTCTTTGTAGACAAATACTGAGAAAGTCAAAACACATTATCAACACAGCGAGTTCTGTTATCTACATGCATGTTCAAGGATTTCACAAAATGTAGTGTTGAATAATTCATGAAAGTTTTGTGTTGCTTCCCACTTATGTTGTCACTACCAAGCTTGCTGTGAACACATTTAACAAAGATTGCACTCAATGTAATAAACTTTACACCAGAATCACGAGTTTTGTCCTAGATTTTGGAACTTCTTTTTGTTTGTATTTTGTTTGGTACTTTAAAGTATTATTCGACAAAACTCCTATCGAATGAGTTGGTAGTTTGTACTACTTTAGTTTTAGCTTAATTGTGAAACTAGTTTTTCAACTTGTTGAGTTGAAAGGAAGGTTTAAGTTTCTCAACAAGACAATTTGTTATTGATGTTTTCTGAACCTGTAAAATATCATTTCTTGCCAAACTTTCTTTATCTGTGTTTGAATCAAAACAGTTGCTTATAGACACTCGTTTTGATATGCTTATTAAACACTCAGTCTGGTTATTGGATGCTTTTGGCATATCAATGCTCCTACTTATGTTTTGTACAACAAAATAGACAAAAATGTGTGTTATGTTTTAATCAATATTTACATCTTGTGTACTTTTGGATACACGTGTTATATACATGTACATATAGTTGACAATGGAATAAAATACGAAATCTCAAGAAGCAGAATCCAATTACTGGATGGTATCTTGTAAACAAGTGACAGTAAATCCAATACAACTTTTATAGGAATGAAAATACCCTCTAGATGTAATAAAAGTATATGAGTTTGTTAGCTAACATTCTTTCTTGTACGTACTGGTGGTGATTTTCTACAAATTGGCTAATTGTACACATTTGTGTCCGTCAATGAAGGTAATCTTCTTGTTCTAGAAGAATTGATGGGCAAGATTAATTTATTCAAATGTAGTTAGCTTTGTTCTCTGTCAGAAATCAGGTTTTGCTGAAAATACTCGCATATCCTATGACAAGTTTAACAAATACAGCGATCTACAAAACGTCTTAGTCATATTAGAGGTAGAGAAAACCGATCAACACTTTGTATAGGTCATATAACGGCGGTCAGTCAATGTTCTAACTATTCCTGGAAAGGCTAAATCTCTGGATTTTGATGTTAACAAACTACTTAGCGCATACTTTCTTCAGTAACGGACAACTGCCCTACATAATTAAGAATCATTGGTAGAAGGGATAATGGCTGTAGAAATAGATTCATGACCAAGCTCCACGACATTATGCACCGCCCGGGAATCGAACTCACGACCGCTTGATTAGTAGACTTGTGTGCTACCAAATGAGCTAGCCGGGCGGCTATCGTGTCATTTACAAGTACATGTAATTTCAATTGTACGTGGATTTTAGCTCAGTTAAGTTTGAAACATATGTCGATGAACTAGTTAGTGCTGGGTTTTGAAATTTGCTCAGATTGATTTTTTTTTCGCAGGTAAATATGAATCAATTAATCTTAAAAGCAGCATTTTATCCAAGGGTTTTCAGAAAGCTCGGTACACCAACGATTTGTCGTTTATAATAGCAACAATCCTACAAAGATATGAATCATTGTTTTAATCTAATATCATAGATTTAGTGATGTGTCAGCTATGTTTCCTCATTGAATCTTAGTAACAAAGATGTCCTCGTGCTCTCCTCTCATGAACTTAGTATATGCAGTTTGTGCAGTTACCACTGAGACAGAACATCCACATATTTCAAAATGCAGTAAATGAAATATTAATAATCTCAATGACATTTTAATGATTCGAACAATCTTGAAAGACGACCATGTTTAACTGTTGACTGCATCTTATATAATATTAAATTATTTAATCAATATTCAGCATATTCGTTTATTGAAGACCAGGTACAAAATGTAATTGCTGCGTCAAAAAGCAGAATAAAGTTGTTAAATAAACATCATTCCTTTGTAAGTGTTGCATACCTACCTTAATGCTCATGTTTCAGAGTTGTCACGTGCAAGTTGATTTGAACCACTCAAAATTACATTCCTGCAACGTGTTTGTTTCACATGCTGATGTCAGAAATTAATTATATTTTATAAATATGAAACAGTCGGGAGGATCACAATGAATTGCTTTGTGTTTTATACGTGAACACTTGACTATATTTTTCATAATTATACAATAATTCCCAAGTGGCCCTACTGAGTTTAAAACATTGTGCAGCAGTATTGATTTCCAACTATAATGGTTGTTTTCAAGACAAACATGGTAAAGTCTGATACTGTATATCTAGGAATCTGCAGACAATTTGGATTCTAATATTTATGAACATAAATTATTTCTACCTTTAGTTTGATGAAACATGAAAATTTATTTGCATGAAAAGATATCTGAAATATCATAGTTAGTGCATGCAAGTTCTTATCACTGAAACTGAACAGTTCTTGAAATTACTGAACTATCACGGATGTATCATTATTAATACAGTGAGTGAATGTCCTCCGACTATATTCTATATAAGGAATAACTAATTTGCAGTAAGCCATGACCACGAAATATCAAGTAAACGTTCACAACCAACATGAATTAGTTTATTAAGATAATTTCAAACTATTTTATATTAATGATATTAATTATAGTAGCATTATTTGCAAAAAAGCATACATGTAGTGGCTTGTCTCAAAGTTATATTTGTCCGAAAACTTTGAGATGAATGTATGCCGCTTTTTATTACTAAACTTGGGAATTCTTCAAATAATCTTATTAGCACAATTAGCACAAGTTTATCCTCATAATTAATTTACTTAAAATATACATGTATTCTAGTCATACCAATGTTCACTACTTGTTGGATTTTAAACTTGTACTTTTAAATAGAATAACTCACATGAAAGTCATTAAGGTGGGTCAGCCAACATCATTATTGTTCATAAACTAAGTTAAAAAGAGAAAAAATATAATATATAAAAAGGAAGTAATGCTCTATATAAAACTTCTAAATGCCTCGATTTCATTATTTTAGGAAATCTTTATTTTTCAACATTTTTGTCCAATCAATAGTGAAAATGTGTATGGAACATAAGTAACATTACTGTCGTCTGCTTGCATGGTTTTCATGGTTATTTATTGATGCAAAACTGGTGTTGGAAGTATGTAAATATTGTATGTTAATTTGATTCCTGGAAACTTACATATACAAATATTTTGGGCGTTCCATGAAGTTGAAAGGGGGGACTATAACTGTCGTTTCACGTGCAATATTAATTAAACTAAACGTTGATGACGTGTTCACTGTAAAAGATAGCACACCTGGCTGTGTTAGAATTGAAGTTATTTAACCAAGCGACCTCTCCTGTATTAAGTTATACATTTTTAAAACGAACATGTAGTCATACCAACGCATGGTACCTACCCTAGCGTGTTTCCATAGCAACCTGTAACATGCAGTTCAATCTCCACAGTTTATGAAAATATTGATAAGAATTTTACTGTGACTTGTTAAAACATGGGATTGGGTTCAGCATGAACATCAGACACGCCGCAGTAAAAAATGACCATTTACTAAGTATACACGTATTTAATCATTATCAACTTATGTTTGATAACATACAGGTGGTACTAACAAATGAACTGACTTGTGTCTCTTACTTGCTATGTAAATATACGGACATATGTAACACTGGACCACTGGACAGTATTTGATCATTAAAAGGTTGTGAAAAATAAGTAACAAACATAAAAAACTATCAACAACAGTTTTTTAAGGTAAGGTTTTACATAATAATACATTTCTATGCGCTAAGGTGGAGAACGCATTGCTTGAGACCAAATTTCTTCCCCATCGTTGTGTAAACATAATATGCTTTAATATCATTTAACTCATAATCGCAGAATTATGTATCCTTTAATGCTATGGTAAGTTGTTAACATATTTTGTTTAGGTGCTATGTACAATTTCGTCATTAATAAATTAATGACACTTTTCATTCACAATACTAGTGACTTTTCAGTATTCATTGTTTAATTTATTATTACATGAAACACAAATTGGACTCACATACTAAGGTTATTTTTACACTAGAAAGTATTGCTTGATTGCAAAGTAATTAAAAGGCGAGAGCCAAAAAATCATATATTTTTATAACTCAAATTCATGAATGAATGAATAATGAATAATGCATTTATATAGCGCAAAAATTATGTAGACATATTCTATTGCGCTTTACAAAAGACTCCAATTCATATTATATACATTTTAATTCTTATTGTATAAATACTTGACTTGTTAGATCAAATTTGTTGACATATTGTTGAATCATGTTAAATTTGAACTGAGACAAAATAATACACATGAAAAGTATGTATGCATTAAATCAGTGATGTTACTGAAGCCTGAATTGTTTTGATATGAACAAGATAATTTGCACTAACTACACAAGGCTACAACAAGTTGATCATGTGTTCTACGGATTTTTCTGGGTAAAAAATGGAGCGAGCGAGCGAGCGAAGAAAAAAATCTAACCTCAGTTGCTTTATATAGTGGTTTGAACAAATCTTTTATGGGCGAGCGAGGAAATAAAAATACTGTTTTGTAAAAACCGTCAAAATTAAGGTGCAAGCGAATCCATAGAACATATGATCAACATGTTGTGGTCTAATATACTTATTTTACAAGCCTTTATTTCCATTGGTCTGGAAAAAGTCGATTTAATATCACAATTAAAAACCCTCTTGGATATTCCTAGAACGTATGATCCTAGCCTCCCTAGAATGTGTAACATTATACCATACCCAGTGATGTGTAAGAAAATGCAAATAATTGACATTTATTGTCAGTGATGTGAAAAATGAAGAAAAATAATATTGAAATTTATTGCCACTAGCATAGTTGGAATTGCGTGCAAGCATCCTATGTTGAAGACTTTATAATGTTAATTAAGACATTTTGCTGCACAAAAGGTTGTTGTTTATTTTATGAGGACAGTGTGTTCTGTATTTTTATGATGTCGGTAATTTCAACATGAAAGCTAAACAAGATCTTACATCAATGTCACCGACATGTTGTAAATGACAAAAAGTTTAGAGACTTGATCTATCAAACAACAATAAGGTTTTAAAACTTTGTCTGAAAAAATACCTTCTCATAAGAATATAATACAGAATATATAACTTGTGTTCCGTTTCATTGTGGATACACCATAGTTTTCTGTTTGTGTTGTTTGTGGTGACCTTTTATATTAAAAAAGCTACCACAATCTCCCTGTTTAAATTTTTGGCTATAGTTAAGGTCAGCAATTGTTTAATAGTGGTTTTCCTGACACCATTTTTAAAACAGGCTCTGCTTTTACATTCAGCTGTGCTTCTTCTAACGGAATAAGTCGAATTAATTGTTTCAAAATCAAATGGTGTTGGACTGTGTCACCTGTTGTATGAGAATGCCAAACTCCACACAGCGGTTACATCACGCGTTGCTACTTTAATTTGATTTATTATTGATTTGATAAAGGGAGATAACCGCTGCGGGGAGTTTGTGAGTATGCATGTTTCTGTGTCATCAATATAACTTCGCCCTAGCGTACCTACCAGTATGGTCGTAACATAATTTCTACGACTTTTCTCGCTCCTACTACTTATTCTAAATCATGTAGGGCAGTTGTCTGTAACAGACGGAAGCATGCACTTATTAACTGGTCAACAGCTTAATCCAGAGATTTAACCTTTCTCGGAAAGATGGAAAGGCTTCTTACAATGTGTTGCTAGGGTGTTAAAGTTTACCAAAGAAATTTTTCCATCAATTTTAAATACCAGAAGCTAGCCTAAAAGTAGAGAACAACCAAAATGTTATATTGTCGTCGGTGGTTTGGTATTGAGGCCTTTTGTAATAAAGGTCCTATAAATTAACCTACGTGGCTCAAGTCAACAGTTTGCTAGTCTTACAAAAACTTGTTTGGGGCAAGTATGAGTTTGGTGCAACAATTTCATTCCCACTGTCTGCTCAAGACAACAACATCTTACGCTCTTGTATTAATAATTTGTTTGTGATGTTCGTTTGAAAAACAAGAAAACAACACATTATTCAATAACTCACTGTTTTCTGTTTGACTGTGGCCCTAGAGGTTTGTGTTTATTACTATTGCTGCACCTGATATGTTTACAAACTCCTTTTTAGACTCACATATATAAACATACACATATACTCGTACAACTACAACTACACAATTCTATATCATCTATAGACAATCATTATACTTAGTAATCAACTCTCGTAGTTTAGATGTCTGAAGTGTGGTACCACATGGCTCTGAATGGTGTTAAAACAATACACCATACAATTCATCATCTAAAGGGCAGCGAGAACATTTTCCAAAACAGCGATCAATATTAATTGAGTTTTGCAGACATTTTACCAAAGCACAATTGAAATGATTTTCTGAGCTGAATACTTTTGACAGAACAAAGCTGAAAGAAAACTTAGTAAATAATGAAGCGATAAATAACAAATACGTTGCTTATGTCCCTTGTGTATTGCGTGTTCAGTGCATATGTTCATTTTGTCAATAACTAGAAGGAATGTTTATGCTTATTCTGCAGATATACGTTTAATATTGTAACAGACACACATTTCTGTCAAAGTGTGATTCAATCTCCGTAAACAAATATCCTGTAAAGCGCTGACGTAGAGGATATCTAAGGTTCGCTAGAGGGTCACGTCGAGATGACCTTTGTGTCGACCAATCAATGCGTAGGTCTCATTTAGACCAAACACTATTAAATAGTATTTTGATTTAGAAATTTCTATTTTTGGACCAAGGTTTGTGAGCTAATTTGACGGTGGCGTTATTCACAGGCTGTGTTTGGACGGCTCATTTCAAATAGCATGATGAAGTCGATGTAAACAAGCTTATGAACATAATGATTGCGTCATGAATATTATCATGAGTAAAGGTTACCTGAACGTGCCTCACATAACGAAACAGTCATATTTAAATTAGCGAGTAGGCGAGCGCATAGTTTAGATCAGGTTTTAATCAGATTGAATGTGATTTAGCATTTTATAACTCATCCTGTCACACACAAATCACTTTTTATGGTGATATTTTCAATAATATTACTCTGAATGTCATTAGACAAAAATGACAATTTATTAGCATTTCGTGTTGCTAATGATTTAAAACGTTTTAATTCAATCTATCACAAAACATATCATTATAACATTTACCTATACATTTTATTCAGAGTATGATATATGTAGCAAATTAATCAAAATATTTCATCAAGTCCTTGTTTTTTACTGTTGTTATTCGTGATATGTTTTCAAGGCATTTTTTCAATTAATGCTAACAATTCACTTATACCAAACTTTGATAACCCTTCCGCAAAGAAACAACTTCTCCAAATAAGGGGACAAATTGACAAATCTGTCACATTGTAATGACATCCAACATCCTGCAATGATACCCTGTAGGAGCAGTGATCCAGTGGTAGAACGCGCTCTTAGGGGTCGAGAGGTTCCGGGTTGGATTCCTACTAGGGGCACTGCTAATTTCCTTGAAATTACCCTACAGTTGTTCCACTCCACCTAAGTGTAAATGGGTACTGTGAGCGATCGCCTGCCTGAGGGTGATTTCAATGATCAGGAGTTATTGTACAAGATTGTAAAATCGGCTGAACATGTGTATGGAAGCAGACTTTAAAACCACACTTTAACTTTTTAAACCAGAACGCCTGATTCTAAGATGTGTATGCCAACAACACGAACATATAAAGTAATTTTAAATTGTCTCCTCTTTTTTTTCCAGAAATAACTCAATTCTACAAAGTTCACAATTAAACCGTATTTTCTGGGCTATTACCAGCATTGGAGAAATTAATCACAAATTTGTTGATTAAAGATTACTTTATCACTGGAATCAGGCTCCAACTGTTTTCACATAAAAATAAAACATTTAATCAAGTTAAGAGATTTTATGTGACTAGAATAGTTAAAATAGCAGTATTCAATCTTCAAATGGGAGACATTTCAAATTTAGACAAGTCTGGTTTTATTACAAGGATTCACTCTAGAGACTGGTGTGTTGTAATATGAAATTGTTCTAGAGTATCTGTGCTTGTACTTAGAATATGGATGAATGAAGTTATTTAAGAATGATTTCTCACGCCTCTTAATCAACATATTTTCCTGGGACACCTCATTATGTTATATAAGATAGCTTACTAGTCATTTCTTACTTTATGTACCTTGCAATCAACAAGTATTACAACAACTAATGTTATGAATCTATTTTCGTGTATTATAATACATTAATGCGTACTATTTGTAACCAATTTTACATTACTACGTATCACGTGATGTTCTAGTTAGTTGTCTTTAGTAAACAATTTAATAAATAAGTAACATTTTAACTCAAACTATTCGTGACACTGCTATAACAAATTTCATCAAATCTGCGTTGTTTTAAACAGCATCTAAATCCACCTCATTGTTTCTTTAAGCTAAACTTTTAATACTAGCTTAGTACAGTTGATCGAAAAATAGCTTCTCTCAAGTATTGAGCATTTTCATTTCTAGTTCCAAAAATTAAAATTTGACATTAAAACTAAGGAGATACTTTCAGGAATATTAAAAACATGGAAGTATGAAAACATATCAAGTACAGCAATAGACCATGCACCAAACCTTCCACACAGTCAAAAAAAGGGAATTGTTTTTTTAGATGTTTATTATAAACTTTTCTATAAAATACACCATAAACACAAACAAAAATAGAAATCTTGGAGTTTTCCGCCTTAGATAGGACAATGGTTAATAACTACCTGAAGTTTAAACTAAATTCTAGGATTCACTAATCTCAAACTTGCCTTAAGAGGTACTTGAACGAACAAACAAACACATTAAGCTGGTAAAAACTTCACTTAGTCTATATGTGTGTGTCATGTTTCAACTAAAATCCTACTTTTCTCGTTTTTTGTAAGAAGTAGACGACCAATGAAGCCGTACATTTTATAAACATATCGTTGGTAATTCTAAAACCCATAAGTTGTTGTCTATCTCTTTCTGAAACCAGACTTTGTTTCTAACTTGTAAGTCTTCCCTGGTAAAATGTTGAACCTAAAGTTAAATCTCGATTATCCGAATTTGTACGCGAGAAAAAATAATACGGATATCCAAATACTTCGATTGATGTAGATTTCGAATGATTTTGTGGACTACACATTTGAAGTCAACATAACATGAAATAGATCGAGTTATTCTGATGTTTTAAATCTAAAAAAAACATGCTCTTACATTCAAAGCACTTATTTTGGACCGATTTTTGCCTTTCAAATAGAACAACATTTTCCTGCAGATGAAGCATGTAATTCGAATAAAACAGTTCGGATGAACGGGGTACGTTTTACCATCTTTTGTTAGCTAACCTTAAAAGTTGGAGCAAATATTTTGGATAACACATGAAATTTGTAAGACAAACAGGTTAAATTGTATATTTGTAACAAATTCTCTCCTGAAGGGTTATGGTTAGGATTAGATCAAAACATTTTTTAAACTTGTTTGTTCTTACATGAACGTGTTGGGGGTAATGATAAGGTTGAAGCACCCTAGAACCTGGTCTAATCCCCATTGGCAATAATTATTGTTGTGCCACTGTAAGGCGGTAACCACTAAGGTTTTTGTGTTTTATACTGTATCCTTTAGTTTATTTACTATGTCATGTTATTTAACCAACTTTAGTATATTGCGTACACATTTTTATCTTTAAAATTCCACATTGCCATATACTATTGCTATTATTATCATTTCTATTGTTTCTGTACTATTTGATAACTATGTTTATGTCGGCTAATAGCTAGTCATAGCTAATGTTATCTGTTTGTATATAATACCGACTGTAAATAAAAGTTTGTATCTTGTATCTTGTTCTTTTTTTTGTTCATTACAAAATATTTTAAAACTTAAAACACCATCCTCTTTCTTTGTGAACTGTGTGGTTATTCTTATAGTCTGTTTATTCTTAGGGTCGCTGTTCGTGATGAGTTTTCACAATCCTTTCTATATATAAATTAACTTGGTGTTATTTCAATATGGTTAATTTGTAACGAAATGTCAACCAGATGTGTCACTTTTGTTTTTTGTTATCAGCTTATATGCCCTAGGAGAAAGTATTCCATAAATTATTATACAATCAACTATGTAGGTGTTTTGTATATCAACATTAATTTATATAGTGATGTAATATGATAATATTATCTATGAATAATGACAGGTGGCTAAAATTGTTCATATTTTACATCTGAAAACTTAGTGCAAATGCACTATTTCTTGTTCGGGTACATGTAGATGTATTAAGCCGTCAACTCAACTGTATAAAACTTTTAACAGTTTGCTTGTCTGTGCTCTGTTTTAAACCAGAGAATACCTCTAGTCTACAGGATAGATACAGATTTGTGTGTCATGCTCAAAATAGAATTCAAAGTTCGTGCAGAGTTTAATTTAACCATTTTAACGCATGTGTTATCGTTTTATATACATTTTATCACATTAATTAGGAACTAATCGCTCGATTAATCTGATAATCCATAGACGTATTGTTTAATTATTCATTTAAATGCATCGGTCAGGTGATTGACACAGTTTGTTCAATACATTTGTGATTGTTGTATTTTTTATAGATGAGGAACAAGCAGAACCTATTCCCTTGCTGAATTTACACATACTTTTTATACTTTGTCAAACAAAGATAATTTAGCTCGATTGTAAAATAAGTTCTTATAACTTGGATAAGTCACCACTTTTGTGTTCGCATAACAGAAACAATGAATTAACCAAAGAAACAACAATAGTAATGTAGCAATGGGTCTGTAGACGCAACTTCTATTTTTATGTAATGCACGTTAAATGATTTTAAATATTAAAATGACCTAAGGCTAATGTGTGTCTTTGGTTAGGTAGGATATATCTATTATCGTCTTGGACGCTTAACCCGATTTTTGTCAAATAATTGTAATGAGTGTAATAAACGTGTCATTTTATGTACTTAGATTTGATGTTAACTATGTACTTTGATGTTCTAAGTAAATGTATGTATACCATCATGCTCCGTAAATTAAAAGAAGATTTCTCATATCAAGTTCGAAATGCACTGAGTTGGTAGAAGCTGGTGTTTCGATGTACCTAAGCAGTTCAAGCTATCCATTGCTTTCCTGTTCAACATCGTACCATCTAAATAGAGACTCGTTTCGTTTTCATTCTGAATTAGTATTTTGTAGAAGACTTTCTAAAGTTCTATTTGGTATAAACAATGAAATGATACCAGTATTATAAATGTATATGGTACTTGGTAAATCAGAACATTAGTACGGCAGAATATAATTGAATCAATATTTGAATAGCACTGAAAATAGATGTTGTAGATTTAAAAAAATGGGAAGTGCCATTCTGTAATACTTGAGCAATACAGATTAAAACAAGAAGGCGTCTAAGACTGCAATGTTAAGTTCAAGTCAACTTAGAAAAAAATACTGAAGATGGTAACCAAGAGTCGATATATATGTCAAATTGTACTCTCCAATACATCGGTTCGAAAGATTCACTCGTTCACTTTCTACCTCTGCTAAAATACTTCGTTCAAGCTGATATTTCTATTTTTAGACTGAGTCACATAAACATTTAAATCGCATGACTGTCACGTGGTTTTTAAAAATAGATGCAAAAAATTCTCACGCCTGTAATTTAAAAAATGTCGAAATGCAAAGATGTTTGACAGTTTTGCATTAGTTAAATAATGAAAAATTAACAAAAATGAAAGTAAACATTGATCTTTTTAAATGTGTATCTCTGATCTTTTAACTGTAAACATAGTATACATATAGAGCAACTTATTGAACTTAAATACAAAATATAGCCACGCTATGTATGACGTCATACGAGGTTGCATTCGTCACTAGTATGATCATATATCATATTTGATATACGTTTCATTGGTATTTAGAAATATATATTTGTTTAGAATCACAGACTAATATAATTGGTTCAGTCATTAAGATTCTTTATTGTCATAAAAATGAATGGAAGTATCAATTAAATAGGAAACATCCATCATTATCTTACATTAACAGTCAACTACTGTCACTTCTATGTCAGTTGTATTGTTAAATGTCTACATAATATTAGACACACTCTTTCATCAAAGACTCTCACACAATAAGATATATTCTAATTAGTTTCAGAGCATTGTTAACTTATACTGGTGTTAACTGTGATGTATCAACACATATTTTATCTATATCCACAATTACTGGAATCTAACCAGCTTTGTAACTTATCTGGCCGTTGATGCATTTCGTTCTGTTAGAACATGGAATAAAGAACTTGATAAAGACTAAAAAGAATGATGACTGTTACTTATCATACATATTAGTAAATGACGCATATAACAGTCATTACAAAAAAGTGACATAATCATATACATAGCCGAGAGAAGCTAATGTATTCCTCCTCAAAGTTTTTACTCTTTTAGGATATAACTGTACAAATTGTATTTGCTTATCCCAGCTTACAATTGTCAATTATACATAATAATCATGTACCAAAAGAAGTTGGCGAGGCTCACCTAGCCATATGGTATTTTTCATGACACAATCGAAAACATAGAGCGCGATCTTTATTTTATTTTTTCGTATCTTCTTCAACTAGATCTAAATGTTAATCATCTGTACTTTTACTGTTCTTCACATTCAGTCATTGAAAATATAAAGTCACTTTAGCATAGGCTTAAAATATAAATGACGTTATTTTAGAGGATAGCTGACATCGCGTTATATTTGTGCAAAAACATTCTATCTAAACAAAAATAACAAAATATGTGTCAGTTTTGGAAATAGGTCTTTATTTTAAGTCGTAAGCTCATAAAATGACTATTTCACTAGTGACTATGCCACTCTAATCAAAGCACCGATAGCTCTGTCCGGACATGGATTTAGAAGGTCAAAAAGGTGGTGTCATTAGAAAGAAAACTCGCGGGGTCTAAATTCACAGGGTGTATAACAAAGGCTCATGTCGCTTATAACGTCTGCAGAAAAATGCGAATCAACCGATCATGTTTTTCTACACCACAGGTATATAATCTATTTTTAGACAGTGCAATTGCAGACGTGTCTTTTTTTAGCACATCGGGGATCCAGTTGAATGTACGAGAAGAACAGAAACGGGTCAGAGATTACATAACGTGTTATCTATAGTTTAGCAGATGAATGGCGGTTTTTAATCGAAAATGTTAAAACGGAATTAACAATGATATTTTCATGTATTGTGTGTTGACAACAAGACTGCTTGATTTTGTTATATATTGTTAACAAGAGGACTATTTATTCATGCAATGCGTTAACCTAAATACATACCGTTGTACAAATCTGATTGCGCATGTCCGTCGAATGTCTACGTTCCTGACATTTTTTGATGCGTTTCAAAATATGTCGCTTACTAAGACCTGAATTGCTTACGCAATCCATGTCAAAAAATGTATTGTGAGTTATCTCGATGAAAAAAATCGACCGTACCACAGTACCACGAATATCCCATTTATAGTTTAGATTATACTGTTATTAACATAAGTCGAGCAACAGTTTGCTTGGCATTAGGTCTTTATTCTCATACGTTTTGCCAGGAATATAAAGTTACTTTATAAGTATTATGTTATGTACAGGAAAAAAGGTCGGCATCAACATTTATACCTAGTAATGTAACAGTGGGTGGAAATATAACTAGTCAGAGCTCATTAGTAACGTATTGTTCATCTTCTTACTTATATTATAGACAATGTACGTCTAACTTCACACCTGGTAAATCGATATACAACAAAACAACTGTGTGGGTTTGTCAGTTTATGAAACAGTACGACTAAAAGCAGACTAATGTAACATTGTATAGTCTAGAATTAGTTGTTGCTATCACTATTACGTGTTGTACATCACTTTTACAGTTATATAATAGATGATAAGTAGACAATGGATGATCTTCCGAAGGCTGAAAGTAATAAAAAAATACTCATTGCGTGAATGAGTTTAAAACAATGTGACAATAATGTTTGGTATGGCTGGCATTGTTTAATTTACCATTAAGAGCTATATTGACTTGTCCTGACAGCCAGACGTTATATTTGTTAAACAAATGACATGTTAGTAATAGAAGAAATGTCGACCATAAATGATGGATATTACCAATGAAACATGAGACACTTTTGTCTTTATAATAAATAGATGGTTATATTGTACCTACTTTCTTTGTCAACACACGTTAACAATTCATCTCTTTACAACAACCAGCTTGCAACTACGGCCTTCTCTGAACAACGACAATATCTCGTCAGCATCCATTTCCTAATATGTTTCTCAGCTGTAAACATAATGAGAACAGTGATACAATCGTTGGCCACACCCTTAAGGTTCGAGCCCACTAGAAGAAGTTTTTATTTTTTGTTGGGTTAAACATTGTAGCAACATATGTATAGGTTATATCATGGTGGTCAGTCTACCTACTCACCGTTCAAGGAAAGGATAAATCTGTGGATTTAACTGTTAACCATCTACTACTCGCATACTTCTGTCACTGACTGACTACTGCCCTACATAATTTAGAATCAGTGGTATGAGGGAAAATGGGGGAAATGATCGAGAGTTCGTAGGTTCGATTCCCAGGCGGGCCATACTTTCGTTGAGTACTTGGTCATGGAATAATTGTCTACGCCCTTTCTTATACAGTGTTTTGCTACGGCGTTTAACCCAGCTACAAAAGACAACGTGCAAAACATTATATTAAAACTCTAAATTTGCTGTATCTTAAACTCCAATTAAATATTCGGCTATCAATTTGTGCTTCGATTATTATCCTTATATAATTTATATCATTCAGTATTGTCTCTGTACCACTTGTATATTTAAGTACAGTTATATTTAGTGGACATTCTATCCGATCAATTATCATAGACCATGTGTATGTAGGAACGATCAAATTGTAGATTATTATTTATTCATCAACAGTATCATAAACCATATACATTAGTTTGTTCATATACAGTGCTCTAAAACCCGGGTCGATAGCGCAGTTGGTAGCGCGCCGGGGTTTGGATACTCACGCCCGAGGGGGTGCGGGTTCGTATCCCACCCGGGGAGGTTATACCCTTCCATGAAAATTTGACAATAATGTCGATTTTACATCATTGATTGGATAATATGGAGAAGTTTCCGGCCTTGTGGAAGGGTAGGTGAGTACTGGTTATAAACAATGGTCCAGGAAAGCTAGTTTAGGTGCACTGGACGCCGTAAAATGACCTAAAATTGTGTTGACACGGCGTTAACTCCAATAAATAAATAAATACAGTGCTCTAAAATATCCTTGATTTCTGCTAAACCGATGCACATTAACCCATGGAAAAAAACTAAAAGTCGTCAAAGCAAATTCTGAAATTATTATTTTTTATTATTATATTTATTATTATTAACATTTCATCAACATACGATTAAAATTGTATAGCATGGAAATGGTTTAATCAAAACCATAGATTGTGAAACTAAACTTACTTGCGGTATGCGTGATTTTGCGTTTTTTCTGAATATTGCATTTGTTCATGAACTTTTCAATGAACGTTGTAAATATCAAGTTGGACAAAATGTTGAAATGTAAGACAAACCATGTATGTTGAGGACGTACATGAGATGATATCATGATGTAATTCTTATATAGTTATATGAGCAATGTGTTACTGCTACTCGATTTCTTTGTGCAATACTTTACCATCGAACAACAGTCACTTCTAAATCTTGTGAATGTTAAAAACCAAAATCTTGGTCACTTCATATAAACGACGTAAATGAATTGTTTAAGATTTTTATAAAAAGTGCGTGCAAGTTAATTACAAAAATAGTATAACCATTATATATATAGTCTAAATCAGATTTTATTTCATTATTATTTTATCATTGCCTTTCTATGTCACACCACTAACACATAGATACCACTATGGAAATAAGGGCTTGTCCTTTTTTGTGCTTTCCTTGGTGTTGGCGTGCTTATCATAATAAATTACCACATGTTTTCAGTGATATATGTGTTTTTTGTTTTTGCTATGTGTAAACTATGCCAAAAAGATATTATTAATATTTTTTAATATATAAAACCTGTTTATAAGCAACGTACGTGCATTTTGTTAAATGACTCTTTAATTGTGAAAAGTGGAGTTTTACAAAAACAATATTTATTCATTTTATAATATATTCTCATTTATTTCCTAACTCACAAACAAAAACTCATTAATTTGCTTGCAGCAGGTACAAGGAGGTATTTTAATGAACTTCAAACAAACACTGAACCAGTGATCCAAAGTGTGCTTGAACAAGCTGGCACAAAACCGTAAACATTTCTTACTGGAAACCTTTGTTGTTTGTGTATATCCTTGTAGTAATGTATAAACGTTGTTTGTTTGTTTACAGATGGTGTCGTTGGGAAGAACTCAGTGTATTTTATTAATGGTGAGTGTGTTAAGTACATGTACATACGGACTAAGTGTGGATTTTTCACGACTACGTGAGCTTAGAAGACCATTTCTATTAGATAAAAGAAACGAAGGAGAATGTACAGGTAAGCTTACATATACATTATTGTCTACCTCATATGAATTAAGGTTTTATTAGAAAACGATGTAACTTGTTTCAGTGTGAATGTAAATTAGGGTGAATGTAATACTGTAACTTAACAAGTCCTTTACTAAAGATAACTGTCCTTCGACTACTGTTGAATCATTATTTTTTCATGATATCTAAAACTAAAAGGGATGTCATCACTATTGCCAAACTAGTAAACGAATCCATTATCCATTAATTATTTTAAACATTGTGATACCGTTTCGTTTATTCATTTTTGTTTCGATGTTTGAATGTCGATGTTTATTAATATTTAGTATTGAATTTATTATATCTTTTTGTCATGAAGATGTGGCCTGGGCCATGAATCATCAAATTCACTGATATATCACGATTTTCAAAACAATGATATACAATGAGTACAAGGATGTGCAATACTGTCAAAAACTACGTTTAAAAGTAATTGACATCCTACAGCTGTTCTGTTACCAAATAAGTATAATCAGTGATTGCTTTGTTACAAAACGTGTTAACATAATGAGTTGTGAAACCATAGCACTAGTTATTCATTTACATTAACAATGCATGGGGATGTAATACGTGTATATAATTCCTGGTAAGTCACGTCGAACAATGTAGATTTTTCTCTGTAGAGCTAGTAGTTTCCGGCTCTTTATAGCAAGGTTAATGTGTACTCTTTAAACAGAGAAATTACATTGTTTAGTAAGTCTTCTACCATTAGTTAACAAAACAAAATGGTCAATTGGTGAACTAAAAGCAAATACAAATTAAGTTTATTAACTAACATATAAACAATATTTATTAAATTACTACATGTCATTTTCCCTGTAAAGTACCAAATTCTCTGCATAATACTGCAAAGACTGTTAAATGAAACTGAAAATAGGGCGGAAATCTGTTATAGGGCCAATAACTCTTATTGAACCTGGTACAATGACAAATTTCTGCGCTCTGGTTGGTTGATAAACATGGCCAATATCAAAAGCTGTGCTCCTTTTCGCAAAAATTCTTACGAAAAAATTATCGAAAGTCAATTTCATATAATTAACAGTTCAAAGTCAGATGGATAATAAGCATGACTATGATATAATATTCAAAAGGTATACAGTATTCTACACAACTCTGTAATATTCGGAATTGATAAGCCAAATAATGCAGGTATTATTTATGTTTCTTGCTTTTGACTAACGAATATTTTTTTCGTAAGATTGTTTGTGGAAAGCACCACAGGTCTGTAAGTAGATATTTAATAAAATTATCATACAATAAATGATTTGATACAGGTTCTGTTATTTTACATCGGGCTAGTCATATTAGCCTTTGGCCTTCAACCTTGGGCCAATACGACTGCCTTTTGAAAAATAACAAGGCCTTTATCAAATTACTTATTTAATAACATTTTTTATTAAACTACGTTTCTCTGCAACATTACATAATTATTTTATATTAACATTTCGTTCACAAGTCTGATATTTTACTGAATATTTTCCGTTTTAATATCTGAGTGACATTGATATAAAACAATGATAATTCTACGACAAACAACAAACAATAGACTAGAAAGAGATTCAGCCCAGCCTCCCCTCTAGTAATATCATCAATTGTATTAACAATATGATCTGACGGCGACCTGTCATATTTTATTCCTTGATTCTATTGGTATAAATCCGTTTTTATATCCACCAGAGAGTTCCACACATTTTCAGTTAAGTACAAGACTAGTAGACGTATGTATAAACAATTGAATATATTGTATATTATACGATCGTTTAGTTTATACCCTCGTGTGTCATTGTTTACTCCCAAGTCTTCTTTATTCATCAATAAAACTCAGATTTCTTCTTCAAACATTTAAATAATAACACTTAACGTATCCTCAGGTGCATCATTCTGACATAAATCACCAAGCTTGATGTATAGTTTGGACAGAAAACAAACACGTGTTATAGAAAACATTCCCTATAGACCCTCGGACTCACTATTACCGTAAATGATAAAATATCTGCAAGAACTTTATTTTTGTTATTTCTGTAAACGTTTGTCTCTCCGCAGATATTATATATGCGAACATAATCTACTTTGATCATTAACCTTAAACAAAGAATGGTTAAAATTAATGAATCGAGCTATATCTTATTTGTATCCCATTGTAACACCCTTTCAGTGTTACAGCAAAAGAACGCCGTGTGGTTAAAGTATATGCTTGTAAGTGATGATCACAAGTAACACGCTTTTTTCTACCAACATTATGGCAAATTAAAACGTATAAACAGATTAAAGACCACTATTATTCTTTAAAACCCAATGCCTCATTCTTGGTCAACTGTACAATTTAACCCCACAGAATTGGCCAATTCTATAGTATTATTATTTCCTCCCATCTCATACTCGTAGTCAAGAATATTGTAAAGCTTTTACATGATTACGTTGAGAACATTTCCTATGTTTAATATTTTAAGGGCAATAATGGAAATGTCATATATGTATAATATGGAACCTGGGACTTAATATTATATTCTTCTATAATATGGGTAGAGAGGGAGGGACAGATTGCTCTACTTATCTAGTTGCTCTTGCAATACCATTATTATTATTTCTGATTGTTTTGAGGTCTGGATATCATCAAGGCATCAGTTCATAGTAACCCAGTTCAATCAGTAATGGCATAATTTGATACATGTAGTATGATTTCTATGAATTATTTATATAATAATATAAAATGGTCAGTTCAATACAATAGAGTGTTTACAAACATTACAATGACGCAATCTGTGCTTTAAATATTTATTTTTGATCAACATTTGTAGCAAAGTAATGTAGTCGTCCGGCTAGCTCAGTTGGTAGCACGCAAGTCTACCAATCGCGGGGTCGTGGGTTCGATTCCCGGACAGGGCATACTTTTGTGGAGCTTGGTCATGAAATTATCTCTACGGACATTCTCTCTCCTACCAATGATTCTTAATTATGTAGGGCAGTTGTCAGTCACTGACGAAAGTATGTGCTTAGTAGTTGGTTAACAGCTAAATCCAGAGATTTAGCCTTTCCAGGAATAGTGAGTACATGTAAGTTGACTGACCGCCGTTATATGACCTGTACAATGTGTTGCTATAACGTTAAACCCTACAAACGAACAAACAAAGTAATAATCACACGCAAACATAGTTGAAAAGTTTAAGCTTAACTTTTTATGTAAATTTGGATGTTTACGTACTTTCAAATTTAGAACTGCAAACAAATATCACTTTGTAAATCTGTGTAAATTTTTAAAACCCATATTGTGGTCATTTCTTACAAGCGACGGACATATACAAACTTGGACGGAGTAATTGAAACAAACAAACGTATGAAGTTGAAATAGGGCTTCAATATGTTTAGCTTAGGCATTTAATGTATGTCTGCAATACATTATATGATTATATATGCTGCATAACCAAGAGAGTATGTTTTCAATGATAAAAGGAGTATACAAGGGATTCATTTATAGAACAGATGTGTGATTAGAATGATAATTATAAAACTGCTTCATGTAAATTTTGAAGTAGATCTTTAAACAAAACAAAAATATATAAAAGTTCACGTGCTATAGTCTTACGTGTTCTTCTGCGCAGAAATAAGCCTTAAAAATATGTTCTGTTACATATATATTGGGAATATATCGTATACTTCAATTCCATAGAGACGTAGGTTTCAGAAAATTTCGTTACTTTGTGTAAGCTTTAGAAAATATTCATATTGCTTTACTTCAAAGCTGGAAGATTTTACAAGTCTCAGAGGAAATCTTCCTTTCACATTTAAATCACATAATATACTCTTTTAAAGCAATCATGGATTACAAATATAGTTTGTACAATGTCTTCTTTCACCGTATAGATTTCTAATGAACTGTTTATGTATATCTATTTTCTGTCATTCTTAGTAATGTCTTACACTTTATAATGTTTGTTTATATTATGGAAATAGATAATGATTGACGCAACCTTATCTGATTCACATGAACGCTTCACGAGTCAAGACAGCTTGCTATTGTTGCTTTCCCACTTAACATTGTATAACTACATTGATCGAAGTGTAATTTTGTACGAGATGCAAATCTTATTCATCGCATTTTGTTTGTTTGTTTTAATCTGCCATTCATTTGTTATGTTTTTATTCGAACACACATTACTAATCAATAGCTATATCATGATAATGCGAATACTTACTTGCATGCAGACTACTACATGTGTATAATTGCTGAACGAGCAAAAAATTTTCTAAGTACATGTAGTTTGTTTGTAGGTTTGTTTGTTTGGTTTAACGACGTAGCATCACATTGTATAGGTCATATAACGGCGGTCAGTCAACCTACTCACTTCTCCTGGAAAGGCTAAATCTCTGGATTTAGCTGTTAACCAACTAGTCAGCGCATACTTTCCTCAGTGACTGATAGCTGCCCTACATAATCAAAATTCATTAGTAGGAGGGAGAATGGACGAGAAAATAATTCCAAGACCAAGCTTCACGAAAGTATGCCCCTCCCGGGTATGAAACTCACGACCCCTCGATCAGTAGACTTGCGTGCTACCAACTGAGCTAGCCGGACTAGAATTTCAACTGTAATCTCTAGTATATGTCATTTGGCTTATGATTGATTAGAGGCCAGTGCTTGTTCTACAAGTCAATGTATATATCACGTCCAAACAAAAGGACACATAATACCTTTACAATTACAAACTTCATAGGTAAAAAGTTGCATTCATGTTTACCTGATTTTGAATTAAAAAATAATATAGGTTATGGATTGCTTTAAAGATAAATTCTGAACATAAAAGATAGTTACATTCAAATAAAAACGGATCTTATTTCCATACAGACTCTCTACAAATGTTCCATATTTTATACTACCTTCTTTCATCATTACAAAACGATGCAAACGTTGAACACACGCCACCTTATTTAACCAGTTCACTTACACGGCATCAATAGAAACATGTTGCTAATTATTCTTAGCTGTACGAATCCAACACAACAATTTACGACTGTGCGTAAGTCAAAAATCATCTGTTGACGTCGTTCATCGTTTCGAAGCCATGACTCGTAAATGTTGTTTCGAACTACATATCTAAAACGCCAACAAAATGGTTCTTGATAAAACACGTTTATGAAGTCAGTGTTGAAGCAAATATGTGTTCTACAATCTTAAGCGAATAATCAAAGACAGTGGCCTTTATTGTACTATTGTCTAACAGGATAACTTAGTTTTACCAAAATCACCTTTGCCTAGTTTCAGTCTCAAATCTATTATTATACGTCATATACTTGACTTTAAAATATAATTCTACCGTAACTTATCTTTTATCAACGATTGATTGTCTATTAATCAAAACTGTGCATCACGATAATATGATTTAATCAATTCAATCAATTATAACATGTGTGATATAACACCAGACATGGAATCACTGTGATAGATAGATGGAGTAGTTGTAAAGATTGATATATCTGTATTAATGACTGATGATCCTACTAGAAAACATATCACCATTGTTAAAATAAATTGACTTGATGTGTATCTCTATAGACATAGATTAGAAAGTGTGGTTCTAAGTTGATAGGATAAAATAGTGTAGGAGGAGGGTTAACTATTTATGGTATATCAATAGATTGGCTAATTGTAGTAGTTAGGGTTATTTGACAGGACTAAGCGTACCTTAAGGAAGATCTCAGCACATATGCTTAAGTATTGGCTGGAAGGATTTAACCCGAGAGTAATGCTTGGGTAATGGTGCTTATTCGACAAAAGGCACAATTGATTAGTTTTATTATCTTTTGATTGCAAATGCTGACTAAAAACAATTTAAAAAAAAATACCTCCGTTATTAATTGTCTGAATATTAAAGCTGCAAGTTTCATCTTAAACATCAACTTTTCTTAAATTCATAAATAGTTTAGAAACATTTTGGAAGCAATAAAACAGTGTTCCGATAATTACAACTAAGTGCAAATTAATATACGTCTGTTGGTGAATTGATAGATGATAAATTTATGTATAAACAATTACTACGGGTGTAACAGTATAGATGAGTTTAGTGCTATGATTGTGACTTTTATACACGTATTACATTTTTACCATCTAAAAGTCAGATTGCCTTAAAGTATTCAGAAAACATTTTCCTTACACAATTGCAGACATTGTCATGCAATTTTAAGATATAAAAGTGTGACCCAAAACCTGTTAACAATTCGCTTTGAAACAAAATTTCTACAACCATTTGATATATAGAACATAAGAAACAATCTATATTTCAAAGACACAGTTTTGATCATTTGTAAAACGTATAATTTTTATGTCTTGTTCCAAGTCAGCCAATTTATTTCTATAACTCTAATAATAACCTTGTCTCCTTGCAGCAACACAGACACCTTTGACCAATAGAATAGTCAGACATTTCCCACAAGGCAAACAATGTTTACTGTATTAAGTCCATTTAGTATTCTTATTGATGTAACACACGTATATCAGTTGGAATCAGAATTTTTGCAAATAAATTTATGTGTTTTTGTATAGACTCTAATGTGTGCCATCCGGCTAGCTCAGTTGGTAGCAAGCAAGTCTAATGGTCCAGTGCTAGTGGGTTCGATTCCCGGGCGGGCATAAAATCGTAGAGCTTGGTCATGAAATTATTTCTACGGCCATTCTTCCTCCTACCAATAATTCCTAATCATGGTGGACGTTTGTCCGTCACAGACGAAATTATGCGCCTAGTAGTTGGTTAATCCAGAGATTTAGCTTCTCCAGGAACAGTGTGTAGACTGACTGACCACCGTATTATGACCTATACAATGTGTAACTACGGTTTTAAACCCAACAAAAAAGACCCCATTGTTTTTCAGCTAACCAGAAGTCACGATTAGAGAGCACCAGTGTAGGATAAAATTCATTTTACGGTCGAGTTGGCGCAATTACAATGTAGTTCATTTGGACCGCTTTGGTACGCGCTAATCGGTGTGTTATCCAGATAAATATTTTACAGATTTGAACCCAGATACAACATTTGCCATCCATAGTATTTATTATGATAATTCATTAAACATTGATGAAATTATGGGAAAACTTGATACTAAGAAAAAATAAACTTCACATTCAAATGCATCATATATAGTGATTGATGAATGGTATATACATGTATATTGGACAGTTTTTGTACTACGAATGCTACTAGACCAACTTGATCACCATTGAGACCATGTTATGAAAGTCGGGTTGATAGAGGTTTCAATGTATTTGAATGTAAAAATCACCGAGTCATTGTTGCGTGCCATGTTACCTGATCTGGACTAAGATTTCATCTTGTACATGGTCCTCAAACAATGAATACTGTGTTTACATCATTCCAAAAACATGTTATCATCCCCATGAGGCGTATAAACCTGGCTTACGCAAGAAAAAAGATTAATTATTAATATTTATGTTTTGAAGCCATATTTAACATCACAAGAAGACACGCGAACGTGCACTATAAAGATACTGTGTTACCAGTCAATGTTAAAGGAGTCTAATACTGGATAGAAATTATTAATCCCAGTTTTTTTCTTATGGCACTAATCATTCCCTCGTACCTTAATAATAATGGTAATAGTAAACGCAACAGGCTCATCAATTCATAGAGACGATGAGGGACAACTATAAAAAAGAATCAATAAATATAGACGCTGTTAGAGATTGTAAAAGTGTTGAGGCTAAAGAAGCGATAGAGTTAAATCTGTACATTAATGGATGACAGATGTCACATTCAATAAAATAAGTTAGATACCTATAGAGGATTAGTGTAAGGTTGGATGAAAAACCAACTTCGTCAGTTAGTGGTCTAACATTCCCTTGAGTGATCAGTTTGCCTCCACTAACAATCGTTTATTTTTCTATCTCTATATCATCTGGGAGATGATATATCTATATATTTGTTATTTATTTCTTATGTAGGAAGATAAAGCACTAAATATTTAGTAATACGTCATATTTTATTGTCAACTTGACCAATGACGTGTTTGATTTAATATTGACTTATATAACACATACTGGTATCAGTAGCACAGTAAGCTACACGCAGGGTTTCGAATTTTATGTTTCAAGAGGTGAACACAATGTATCAAATCTGCCCAAATACACATATCACGCAAATCACTTTAGAAATCAAAGTAATTCAAATGATGTTCACCTCTCTTGCCACTGATATTACTGTTTGAAGATTTACATGTAACCACTGTTATATATCATGCTTTGTATTATATCTTAGTTCTTCTTTGTTGTTATCAACTTTGTAATTGTTTTGTAAAATTGCAATAAGTGCTTTTGTATACACTGACTACTTTTCGCCCGAAACAAAATCACAAACTATGTTTTCTTTTGACATTAGGATACTGGCATTTTGACATTTATCTTTATCGGATAACTTTTTATTTCTTTTGGCAGCTAGTAAAAGACTGTTTTGTTTACATCAAAATAAAGTGAAGCAGTCATATAGCTATACATTGTTAACTAATTGATATGAACAATGTTCTTGTAGAAGGTTTAAACCATTACTCACTGAGCACATCATGCAACGGGACCTCTCCTCCGAGCAAGTACTGTTACACTTATCTACGCATTTATTATCGCCAGGCAGAAATTAGCCTACGGTTCAATCGTTCAGAAAAAGGAAAATTACATCTTCTTTAATTCGCAACTTCGTCTCTGTTGAATCTACCTAATTTATACCTTCTGAGAATTTCAAACCAAATTACTCATAAAGCTAGCTGTCCAAATAACCAATATTATCTAGGTCGGGTTCATTATCCTGTACGGACAATACATTGGTGTTGAGGAAGACGTCAATATTGGGTTGGTAATCATAACACAGGACATTCATGGAGTTTGAACCAATCAAAATAATGTTACCTAAATTAAGATATAATGGTACTTCTAGACAACACAAAGTCAAGTTGTCTACAAATTTGTTGATTGTCTCATTAAGACGGTTTTCATCAAATTTAGAAAATATATTAGTCTCAATAGAATCTATATATATATATATATATATCTGATTAATTACCTTATTTCCTTACTTATGTGACCCGGCTATATTGCCAAATGGTTAAAGATGATTGATTTTAACACACCCATTCCTTTCTAATAGAGTGTCTTTAGTCAAAGCTAATCTGCCGACCATAGCTTTTAATACGAGGAAGAATGCGGACGATGATAGTGTCTTACTGGTTCATCCAATGAACATTGCTATTTATGTTTAATGACATTATCATGACTGACATAATGAAGATTCTTGACGATTTTAAGAAAAACCGATCATGCATTCTACAAGTACTTTAACTATAATTAAAGTTTGAATCCTTTATAGCCGCGGCCATGGCGTAGTGGTTAGCATGTCTGACTTCGAATCCGGAGATCGCGGGTTCGAAACCCGGTCGCGGCAAGTCATACTCTATACATGAGTTGTCGGCTTCGTGGTAGGGTAAGTTAGTACTGGTGATAGAAAAGTGTCCAGGAAACCTATAGAAGGAAGAGCTGGTCGTCGTGTATATGACCTATATATGTGTTGAATACGACGTTAAAAAATGGAATCCTTTATATAGTTTGAATCATACTAATGATATACTTATGATGAACTACTAGTAAATAATGCTGATTTCTTTTTTAACTTTTACTCTCTGAATTATTTTGCGTATTTTGTGAATCAGTTCACCTTAACATAAATGCAAAGTATATTGATGACACTGATATCGATAATGGACAATACGTATTTGAATGATAGATTACCAACAGGCACAATGAGCTTGAGTTTACTTTGAATAAACAACTTACAGTTGTTTCAACCACAAAGCGTCAAGTATTCCACAGAGTATATTTATCTACGTAACATCTCATGTTTCAGTGGTGAAAAAAATGTATTAGAAAACATGTCAGAAACAGCAAAGTAGATGATGATTTTATATTTCATATATCCTTTAAACCTCTTGGCCAATGAGGATATTCACATATTTAATTATACAGACATAATTAATACATGGAAATGCATGAAATTTACAGACACAAGGTGAGGCCTCATAATATGTTGGTTTTAATGCAACATGTTAATGTTACATATTCGTATCAAATTCAAAGACCATTCACGCAACCAAAAGGCAAAAGGGGGTAATTAAAACTTTTCATCTTTAGGGACGGAACAAAATATAAACTAAATTGTAAGAATGTATCTACAGTTGAGCTAAAATATGTTTAGGCAGAATTTAACATCCACGGAATTGTTTCCATTGACAATAATCAAGGCAGGAATTTATTTTATTTGCACATTTGTTACATCAATAGAACTATTCTGACTTGAACCAAGCCTTGATTTCGTGTAAATTTAATTTGTGAATAAATAACTCAAGATTGATTCTAATTTAAATATCAGACAATTTCAAACCATATTGCCACGTTCTTGTCTGACGTTGGGAAAAGTTTGGTTCACCATAAATCCATTTAGTTTCAGGCGACTGAAGGCAATATGAAGCGTTTATGCAAATTATAACCGTTTTCAATGATCAGTTCATTATGTGAAGTAGTGGCTAGTTGAAATTGAATTATCCAGATGAACGGAGGATGGCTTAAGCTACAAATCAAGTAATATTACAGCTACAAATAAGATTTGCTTACTCAATAAAAGACGTTCATTTCATCTCACGTCTTTTCCCTCACTTCTATTACTATATGTTTATCATTCTATATTGATTGAAGTTATACTTTAGACTTGTGCATCGATTGTTTGTTCTTATTTTATTACATAACTACTGTAGTCTCCAAAAAGTCCTCACACAAAAGTATTAATCAATGGACTGCATTCCAGTGAAATTGGTTAAATATCCTGTTTACGTAAGAACTGTTGAAGGACATTTCAAATTCACCATTAATTAGTTAAGCGACACATGATTTACGTTCTATCACATGAAAAAGCTTCATTATGCTTTAATTATGTTTAAGCAACTTGTGGAATGTATGTTTAGTTTTATTTCATCTGTCAAAAACTATTTCACCGCGTATGTCTTGCAAAGTTTCAAAGTAAGTTACATAAGTCAAATTCAACTAGTAAATTTTTTTTGTATTATTGTTTTGTCTCAGTTCCATTTGTCCAGTAACTATTACTAGGCATTGTATGTTGTTCTTCCATTGATACAAGATTTATGATATTGCTTTGTCTAACATCTAGACAAAATATAGCCAGACAAGTTTCATGGGACATTTATAACCGTATGCATGCTTGCATTTATCTTCTAGATCAATGTGATGCAGTCAGGTGTGTAAGCTACTTAACCATTGGCAAGATTTTAAAGACGTTAAGAAATTCTCTAGAGATCTTAAATATTTTAAACTCGGAGTTGTATTTTATGTTCTCAGTTTAATAGTGTTATATTATATGACGTGCAAGGTGGTTAAAGCAACTTGTTCACAGATTTTATCTTACTTATCAGCTCATCTGAAAACCTCTCAGAATTGTATAGAAACATTTTGGAAGCAGTAGATGTTCTGATACTGACAATTTTTAGTGACACTATGTTTAAGTTGATATGGTAATGAGATTTATAACATAACCCATGCCTTTTTCGTACTATCAATTATTGTACGTACAATATTTAGCAAATTTGTGTTAAGTAATACTGCAGTGGGTCCTACAGGTGGACTTGCCTGCTCAGTAAGGGAGTTTGTCGTATAAAGTGTCAATGCAACTACCAGGGCCCAGAATCATGTGATCAAACCCACGTGTCTAAATATGATAATTTGGTGTACGAGATACATGCAGTATGCTTTCCAGTATTTATGGGGTACAATAATGACTTGTGACAGATGGCCTCCAGATAGCCTGTGATTATAACGATCCTCTGCCCAGACTATGTTGCATTTACAATATGCTGCTACACTAAATGATCAGTGATGGTATTACAAGTTTATGTACCCCTTTGGTAACGTTATAGATGATCCCTAAGTGTTTGTTCTACTACTGGACTGCTGCTCATACATCTCCTAATCATCAAGTCGTCGGTCTTAGAGTTCAATGTTAAAAGAACCATGTGATTAGAAATGAAGATGAATATATATTACAAATTAACCAGTGAAACGTTTAAATAGATAATCGTGATATACCAAAGTACTAAACGACAGTTTGCAATATGAGTTATACGTCAGATCGTAAATTATTGAAGTATTAACTACCTAAACTATCACTGTGAACCAATTTTAAATTACCAGGTTCGTTTTTCTTACCCGTTTCATTTTAAAAATCACGATTTCACCAACTTGTCAAAGCTTAGAATAGCTCGTAAATTGTATGGCACACACTAATAGGTCAGCGCCGAACTAGTCAACCTAGTTCTTTAATTACATGTAATAAGACTTGTTTTACGTTGGAAAAATTATAATAATGATCATGTATCGTAATAACACCATAGAACCGTAAATTTGTAGATCTAATGACTTATAAAACCAATCATTATAAGTGTAACTTACTTTGTTGTTTAACATTCTAGATACAACGTTGACATTTTTTATTTGGTTTAACGCCGTATCAACACAATTTATGTTATTTTACGGTGATCAGCGCACCTAACCTAGCTTTCCTGGACCATTGTCTATAACCAGTACTCACCTACTCTTCCACAAGGCCAGAAATTTCTCAATATCTCTTAATAATAAAGGAAAATTGACACGTTGAGATAATTACAGAGGCCTTCAAAGGTCCATGGACATTATTCTGTTTTAGGGTTAACCAGTTTACATAATATATTCATGCGAAAATGAAGTTAATAGTCTCCTTAGCAAATTCCAAAATCAACATTAGTTAGTTATTAATATCTGATTACATCTATGTTACATGATAAAGTTTGAATTATAATAGAATTACTTCTTGTATACCTATTCTTTTTTATCAAGAATTGAGTTTGTCTTAGAACTTTGGACTACATTGTATGTTCACATATTGGGTAATAATTTCCTTAAATAGAGTCAACGCTTGTAACTGTTTTGTGAGCTTTATTGTCTTTTGAGAAACATTGTGCAGAACAATACATTAAAGTCAGCTTAAAGTATTTGCTTCAACACTCTAGTCAGTGAAATTAGGCAGTTTAGTTGAAAACATGCAAACAACTTGTTGGCTTTTTTATGTCGCATCAGCTTGTAGTTTATGGTTTAATATAAACAAGTTAGTCCTGCAGTATATGAGGAGAACTGTGCACTTGAGTTTCCACAAACTTTTCTAACAGTTAATATACATTTAAAAGAATCCGAGTGATGACACCCTGTCATCCTTGAGCAATTGTATAATATGCAAATAAAGTCCACCATTATAGATAATCTGTTTCTATATAGCGCTTAGTTAACATAGCGCTGATAAACCTTTTTTATTGAACTCAACTAACTAGTTATTAATTATCCTTCTAAGTGTATTTGCTGGTACAACAATACGTATTTTAACCTTTAGGCACAACATTGCTGTTGATATTTGTGTACGTGTGCTCTTTGTATCTTTATAAATTAACGTATTATACAAGTTTCATCAGTGACTAGAGAAGTCTTATTAGGCTGGGTTTGTTAGATGTTTGTCTATGTATTTATGTTGTACAATGTAATGTTATACTATGTCAATGTAATATATGTGACATTCATGACATTCATTTCACATTTGATTTAACTCCTTTGAAAAAAAGTTGTTTCCCGAGTATATTGTGAAGGAAAAGTGTTCTTACACCTCGCTGACAAATATGGTCTTAAAATTTACAAAACCTTACAAATGACCTTTTCTTTATACAAACTAATGCCATCTTTGATGAAGCTTCATGTGGGTTTGCCTTCCATGAAAATTTGACAAAAATGTCGATTTTCCTCCATTGATTAGATAATATGGAGAAGTTTCCGGCCTTGAGAAAGGGTAGGTGAGTACTGGTTATAGACAATGGTCTAGGAAAGCTAGGTTAGGTGCGCTGGACGCCGTAAAATGACCTACAATTGTGTTGACACGGCGTTAACTCCAATAAATAAATAAAATTCATGTGGGTTTAAACTAAAACTAAACCTTTAACCAATTTTCCAAGAAATTATGAAATAATTCTTTTCAATTTCCGGCATTTTAAAGTCACGTACTGATTTGTTATATTATGCGTGACCAATGATACATAAATCAAGTATAATGATTTTAGGTTTGCTATTCTCATCTCTCTGATAACTCCTGATGTTCATTGTTTCTTTGTTCATATCTGATAAATAAAGAACAATAGATTATGGCGAAGTTGAAAGGAATTTATTCAACCTGTATGTCTGTTGTATATAGTCTATTACTTGATTTGTTAAAAAGGTCATCAAATCATATTACATTAACGTTTCGTGTTTGGAATAAAATGACGAAGTATAAAAAAAATAGATGATTTATCATGTAATTAAATGTTTTTTATCATCACGCCATATGAATTTTGATACTTTAATGTGATGTAAAACATTTTTTTAAAAGAAACATGAAATTATGTATATAAAATATTGTCAGTATAGATTTATTTCAAATTACCTACATAATAAAGATGTCGTGTATGTTTATTGCCCTCAGATAGTCCATGAACTAGACATTGTTTTATAGCAAACCCAGTGTAAAAACATATCAGAAATAGCAACAGTTGAAAAACTCGGACCCAATCTGATTAAAACCCGATCTAAAATTTTCCGCTCGCATACTCGCTAATTTAGATCTGGCCTTTTTCAAACGAATGTCACGTTCAGGCGACCTTTTCTCATCATAATATTCATGACGAAATTGTTATGATACGTAACTTGTTTACATCGTCTACGTCACGCAATTTGAAATGAGCCGCCCAATCGCAGACTGTGGATAATACCGCTGTTAAATTACCTTGCAAAACTTGGTCTAAAAATAGAAATTACGAAATCAAAATGCGATTAATAGTGTTTTTGTCTAGATGAAAGCTACGCATTGATTGGTCGAAACAAAGTTCATCTCGACGTGACTTTCCACGGAGAAAGTAGAGATCCTGTACGACGACGCTCTACAGGATACTAGTATCTGTTTACGGAGATTGACTCGGACCGTACATACAGCCAAAAGCGAAGAGGGAGATTTTTAGATCTGTAAACCTTTGTTATAAAAAGGAAGACACAGACAATTACTAAAATTCAAGGTTCTGTTAAAATCTGGTTGAAACTCTCAATCACAATAAGTGTGCAACTGTCCGGGCTTTTGTGTTTTTTTAATTGGGTTTAACGCCGTGTCAACACATTTTTTGTCATTTTACGGCGTCCAGCGCACCTTACTTAGCTTTTCTGGACCGTTCTGGTAACCTCGTAGTTGCGCGTGTTCTTATTGTGGCACCATTTTATACCAACCTTAAAATTCTGTAGACATTTCCCTCTTTGTGCTTTAGCTGAGTGGAATATCTGCGATCATTAACTATTGCTGTTCCTGGTATATTTCCAGACTCTTTTATCTGGCCTGTCTCATTGAACTGTATTTTCTACTTTCATTTGAAATAACTTCTCTGTACTTAAACAAATTCGTTTGTTCATACCAGATTCATGAGTTATATCGAATAAATTGCAAACATCTTACCAGTGTTTATAATATTTCTTACTACCATTAATAAAATCAAAGTAAAACATTGATGAAGGAAAGAGGTTCTAAGTTTATTTACACCATGTTCCTGTGATTCTTACATGTCACAGCATGATGATCGTCATTTAGTTCTCTATAAAATATCCCTAACATCGTCTTGACATTTTGGTTTTAAGATTCACAAGTCAAACAGGGAATGTTAACATTTGTTATTCTTGGTTCCCCATTAAACAACATATAAACACATCTCCACATGGCAACAAACTTCCGAAAGGTTCGTTTATGTGACAGATTTTACTTCAACAGTTACCGGAAGATGTGTTAAAATTGTGAACAGATACGGGAAGACATAAGACGTTAAAATAACGATGAAGTTAGTGGCTAAAGATTTATAGAGAAATAAATACATGTAGATCTAAACATTGAATGATTTACTAAACATATACATGTATTCTTTAATTTTACTCAAATGTCAGTGACGCAGACATTTACCCCGCTTATTTTGATACTCAAGTTTGTTTTTCGTATAAAGCAAGTGACTGTGCAAGGGAGGTGACTCAAATTGAATTGCTAAAACCTGGGGTCCGGGTTTAAGCAAACATCAACGCAGTAGTCTCCCATCGCTTTAAGCTAGCCGGTAGATGATGTCAAGAGGACCGATAGGTGATGAAAGAGGGTAACATTACGGATTGTCGCCCAGTGACGTCACATTAGGCTATAAAGGAAACAAATCATGTGAGGTATGATAATAGAATATATCGACCGTCCATTAACTATATTACCTTGTCGAGATATACAAATTGATCATCCAATTCATCAACATTTTTTATAACACAATTTTTATCCACAGTTATCAGAACATAACACCACAGAATTCAAAACTTTGAAATCAAACCCTTTATTCTGTCCATGTGGCGCACGAACACATTTCATTGGTCTCTTCGACACAACAATTGCTAGAATGAACTTTGTATGTGCGTTTTGTTTATGTCTCGTATGGATCTTAGGATCAGGAACCTTTTATATGAATGAATTGTCGATATGCTTGTCTGTGCACAAAAGGTATTGTATTGCCTGTATGGTAAATATCATGTTATAAGATACATTCTATATTCAAATAATGAAGTGTTTTAAGCATGTTGCCACAATATTCAACTAGATCATAACATCTTCAAAGTAATGTTTTCTAGTTATAATTTAAATGTATAATGTAATTATGAAACGTTGAAATATCTATCAATAAACAACTACATCGAAGATCCAATCAGTTAGATCAATATATTTATATCATGTTAGATTTATTCATTGCTCAATCAAACCATGATGTTACATAATGTTATAAACTCGTCTAATTAATCATGTTGACATATACTATGCACTTTCATACAAGACTGTCAAGTCGATGTGATGGATTTGATTGCAGCAGTTATCTCTTGGAATTCATAATAAAATCATAAATCTGTTGATAAATTTATGTAATTTTAATGCATTTCTGGGATGCTCCAACACAAGAGTTCCAGCACGAACAATTGCCCTGAGTCTTGTATTTTTGTATCACTGTAATAAATTAATAATAATATAATTATATATAAATATAATAATATTATAAATTAACGTAGACGTACACGAAGTATGGTTGCAAAGCTACACCGATCACGTGCCACTATAAAATATCATAAAAAAACTTAGTGATTTTATAAACTAAAATTATTGTTGTCGCTTGTATTTAATGTCTTTATTAAACACCGGCGTTGCAACGTACTTTGTTGTAGCTTGACGCTGTGCCACAATGGTCATGGACAAATGTTTAGTTCACTTCAGTTATCGGCTTCTTGTTGAAAGGTAAACAACCAATGGTAAAATACAAAGTTACGACCAAAGCTAATTAGTGGGCAAGCCGTCGTACAGTAACTAATATTTTAAAACACGATGCATCTAATCGCAAATATTGTTTAAAAAAACTCTTGCATAGTGGATAAATAATTCAATATTTCACCGGCGATCAATTAAGTTTGGTTTGAAATTGTAACAAGTGCGTTCACGTTTGTATTAGTTCTAAATATAGATTTACGTAAACTTCCTTATATAGATTGTGTGCCAGGTTAAGACATCCTAAATGATACAAGTCTAAATACAAACATGTGACGCTTTTCACAAATAATTTTACGATAAAAATTATCGTAAGTCAAAAGCAAGAAACTTTAATAACACGGCCATCTTTTTGCCCATTCATTCTAAATATGATCGAATTATGTAGAATATTGTTTACATTTTGAGAATCATATCGTAATTATAGTTATTATCCTTCTGACTTAGAAATGCAAATTTATGAAAATCATTTACGATCACTTAATTCGTAAGAATTTTTGTAAAAAGGTGCAATGGATTGGGTGATTTTATAGTATCGTTACTTTATGTTTCTGCTTATTACTTGTAGTGACAATTTAGTAATTCGTGTATAAAATGTTGGTGCCGAGTTTCATGAAACAATAAAATCGTCTCTAAGAGAATGTACTGTGATAACAATGTTTATATCTTATATAAGTGATGCTTGCAAACAAGTAATAAAATATATCAACCAATATCTTAACAAACCAATAATGTTTCCTTGAAACAGGCAGCTAATGATACAGTATCCGCCAAAAGATCTTCACACAATTGTGGTTTTAGAATAAACCAATTAGGGACTTTAGTCAGTTATATTTCCCTGATAAAATCTGAGGCAATCCAATTGGTAAGTAGGTCCTTACAGTTGGAATCCTCGGATTTTATCATTGAATTTCTATGTAAGGATAACAAAATATTTTATCTAATATATTTCTTGTAAATAAAGATATTAACAGAAGTGATGAAATTTAAATAGTTCTTTACCCTAAACAATTCTTATCTTGAGTTTCAAACAAATATAATGATTTACAAAAAAAGTTATTTAAGATTAATTTTGCAAATTGACATTGAAAAATACTAATTGGACCTACCTATTTGAAGAGTATACAAGAGGAAATAACTGACTAAGATCCCTTATTGACATTTACCAATGAATGTATGAAAAAGTGTCATCAGAACAAATAGCAATGTTAATTGTAAAAATCTTAACTACACCTAATAAAAAACATATTTCTTGATTTAAGCTTTAATAAAGGTATTTAAGTTAGGCACGATCCGGTTTTTTTTACATTTTTTTATTTACCCCTGACCTTTGAATGATACTGTACATGTATAGTGTAACTATATTAGAGTTTACAATATGTTACTTGAATACTTTGAATTTTGTTGCAGATGTTACCTTCGGTAAAATGTTATAAATATTAGATGTTTAATAAAGGTTTTATTAGTTCCAGATAAATGTAACCATATTTATCTAATTTGTCCAGGAATATAAAGGTGGTATTATATTTAATATTAAAAATCTTACTCTTTCATTGAAAATGTTAATAATAAAAGTGTAAGGAAACGTTACCTTATACTGTCATTAATATTATCTCAAAAGTTCAAAAGTCAAATAAGTGAATTTATTTATTTTTCTAAATCCTATGAATAAAGAAATAAGGGTTGAAAACGTTTTAATTATTTTTATTTCACCACCATAAAGACATGTTAAATTTATATTCCTATGTCACTAGTTTTATTGAGTTTTTAGAGACGATATATGTATAGTGATAGAATGTCTGAAAATATGGCGGCTTTTTTCTGCAACCAGGTACATGTAACCTTAGTTAACTAGTTACGTAACTATACATCACTTATCGATTTAATTAGTGTGTTAGTGGGCGTGGTCGAGCGGTTACGACGTTGGACTGGTCATCATCGGATAGCCAGCTCCGCGGTGGTTCAAATCCCATCCTAAACCTACCCCGTTGTTTCATTTAGCAAGAAACTTTATCCTACTAGCTTTATACTGGGGAACCAGGATGCGGACTCAAAAGTAATATATATAAATAGGAAGCACTTGTTTCACAATCGAGCTAAAATAAATTAGTATGAGCCAGTTATTTGGATATCTGATGGCAGAAATTTGCCACCAGAGAGTTGGCTTTAATTATATATTTATTCAATAACACATTGAGCTTATTCCCTAGTAAAATATTATTCAGTAATGGGAAGTAATATCTTTGGTTATGCACATTATCAGGTGTTTATCAAATGTAATATATGAAACGTAAATATTTCATGAATGTCGTACGGTAAAAACATTGTTTGACTTTATTTTGTCCATCAGTTGTAGCTGATACAACAAAAAGTAATTTAGTTTTAAAATTTAAAATTTCAAGCTGATACAAGTTCACCGACTTAGCTGGTATTTACCACTAATCATAGAGCAACTGGTATCTATCTATCAATCTCCCTAGGGAGTCTTTTACTCCGCATGCTGCTGCGACTGAATTATGCCAACATAGCGGGTAGTTTTTTACACATGGATAAAATAAAGCAATCAAAGACAGTGTCCTTGGAGATGTCAAGATCTGGAACAACTCAATCCATAAGCGCGCATGTCACTACTAGAATATTGGTCCGACAAAATATCAGAAATAACAAGTCTAATGAAATATACAATTAATTAGGTTGTGTAGAAAACAGTTGAAGTAAGAGTTCTGTATGAACAATATAACAGATAAATTGTTGAGAGAACGCATATGGGCATATGTGTCTTTAATTACTAGTATTTTAGAGTCAGCCAAAGTACCTGATTTCAATTAATTATTTTTAGCTGTAAGGTTAATTAGCAGACTGTAGTCTAACAATGCCATGTTTACATGCATCTAGAAGTCTCTATAAACAAATCAACAAAATGAGCAATAATCACGACTGTATCATTATTTATTTACCAACCATCGAGGTTGTGTTGTTATGACCCTTCCTTATAAAACCTCAAAGAATTTGCCCGTGCTTGTTTCATTGATAACGTTGTTCATTATTTATATACCTATGTTATCTCACCTAACTAATATCTTTGTTAAGAAAACTACAAAGTTACTTTAATCTTGAGGAGTGCCTGACTCTCGGGATAATTCTCCTGCATTTCTTGGTTTTCATCAGATTTAACGCTAATTAGACTTCATCATGTAACAGTGTTCATATAAAATTCATGCTTCATTTTACATGCAACTGATTCACAGATTCAACAAACATGAAGTGATGCATGCTGGTACTAGTTGTGTAATACAGGTGAGACATTAACTGATCTTTGTCACAAATAGTTCACGAAGTTATATCAAAAGATGATACTTTGATGATATGGGAGTGCATGTTAGAACCACATGTGTGACATATGTTTATACATGCTGATATATTTGGCATTTGCATGTGTGACTTTTTTTCTATACTGAGGTTTTCTCCTGACATGTTTGATTATAAGTGCCATTTGACATTAAACGGAATGCAGAAACTTACTGAGGTCGTTAAAAAGTGAAATAAATATTAAATAATTTTAGCAACAATGCCTCAGGCTCATATCCATTTGTTTATTTTGCACAATTTTATGTTCGAAATTGTGGTGTGACATGTTCAATGATTTATCTCACAATTGTTTTTAACAGCAATTATAGACGACTATATGTCCCCCACAGTTAACAACTTCCTTCTTTTTTTCATTAAGGGCCATTGTATTGGCTAGACTTATCCCGCTACAGTCCCGTGAAGTTTTCATCATGGTGTTTCCATATCACCGAATTCGCCATGGACGATTACATGAGACCGCGCATGCGCAACTTAATGGATAATACTTTTTACTGTTACAATTAATATAGTCTGTTATATCTAAGGTAAAGGTATCTTGTATAATTTCCGTTTGTTGTATAAGCCACATAGTCCATCAATACCCGATGTCCGACAGCGCTATTGGCACTTTGATTAGTAGCGTGTCAGTAAGTGACTTTACAATTCAACTATGTATGCGGGTTCATCATTTATATTCGAAATTACGTATCTAGATCCAAAACTTTTCAACCTAACACCAAATCATCTACGAAAATAGACTTGGTTATGCATATTTAAAACATTTCGTTGACTTGAGACTAACATGTAATGAATGGTGATTTGGTAAACAAGTTTAGATGTTTCATTAAATAACTCTTCCTATACACGATAAATGACAATTAATGGCTACATACATTAGATTATATATTTGGTGATTTTAAGAAATGTTCAGTTAATACTGACTTTCAGTGGAGAATGGGGGATCGTTAAACTTACAGGGAACTTTAACATGAGCAGTTTATTATTACTTGGATGACGATCATTATGTAGAATCATTCCAAATAAGTCAACATATGAATGTATTCAGGTAGGACAATGCTACTACTAAACTTCATTACTTCTGGGCAGTTTTGAATAACGTCGTGCGATATGCGTAAAAAAACCAGTTTTCCGGCAGAGTTTCGTTACTTATATATACATGTAAAAGTTGTCGTTCTTGGACGGTCAAATGTTTAACTTTCTTATCGCTCCCCTCTACCCTCTCTCTCTCTTCCTCCCTCTAGAAGTGTTAATATATTTTATATATAAACATGTAATTTTTTCTTTTCTTATATTTCTATTTATAAACTATGTTCATGTATATGATTTGAAGAATAAAGCTTTGTTCTGTTCTGTTCTGTTCTGATAATAAATATCTTAAGTTCACATTTATCATGAACATGTCATGGTAGAAAATCAGAACATAATCAATCGAAGGCGGTGGTGTGGTCCACATGTATATGCTGCTATTTGTATGTTCAGTGCCTCTAAATGTTCGTAATTTTAAGCCGATTTTTGTCTTACGTTTGTTTGTAAAATAGATGAGTTCTCCCCCAGTCAATGTATTCCTAAGGGTTTATTCTATCTTATGTACAGTTGTTTTAATTCATATATTCCTAGACGATAATGCATCATTTTGAAACCCAGGCTACAATCAAGAATACATTCTGTTAAACACGATATGCTTGTGATCATAAATTAATACGAAATAAACAGTCAATTATTCATCATTTATCTATCGCTTGTAATAAGTTCTTCTTCCACGTTATACAGTGCCATCCATAAAGGTCTGCAACATATCCTGATTTAATTTACATTTACCTACAAAAAAGGAACAAATAGTAAGCTAAGCAAATGATTACAAACATGTAACATGAATAAGCTTTGACTGTATTTAAACTAATAAGGGACCTTAGTCAGTTATTTCCCCCTGTATACTCTTCATATAGGTAGGTCCAATTAGTTGGATTACTCGGATTTTATCCTTACTTTTCAATGTCAGTTTGTCAAAATTTATCTAAGATAACTTTTTTGTAAATCATTTACTTTGTTTGAAATTCAAGTTAAGTATTTTTAGGGTAAAGAACTATTTAAATTTCATCACTTCTGTTAATATCTTCATTAACAAGAAAGATATACGATGAAATATATTGTTATCCTTACATAGGAATTCAATGATAAAATCCGAGGAATCCAACTGTAAAGACCTACTTACCAAATGAATTGCTTCAGATTTTATCAGGGAAAGATAACTGACTAGAGTCCCTAATTGCTCTTAGCATGATCAGAAATTCTATTTGTCCAAGAACTTTTGGAGATAACTGTATAACGTAAAAGAAGAACCAAAGGCAAGCAAGAGATTATAAATACAAGTTTTGTAATGTAAGTATTGTATTAGACATTAAAACATTATGTATGGATGGAAATAAGAAATATACTTGACAATATATTTGTGATATTAATGATGTACGCCACAAGAATGCTGAATTAACAAACTATATATATGTGCATGGTGTTGTATAGATATAGTGTACAAATATTACTTTCTAAGGGACTTAAGAACATACGAACTATAACAAAATACATATATTACTAGTTTTAGAAAGGTGGTGCAAATTATACTCTACTTTACGTCTCGGACTTACCTGGGTATGGATGTAGTTTAGTCAACGTGTTTACTGTAATAATTGTTGAGATTTCATTTATTATTCTGTATTCATTATACGTCGAACAATGAATACAAAAACAAAGAAAGATATATTGATAGATATAGATCTGATCTCACTGTCGTGTAGGTACCAGACTGTAGCATGATCTCACTGTCGTGTAGGTACCAGACTGTAACATGTTCTCACTGTCGTGTAGGTACCAGACTGTAACATGATCTCACTGTCGTGTAGGTACCAGACTGTAACATGATCTCACTCTCGTGTAGGTACCAGACTGTAACATGATCTCACTGTCGTGTAGGTACCAGACTGTAACATGATCTCACTGTCGTGTAGGTACCAGACTGTAACATGATCTCACTGTCGTGTAGGTACCAGACTGTAACATGTTCTCACTGTCTTGTAGGTACCAGACTGTAACATGATCTCACTGTCGTGTAGGTACCAGACTGTAACATGATCTCACTGTCGTGTAGGTATCAGACTGTAACATGTTCTCACTGTCTTGTAGGTACCAGACTGTAACATGATCTCACTGGCGTGTAGGTACCAGACTGTAGCATGATCTCACTGGCGTGTAGGTACCAGACTGTAACATGATCTCACTGTCTTGTAGGTACCAGACTGTAACATGATCTCACTGTCGTGTAGGTACCAGACTGTAACATGATCTCACTGTCTTGTAGGTACCAGACTGTAACATGATCTCACTGTCGTGTAGGTACCAGACTGTAACATGATCTCACTGTCGTGTAGGTACCAGACTGTAACATGATCTCACTGTCGTGTAGGTACCAGACTGTAACATGATCTCACTGTCGTGTAGGTACCAGACTGTAACATGATCTCACTGTCGTGTAGGTACCAGACTGTAACATGATCTCACTGTCGTGTAGGTACCAGACTGTAACATGATCTCACTGTCGTGTAGGTACCAGACTGTAACATGATCTCACTGTCGTGTAGGTACCAAACTGTAACATGATCTCACTGTCGTGTAGGTACCAGACTGTAACATGATCTCACTGTCGTGTAGGTACCAGACTGTAACATGATCTCACTGTCGTGTAGGTACCAGACTGTAACATGATCTCACTGTCGTGTAGGTACCAAACTGTAACATGATCACATGTTAATCAGGCACGCTCTCATTGGTCCATACTATCATTGATACAAGAGACTGAGTTGCTACACGACCAAAACTCTTCAAGTTTCACCTTTAAGCTACTCACTCTCAGGGTTTTAGATCTTAAAATTAAATGTCAGTGGTTGTAGTTGTGTCAAATGAATGATTTCTGAATATAATTCTTAAAAAATACTAACTTTTAAATTGTTAGAAATATATATTACAGTTCCAAAGGCGCACCAAAAACATCTATAGCGTTACTAACAGGTTTGTTTTTCAAAATCATCTTATTATACAGTTGTATGTCGATTTGGGCTAAATTCGTTATTATCCGAACACTGCTTTACTACTTCCAAATATATCTTGTATTTTGTTTTTGTTGTGTTTAACGCCGTGACATTGTATTGGTCATATAACAGCGGTCAGTCAACCTACTCACTCCTTCTGGAAAGGCTAAATCTCTTGATTTAGCTGCTTACTGACTACATGTACTAAGCGCATACTTTCGTCATTGACTGACAACTGCCCTACATAATTAAAAATCATTGGTAGGAGGGAGAATGGCTGTCGAAATAATTTCATGACCAAGTTCAACGAAAGTATGCCCCGCCCGAGAATAGAACCCACGACACCTCGATCTGTAGACTTGCGTGCTACCTACTGAGCTAGCCGGGCGGTTCTCAAAATATATTAATTAACAATTTTGAGAGTTTCATTAAATTTGATATGAAAGTTAAAATTTGTGGACAAGCGGTTAAATAACATCAGATATTTAAAGTTTTGTATAAATCCAAGTGAATCAGGAATGTTGATAATAATGTATTAATTTTGACATTTTGCAATCAACTAGGTGCTTGGAATAACTCTGTATAAGTTTGCTTTAGAATTGTCCAGTTCCGTTTGATAAGAATGTCAATATATTCAATAGAATAAATTAGAATATAACATGAGTTTATTACTGTACAAGTTATTAGTTTTTATTCATGAACCGAGAGCCAGGAAAAAGAGACCGGAAACCATGTACCGGAAGTCAGCGTCGGTGGGATCTTCTATTATTACAATTCTTATTTATACACGTACGTAATCCATTTTAAAAATCGGAAATGAAAGTTATGGTTTGTTAAATTAGGTAATCACAGACTTAACATTATCTAAAATAGTGAAAACTGCTCAAATATTTAATACATATGTTACTATTTGTTGATATTTTTATTGGAGTTGTATAGATCAATATGATGACGTAGTATACAAGATTGTGATGTTTCCTGGAAGTTATTTGTTCACTGATAGTGACAGGGGCTAGATTAGTTACACTCACTGTGATTGGTCCAGTATCAACGGTGGAACGCGTTTGTACTTGCAAAGATCATGACTTTTGTTAATGTGTCATTTGCTTATGGCGTATGGATAGATACGACCTAATATTTGTATACTGTCTTTAAACAACGTTTACTTCCTTCACCAACCCACGCTTTTATGACAATTGTCCAAAATATGTCAATGGTTTCTTATTTCTATAAAGTCAATTATATTTTTGCCGAACTGTTTAAAGGGTAATATTTAGGTTGAATCTATTCTATGCCATATGGGGATTAGAGTCTTAAGTTAACGGTTACAGGTTTACTTCTTGTACCTGTTCATTTAATCCATCTCGACCACATCTCGCTTTCGCCCCCAAATGAAATGGTTCTGGTAATAAACTATTAGATATTTAATATGTATTTGATCAGTTCTTGTAATAACTTGTTAAGGGTAGATAATGCTTTGCTTTCTATTTCTTACATGTTCTTCTTTATTTATTGTTTGCATCTGTATGTCATTTTGGTTTTCTCGTGTGTGTGTACAAATGTATCTATGAATGTAACCATTAAGTATGCTCTTCTGTAACTGGAGAAATAAAAGTAAAAGAACAGGTATAATGTTTCATTATTTGAGAAAAATATAGGTTTATTCTGTTCTGTTCTGTTCTGTTCTGTTCTGTTCTGTTCTGTTCTGTTCTGTTCTGTTCTGTTCTGTTCTGTTCTGTTCTGTTCTGTTCTGTTCTGTTCTGTTCTGTTCTGTTCTGTTCTGTTCTGTTCTGTTCTGTTCTGTTCTGTTCTGTTCTGTTCTGTTCTGTTGATACCACATTTATATGATATAACTTACGTACATTTATACTCATGAATTTCCAGTACAATAAATCTTTGTTCTATTGTGAATAGTGTTCATTCTTTGTATTCTGTCCTGAATCATTCCAGAAAATAAATCTAATATCCTGAAAGTTTTACATGTTTGTGAACAAAACACACATGTTTTAGTAGATGACACTTTAATTGATATAAAACATTTTTATACTGAATCTTTCTTCTAATGTACATATGTCATTGAAAACTTTAAGAAAATAAAATGTATTGTACAATGACAGCTAGTATTACAACACGCTTGGTGTACAATGTACAAAACGTATATCATAAGCTTGGTTTTATTTATCGATAGTTTTATTTCTCAATGGATTTCAACAATTCATATGAAATACAAAACATAACGTGGGTTTTGTAGTAATCTACGAACACTTTGAAACAGAAAATAAAAAAACCTTATATTTCATGACAATATATCAAACGAAACACTGCCACGTATTGTAATAATAGGTCAGCAATTGATACTTTCACTTTATAAATCTCATAAAGTTTACTAATATATCTAGGTAGTTAGTATAATCAAATATTGAAATACTCGTTTGATTAAATATCCGCCCACTCTTCTTATAATTTGTTTAACTTTATTAAACACTAAATACTAGTTACACATTTAACCTTAAAATGAAATATGAAATCGTTTTATATTTATTTATTCTGATTTTGAAAATGTACAATATATTTCACACACGTATATATTTGAGCATGAAACCTCAAACATGGAAACAAGTTATATTTGAATTTATGACAATAAACTTTCTCGTATATCAAATATTATGATATTTAGATGTGATTTGTCATAATATTCATGAATTTATACTGTAATATATAAGATTTATAAAATATATTTATTTGATACAAAATGGACATCAATTATACCACTGAGAACAATATACATGTATTACATACACAACGATAATTTATATCACGTTAATACCATAATCTAAAAAAATCTGGTACAATTTTCTAGAAAACATATCATGTGTACCGCTAGTATACTTACAATAAACAAAAATAAAATCTTAAACATGTAAAATAACTAGTTTTGCTGCGCTTGTCAAATAACTCATGCTAAAAAAACATTACTTAATTTCTGCCCATCAAAGTTCATGTCTGTTTTTTATACTAAAACAAAATAAAGACTAAGGCGTATCGATGTTTTTTTTACATAACTTTCTAAATAAGTTTTGAAACTGCATACTGATGAATTGCTCAGAGGAACAGTGTCATTATAACAACTCTGTGTTTATTTTTAAAAAATGCATCTCAAGAAATGTAATAAATGATTGATTGACAGTTAAACTGCTTACTTACATTCGGCAATCAGTGTGCGACCTGTCAGTCAGTGAACAAAAGATGTACACATTCAGTCTTCAACCACTCTCCGTAAACAGATATCCTGTAGAGCGTTGTCGTACAGGCTCTCTACATTCTCCGTGGAAGGTCACGTCGAGATGAACTTTGTGTCGACCAATCAATGCGTAGCTTTCATCTAGACGAAAACACTATTAAACACATTTTGATTTCGTAAGTTCTATTTTTAGACCAAGGTTTGCATGCTTATTTAACAGCAGTATTATTCACAGTCTGCGATTGGGCGGCTCATTTTAAATTGCGTGACGTAGACGATGTAAACAAGTTACGTATCATAACAATTTCGTCATTAATCTTATGATGAGAAAAGGTCACATGAACGTGACCTTCGTTTGGAAAAGGCCAGATCTAAATTAGCGAGTATGCGAGTGTAAAATTTTAGATCGGGTTTTAATCAGATTGGTCTTCAACTAACATCAACTGAACAAACTCATTTGTTATTTTTCTAGGACAATAGTTCATAACCAGCTTTGTAACAGTATTGATGTGTGTGTTTGTTCTTTTAGTCTTTCATGCTGACGATACAATAAATTAAATTAACATTTTGTTGTTACCTCGTTAATTATGTCTCACTCTCTGGAGCACAAGTCAAACCGATCCTTTCTAATTTTTATGTCATTATCTTTGTCTGTCAATTTTTGCAAATACAAACTCTGCAGTATTACCAAAAATAGTTACCTTGAACAAATTTTCCGTACCCGTAGACTGGAAAATTTGAATTCTTAAAATTGACCAAATTAAGATTGTAAATTGTTTTAATTGATGTTAGGAACACTGAGCTAATTAGACTTGTATTTAATGAAGCAACATTGCATGTAACATGATTTGGTGTATAATTAAAGCTTTGTTTAAAACCGTGAGGAAATGTTACATGATCTGAAATTGTCCTAACGGAACAAAAGCTAATGAGTTTTTTTATTATGGAAGATTTCGAGGTTTGTTTAATAGCACAATACCGTGGACTTAAGTCACCTTCAGGCATTATTAATGTAGTTATGTTTCTTTTTTATAAAAAAAGGATTGCAGTTAAGTCACTCTATTAGGTCCATCAGCTAAGGTAGTTTTTACAGAGAGGATTTTAAATTCATATAAAGAATGACAACAGTAAAAAAGCACAAATTTTCCACACAGCCAAACAGCAAGAGAGTGAGATGTTTTAAGAATTTCAAACATTTTATAATAAATAGGACGCCATACACAAATAAGTTAAAGAAGAAATAAAGGAGTTACTTCTTGAAACAAACAGTTCAAACGTTCCACATTCAAATAAGATGATATTTGTACACGTATCAGTCATCATTGATTAGTTAATACATAGTTGGTACATCGTGCTTGAGTTTAGTTAGTTTCTTAGTTAAAGGTACTCATTCACAGATTTCAACTTAAATATCAACATTGTCTAAAACTATCAAAATTGAATGGAAACATTTATGGAAGCAGGAAACTAGTGTTTTGATAATGATAATTTTGTGCAAATGGACATACAGCTACAAATAACGGTGTTTCATGTAGTTAATATCTACCCCGTATGTCACGATATAGACACTTTTAGTGCATTTTTATGACTTTTATTGTATATGTCTTGCAATAATAATAAATAATAAGAATTATTTTTTTTTGACACAATTACAGACACTAAATGGTATTTTGAAATTATAGAAAAAAACAAATCCGTGAACTAGTACCTTTAAGTATAGAAAGAGAAGGTATTCAAATGTACCTTAATCAATAAATCTGTTGCAGCATAAAAGTACATTAGTTTGAGCTAGCTAGCAAATTAACAATGCTGCTATTATTTTTATGATGTCTGTTTCATACACACGTCTACAATTAAACAGTAAAAATCATAGATGTATAACCATATGACAACCAGAACTTTTCTAGGAAGCACGTAACAATTATTTAACCTTTCTCGCTTAGTCTAATTTTATTGTGCTTATTTATTTCATATGTTATTGCATACCTTGTTTATATGACTGCGTTACTGCTTTTTTAAGATAGTTCATGTCTATAACATACTAAACGCATAAAATTATTGGTCCCTTTAAAGGTGTTGTTTGGATATTAAGGTGTTTTAAGGTTCCTTTAAAGGTGATATTTTCACACCTTTGGGAAAATGTCTGGTTAGCAATGGCGTTATGTTACACTGTTCAAGACAATTTCGGTTAACAGTAGCATCATGTTATACTGTTCAGGACACCTAATTTCACAATCACATAAAAACAAAATAAAAACAAATGTAAAAATTAAGTCGAGTCATGAACTGTGAATGTAGACCCAGATAAATTGATATCATTGAACATAGTTTATTTCCTTCAGACATTGAATTGTCCTTAATTATTTGAATATCTTAAAAGAATATCTGTTTTTAATCACTGTAGTTTGTACATTTAATTAAAATGTTTTTCATCTTCAGTTTCACATACATTACAGTATTTACAAGTTTTATAATGACATGTTTATTGTAATAATGTTGTATTTCTTTGTTAATGGTTAAATATGGATTCGGATTCACCTTACAACATGAATGTCTGCAATGATGATTGGGGACCATTGTATAGAGTTTCAGTTTTTTAAACCCACGACCTACAACGTCAATGTTCTATACTTGTTGTTAATATTATACAAAGTCTGCAATTATTCTTACATCTCATTCCCTCTACACTGCAACCATTCTATCGACTTCAAAACTTGCAATAACTTCACAGTGTCAAGTACAATTCTATGTAATGAAGACATTCTAAATTTTCTCATTAATTCTCAAGGGAAACTAAAGAGACGCTGGAAGGATTAAATTCAAAACTTCCTTTTAATGTATTTGATACATTTAGTGAATAATGTTTAAGAAATCACACAGGAATTGTTGCAGAGAATTCTCTCAGGTTGAAGAAACGTTCAGTTATATCAAGTCTTAACGTTTGATTTTTTTATATTTCTATCTTCCATTAAAAGTTATAAAGATATAAATGACCTAGTTTTTTATCGTTATGTCGGCGAGGTGAGGGAAACAACAGCTACATGTGACATGTAGTCGGAGTTTGTGTCATAGAAGAACAACACTTCCTTATTATATATAATATATAACAGATAATATCTGTCTGCAGTTTTGTTTCCTTGTCTATGTTGCTCAGAGGCTGATCCAGAATTTTTTCTATGAGAGTCCAAATTTTCGAACCACATACATTGTTTGCAGAATAACGAATCTTATTGATAATAAAAACAACACAACTATAAATCTATTTTAGACATAAGAACGAGCAAAGCGAGCCCGAGAAATTGGTTCAAGATTCTTATAGATAGTTTACAGTTAAAAAATAAACTCATGGATGGGTATATTTTGGAAAATCAAGGGGGGGCTGATCGCACTGACCCTGCCACGTTAAATCCGCCTTTGTTGCTCCCACGTAACTGCAGTCGGAAGTATTCAGCCATTTTTTTCTAATTTCGACCGATTCAAAGACTTCAATGCTATCGTTTTTTAAATCCATTCTCCCTGTCATTCCTGTAATTTTGGAAATCCTTGGATTTGTTCTTTACACAAATCTGCAGTGATAGATCTATATATATTTGGTAATTGTACATTTTGTAATCGATTTAAAGACTTCAATGTTATCGTTTTGAAAAACCATTGTGCCTGTCATTCCTGTATTTATCGTATTTGTTTTTTCACACAAATCTGAAGTTGTTTATAGAATTGGTCTTTTCCCAATTTGAGACCGATTTTAAGAGTTTAATTTTACCTTTTTGAAAATCAACACTCCTTATAGTTCGTGTTCTCTTGTTCTGTTTTTCAACCATTATTGTAGTTATACATGTACATACATGTATTTTAAGTATGTGCAGTGAAAATTGTTGACGCTGCATTGTTATTTCTGGATCATCCCTCGTATATTAGTTCATTTTCCATAGTTGATCGATTTTAAAAGTTTAATGTTCCAGGTTTTAAAATTCACGCTTATCATTCTAATATTTTAGAAAGTTCTCAGCTACGTTCCTCAAACATAATTGTAGTTGGATATAGTTGGTCATTTTTTACATTTTATGATTGTCATAATTAATTTTCTAAGTTATTCATTGGTGTTTATATCTTGTTGTACAGTTATATCGGTAAGGAATTGCTACAAAATCACAAACAAAGGTTACATTTGACAATGCTACAATAAACAATCAGACATGATGAAATGTTGTTGTCAATATGAAGATTTCTTTTATTCTGTTCATATTGAACTGTTTCCTGTTCAACAGACAACATTTATAACAATATTGTGTCTTTTGTTTTCCTCCCATTCTTGTAAACACAATCACTGTTTGTCTTTTAATTGTTTTGTTCGATTGGACATTTAAACTCAAAGACTAATCAAAACTAAAAACATCGATACTGTCTGTTTTGGTGTTCAGATAAGTTAGACCGTTTCTTTGTTATTTGTCATCAGATTAGTGAATGTTCTGTCTTTCAAACTACATGCCCAGCCTCTAGACACTACCACAGTATAGGGTGGCCCTAAAGATCTTTTCATGACTAAACTCCACGAAAGTATGCCTCACCTTAGAATCTAACACACTACCCCTCGATCAGTAGACTTGAGTGATACCAACTAAGCTTGCTGGGTGGCTACTGGCTACTAAACAAAGATAGAAGCTGTAGCACTGAATTGTTATGCTACAATTGTATGTAAAACGATTTAATAGTGCAACGTCGTATTTGTAGCAATATTCGAGATTGTTTGAGTCAATACTAATTATCATTAAGGAATTTTTACGATCGTAAACCTTCTTTAGTGTCCCGGTATGATTATAAATGTGAATAGAACCGCCATAAAATTGCTCGGACATAACTGATATCACCCTGTATAGTATGAAGATAGTATGAAGATATTATTATTTCACAGTCATGCTATTATTGTATTGAAGACGTAAATCAATGAAGAGTGCAATGTTTCTATGCCAGAACACACGTGGAACAAATCATTGTTTGGAATGTAAATGCATACATATAAGAAGTAAAGCAAACTTTTGTTTAAATGAGATTGTAGATTTATTCGAAATAATTAATCTGTGAAATAGTTTGCTTACAGTACCTTGGTAAACTTTGCCTTAACCCCTTCTTCTATTCGTTATAATATGGCGTCCTTTTTATAACAAAAATTTAAAAAATCTGAAAAAAAAACTCTCCTGTTTGTCTTTGGCTGTTGGTGTCCCTGAGTTATTTTCAGACTGTTTTTATGAACTTTACACAAGCAATGATGTTGTTGATGAAATGACGACCCATAATTGTGTAACAAAACGTTTGTTTCGTAACTAAGTTTAAATGATGATATATTAGTTAATAAAAATACAATTTTCTACTCAATAATGTATATAAGTGTCTATTTCTTTACTTTTATCTTCAATAAATTACAGTATAAGTCTTCTGGAACTAACAACATAGAACGTATTTCAAAGATTGAAATATTTAACTTCCACATTATAACATATAGTCCTCATAAATTATCCAAGACTTAATTATAAAAGAAACCAGAGGCCTCGAAAACAACATGTTTTGACGCGCTGTCGTGTCTTGGTTGTTTAAGCCGCTGATTTAAAAATCATAACTTGACCTGCCCCTAAACACTGATAAACAAGCCGCCCGGCTAGCTCAGTTGGTAGCACGCAAGTCTACTGATCGAGGGGTCGTGGGTTCGATTCTCGGGCGGGGCATACTTTCGTGAAGCATGGTCATGAAATTATTTTTACGGCCATTCTCCCTCCTACCAATGATTTTTAATTATGAAGGGCAGATGTCAGTCACTGACGAAAGTATGCGCTTAGTAGTTGGTTAACAGATAAATCCAGATATTTAGCCTTGCCGGAACATTTAGTAGGACTACCCGTATATGACCTATACAATGTGTTGCTACGGTGTAAAACCCAACAAACAAACAAAACAAACACTGATAAACTATCTTTGATTTGATCCTGACAATGACTCATGCTTGCTAGTTGATTTGCGTGATTTGCCTGAACTGTTACGACGTGTACCTATTATGTAATAAAAACCCCAACTCTTTGACCCTTTTTCTGGTAATTTAGAACTCGAACACTAGGGAACAGACTCAAGACTGATAAATCTTAAAAATGGAGTTTGAAAAACATATCAGAAACGGCAACAGTAAAACACACACACCTACCACGCAACCTAAAACAACGAGAGAAAGAGAGAGGGGGGACGTTTTGTCTTAACAATTGTTTAAAAAAAGATTTCAATATCTATACAGATAGTTTATTTAAGAATAAACGAGCATTGTACATGGAATACAACATAGCGATGATGAATAGCACATTAACAATTAACATTTGATTTCATATTTTTTTTTGTTATTACAAATTGTATAATTTGGCAATAAAAATGTTTATGGAAAATATGTTGATTTGATTTTAAATTTAATTTTTTCAAGCCACAATTATTCAAGGATAGTTAAATACAGTCACATATTTAATCAAAGCACTGAAAGTACTGGAGTATTCATTGTTTTTAGACTTATTCAATTTTTGTTGGGTTTTATGCTGTGGCAACACCTTATATAGATAATATCACAGCGGTCAGTCCACCTACTCACTGTTCCTGAAGAAGCTTTATCTCAGGATTTAGCTGTTAACAAACTACTGGGTGCATACTTCGTCAGTGACTGACGACTGTCCTACATGACTTACAATCAGGGGAAGGAGACATAATGGCCGTAGAAATTATTAATGCCGTCGATTACATTTTTTTTCAAACTCTCTTCACAATAAAAATCTGCTTGAGTCATTTACAATATTGAACGATCGAATTTACGTATTACTATGACTACTGTTGTAATTAGTCAAAGCTATTAACTGTTACAATATGATTATCGCATTGTTTAATAAGTCTGTGTGTCAATAATTTCTAATATAGGAGAGATTTAAAACTATGTCATTGTTATCTGTTATGTGTGCTACGTATTGCACATTTTTGAGTGAAGTTGGACTAACACCCTGCTGCTATTCTATGATTTATATAGTAACTGAACAGAAAGTAATGTATTTAAACCCCATTTCTGCTTATCATAAATGTCTCAGAAATTAATTTTACCTGCACTGATGGTGTTTAATGATGAAGGTCAAAATTTACAGATATTATTAAGAATTAATTGTATGATAAATTTCTTCTTTTCATTCGATAAGTTATATTTTTTGGATGATATGGGAACAACTGAACAACAAACAACTACTAAGATTACTTAAGCCATCATGTATGAGGATTTTAGAGTCAGCATCCCTATAAAATAATCAAAGTGCTGAAAAGCACTGAAGCAAGACTGTGTTGAAGGCTCAAAAACTTAAACAAACATCAATAGATCAAGCTTTGGTCTACAGCTGGGCATCTTAACATAATCCTCACTTCATTTGTAGCAACTGCTGCATCGGCAAAGAAACAGCTTCTTTTACCAAGTTGTCAATTCAACGTTGGAAAAATTGCCAAAAACAAATGTTATGCATATTCGAATTTTCACGGCGAGGAGTTAACTGGACAGCAGATCTCAATGTAGGAAATATTGGAATAACTACGGCGAGTAGTCCATTGTACAGCTTACATAGCTTGATATACAGTATTGCTTTTTTGGGGCGAAGAAATTAAGTTCATTATAATAATTGTTAGGATATAATACTGCCCTTACAAATTCATGCATGATATGTATATTCAAAGTTTCACGGCGAGGAGTCTATTAAACAACAGTTATAAGCATAAGAAGTTTTCGAATTTGCATGGTGAATGGACTACTTGATTGGACCACATTGTATTATTCAACATTTTTTTTTGGGGGGGGCCCAGAAATAACCATTTATTCCACTGTTAATATCATTATGAGTGTGAACTGTTCTAACAAATTCAAATTAGCGTGATTAATGACCATCCTTGATATTCAATTGCCTGAATAAGTTTAAAACCAGTCAGTTTATATTGTTTCATTGTAATTTTGTTAAATTATAACTGCAGACTGATGCAGGTTCAAGATTCTATCCTTAAAAAAATGCAAGTTCCACTAGCAATGAAGCTGGACAGTGTATATACAGACCAAAATGACTGAAACCAAGCCTTTGTCACTGGACAAATAGTTTGGCATCTCATTGGTCATTTTTCCCTTTCATTGATTTCTACAGTATAGAATGCTGTAAATATTTTGTATATTCTGTTTTTTTGTAACATCAATAATTCAATTTATTGTTCACATTCAAGAACTAAAGTATCATTAAATGTACTAAATTGTAAATAATTGATTTCATTTTGTATTCACCTACAAATAAAATTATAAATTAGTTCAGTAAGATCAACAGGCAACAGTGATCATAGAAACAAATGGAACCTTGGTTTGAGAACCATGGACCCTATTGAAAAAAGAAAGAACCATGAAACAGATTGTGTAGAGATGAAACTCTACTTTAACAACTTGATAGGGAATCATTTGGAATCTAAAGAAATAATATCCTGTCATCAGAGACATAGATCCCTTCTGTAAAACTGGCTACCTTCATAATCATATCACCTCACATGACTGTGGAACCTGCTGCCTGGCCACCTAGCAATAGATCCCAGTCTTGACATCTTCAAGAAGGGGCTTACTCAGATATTAACAAAAAGTGATTAAACACCAATGTTAACTGTACAGTTATATAAGATTTTAACTATTTGCACCACACCAAAGCTCTAGATAACCTTTCTTTGCATTTGTGACAATGTATCAAAGAGGGATATTGCATAGTAGGAAGGAGGTTTGACAAAGTAACAATCTCAGGCCCGTAGGAACAGCAGGGGGGGCTAGAGGGGGGCTTAGCCCCCCCAATATTTTCAGCAGTTATAGTGATTGAGGATCTTTATTTAATCTGTCACACTAAATTGATTGATACATGTGTGCTTTTTTCGACAAAATCACTTTTTATGGAACAAGATGCTCAAATGCAGAGTAAAATTGAACATAAACATAAGTCGGAAACGTTTTCTTTTTCTGAAAATAAATCTCAACAAATTAGCCCCCCCCCCCCCCCCCCCCCAATCTGAAAATGTTTCATACGATTACGTGCTTGAATCTTAGTACCTGGAACATCCACGGGACAATATTTTAAATAACACCCCACAGTTGAAGATGTGAAAGAACGTGTGACAGCAACTAAGGCTTGATAAGTATCCCAAATTTCGTCTGCTTGTTGGTTGAAATCCTATTTATAAATTCCAGAAAATCCGATTGTGATGAAAGTGAGGTTAACAAAACAGGCATAACAATGTAATTGATACATTAAATAAATACCAACTACGTATCATACCAAGATTGTTAGACCCCTTTATGTCTCCTTTAATGATATATCCACTTCATTTATCATCTAGCGGTAACAAAATCCGTGAAAATTGATAAAATTCCGTCTACATACTGCACTGTGCATAATCGGAACCGCCATCTTGTTTGGTCTATTTTTAGAACAAATTATGTCAACTTACAATGATAAGGAATATTTTTAGACGAAATCGATTTTTTCCCCTTAAATATTCCCTTACCTAAGGTTTTACCTTAGGTGCTTCGTGAATACCATCTAAGATATTTTCCTCAGCTAAGGTGAATTTTTCCCTAAGGAAAAAAAATCCTAAGGAACTTCGTGAATACGGGCCCAGGCTTCGACCTAGTTCTATCTCAAGCGAACTGTCATCACTAGCATAATTCGGACTAGATACATGATCATAAGTGTCACACCGCTTCGTGCGGTTTAGATCGTCACAGTAATCTTTAATCCCTCAATAATTACGCTCATAGATTAAATAACTAGATGGTACAGGCTTCTTTTGACATTTTTCATTGCCGTAAACTTCATACGTCGTTTAAAGCAGCCATTTTGATTACTATGTTTGACTGCGTATCGATTTTTGACACGACCGTACCACACAATTATCGACAGCAGTAAACCAGTCAATTTTATCTAACGTAGTGATATAAGTCCAGGGAACCAGGTTGATGGTCGTCACGTGACTATAGTGATACGGGAACGTAGTTTCATTCATAATTTTTCATGAATGAAATCGATGTATACATCCGCGATTGTCAGTTACGTAATTATTTTTCTACCATTGTTCAATTGTTCACAAATTTGTCAATACTCGGTTTCACTTCGAAGAAAGGTTTGATGTAGATCGAGTTAAATGCGTAATTAAATTGACACGTAGGAATACACAGATGATCGATGAAACAAAAGAACTATTTGCGAACTATTTTATAGCCGGATGCTGTTCGGTTTCGTTGATTAGTATATAGGTCAATAGGTCAGTATAGGACTCCGATCGGAATACCGCTATTAATCTATTGGTAACAGAGTATTCATTGTTAAAAACAATGAATACAAAAACAATGAAAACTGGTACTTGAGATCATTATTCAGTATGTAGTACATGTATAAAATAATCGCAGATCAGTCGAATAGTAATATCACAGAAAAGTAATGCTGTTTAAGACTGTTTTTAAGAAATCGTTTCGAGTTGAAATATTTAATATAGTATACATTTAACAGAACCATTGTTACATGTATCTACTCTCCTATCTTTCTATAAATTGTGTGCCCATCTAACACTATGTTATAAAATATCATGTTTGCATAGGCGGATCTAGCGGGGGGGGGCAGGGGTTCCGGACCCCCCCCCTGGAATTTCCAAACTGTACCTGTTCATTTGTGGTTTTTTTTACTGTGAGTAATTTTTAAGTTGCATGAAGCAATTTTTCTCGGTGCTTAACATAGATTTGATGGTTATGTAGATTTTATTTTTAATATGTTGCATTATTCTGCAAAATGTGTATAATGTGGTTGTGGTTCGAAGGTTTGCCCCCCCCCCCTTGAAAAAAAGTTCGGACCCCCTTAGAAAAAAATCCTGGATCCGCACCTGGTTTAAATAATTTGACCAGAACGTTAAGGTCGCTGAAAGATGTGAGAGGTTAGAGACAATACAGAGTGTTATATGAGGCAATATGATCTACGATGTGTGCGGTGCTATAGATTAGTTATGATGTCTTTTAGACAATAGTTAGAGGAAATGAAATCATCGACCATTTTATTACATGATATTTATATGGAGATGTCTTATGACTAATATAAGTGGGTAGATCTATAACATATCCAACAAATAAACAATGATTCATTTAACTCTAACCTTTCAAAATCACCATACCTTGCAATCAAACAAATATCACAATAATATTAATGTATAACACATAACAATGATTCAACAAGAAATAAGCCACAAGTATTGTGAATGGAAATGTCATTTATTTATCAAATGACGAACTCATTAACATATATGTATACATTTAAAAACCAGGCAAAATCACGTTCGACAAAAGTCTTTGTAATCCAGCATCGTGTTCAGTTACCTTGAACGTTCCAAAACGTTCCGTAACGGCAGTGTCGTAACAACTCAAACCATACACAACTCAACCCGAAACAACTCAATCTCCTACTAAATTATTGAGTAGTCCCAACTTTAAGTTGAGTATTGGACAGGTTTAGTTGTCTTTGGGTGGAATTCTCCCGTACCCGTAACGTTAGCTATAACAGTTTACTGAACGCGGTGCTACTTTCAGTTTAATGTTTTTATCTAAATGTATTGAAAGCCAGTCCCTAGTAGCGTAAATATTCCAGTAATGCAGATATATGAACCGGTTGTTATAAATAACACAATACTGAGTGTATCAATGAACCGAGTGAATGTCACAAACTGTTTGATACAAATAGTCGGTGGCCTTTCCGACATGTTTACAGTCATATTGCTGTAATGGGCCGTATTACTCATTGTCCCTTGGGAGGCTTTGATCTCTAGGCCTACACTTTTAATCAGAATTAAACTGACGCCATCGCATGTGACTTATTTCTTTCATAGTTGGCACATTACTACAGACGGTATATGACAAACTACACGAAGTACCGGACTCGCCCAGTAACAAACACTAGAGCTTTGCAATCAATGTTTGACGAGCGGCTTAATTAACTCACCTAGAAAAATAAGAATACAAGTTTATAAGTGTTTGAAGTTGATGTTGTGTCGTTATATTCTCAGAAACAAACGGTAACCTTAGCAAATTCCAAAATCAACATTCATTAGTTTACCAACATATGATTCAAACTATGTTACATGATAAATATTGAAGTTAAAGTAAAATTACTAGCGGAATACATGCTCAGTGTTTCTTAAAATTCCATTCACCCTAGAACGTGTGTAAGGTATTGTACATAGAGAGCACATGTTACAAAATCGAGAGGTTAACATTTTAAGCAAACTGCGACTTTAGTAAATACGATGTTCTTTCATCATAGTTCATTCAACCAAGATGACGTGATCATATTAAATATTTATAGTTTCTATTTGTCTTTTGTTTGTACTTTACAAAAGTTCAAACTTTGATTTTATTCAGTTCCATCATAACGTACAAATAATGTATTTTATATTTCATTGAATTCTTGTCTGGGTTAATAAGTACATTTCCGGTACAATCTGTTAGATAAAATACAACTGAGCTAGAATTCTATTAACATTTTTCATTCCAACAGTCTAACTCTAAAATGGAATCACCAATCCCTAGTGATTTGTCGGTGTTTGTTTATATGTTAAAACGTTCTTTAATGATATAGATTTGACTGAAAAAACATGTCATGAACTATAATTATTCAATTAATAAAACCCCGCTATCAAACAAATACATTTAATCCCAACTCAATTTTATTCTATACAAATATTATGTCCAGTACTCGGTGCCACGTGGCTACGCCCGTGAGTACGCATGCGCACTGACTCATGATGCTAAACTAATCAAGTATAGATGGTCGGCTTATCTAGAATTCCCACAGGAAAAACATAAACACATGGAAGAAAATTGTCATGTTTATGTGGAGAATTTATATTAGATATTGATGTCTCTGTAAACATGACGGTAACTATGATGTTTGTTGTCTTTACTGACCATATATAACTAGGATCTGCAGTCACGTGATAACCTAACAATGTTTTGTTGCTGATTATTTCTAGACTTATAATCAAATCACATTAAATAGGCTGAGCGAAAATATAAGTACTTTGTTCTTTTGTCAGAAAATACCAAACGTGTCTTGTGAATTTTGAGCGTTTACTTTATATATCCTTACTAGTACAAAAATGAGGCGAGCGGTAAAACTAGGTCATTTGTAAAGAAGTTAAATACACCATTAGTGACTAAGCAAGTCCCTTACTTATTTACTTAAATATGTAAGATCAGTTCCACAACTTGCAGAACTCTGAAATACTTTAATTATACCTATTGTAGAAGAAAACATTCAATTCTAAAGACATAGTGGATTTTTGTCCAACAAAGAAATTAGGTTGTCAGAAAGAAATAAAGATTTTACATTTGTCTTACATGATTTTATTTATTTAATTTCCTTTGTCAGCCCACACTTTGTCACGTAGTTATGTAGTTCTTTGGCATTGTGTTACAAGAAATCACTTAAAGTTCATATGTATTTTTTGTCCAGAAATAATGCTACGTGAATTAAAATTGTCCTTTTCTAATTATCATCTCATATTACTAGAAGATGAAAACTATATTTAATTAAATCTTTAGAGCATTTCACACAAGTGTACATTATTCACGCCACATTTGTTTGTCTGCGACATTACTATAAATGCCAGAACTAAGGATGAGTATGAAACCAAGTATGTTTAGAATCTAGGTTAGTTTTACACGGACATATTTTTATTGAAATTAAAGAAGACATATTGAAAGCCCTAGTCACATTTCATTACCCAGCAGTCATTTGACATCGGAAATAGTAATATAGCGAGTCTGTACAATAAAGGCTGTAAAAAAGAAATCGAATTAGTGAAAATGAGGCATGACATTAAGTATATCGGTAGCCAATCTCAATTGACAGAGATCTAGGGAATAATCAATGTACATTTGTTGAGATATGTTTGCATATTTTGCCATGAAAATTGGTTGTGAAATAAATACATAACAAGTGAAATGTAGAAGTTATTAGATTATGTTCCTTATTAAGTAAAATCTACTGGAAATCTAATAGCTTTGATGGTCTACTTTATGGTTATGTTTTAAAGCAACTCGAGTAAATGTTTGACATTTTTGATATTTTGAAATCACACGTGCCTGTTAGTGTTATTGTGTATTGAAAATAAATTATCAATATTTTAAGGCGAACTGACATTTAGATTGCGACAATCGTAAAATGAAAGTAGAAAAAAACACTTAAACCATCTGCTAGTATATCAGGGTATGTCGTACGGATAAATTTGCCATCATTCACTGAAGTATCATTACCAGAACAAAGCCATAATGTTTCCCAAACGATGACAACTATGAGAGTTAAAAAGGTTAACATTAGTTGAAAAGTTGAAATCTATAAACCAGCCGCTTTAACATGTCGTTCGAAACTTTTCAGAGCATATTTACCGGAAGGAAATAATTTTCATTGCACTATTTTAGAATAGCCTAATTGTTCTTTATGGTAATTGCGAGTAGATGTACTTCGAGATTAAGTGATATTCAATCTAACGAGTAACAAGAAATGACAATTGTAACTAGTTGTGATTTATTGTTCTAAAAATCAATCAATCTTTATTGACTATATCGTTATAACAAGACTGGCTGACTGCATGAACACTATTCTGTCAGTGTTAACGCTCAATAAAAGCTACATGTGGATGTTAGATTTGTAGAAAAATAGCAATTTGATGGATACTTTAATACTTCAAACCTAAACATTATTTAATGAAATATAACACCAACAAAACATAATTATAAGCATCATAGACGGGACAATAGAAAGGCTTGTCATGTTGGTTGAGCGTGGCAACTCATAAGTAGGAATATTCATATATATTTACCATCTATGCTAAATTTTGACCAAGATAATGAAGCCGGTATTAAGGAGCTAGGGGGGGCTATTCCACTACGGACTGGAGGTTTAGAACTGTGAAATAGTAGTTGCAGAACGTGGAACTGACCACTTTACTAATCCTGACATTTAATACACATTCTTGGTATGGAATAAGTTATACATTTACCAACTAGTATGTAAATGTCTAGACTCTGGTGATTATAACAAGACTATGATATAACATGTGCTAGAAGTCTATGCCACATCGGGTACTTGGACTGCTTAGAATATGTTTTAATTTTTATCAATATCAATTTTGTTATTCACCCCGTAGATGCATTGTTTTCCCCCCTCGGTCATAATTTGGAACAAGTAATTATTTCTGTGTCTCCCTTCTGAGTATTATATGTAGTATATTAAGTTAAAATGATTACCATCTAGGGTTAATGAATTTTGTAATGATTTTATCGGAGAAACCATAATAATGACTGAATCTATAGAAATACATTGATGTTGAGTAGTCACACGATGGCTACAGTTTCCCAAAACTTTGCATCAGAATTTAAAAAACCATGGCATTATGCTATACTTAAACGCACTACTTGTAACACAAATCGTCTAATACGGTTCCGTGTATTAACTCAGAAATGTTGTATTTTTCTGCGTTTAATATAATCATTGTTAAAATGAAATAAAATCTAGCTTATGACTATAAATAAATCAAGTACATATTAATACGTAGATACAAAGAACCTTTATGTGTATCTATCTATAATCACACCTTCTATTCCACTTTTGTTTTCAAATGTCTGTGTAAAGAATAACGACTGTAATCGCGTTAAATTACTCATTAAAAACCCTATCATCAAAGGTAACATTGCTTTGAACTGCAAAGAACATAGACATTTATCTATTTTATTTCTATTAAGTAAATGCAAATATTGCTTAAATATGTTTATGTTATTTATTGCATTTCAAAGTGAAAGTAGATCGAAACTTAAATTGGAATATTTTGTCAATATTTGAAACAACAGTTTTGATCACAGTTGATGACAATATGAGGTCTAATTTTAGAAACAACTTACTTCGAATAAAATAATTCAGCTCAGGGATTTTATTTAAGGAATGAATTCATGGAAACTGACTTTCATCGAAAAATAAATGTAACTTTTGATGATAGCTAATTTGAAATTAGCTATCACCAAAATGAACATTTATTTTTCGATGAAAGTCAGTTTTTAAATTTACCTGTTGTAATTAATCATTAAGCTAAATACATAATTTATTTTTATTATGTTATCTGAAGTCATGTTCGCATTCAAAGTTTAAATGACGTGGATAATTATGTGACCATTTATTGAATAAGTAGTCGGCATTATTTTTTGCTTTTATCATGATGTAATCAATATAATTATACACTGGGGTCCGAAAGTTTCTTTACACATTTGATGTTTTCATATTTTCTTTGAAAACTTGACACTTTTAGAGAATTATATAAGTACGCAATAAAAGCCATTTTTTTATTAAAAACTAATTTTTGACAAAAAGGATACTATGAAAGATCATAATCGAAGACTAGCATTAAAATGTATATTAGTTGTGAAACTAACAACATGTTAAGTATATCTAAGTATAATCGAAAATTTTACATGTGTAAAGAAAGTTTTGGACCCCAGTGTATATATGTTATAAGTTGTTATATGTAACAAATGAAGAAATAGTTTTCGTTGAATCCTCAGTACAATTCAGTTGGTACAATACCTAGTTGCCACTCGATTCATGTTTAGTGTGAATGGTTTGATGCTAATGTCCAAGATCAATTTGGATTTTTCGTGAAAAGAAAAGGTAGAAAATGTCATTCTTATTGATGTCATTCAATTCGTTGTCTTCATAGAGAAATCGGCGGAACAAAAGTCTTTGTTTACTTCATTAGTTGTCATTGTAGATCACGTGATTTTGGACCCTGAAACACCAATACGTTCTGTTCCGACCTATATACAGTACCCACCAAAAGTTTGGAAACAAAAAGAATTTACAACAATTTTTGAATTTTGATGATTATTTTTGTACAATCATTATTTTTAATATATTTATGTATGCTTTGTGATAAACTAAAAACAAATTTCATGAATACAACACATTAATAAGATTCAGCATCTGACATCCTAAAGCCTCCAAAACCATGTTTATTGTAATTATTTTCCATTACATAGATTTTATGTTAATTTTGTAGTCTCAGTTAAATTTGTAAAGATAACCAAAAAAATAAAGGTTAACTAAAAGGCATTTAAAAAAACAGTCATCACATTTTAGATAAAAGCTATTCAGTAGGCCTACAAAGAAAATTTGTCTCCAAACTTTTGGTGGGTTCTGTATAATATCCGTCCTATTATGACGAGATGGCATTATACTAGACTAAGTACTGATATGTCTAAATTCTTGTAGAATGACTTCCATTGCTAATCACATACTCATCTTTAAAGCATTGACCCGACATGTTTTCATTAACAATTTGATTGATGTCTGAATGATGGACTCTAATCTAGATCATTAAATTGTTATCTTTTGTCGTAGATACTGAACACAAGATGGTCAACGCCCACATAACAAAACGCTTGCACATCATAACAAAAACACAATATGTCAAAAGTCAGGAACATTGTCATTGCGTTCAGCAATCTGATTAAAGTACGATCTAGATTTACCGCTCGTGTTCTTGCTTATAATTATAACATCTGACAAGCTCGAAAAAAACGGGTCACTTTAAGCTGGCATTGTCTTTGATACTTTAGTTCAACTCGCAGGAAATCTTATCACAGCTCGTGGATTTCATGACCGTCTAAATAGTTTGGTAAATCCGACCAAAGAATGATATTTCTATTTACCGATGTTATTGATAATGTTTTGCCCAGATAAAAGCTTTGCATTGATTGGTCGATACAAAGGTCACCTTTAAGTGACCTCTCTGTGTGTTATCGAGACATCCTATTTTGAATACCGAACTATAGGATTTGTTCAAGGAGACCGTGTTAATGTAAGTCCCTGTGTCAGGTTGTAGCTGGATACAATGTCAGGTTGTAGCTGGATACAATGTTTAAATCTTGTTAGTCTAGTACCAGCCAATAAAACAAGATTATGTATGACGTCATAGTCATCATTTTACCATTATAGAAGATTTACACGAGGTATAGATTACGTCATAAAATGTTAACAGTCATTATTTTATCTTGTTTTTAGTGATATTTATATAAAATATGATATTTGTGGTTAATAACTAGATTCGCGAAGTTTGTATACAATTATTGTTTATCATGTCTGGGTCCAATCTCCGTAAACAGATATCCTGTAGAGCATTGTCGTACAGGATCTCTACTATCTCAATGGAGGGTCACGTCGAGATGACCTTTATGTCGACCAATCAATGCGTGGCTTTCATCTAGACGAAACTCTATTAATAACATTTTGATTTCGATATTTCTATATTTAGACCAAGGTTTGCAAGCTAATTTAACAGCGGTATTATTCACAGTCTGCGATTGGACGGCTCATTTCTAATTGCGTGACGTAGACGATGTAAACAAGTTACGTATCATAACAATTTCGTCATTAATATTAAGATGAAAGAAGGTCACCTAAACGTGACCCTCGTTTGAAAATGGCCAGATATAAATAAGCGAGTAGGCGAGCGGAAAATTTTAGATCGGGTTTTAATCAGATTGGTCTGGGTCATAATTCATTTATACAGTGCCCGCCAAAAGTTTTTGGACAAATGATATTTTGAGAAAATTTGATTGCTTACCAAACATAATTTTACTATAATCAAAGTTTATAAATGTAACAGTTTGAATCATCATATGGTGATAAACTAATACAATGTTGTTTTAGAATATATTCAGGTGACTATTTCTTCATTGGTAATTGCGAATCAGTTTGTCCTTAAAGCAGAATTTTGTGTAAGGACTTTTATAGGGTACTGCACATAAATTGATAAAGCAGTTTTGAAAATACATGTATCTGCAGATAATGGCCAGATTGTAGACGAATCTCAAATATAAAGCTGTCGACATCAATTTTTATAGATAAATCCTTTGTTCCATTGAAAGTCAATACATGCAAAACTGACTTGCTTGAATTAAGAAATAAATGTTTTTTAGTTGCATTCAATATATTAAATGAAATGTCACATTAATTCTAATGAATTGTGTAGTCGTTGTCGAATTTGAATATTGCAAATTTCTAGATGAGTGCAACTTGAGATACAGTAAAATTCCACTGTTAGAATTATCAAATTGGATGGTTTTGTTTTAATAGCGAAGCAGTCTTAATATTGGAACTTGTTTCTCAAATTAACATCTAGGACTTTAAATCGTTACAAAATCACTCGAATTTATAATAAGCAAGGTTGGCTTTATTGCGAAACTTTACCGTACATCATTTTAACTAAATGGACTTAAAAAATCCCACATAGAGGATGAATACTACCAGGGGAACATGATTATAAAATGTTTTATTGATAGAAAATGTTGCATCTGTTTGATAGAATCACTAGACGCTAGTAAATATGTTTAATTCTCCATTACATTAATTAATCGACGCATACATAATTACACCAGTGGTCTCAAATGATAGCCTTATAGTCTAAAGTAATTACATAGCACGCCTCTATTTAGACATAAAAGTAATTAAATTAAAAGCTTGTGAAAGTCCACTCTACTATAAATGTGCATTTTATATTCTAAGTTTTGTCAATGTTATAGCAAAGATGTAATCAGCGGATAGATGCTTTAGTTAGTTTCGTTCGATATTCCATCGTGATTTGCACTACTTAGTGACTACTTGGGAATCATATCACGGCGGTCATTCGACCCGCCATAAATGGAAGGGATCAAACGAATTTGTACATGTATGTATGATAGACCAGGGACATTTAATGTAAACATATCAACACCAAATACACTATGTAAATTATAACTTTAACTTAGTATGGCTGTATCATCAAGTTATAGTGATTGAACTTTCTTTGATGTCAGGAGCCAACAATTATAATGTGAAAGTAACGACCAATGAGAATGATTGTTAATGCCAAATGAGGCGAATGAAGCACATAAAATGCAGCCCTCTTTACTACCTCGTGATAAATAAGGTGCCAATACTGTTGTACAAATGAATGTTATGTTTACAATATTTTGTTATCACATTTTCTAAATCCAGTCTAGTATACAGAAGTGGTTTGAGATTGGTGATAACTTATTGGCACGAAAATGCGCGGAACATAAATTCTAAAACTTTGTCTAACCCTGAGTGAACAAAACAAAATGGTTTGTTGAACCGCATAGCAAATGATTATTTTTTAAACATTGAAAATTGAGTATATAAATAAAAACTCAGCAAAAAATCAAGTGATTGTTTATCACAATGTTTTATCAAAGAAATTCGATTTCCAAAGTGATTTGCTTACTACAAAAACACTGGCGATATCACGTGATTACAATCTCTATAAACAGATATCCTGTAGACCGATGTCGAACAGTATCTCTAAGGATCTTATGGAGAGAATATCTCTGTGTTGACCAATCTTTCATCTAGCCAAAACACATTTAATGGCATCTTGATTTCGTCATTTCTATTTTTAGAGGGAGGTTTGCAAGTTAATTTGACGGTGGTATAATTTACAGGCTGCGATTGGTCACTCTTTTTCAAATTGTGTGATGTAGCAATGTAAACAATTTACTAAACATAACGATTGCGTCATGAAAATTTAATGAGAAAATGTCACTTGAACATGACTCTCGTAACGAAACAGCCACATCGAAATTAGCGAGTAGGCGAGCAGAAAAATTATACTTGTAATACATGCACTATTACATGTATAATGTAGATAAGTAGCCAAGCCAAAACGTGCAAGTATTGTTTTATATTTGTACACGACATTACTGGTTGTCAAGGTTTTATACGAAAGACCGGTTTGGCCATTTCAATTTCACGAATTCCCGATTTCATGTTCATGAATTCACATTTTTCAACATACGGAGTTCACGAATTCACGATTTCAGCTTCATGAATTCACGATTTCAACTTCATGAAGCTGATACCGTGAATTCATGAAGCTGAAATCGTAAATTCGTGAATTCCGTGTGCTGAAAACAAGTTAAAAATGTGAAGTCATGACGATAAAGTCGGGAAATCATGAAGTTGAAATGGCACTACCGGTCTTCGTATTTTAAGTTTGTCTTCAAAATGAGCATTATTTCACAATTATTATATCATATTTCTTGTGATCTTTGTCACAATAGGGAAAGTCTTTATACATTTTCTGTAAAACAAAAAACTATTTTAATAACATTTAATTATTGTTCACTACCAAACCAATTCTATACCATGCTGGTCATAAAATATTACAATTATAATAAACTGTGCAACAATTAATTATTATAAGAAACTAAAATCGATGTTGAACACAAATACAGAAAGAAATTTATCAGAAAGGAGAAAATTAAATTAATGTTTATAGTAAGACTAAAATTGAGATTTATGAAAGTTGGATATGACAGGTCAACGATATATGATACAATAAAATATAAAGCGAATTTATTCATAAAGTGGATTTTCTGGGAAGGTTAATGTTAGCGGTTTCTGTGATCTTCTGCCTGGTTACAGGAATTACATCTGCTAAAATGTCTTACACAAAATGATAAAATCAAACAAACAAAAAACATTATTTGTCAAACTATGGTTTGATTGTCTCTTATCTCAGCCGCATGACTAAATTATTTGATAGCATGCAAGTCTAATGTCGAGGGGTCCTGGATTCGATTCCCGGGTGGGGAATACTTTCGCGGTGTTTGGTCATAGAATATTTTCTACGGACATTGCCCCTCCTACCACTGATTTAAAATCATTTAGGATAGTTGTCAGTCATTGATAGATGTTTGTGCCTAGTACTGGTTTACAGCTAGATCCAAAGATAAAGCCTTTCCAGAAACGGTCAATAGATTGACTGACCGTCGTGATATGAACTATATAATGTGTTGCTGCGGCGTTAAACCAAACAAAAAGGTTTCTAAAATCAATGATCCGTTAGAAATGTTGTCATATATATATTGCAGTACTGTAATGCTACCGTTGGAGTTATTCAAACTTCAAACATTTTATCCACCAATTGTACAGCATATTTATTAGCATGAAACTGGTAAAACATCAATGACTGACTTACTGATTTGTAGGCATTATAAATTTTGACCACAAAATATACACTACTCAAAAGTTCTAAACCGCCACTAGATACATGGCTTTGTTTTATAGTTAAATAATGAGGGAATGATTTGTTTTCTTTTCTAACATACAAGCAAGTAATATTCTTACATTTATTTCAACAATTTATCAATATCATATTAATATAACTCACAAAAATTAACGTAAACGTAACAAGCCCCAAAATTGGGAATTCACAATTTTAATTTAATGCGGAATGTGACCACCAGCAACTGCAACGACAACCTGACAGCCTGAGAGCGACATCTCATAGACCTGACTCAGTTAATTAGTTACTGTATGCAGAAAATATATGGGTGTCTATAGATAATGGTTGGTGGGATGTGCAGGCGCTGACACTGTTGGATGTTCAGATGGGATCCTTGGACTTGGCACCTTGCAGTCATGGATTTTCAGAGCATCTGACAAGATTCCACGTCGACCATTGGTTGCATTTCTACCAATAATCCATTATATACTTAATTCCTTATCTAAAAAAATTCCAAGGTCAAAAACTACTTCTTTAGCAATGCCAAACATGTGGAATGCGCTTTCAGACTTACTTAAGTTTGACCAGTTTCTAAATATGTTTAAGAAAAAGTTGAAAACCCACTTTTTTACTGCTATGGTCACTATATTGATCATTTACCTTTATTTTACATCAGCATTCATTTTATATTTTTTATATTTTATCATCTCATAAACAATTACATTTATTCTTAATTTTGCATATGATTGTGAATCGCTTTTGAACATATATTCACTATGAAAAGGGCGATATACAAATATGGTATATGATAATAATAGCATACATGTATGAAAATAAACGTAGGCGAGCTTCTGTAAAATCATCTAGATCCCTTCAGAATAAGAAAGAAAGAATTCATGACTTGGAGTTTTTATATTTTTTTATTCATTATTCCCTCGATACAAAACACGTATGAATGCTACATAAGAGTGAAGTTATAAAAGCAATTTGTCGTCAATTCATCGGTACAGCGAAGTGTTTTATAAAGCATATTATCTAACCGGAGCTTGGCTATGATGATAATTACAATCGATTGTACGTATTCGTTGGAAATTTCGCCCTGGGATCCTCTCGTCACGTGACACGGTCACATGGTAGCCTTAATTGGATGTGTTTGAAGTGACGCACTGTACGCGACATTTAGAATGCCGTGGGTTAGTTATAGAATTGAATGCAATGTAATAAATGTAATAACTTCAGCGTCTAAAATAAATTGTTTCCTTGTGTTCGGGATAAGATTTCAACAATTATATAGCGACTTGCAGTAATATCATTTCATATTGAGAATCATTATGGGTTCTGTACAATTATGGTGAACTGTGTGTAACATTTGATTTTAAATGTACATGTAATTGCAATATGTCCAAAGAAGATTTAATAGGTTTTAAATGAATTAAGGATTATTACACAAGATAATATTTGATTGGATGGAAACACTAAAATTGTCATTAAGTTACATATGTTCATGTTTTAAGGTTACCTGTCAATTTGTGTAATTGTGTTAAAAAACGACGAATTATTGATATTTTTGTGGCAAACTGATATATTAAGACATGAAATAAAAGGCACTAAGTAAGCACTAAAATCATTTATATTGTTACTAGCTGAGTTGGCATTAGCAGAACATTGCTTCAGTGGGTCTAAAATGTTTTTATATAATTTTGTGAGTTTTGGAAAAGTTGAAATTCAAGTTATAACCAACTATTTTCTCGTTAATTATTAACATGACTGTGATATGTTATAAGCACTGACTGACTCTATAACTAGAAGACATGTCAGTTGATTGATTCTATAAACTATGTCAGCAACACATCAAGTCATTTATTGATATTGATACTTAATTAATTTTGTCTTCAAAGCAATCAGTTCGGCAAGTATATTAGCGGTGTAACCCTTTTTGATATACGTACACACATAAATCTACAAAATACAATGTTTGTGAATGTACACTGTGTTTACATATGTGCACTGTTTACAAAATACACTGTTTACAAATGTACACTGTTTACATATATACACTGTTTACATATGTACATTGTTTAAAAATATACACTGTTAACATAAGTACACTGTTTATATATGTATAAATCAATTTTATAAGCATGAACTGGTTATTTCTATACTCTTAATTTATGACGTATTCTCCATATGGAGATTCAAAGTTAAATTGTTACACTATATATCAACTTTTCTTATAAAATATTGTTTTTACATACTGTAGATAGCAATAGAACATTACATAAAAAAATCATTTTTTAGACATTTTTTCTCATTTTCAGTTAGATTGACACACCAAATTAAAAAGTGTTCACATACTCTGTTCACAAAATGTACATTGTTTACATAATTATACATGCCTAGTTTAGAGCTACACAGTGTTTGTAGATGAACATTGTTTTTGTTTCAAACATTAAGACATTCATGTAGTACTGGTAACTAATATTCTATTTAACTAACGAGTTCCTGGAAATAGAATTAAACACAAAGTTGCCTTGGAAACTATTGTTTTTTTCCTTAACAACAGTCACGTTATATTTCACCAAGTCCTGGCGTTCGATCCTAATTTCATGAAAATTCTCTTTGTTGCTTGTAGAACAAAAACAATTAGTACTGAGGTGTGTTATAAGTTAGTTGGGGGTCGACAACACACAATGAGCCGTGAAGACACCCTCGGTGTTTGTGTCACTGAATGGCTTCATTAGTATATATGATAAATCAAGTTTATTAATTGGTGTACAAAATACATGGTAGAATCATTAAAATACACTGTTTACTTTATCACCAAGTTGTTATATTTGACAACATAATGACGTATATAGAGGCTTTGTCCGTTAGATAACTGTTTTATAAAATGATGAGAACACGTTCATTATTACTTGTAATACATTGTTCCTAAAAGTACTTTCAGTCATATATTTTTAGAAAAACTGATCATGCGTATTTATTAATGCTTATTAATGTAAGATCGTTTGAATTATTAGTTAATAAACGGAGAACAATCAAACATCTTTACGAGTACATTTATAAAATTTAAACTTTGTTATGAACAAGCTCTAATTAGAGTGAAATTACTTTCAAAATGCTTGATCAGTTGTTTTCTTAAAATTGCATTAAAGTTTGTTCAAGAGCTTTTAGAGGCCACAGCGGATGTACATGTACATACGTCATTTCAATGACATAGTAGATATAGACGTTCTCTAAGTTTCTAACTCACTCAACAGATTCTGTTATACTAGTAGCCACTTGACTTACCATTCGGAACACCTCGGCCATTCATTGATTGAATAATTTCGAAAGGATTCGTTGAGGGATCCAACAATATTACTGGCTCTTTACTACATACAAAGCAAATCACAGACAAAGAATCTGACGGTAATGCAAATAATTCATGTCGTTAACACACAAGGCTTTGTTAAAACATATTTGTATGTAATATATGTGATAAATATTGTTCAGCAATGTGATTGAATTGTTTATTTCAAGTTTACGAACTAAAACACTAGACATTAATCATCGTCTAAACATTCGTGGATTTGTTAACATCAGCACCGATTGAGTAATTAGTTCTTGAAAGCATGTGGCGTAAAGGTAGTTCTTATATAACTTAATATGTTCGAGGTTTTATTCGTAGTGAATGACAGAGGAGTTCCGAATGTTGACTTACTATAGTATCATTAAGTAGCAAAATGTCCCTAATGCACATAAACATCATTTAAAACTTATTTCTATTATAACATTTGGAAACCCTCGACCATTCAATGAACTATTTGCAGTGAATGGCCGAGAAGTTTTGAATATTGTTTTAATACGTGTAGTTTGTAAAAACCCGTAACGGTAAAACTAGAACATCGCCGAATAGAAAAAATGAATTCTATGACAAAATATTCGATTTTTGCCACAGGTTTTATAGAATCTATCATTTATAATGAATATATAGCGTCAAGAGGAAAAGTCTGTCTGTCGGTGTACAGATTAGATAATATTTCTTTATTTCTCCTCTCAACTGTCAGCTAATCGATGCTAATTCGATGTAACGATATATCTAGAAAGATTAGTAGAGTTCCTGAAGGGAGGAGAATGGTTCCATGGGACATAAATATCATATCACATATCCACGGGTTTCAAATCTCTATGGTATTCTAACTTGGATATATAATAAATGTTTTATGACGATCATACATCAAAATATTCTGACTGTGTATGACAGAAACATCTTCTTTACTTCATTATTAGATTACAATCTGGAAGTATAACAGTGTGACTTGTTTTAAAAACACTTTTAAATAACAACTATCTCTCAACAACAGTCATCTCTCAACAACAGTCATGTCTCAACAACAGTCATGTCTCAACAACAGTCATCTCTCAACAACAGTCACCACTCAACAACAGTCATCTCTCAACAACAGTCATGTCTCAACAACAGTCATCTCTCAACAACAGTCACCACTCAACAACAGTCATCTCTCAACAACAGTCATGTCTCAACAACAGTCATCTCTCAACAACAGTCATGTCTCAACAACAGTCATGTCTCAACAACAGTCATCTCTCAACAACAGTCACCACTCAACAACAGTCATCTCTCAACAACAGTCATGTCTCAACAACAGTCATCTCTCAACAACAGTCATGTCTCAACAACAGTCATCTCTCAACAACAGTCACCACTCAACAACAGTCATCTCTCAACAACAGTCATCTCTCAACAACAGTCATGTCTCAACAACAGTCATCTCTCAACAACAGTCATGTCTCAACAACAGTCATCTCTTAACAACAGTCACCACTCAACAACATTCATCTCTCAACAACAGTCATCTATCAACAACAGTCACCACTCAACAACAGTCACCACTCAACAACAGTCATCTCTCAACAACAGTCATCTATCAACAACAGTCATCTCTCAACAACGGTCACCACTCAACAACAGTCATCTCTCAACAACATTCATCTATCAACAACATTCATCTATCAACAACAGTCATCTCTCAACAACAGTCACCACTCAACAACAGTCGTCTCTTAACAAAAGTCACCACTCAACAACAGTCATCTCTCAAAAACGGTCACCACTCAACAACAGTCATCTCTCAACAACAGTCATCTCTTAACAACAGTCATCTCTCAACAACAGTCGTCTCTTAACAACAGTCACTACTCAACAACAGTCACCACTCAACAACAGTCATCTCTCAACAACAGTCACCACTCAACAACAGTCATCTCTTAACAACAGTCATCTCTCAACAACAGTCATCTTTCAACATCAGACATTTATCAACAACATTCACCTATCAACAACAGTCACCACTCAACAACAGTCACCACTCAACAACAGTCATCTCTCAACAACAGTCACCACTCAACAACAGTCATCTCTCAACAACAGTCATCTCTCAACAACAGTCATCTTTCAACATCAGACATTTATCAACAACATTCACCTATCAACAACAGTCACCACTCAACAACAGTCACCACTCAACAACAGTCATCTCTCAACAACAGTCACTACTCAACAACAGTCATCTCTCAACAACAGTCATCTCTCATAAACAGTCATTTCCAAAAAAAAACCACCAAAAACAGTCAACTTTAAACAGCAGTCGTTTCTCAACAACAGTCACCGCTTAACAGCAGTTACCTCATTCATACCCCTTTCTCATTCAAGAATTAACAACAATCTATAGATAGATATGTAACAGTAACTGTAAGTACTATTTTGAGAGCTGTTTCAGAAGATTCTGGTATAATGTTGCTGTCGGTTCAGAGAGAAAACACTTATAATATAAGTATATATAATGTTTTGTACACAGAATATATTTACGTTAAGAGGTGTGGGAACCAATTGAAACCATTCCTGAATTTCAGAAGAAAATAAATGTAATGACAGATGTAACAAGTGTTTTACTTGAAACTTCATCAATAGTTTTCTACATGTTTTCAACAAACAACACATGGCGCCCCAAAAAACTATATATCTATTGTCTTAACACAAATTTTAAGATAATTAAAACATTTATGAGTGTGAAGCTGTAGACTAACATATTTATACTGGCTACTAGAACTTAAGTTCAAACAACGTCTCACCACTTTCATTCACAGGTAAGGTGAACTTACAAAAGCATTTCTTTTTTAACTAGACGAAACTGACTTTGATTTTAAACATTCCGTTTGTGATGTTATAAAGTACAGTATAACCTCTGCAGAGCAGCCCTCTACAGAACAAATCCTCTGTACAACAACATATTTAGATATTTCCCTTGGGCTTAATTTCAAATGAATTTAACCTCTGAACAGCAACCTACTTTGGTCTCTCTCAGTGGGTGTTGTTCGAGAGAGGTTGTACTCTATCAGATTAGTCAAAATAGTCAATTTTCAAGAAACAAAATTGTTGGTGTTTTTTACAAAGTTTTAACATTATTAATAATGCATACAAGAGTGAACATTGTAATAATGATTATTATTCAATTGGTCTTCAGTTTATTTCCGTTTGGAATCGTAACATGTTTGTTTGTACCGGTCACTTATACTGTATATGAAATATCCGAGCTATTTGTACTTTAACATTTGAACGATTTACCAAATGTACCTTGTTATACTTTTATTTTTAGATCTACGTAAACTTCCAAATATGGATTGTGTGTTAGATAAATGCATGTCCTTCCTTTCTGTAATTCTTATTTAAATCCTCAGGGTAGGAATTAACCGTAAAGCTTCAAAACAAGCCATGTTATGATTATGTTTTATCAAGTTTTATTACCAGAAAAATAATTCCTTCAAATAACAATCACAACAAAAACTTAGCGTGTCAACGTAAAACATCATACAATAAATTGGACAAGATTCTAATGATGAAAAAAAACGTAAATTATTTTCTGAGCATGTCAACTGCTGGGGATGGATAAGGAATAATTTTGGCATTAATTTGAGTTTATGTGCTACACATGTCACATTAGGGTGCTACTAATTGGAAACCCGGCTAACTAACATTCATTCATTCGTTTATAGAGAATTTGATATAAAATTATATAAAGTTGTAGTTGGGACTAAATTGATTTAAAAGTTTGAAAAGAGAAAGGGTTGAATATAATCACATTGTTTAGGTAATTAGTACTTACTGGTTTCTCTTGATGAGGCTATTTCTTCTTATAAATTCATTAACTATATTAATCGTAATTACCTCTATAGAAAGCATCAATTGTATTTACCAATATATGAGTGAACATAGTTGTATGAAACTCAGGTCGGTAGTGCAGTTGGTAGCACACCGGGATTTCAAATATAGTGTCTTAAAGGTGTTCGGGGTTCAAATCCTACCCAGGGATGGTATACCTTGTAATAAAAATTTGACAAGAAGGCCAATTTTTCTCCATTAATAAGGTATAAGTTTCCGGCCTTGTGGAAGGGTAGCGGAGTACTGGTTATAAACAAGGGTCCAGGAAAGCTATGTTAGGTGTGCTGGACACCGTAAAATGACCTAAAATGTGATAACACGGCGTTAAACCCATTTAAAAACAATCTTTTAATATATATTGAGCTTAATTATCTCTTTAGAAAAGCATCGATTATAATTAACGATAATTTATGAGTAAACATAGTTGCATGAAACCCAGGTCGGTTGTGCAGTTGGTAGCGTAATGGGATCTCGAATTCCCACCCGGGGAAGTTATATCCTTCCATGAAAATTTTACAATTATGTCAATTTTCCTCCGTTAATAATGTATATGGATAAGATTCCGGCCACGTGGAAGGGTAGGTGAGTACTGGCTATAGACAAGGGTTCAGGAAAGCAAGGTTAGGTGCGCTGGACGCCGTAAAATAAACAAAATGTGTAGACGTAGCGTTAAACCCAGTATAAGCATCGTTGCATGAGAGTTGCAATATGGTAAATATATACATGTACATGTGACTCATGTAGTTAAAAAGGCTAACATATGTAACAATCTTGATTTACAAAAAGTAGAGCCACAAAGATTGCAAGTTTAAAAATTATTCACCTCGTTCATTAATGATTATAATAATATTAAGATTTTTTGTGTAAACAAACAATACAGTAATATTGTTTACGTGTATCATTTTGACACTTACTTTTATTCAAATTATTCAAAATACAGTGTATAGTATTAAGAACATAACAGAGTCTTAATTTGGTAACATATACATAAAATTTTCTTGTAACAAATATAAGATGTCACATTTTATATCATAAAGGTCAAAACTACCAAAAATTGTGAAACTCATCTTTCAAAGGTTTTGCATTGACATGTTTCTGATCAAAAATTGAGTGGACCCGATTTTGAATAAATTTTTAATATTCTCAAACCAGTTCCATATTAAAATTCGATCTCGACAAAACTATACCAAATATGTTTTACAGTATAATACAAGTTTTGTTGTAAGCTATCTTTTATACATGTATGAACGGTATATACACCGACCTCTGATCTTTTTTAGCCTTTTAACTAAATGGAACAGCTTGTTAACTTGGTTTTATAAAGCATGACTGTATTCTAGGTATGGTACGAGTATCATACTTGTGGCATTAATATTTTCAAGTATTGTGCGTAAAGTTTGACCCCGACCTGACCTTTATGCAAGAATATTCATTACATTGAATGCGAATGTAGTATTAATGCTCGACACAGATCGGAGTATATCGTCAAAACTCGATTGTAATTATTACTCAGGGATTAATTTTTAGAATATATATTAAAGCGTACAATGAGTGTCTATTACGCAGTGGCCGAGAGGATTATACTGTTACGTTCCAAGGTGTAGAAAAGGCGTTGTATTGATTTTCGTCGGGATATGTGTAGATAATTATTAGATGCAAATAAAAAAGGTCAGATGGGGGTCAAACTTTACGCACAATAGCTCATATATAATTGTCTATTTCAAGGGTTTCAAGTGTTTCCTGATTTCTATACAAGCTTTCTATTGTTTTTGTGGTAAATCCTCTTGGTATTAACATCAAATATAAAAGATATTATACATCAATACACCTCTGTATATAAATCTATAAAAATGTTCCAATCTAAACTCTACACATGTTGGATCATGTACAAGTTCTAAAGTTCAACGTTTCGTTAAGAGATTGTTATTCAAATTTTGGTACAATTTTACTGCAACATGTAATGAACTACATTGTCGTCCAGAAGTTCTTGTAAATGATTCTGTATTATGCTAAAGCGATTCACATTTTATAAATGACTTAAGAAGCCAGGATTCATCTATGCACATTCCAAACTCAACATTAATTCAGAATAATCTAAAACTATGTCACACAAATAAGATTTTATTATTATAGTAAAACTACTCGCAGAAGGGATGATCTATTTTTTAAAAATTCGATGACAACACGAACTTTTGGAGAGCTCTATATTTTAAATAAAAAAATCTGTTGTAACGGAAACCCAAGCTGAAAGTTCTTCCGTTACAACAATAGAGCTTGTTATCAACAGATGAAGTGATTTATAATTGTAACATGTAACATTCATCTCAACTCTGTAATTATCAATACAGTCTGTGAAAAATGATTTAAAATTAGAAATTGCTTTTTTATTGTTAGGATTGAATGGTTTAAGTGACTCGATGAGGATTAAACTTTGTGTGATAATCGATTGTTTAATGAATTGATATTTTATATAAAAGTAGGATTGTATTGAGTGTTCATATCCATATACGATAGCAGAAAAACCTATTGGTAAATTACTGTTAAATCTCTTGATATTGTTTTCGTACTTTACGTGTAAGTGACGACCGTGGAAAGATGGGCCCAGGAATTAATTTTCTTTTTCTAGAACTGAAGGTCAAACCCTTTTGTCAATAATGACACTGTTTCCCTTTCTTCCGTGTATAGAGAGAAGTTGCCGTTCTGTTTTGCATGGGTGAAAATTATATTAAAAGTAGGAACGTAATCGCTGGTTTATAAATAATCTATATATAATAACTATGTCAGGCACCATATTGTTGATATGTATTAATTGTTATCATCAGGCACTCAATTAATATATGTTTAAAATTGTAACAGTTCGTTTTTATAGCGGTCACTTTAATGTATTGACCACGATATTGACTTTGAACATTGACATGATTTACAAAGTGAGCGTTGTTAAAATTCTGAATAAAGATCAACGCAATATCCTTTTTTAAATTCATATTCAAAGAACTTTTCGAGAGCTATGTATAAGAGGGAATTAAACCACAATGTACCAGTTTAATACCAGAAACAAGATTGTAACTGTCAGTTAATTGTATGTTACAAAAATGTTACCGTATCATTTTGTTGTTCCTGTTGATGGATAGAACAATCGCTGATGAGGAAATAATGTCAGAACAATGTGACGTAATTAGAATCTAATGATGTCACAGGCTGTCAACCCTTTTCTAAACTACAATGTTCATTTTACTGTAACAATTCTAAATATTTAAAGTACGATTTAATATTTGAACAAGGAATGAGATTTTTGAAATTGTCTTAGAATGTTTGTTACATTACAGAAGGTAACCATGGAGATTTATGAATGGAATTATTAGTGTTGTGGTTATATTCTCGATGCATCGACGTCATCGATGAAAGAAGGACAGTAGTGTACCGCGATAGTAGCTCAATCAATCGATACATACTTGCTATTATGTTCAAATGAGATATCTTCAATAGATTTTAAGATGAAGGTTGTTTGATGTATATTTTGAACAATAATTTTAAGTTTAAATTAATCGAACTGTAATTTCACACAAACTAAGGTATTCTCCTTAGTTTTTTATATAATTGTGCTATTATTACTAATACAATAGTACAACCCTTGTTGAAAGTGTTTGCTTTTGGCTTTTCCGAATCATTTATACAGTAGTGAGTGTTGCATATTAACTACCATGATACGTGTCGTGATACAATGCTACTTTTGTAATAAGTGTCGTGACACAAGTCCGCGATACCAAGTTTTAGAAATAACTCAGTCATAAACAAACTGTGGTAAAAAATATCTCTATATAGAATAAATGTGATTTTTTAAAAGGTATACGGATAAATGACATGAAAGTCACACAGTATAAATATTTATTTACCAAAGCTACAAGAAAAAGAGTTCACATGAATAGTTGAATATATCATTCTTTTTAATGGTTGTCCAAACATCATCATTATCAATGTCATCGTCATCAGAATCACATAAATCGTCACCATCAACATCATCACCATCATCACATTATCAATGTTATCACTAATATCATCATCAGCATCATTATGACTTTATAAGCGTCATCATCAACGTAATCACCATCAACATCATTATCATCATTATCATCAAATCGGAAAAATCATAATTATAACCATCACATCATCATCATAATTTATGATAATATAATTGTATATTTTCAGCCAACCCGTGTCCAACTTATCAACCATTCTTATGTCAGTCATCAGGAGTATGTATAGCTTTAGATTCAGTATGTGATGAACATCCTGATTGTCCTGATCATTTTGATGAAGATAAAGAACTTTGTAATGCTAGTAAGTATTATATCTCATTATATGTAGTGTCCTTTGTATAGTCTTGAACAAACTATGTTTATTGCTCTCGATATAGGCTTAGGCAAAACTCGTTTTATTGCTCTCCATGACGTCTTGGCCAATACCCTTGATTTTAGTATAGGTCATTTCATTCCATGAAAAATTGGCAACAATGCCATTTGTCTTTCGTTAATAAGATATATGGAGATGTTGATGGTCTTGTGGAAGAGTAGGTGAGTACTGGTTATAGACAAAATTCCAGACAGGAAAGCTAAATTAGGTGCACTGGCCGCTGTAGAATGACCTACATCTGTGTTTACACGGCATTAACCCGAGTAAAAAGAATGGTTACATAGTGTAAGTTAATGATGGAGGTAATTCACCAAGGTCTATATTCTGTTATAATCATGAAGTTACATGGACTGTATGACGATATATGAATATTTCATCTTCGTAGTCCATGTGTATATGAGCAGTGTGTATGATATATAAATATTTAATCATGTTCCATTCATTTCTAATCTTATTTCCATATGTTGACATTTTGGTATTGTCATTTTTAGATAATAGTTCGCACAAAATAACATTGGGTGTCCGGTAAACTTTTAAATAAACTAATCCATGCCAAAGGTAGGACAGTATTGACAATAAAAGTTGAATAGTTGATCAAAAAGGCGGATTACCCACCACCGCCTTAGTAAATCATGCTTGTAGCGGAATAACTTTTACCATTACACCATCTAAGACACTTAAAAGAACATATTAAAATAAATACTATGCAATATGTTTTTGTCATCCTGACCATCCCCTGTCATGGATTATTTTATTTTACTGTGTACATAAAACAGGTTTTTTAGTACGAACTGTTGATTAGTCTGTCTATATAAACAATGCGTTTACAGACTTGGAATGATATATTGTAAAATTTGAGCGGTGCATCATTTGCGTCATTAAAAAATAGTTGTTTTTTTTTAAATTATACTATTGACATAATAACTAATACCATTAAAATGTTCATATGAATCATTTACGATGCATGTGAACGGTCAATTTGACCTGTTTTAATCAGCAAAATGATGTGCTTACATCACCATATTCACGTATTGGGTAGACCAGTCTATTACCTATAGTACATTAATACGCATGACCTTATATCCGATCTAGAGAATGTTTGTGAACTCTGCATGGTTTCATTTAGAAGATATTTAAACTGTTCCTATGGGACTATCACAAGGTTACACCAATATCATTATCATCATCAGCATTAACTACTTCAACATTTATGTGACATTTTCTTTCACATTATTGATGTGTTATATGTGATATAATATATAAGGAGGTTACATCATTTACAGCTAAACATTGTATCATAAATAAAGAGCAGTAATCATTTGTATAATGTGTGATACAGTGTTCTCTGATAATTCTCTTCTTGTATTAACCGATTTTATTTTCCAATGAAAACCAAAAGGTCATCGCAGCCGAATTCCACAATTACCATTTATTTAATCATCAACATTTAGTTCGAAATATGTTTCATTAAGCTATAGATATAGTAAAATTATTTGAAGTTTGCATGATCGGTTTTCCTGAAAATGATTCTTTGTCTAAAAACTTCTTAAGGAACTGTATACATCAACATTTTAAATCACAAAAGCTGTCTGTTATGGGACGTTGTCGGCATCAGATGTTCGTTCAGATCCTACTAGAATGAAACATTCTATCAGTTAATAGACTAACAATTACAAACATTTAGACAATGAGGACAACTACACCCCTGTGATATATACACAATTCTAAAATGACATTATATCAAAGTAATAATGTAACCAGAATAATGTTAGAACTTGTAAACCTATCTGATACATTTATATATAGAGCAAAGTGGCTTTGCACAATTTACATAAGATCAATAAAATTATTCATTAATTTGTGTGATATAAAATATCCGAACTTGGTAATATCTATTATATACGGTACCCTTTTAAAAGTAGTTCGACAAAATCCGGCTTTTAGGGGAAAAAAACGTGTACACATTTACCGATGAAATACAAAATAGAAAGTGGTCTGTGCAAATTCGTAGATCTGCATTCCGTAGTTTGTCAACATATATTTCAAACTATAATAATATGTACAAGCTGTAAATACAGTAAATTTACTCACAGTTTACTTTATATATCAGTTTCTCAACATTGTATTTGTCCTAAACTGTTTTGCGGACACTGTATTTAGTGATCTAAAAATGATCTAACTCGTGTTTCAAGAAATCAATTACTTGTACTTATATGTGCGATAATAACTACTTCAATCCCCAAACTTGACAATTTTTTATTCACATGTATATTACATTTAACATGTATAGTTCAAATAAAAATAGACTATTATATGATACATTACAAAAATACACACAAAATGTTGACGTCATTCACAGTAATGTTTTATAAGAGAAGAGTGAACACACCTCACTAAGAAACTACACATTGAGAATATCATCTGTAGATTAACTTTCCCAAAGCAATGTATGATAATCTAATCATTTCTGTCATTATTTCCCGACCAATTCAACAAGGATTGGTTAAGATTTTCTTATTTTCTCATGTATTCGTGTTGCAGATATAAGTCATGTAATATGTTACAAATATGTCGTTTCGTAGCTAGTATCTCTTTGTGTTTGTTTTGGACGATGTTCTATCTGAGTACTGGCCAACATAAGCAATCAATAGTTCAGCATTCAGCATCATGTTTGGCTCTTATGAACATATCCGAGTCAGTCCGAGTAAAAATCTTGTGAAATATCATTCGGAGTACTCGGGTAATATCGTTATATATCGTTGTCCGAGAGTGAGAATACCCTCAGTGCGTTTCGGAAAATAGCGTTTAACACATAAAGTTTTAAACGCTACATAATTATGTGGCCATGGCATGCAGTGCTTTATAGTGCACAAGAGTGACTACGACATAAACATTTCTTTTCAATCTCATAGCCCGTGTTACTGTTATATATTTGTTTGAACATATATTTTATTTTCTATTCAAGGACGACGACCACCAGTTGAAACTATTTACAAATTCTTGGAACGCAACCGGAAATGGATGCAACAACAATTATTCAGTGGAGCAGATTTGGAACTTGTTGCACATTCACTCGCAGGTAAACTTTGTATCCTAACAATAACTTTTTCTACATTTACACGAATGTGTGCAAGAAGTAGGCCTTTTTATTTTCTAAAGAAGGTCTGTCTGATTAGGAGAGTTGATATCATGCCGGACAGCTTTAAAACAGACATAATGTCTATACATTGTATATGTAATTCATAATTAACAAGAACAATAAAATGATGCAAAGAATCACAGAGCGCTAAAATTAGGTACATGAAAGCCATTCTGTACACAATCGGTCTGACTGACCTTTGTACGGAGACGCCGCGCATCACGGGTAAACTGTTTATTTACCTGAAAATACGTGGCAATGTTTACATTCTATCAAATTCCCCCTTCAAGTATACTGAACAAAAAGAGTATAAATGTTGTGTCTACTCAATAAAATTTGACACTCCAACCAACTAACCTCATTCAATTACATCTGTCATTCTTTACACAATAATTTGAAATCGAAACTAGGTTACACTATTTAACTATGCATCTACACCTACAGAGGTTTAAAAGTACTTTGTATGTATAGATTTATATTTCTGTAGCTATGAGTGATCATTTATTTTATATTTCAACAACGAGTTTGTCAAAAAACGAAAAAACCCAACGATTTTGTCTTCATGCGCCGCACTTTATTCTGTTGCGTACCAAACGCCGAATTTTGGGACGGTTGTGCGTCTTAGTATAGAGGTGATATCTTCACCTTTTATTTATAGAATGCATGAAAGCAAGTTGCTTAAGCCTGTGGTTCCAATTAGAAAGAGGTTAAAATAATTTGAAACTAGCGTTCTTGACCAATAAATGAACGAAGTTCTTTATATCGGATGATTATCACCGCGCATGAACGGCGATATATACAAATATCAAGATTTGAGCATTTTGTAGTCGACATCGGTTGAATTAAACCTATCAAAACGATGCATGATGAAAAAATGGACGTCGAATAGTCAAATTAGGAGTGCGTGGATGGACTCGTCATCGCCATGTTTTGTCGGGTTACCTGTTTGTATAACCAGAAAATACCATTATCAAAATGAGTGCCAGTTTACAGAAAGTTGCAATATAAGACCAAGAAAAATGCAAAACTTGTTGTAACTTGTTTCATTCTTTTTAAAACTCGCATTTGTTGAAAAAATGCATAATTATCTTCCCTACTTTCAAGCGAGTCTATTAACAGTCTATATATAGAAGGTAAATGTGTCAGCCAGTAAAACGAGTCTATTAATACATATCGATGAACGTTTGATTAGCTGCCGAAATTAGGGAAAAAACGTATTCTCGAATATTTCGATATAGTTCATATGTGACCAAATAGATAGGAATAATTCTAAAGTCTACCATAATTCTGTTTTCTGTGCACAGTCGGAACTTGTCCCGGACAGCGCCTGTTCATTCGATCACTAAATTCTAGGCATTCTTTAAATAGACATGCGGCGGTCTAAAACGCTGACACATATTGCTTGAATATATTTTACTAAATGAGATGTCATAAACGGCGATTTTAAGCATTTTTTGGAAATGCTAATACGTGAACGCAATATACAAACTACGTGATACTGTTTGAGTAATGTATTATAAAGAAACTTTTAGGGACTAATTTGTCTCTTCGGTGAAGTAATTTGTCAAGCATTTTGATCGACTATTTCTCCTCTCGCTCATATTATCATATTGCGTTTTAAAACATTGACTGATAAAACGTCATTGATTTGAGCCAAGCTAGCTAGCTACCCCAGCCTATATGTGAAAAGTCATTAGTTGCAAATGGTATCTTGGCACATCGCAGGAACGATCGTAATGTGTATTAATCTTAGCACATGACTTAGACTGATAGATATTGGATATCATCGTACGGCTTTCAAAAAAAAAATCAAGAGCCAAATATTTCCAATTTATAAAATCCAGCGAAAACAGAACGATGACGTCAGTATTCGAGAGTTTTCACTGCGTAGTAAGACTATTTATAATAATCACTTTTAGACTGGAAAAAAATAAGTCACGTGACCGTCGTAAAAGCCAGAAAACACTAGAATTGTGTTACTATATTTAGAAATGAATGTGTTATTATGTTTAATTGTTGTATATTTCAGTTGGAACAAACTTGGACGATATTGCCATGATGGTCGGAATAACACCAGATGCCATGCGTAACTTGGAGGACGTCTTTTACGCTGTTCTACAAAATGATATGAGACCATTACTTAAACTTGGAATGCCTAAAGGGCAATGGTACGATACATCAAGCATGCTAACCCAAATTATTGATGGCGGTCTGGAAGTCTAGTCGCCATTGATGTCACTTCCGGTGACTAGTTTTCGGATAATGACTAGTATCCGGATAGTGTTAAACATGATCTACCAGCAGAAGAATATATATTTTGTATAGAAGAGTCTATTCGTGTGACTTATGACAGTTATTTAGTCTTATAAATCTCTACATTATAGATAAAGCTTGAGTTTTCGAATCGAAATAAAAAATGCCATATATCACATTATAAAACGTGTATACATGTATGTATGGATGCTCATTTTGATGTTTCAATTGTTAATTTTTGATGGATAAATGTTTATTGAATATAGTATGAATGTTGTGTTTTTATTAAATATTTATTTAAGTTTTAACAATCTTATACCAAAGTAGTGTTATATCTCGGAAGCATGCGTCTGTGATTTCTAAAGAAATTCTCTATCTATTGAACGTTCTTACATAACTTTGTTATAATATATATTTTACATATTACATTTTTGCTAATGTTTAGGTTCGAGATAGGTTGATTTATCACGTGTCTATTGACCACTGTGTTTATTATTGTATGTTATTTGGCCCGGTGCAACATCTCAGGGGGTTCTTGATATAAGAAAAACAACACTAGAGTTCATATATTTCAGTTATGTCACCATAAACAAGTTGAAACTATACATATATGTTTTCTAGTAAATTTAGAACATAAGTCTCGTATTGAATATTATTTTGTTAAGATATTGAAAAGCTTGCGAATTATATTTGTTTTAATCAATTAAGGAATTTTCCAAAGCACGCAGTATTCTAAATTAAATGACGCACATAATTAAAATGTATAAATCTATATAAATGTTTATCAGTTACGTTACAAAACTTTGTTTCTTGAGTATCATCTAAAAAGGTAGTTTATTTTGAAAAGTTTAAAAATAAGCATTGTTTTTAATGAGCTATATAGAGTTCTACTATTATATCATAGCAATATATATATATAAATATATAAATAATTAAAACAGGACATGTATGTAGATTTATACATTTTGATGAAGTTTTATTCAACCTTTATTTCTATTGTTATAGATGTAAATTTCGCATGATAATTGATTGTCTGTCAGTTCTTTTACAATTAATTTTCGTTTTTTGGCCCACAATGGCAGTTTTCTAACCTACAGGACAGTTTTGTATACGAGTGCTATATTCATGTACATGTGTTTTTGTCTTGGTAAGAATGTCACATGATGTGTAAATGGTTCATTAACAAATGTAGGTCATTACGCATGCGTGGTGATACATTCTGATAAAAACTATTTAAACTGTTGTTGAGGATTTCTTTTAACACTTGAAACAAATTCAATACAGTGCTATCATTGACAAATATCATAATCTATCATGTTGTTTTCACAACTCAGAGTTTTATTAAGTCACAACAAATGATTATTATTTCTCTTTCAACATTATTCACTTCTCATCTGTGACCAAAGACAAAAAATCAGTCTTGCAAAAATCAAAGTTTTTTTCTAACGTGAGCATTATGGTGGAACGAACTGTCTGAGTAATAAATGATATTTACAGTTCCCTAAGGATGGAGTTACGTTTACTGACAGCTATCACACGGAGACAGATGATACAAAACAAACATACATAGCCGGTATATCAATGATACGTTCCAATATTCAACGTCCTAGCCTAATATGGTCTTATATTATATTATATCGTTATTTACGCTTCTTAATTATTCTGTGTTATGTTTGCTTTCCTGCTTGCTAAGGTTACATCGGAAACTCTGCGAACAAATATTTCTGATCAATTGCTTTCAACGCTTTCTTGTAATTAATAAGTCGTGAGTTTTTTTAGCGCAGGTTATTGTACATGTTGCTTATTTTCAATATCTGAATTGATTCAAGCCCTCACATCTTGTTATATGATATCAATACATATAATATGCAAAACAAAACGTTCAAATCGACATTGTTTGGCAATATTTAGAGAAAATCGGTTTATTTAGTCAATGTTGAAACGTTTCAACTATGAAAACACCTAACATGATATAAAATATTCATATAATAATGGAAGTTTACTTGACTAAAATATCTAGAAAATGACAACATACCATGTAGTCTGAATATGTTACCAAATGTTGTTGATATACGTATATCATATTAGAGTATATATAAATATTTGTTACATGTTTGCTTACGTTAACAGTTCAGTATTTTGTTTACATGTAAAACTATATATACAGTAATATAGTTCGTTTTTTTTCACAACTGTCAAAACATGAATAATTTCACGGTGAATGCATCAGTTAAAATTGTCATCGGGATGCATGCATTAGTTTTCCAAAAGTGTGTATTATGATCGAGTATTGTAGCTCATGCCATATGATATGTTTTAGTTAATATATCTTTTGTAACAATTAGGCCGCCAGTACAAAACAATGCATTCAGTCACTGTGAAATTATTCAAGCTTTGACAGTTAAGAAAAAACCGACTATACTATGGTGGATATATGTCAGCTTGTTTAGCTTTTTATTTGATTATTATATATATATACATGGTTAATCAAATTTAATCAATAATGGCTGGTCGCATTTTACGTTGTTTTTAAAAAAATTGTATAATTTAACATACTGAGATAGTATCTAGTTTCAAAACTTTGCTTTTTCTAACATGCCTTTTTGGGTTTATCTTTTTGCGCATTTGTATTCAATTGTACCTTGCCGGTTGACTATTTAAATGTGTCAATAGTTTTGTTTCGTGTTAAATACAAAACCACCAAAAACAATACAAAACACTTAAATGAAAAATCACACATTCCATTAACTTAGCTGTGCTAGGATTTATGTATGAGTTATACATAAGTACTTTTTGTTTTGCTTTATCGTATCAAAAGTAAAAATGTTATGAAAATGTCCATATATGTTTTACAAGTATTGTCACGTGGTTCATTAACTAACCGCCATTTTACATCATATTTCATTGTGTCTGTCCGTGTTTTCACCATCTCATTACAACTTACTGTTGTTTCAGTTTTGTGTCATCAAAAACTTTAAATGTAATAATTGTTTCCAACACTAACAACTTATTTCATTGGATGAATTTACATCGATATTAAAGTTAAGAACCAATGAAAAACGTTTTAACGAAACTTTCAACTTTTACGAAAACACATCGAAACTTTTTCTAAGATTTTGTCTTTAATGATTGGGATAAAATAACCATTAAGAATATCTCCCAAAGCAAACGTGGAATTTCAGATTAAATTCGCAGATAACAAGAAACTAAATTCAGGGACTTTATGCACGGCATTAAGGTAATTAATTTAATTGTTTGCACTGACATCGCATGTTGTGAAAGCTGAAATTAGAAAACGGTCCCTAGTGTACGGGTCGGTTGAATATAAAACTGAAGGATTCTATCATATTTGATGATATTTCAAGTTAAATTTCTATTTATATGAAGGAACAGCGTGAAAAAAGTCCATTGGTAAAATTGTAACAGAAATGCTTTCATTTGATGTCTTGTTAAAATTCAAATGCCAAGGTTAGATATAATTTCATATAAAATTATTGTTCATTAAAATGAAATAAAAAGTAAACTACCATGGACGCGAATGACAATGTTATGTTTAATATGTAAATCTGTAAAATACGATTTGAGAAAAACTCGACAACTACTTCAATATATATACATTTTAAACATTAATATGTTTTATTTATTTTGGTCCAGATAATCTGAAATAGGTCTTTGAAATTGTAAATCTTTCAATAAAGCATACACAAAGAATATGGTTTTGTTATTTGTTTAGTTATCTTAAAAGTAGAGCGTTCCCGTCAGGTTAGTCCAGTCTGTAGTCTTGGAAATTAATACAGACTCTGATTATGTTCGAACCCAGTTCGTTTCGATCCTACAACGGCTGTCTACCAGTGACATAAGGTTACAGGAAAATAAGCACCATATATAGCTACAATATCAATTACTGTAAACGTCTAACACAAGCTGTTTATACTAAATTAGGGTTGGGCAAATCACCAAAGCTTTTTGAAACGGGCGATATTTGGCTACATGATGCACTGAATCCAAATATTGCCTCCGGTGACATTTTAGGTTCACTTTGCAAAAATTCAAAATGGCCGCCAAAGTTGCCGATTTGTGTTATGCAGAACCATATTTTATTGTCCCCATAGCTTGAATATATCATTTTATAGGTTTTATGTTTGATAAACAAGTTTTGAAGGTTAAAAATACCAAAAATGGGTATTGGAATCCAAATCGGCCATTTAATAGCTATTTCAAATTTTCGCAAAAAAGTGAACCTAAAACGTCATCGTAGATAATTTTAATTGTGATATTCAGACTTAACACAAAATGTTGCCATAAACAAAACAAAACACCCGTTTGTTTGACACCCTTTTAAAAAAGTTAATATTTGCCCATGTCTAACTAAATGCATTTAGCTCAGTAGTGTAAAAATTTCTAACAGCTTAGATTAATCATTATTCTGTTGAATCTTCTTCTTGGTTCACTAGTTCAAAACTTGTAAATTAAGTTTCTAACTCAAGGTAACAACGAAGTAGGTTTTTTGATAAAATTTGAGCCAACGCCGAGCTGGCTGTCCAATTAGAAGTACAACGTCGAAACCATTCGGATAAGTTCAATGTGATAAAGAAGTCCAAAAGGCAGAGGGAAATGACATCGTGTTATAAATAGTTCAAAGGTAAGCCAATTGATCTTTTGTGGCATTTTCTCTCTGACACACTGAATGCCATGGTCATATATGTTTATATAAATATATTATACATATCGTAACCCCTCAAAATTATGTTATTACTCGTGGCTGAGGCAAGCATTTGTAAATATGTTTTCCGAGACCACTCGGTGATATAAAATCAACCTAAGATTGTTTCACAGTATCAGTTTATAGATGAAAGGCGTTACAACAACCTGTGGTACAAAATTTGTCAGTTATACATCTGTTTAAAAGAATACCCACTTAGATATAAACCATTAGTTTAATTACCAGGGATTATAACTAACTGTTTGGTCAATGAGTGTGTAAATACACTGACCTCCAAATGTCCTTGGGTAAATCCAGTTTACCTTAACCATTAAAAATGAAGATGCAACTGAGCGAATTCCAATATCAGCATTGATGCGTTTATTAGCACATTATGCAAGCAACATGAAATTTATGTATAACAAGTATAATAAACATATGCGGAATCAGCAGGGGGTGGTCAGGGGGTCCGGACCCCCCCCCTAGAATTTCCAAAATGTACCTGTCCATTAGTGTATTTCTTTACTGTAAGTCATTTTTAAGTAGTATGAAGCAATTTTTTTCGGTTCTTAACATAGATTTAATGGTTATGTAGTAGTTTTTATTATTTATATGTGGCATTATTCTGTAAGATGTGTATAATGTAGTTGTGGATCGAAAGTTTAGCCCCCCCCCCACTAGAAAAGTTCGGACCCCCCCCCGTAGAAAAAATCCTGGATCCGCCCCTGATAAAGTTTAATTTTGCACGATAAGTTTTATAAATTATAATTGTCCAAGAATTATCAGAGACACTGTATATAGATAGCAGTAGCTCAATGCTCAGGGTAATAACTGTTAAGTGAATGAGTGCGTTTAATTATTTACATCTTCAACTTTATGATATCAGTAATATCGACCTAACCTAACTAGTATAAGTACATAGCTCATTTTGCTAACGTGTCTGTAGATAGAAAACATGATTGAAATACTCTAATAATTTATTTTAGTACAACGGTCAATCAAGTTCTGACTAATTAAATTAATTACTTACACGTCCGCTTTATGATCCCTCATTACTGAGTTAGTAGAATAAAGTTTCTCACTCAATAAAACAATGGAGTAGGTTTTCGATAGGATTTGAATCAATGCAATGCTGGCCAACCAATAATTACTGGTCAAACGCCGTAAAAACTCGAACACGTCCACTGATTGATAAATTAAATCACGAGTAGTTACCCAGTCGTCTCTACAAACCTTATGACGGTTGGTCATTAAATATTTCCAACGATCTTTCTTCTTCCAACCCATGTATTTAATTTCTACGTTACCAGCAAGTGGCGATGATCAATGTCTTCTGTTGATTAAGGTATACAATCCCTAATGTCTCTCATGATTAAATGTATTGAAAAGAATGGGACATGCTTAATAAAGTATCATATGATTCATTTATTAAAATGTGTTTTATCATTTTGTATGGATAAGGCTCATTTCATATCTTGTGAATGCAAGAAATATTTTTCGAATAGAACATTTTAAACGTATTTATCAAAGTAAGGTTTTTAAAATATCTTACATGATAAAAAGTATACATATTATTGTTTTAAGACGTTTGAGCAGTCCTAAAACACATTGAGATAGCGATTGTTACCATAAAGGACTAGTTCAGGAGACCTCAGCCTTTCCATTGACAGTAAATAGGTCAATTTTATGAATTATGTTATTCCGAATAAAGTATAATACATGTAAACATAAATAATTCCAGTGAAGAAATTTCCATGATAAATTACTTCTAGAAAACTAGATATGATGTCATATAATATTTCCATGATAAGTTACTTCTAGAAAACTAGATATGATGTCATATAATATTTCCATGATAAGTTACTTCTAGAAAACTAGATATGATGTCATATAATATTTCCATGATAAATTACTTCTAGAAAACTAGATATGATGTCATATAATATTAGCATCACGGTCTGAGAATATCAGAGAGAAATATATCATATCAATTATGTACAGAAGGTGTTTCATTATATTAACGTAGAGTATATTCACAATGTTTAAAATAACATGGACATTTCTGATGACTTTTCTGTACAGACCATTTTAGATAGTATGTTTGCATTATAGAAACCTATTCCAAAACATCAATATTTGGAGGATACGATGTTGATATAACGTAACTTTAATGGTGCATAGGTCGTAAAGAAAACATTAAGTGGCTGTATGTACCATTAACAATAACTTACGTTGTTTTGGGGAAACTAATTTGTATCTTAACGATTTCAAAGTGTCAAAAAACACCATCTCCCCCAATGTCGATGTTCTAATACATGCTAACAACATGCTAAACACACCAATTGTATAATAGTTTATTGCGTATTCGTTTACACTGTACTTTAAATAAACAAATAAGGTAATACGCGTACATCAGTACGTTAAACTAAACAATCCACTTAGACATTATAAATATATCAAATATTTATTGACAATGGGACAAAATGCCACTTTGGGAGGTTCAATAGCTTTCTTGGTTGTATCAACCTCACACTTGCCCCATCAAGTTTATATACTATAGGAACAAACAATTTATCTTTTCTTTTATTGGTATAAATAGATAGATATTTATTTACCTCCATATAGGAGAGCTCATATAAAGAGCGTTTTATAAAAGAACGTAAATAAGACGACATGACCTAGAGAACAAACTTTACATACTTTACAAGTCATATAGTATATAGGTGTTTAAAGTTAGTACAATTTTAGTCAATATAATGAAATTAAAGATAGTTTTTGGTGCAATGTAGTTGTACTAACATGTCGTGAAAGTCGTACTGTGGAAAGTGATTTACTGCTTGAAGGCAAACATAGTTGTCTTATATATATATACAGTGCCATAGTCTGTACATGAATGTAGACCAATTTAGACAGAACATTATCAGTATAATCATGTAATAAGTAGCTCCATTGTCTTACGTTTCAACTTTAAAAAGCAAGGTAATTTGATAACAGTCAATATATGTAACGTAAATATTGTTTAAATTCATTTGATTAACACTTCAATGTTGATTGTTCTAGGACTTGTAATTGAATTTAATTTCAATTAGTTTTCGATTACTTCTTTCAGGTTTAGAATGAAGCGGTAAACAAAGAATTTCTCAATGAAATTCCGAACATGTTTCGTTTAGTAAAGAACTTTAGTATTTTTATATTAAAATTGGAGGGCAATGTTGACTAAAACGCTGTTATGTTATGAGATCTTTTAATACGGACATTGTTCAAGAGTAGAAATGTAAGTAAGAAAACCGAGTAAATATAATACTAATATATGCACAATACATATGTAATTTTCATTGTAAGTATTTTTTAACTTTGTCTCAAGGTAATGAAAAAACATTTCCTCTTACCTTATTGCATTAGTTTCCTTCACAGCATATATCATTTCCATTTCAATGACATTAATAAGTATCATTGATAGATACAGGTATATATAAACTAAAATTGTGGCGAACCTTATTTGATAACTGCGACACAAACCATTTCCCTGCATCCATCGACATACACGAACCTTACTAGATGCAATTAAAATGGAATGGACGATGTATATAATACAGGAGTCAAAAGCAGAAACAGCTACAGTACCTCATACCTTCAATATAGCCAAAACAAAGAGGGTTATGCTTTTAAAGCCCCATACTCAAAAGTAACACTGTTTATTTTGAACTGCAAAGAATATAGACACTTATCTATTCCAAACACCTCTGATGAACAAGATTTTTGAAATATATTTTTATATATTTATTTCCTCCATTTTTGAAGAGCATAACATATATACAGTATAGATATAAACACACAAATATATTTACACAGTTACGAATAAATACAATAAAAATGCATGCACATGCGATATATAAATATGAATGAATTTTGCTCATAGAGAAAACCTTATGACGAAAACGAAACATAAGGCATTACGATACGAACAATATTAAAAGAAAAAAACACACATTGAACCACTCACTAAAATTGCCTTCGAAATAAGAAGACGGGGGCTTAGTGATAGGTTCTTATTACATGTTTAAAACAGCAATATGATCAATAATAAAAACATATTATTGTAATACAGAACCTAAACTTTTACTGAGCGAGAAATTTACAAAAAAGTTTTGATTTATTTCAGTACACATTTTAAAGAGATAAACACATTGTTCCATTTCATTACTATGTATGAATTGCAAATATCTATCAAATCCAATGCATGATAATATACAATACCATAGTTCATATTGTTTTGATGTTTTCATCACACAGTGACATATTTGATGTATAACAATATTATCTGTAGTATAACTACAAAACTTACAATACTGTAGAAACTGTCTAGAAATAAACATCCCTATGTTATTTAAGAGAATTTTACAAACGGATAAAAGTTTGGGATTTAACTTAGCGATTCGCCACAAAGGGGAGTAATCATTTACATCAATCACATTCACAGTTACACCCCATTTGTCACAGTTTATAAGACGATGTAAGGAATCATTCTTTTTGCGCGCTGTAACACAACGATTTAAAATTTGTTTTCATTGTACCTTTGAAGGAAATTTTCCATTTTCAATATATTGTTCCTGGTAAGACATAAGATTATATCGGGTATAAACCCTAGACATTGATCATCAATGCTGATGTACCTTAAAAGTATGTTATTAAAAATTTCTTTTATAATGTAACACGGATTAATTCTACAGATCTGACCAAAGAATTTGAGTTTCACAGTTTCAAGTATTGTATCAATTGGAACAGAGTTAATAGTTAACATACAGAAATCTGTACAAATACATTTATGGAAACCTTGCATGTGTTTAATACAAAATTTCTGAGCTTTGGACAGACGATCTAGATCACTTGTCGAGTTATTACTCCAAAGCTCACTACCATATAAAGATGTAGGAAGCACAGTTGAACCAAATATAGTCATCAAAGTAGAAGGGCTAAGTCTACTTGGTCCAATTCCTTTTGCACATAAAGACATATACGTTCCTCTAAGCTTCACACATGCATCATGAATAATATAACTCAATGACAGGTACGAATTGCATTCAATACCAAGATGAATATATTTGTCACAGATAGGGATAGGTTCGGACCCAAGATCTTGCTGAAAAATGTTTCAGTTATTAATTGCAGTTAAAAGTGAAAGTAGATCGAAACCGAAAGTATAATTTGGCTGTCAATACTTGAAACAATAGTTTTGATCACAATATCTTTAAGATGAAGTCGTATTATAGACAAAATTTTCTCCACATACATGTTAAACACTGAAACCATCTTTGCAATTTTTATTCTTTTTTTCCAATGACACTCGTAAAACTTTATTTCCAAACAGTACTGCGGTTAATGACGATGATTAGATGACACAATAAACAGTTCAAACTATTCTGCTTTCTAGATTTAAGTTTGACCAGGAGTCCATTTCTTTAAAAGGTAGGGTACATCAATAAGATCACAATATAGGCATGTATTCGCTAATGTTCAGTATTCTTGATCCACTATGGTTTGCTAAGATGAAAGTGTAGCTATAAAATAGGTAACACTGACATAGAAACCATCTACTTAGGAGTGTTGTAACATTAGCATGTAATGATATTACTTTTGTTGGTCAGATATGACGACAACATTGAAATAAAAACATCATTTGTTGAAATCAATATGTCCCTTGTGATAGTCATTGTCATTTATGTTCTGGCAGTCAAAATGAAGATGAAAAACATCAGAACTGTCTTCTCAGCAAACCAACAGACACAAATATCACAGCTAACACCTATGTTGTGGAAACAATCCTTCTGTCAATAATTTTCTCGTACTACATATTCCGTATGTAGATAATATTTTGCGGTAATCAACTATGAATGGGTCGTCTGGCACACACACAGATAGAAGTTATTAGGAGAGTAGACAGCCGTTTATATCTTCGCTCGGAACTTAACATTGTGCGTTGTATGCATGTATGCTCACCTAAGACTCAATACTGTAACAAGATACAAATGTAATGGACCAGTCATTTATGATTATTAGAGAAAATGATTTTCTCGTATATCAATATCACTAATTTTCTATACCATTTGTGATAGAAGTGTATCAACATAATGTACTATAACGCCTGGCACAGAACTAGTTTCCTCTATCTTTATTTCTATATGTGACAGTGCAGTACCCCCATCAAGCAGCGACATACCACTAAGGACCCCGCAGTTATGCTGCGGCTCCCTCATATACTACTTGTACTTACGCCCCACGTATCCAAGCATATGTGTTTCAACGTATCTAAAATTGGGAAAAAAATAGAACATGATTATGTCCAAAATAGTTCAAATAAACCATAACTAAAGTAAATATTTAATGTTTGCCAAAATAATAATGTGAATGACACTATTATATCACACATTATGAGTCAGAAAAAATTCCGTGTTTGCACGTTCCAAGTAATATGCACAAAAACAAGGTGAAAATGACTTTACGCGTTGATCTATGTTATTGTTCTGAACTCCAGTATGCCAGAAAAAAGCAAGATTCTGCGTTTGGTGAGGTTATTTTTACCTCCTCAATTACAGTTTAATTGTGCATACCTAAACGAAAAATATATCAAGTTTCTTTTAATACACTCAATGCATAAAATTTTCTTAAACTCAAATTTGATATATTAGATTATAAAATATTTATGTCAAAGTTATTTAAACCGAAATTGTCAAGCGGGTGTACCATATCGAGATGCCAGGAAAACCAAGAACACAAGTTTTAAACCAAATGGAGCAAAATTTTATAAGAGTAAAGTGATATGCAATCGAATGTGTTCACAAACTTACAGGGCCCTATGAAGTACATGTAACTGACTTGGTCGCGCGTTTACCCATAGTCAAAATTCTAAGACACCATTATAGTTTTATTTTATTCAAGCTAAGTTGCATAACTTCGCCTTGACTAAATTGAAAAAACTTGTTTTGTGCATGGTGAGTTTTCAATATTCCTGTATCATAAGTATTTTTAAAGAGCATTTTCAACACTACATAAGAAAATACAGATGTTTTACTGACGGCGCTGGTGACAAGCTCCTCGTTCGTACCTAAGAATCTTAAATTTACATAACAAGGAACAGTACACTGGTGCAGTACAAGAATTATTGAAAGAATGTTTTGTTGTACTGGTATATCTTCTCTTGCTATGGTCTTGAATAAAGTCGCAATGATCGCAAGTTTACAGAGATTATAGTTTTTATTACTATTTAAAGAATAATGTACAGCTAAATCAAAAGATTTTTACTTTCAATGAACGGTTGGAAGGTAGACTGACCGCAAAGCTATAACCTATACCATGTGTTGCAACGGCATAAAACCAAACTAAAAAAAGATTAATGTGCTGTCAAGTGTTACTGCGTAATAAATAATGTCACTTAATTTGTCCGGTAACTTCAATAAACGTTGGTACTAGACTCGCTCAAACATGCAGTCTTTAACAAAAGTACATAAACATTTGTGGCTATTTTTTATTTTACAAGCGTTCTTGAATTTTACGAACGAAATTTATCCTCTCTAACAAAACTTTAGATGCGATTTACGCGATATTTCTATTTTAGATTGTCAGATTGTGAGACATAAAACAAATTTGTTTTTCAATTATTAATATCTTTACTTCCTGTCATGATATAACGGGGTAATTTTGTCAGCATGGTCCTGTAAGTTACGGGACATTAGCAACAGAACATGTGTTTGTTAGACCATAATCTTAGCTTGTTTATGCAGTAAATTATGCTTTGATTGTGTTATCTCAACAGCATACTTTAAAGGTACTCATTCACAGATTTCAACTTAAATATCAACTTTTTCTGAAACTACCTAATTATATGGAAACATTTTAACGCAGATAATTTATGTTTTGATAATGAAAATTTAAGTGTAAATAAACTTACAACTACAAATGATGGCGTTTCAAGTAGTAACAATTTACCTTGTATGTCACGGTATAGACAATTTCAGTGCATGTTGTGACTTTTATTGTATACTTCTTGAGAACTATATGTCATTTTGTCTTGGAATAATAATAATGATTGTTTTGACACAATTACAGACACTGAATGGTATTTTGAAAATATAGAAAAATCTAGACAAATTCTGTGGACTAGTACCTTAAACAAATAAGCAAAATTGTTCCACACAAATTTAAAGGACTGTGTGAGGACGAAATATTTGTTTGTTTGTGTTTTACGGCGCATCAACACAGAAAGGCTATATCGCGCCGAGAGGACGAAATGTTGTAAGGAACCTATTAAACTTACTAACAAGGTTGTTGAACAGTTTGTTATACAAATGTATGAAATGGTAATGTAAGAGTGCGGTTTAAAGTTGCCTCCATACATATGTTAAGCTGACTTTACAAATTTGTATGATAACCACTGATCATTGAAATTACCCTGGGGTAAAAGTGACACTCAAAGTACCCATTTATACCTTGGTGAAGTGGGAAATCTATATATAAGTAAATATTTTGTTCTATGAAATTAACAGTGCCCAGAGATTCGAACCGGAGACCTACCTATTGCTTAGCGCTGGACCACTCGATCACTGCTCCTACGAATACACATCCATTATGACCAATGGTAACAGCACTATAAACATAGACATAAATTTTGATACATAAATATAGATGCCAGCATATAACAAGTCTTTGATGACATCGCATCTATACACAGGATCCTGTACAAACTTTTTAACAGACTTATACATTGTTCATATGTATCAAATCCGATTGTGACACAAATTATCACATTTTAGATTATCAATTATATTGTCTGTCTCCTGTCCCCATCAACTGAGCGTATAGAATCTTTTAGGAAAGTATCTTGTTGAAAGTATTAACGATGTATGTCTCGATGTTATTTGAACCATCGCAGCTTGCTATCCAAAGATTACCGGTCCACATTGCAACCACTCCTCGACTTCTTTACGTGATGACTTGATGTGATTATCATTACATTGGTTTTATATTCAATTACGAAGTAAATAAACGACATGACGAACATTACGTGACGTGGTAAGTGTTAATTTGTCTCAGTTGAACCTTCATTAGATCATATATCACCTTCTGTATATGGAGAAAGAAGCAATTATTTATCTTTTGTAGACATTTTTCTTGTTAAATCACTATATAGGTGTTCATTATTGTGACAAATTATACCATAGAAATAGTGTACATTTGTACACTGTGTTGCTTGTAGGATAGAGCTGTCATCGATTCTATCGATATCAGTGTATCGTCGATATTTTGTTTTCGATCAATATTAGATATGAATTGTAAAAGATAAATGTTTAAAAGTGTAAAATTTTCAAGACGAACCTTCTATAGTGAACTGAAACATTTACGCTGTCATACTATGAACGGGTAATAAAATCACTTTGAGATAGATCTTTTTATTTATTTATATTATCAATATAATTCCCTTTTATTAACAACTTACCAGATAAATGCAGGATACCAAGGTATAACATTCATGACAAATATACATCTATCATGAGTTTATGACACCATAAATGGTCTGTATAGTACTGCAGTGAATGCATCAATATATATCGGTTTATCGTCGATATTCATTTCTCGATACATTTGTATATCGATACGCTTTGAGCCCATCAATAACAGCTCTGTTATATGATAAAATACGAGAAGTGGTCTAGTGGTATACCAGATTCTATGACATTTGTCCCCCGGACATTTGCCCCCGGACATTTGCCCCCTTTTTTCGACAGGGCGGACATTTGCCCCCCTAAGTTTTTTTAAGGGCGGACATTTGCCCCCTCGTGTTTTTGACAGGGCGGACATTTCCCCCCCCCCCCTAAGTATTTTGGAGGGCGGACATTTGCCCCCTTTTTTGAGAACGGGTTTTCTACTCGAAGTAATGCTTCTGAAATAATACGAAAGCAAAACAATTAGTTAAAAAAAATATCTATTAAAAATAAAATATACAAATTTTGAATATTCTCATAAAATCGTCCTTTTCTATTTCAACCACTACTAAAAAGTTTCAATTAAAACATATTTTAAGAAGCCTGTTTACAGTTAAGATGATAATTTAACACGAACAAATTAGGTTATGGCTATGACCCCCAATTATCTGTCAAAAATAGATAGTCGATGAAAGTACTTTCTTCACAGTTTACAAATATAAGTGTTGTATAACACATGCCAATTAATTTGGACCCCTAATTAAATGGCCAGATAGATCGATAGTATCAATTAAAGATTCATCTTAAAGACACGTTCGATACTCTTTAGCCGCCCGGCTAGTTCAGTCGGTAGCACGCAAGTCTACTGATCGAGGGGTCGTGGGTTCGATTCTCCCTCCTACCAATGATTTTTAATTATGATGGGCAGTTGTTAGTCACTGACGAAAGTATGCGCTTAGTAGTTGGTTAACAGCTAAATCCAGAGATTTAGCCTTTCCCGGAGGAGTGAGTAGGTTGACTGACCGCCGTTAAATGATCTATACAATGTATTGCTACGGCGTTAAACCCAACAAACAAACAAACAAATCGATACACTTTGTCTATCCCTCAGTAACACCATTGTTTCATAATTATATAGTTAAATATAGTACTATGTTGTATTATATTGGTTATACATGTATATGAATTGTAACTTTTATTCTGTTTAGATTTTGAGAAAAAATGCGAGTCCCTTTTTTCCTTCGCGAGTTGAAATATTGCCAACTCGCAAACATTTGCTAGTCCATTTTTTTTGTTAAATTCGAGCCCTGGTAACAACATCTCGTATATGTGCTAGACATTCCAATGAAGTAATTACGAGATTGTTCTATCATTGTGTGACTGTGATAATGATGTTGACCGTGTTGTTGACTGAGAGGACAATTGTGTCAGTACGCTTGTACTGTAAATGATGTTTTTCATCTTTATATAGTGGCTGAACATAAATGACAAGACAGATCACAAGGGACAAATTGATATCAACAAATGATGTTTTTATTATTTCGATGATGTCATATTATCCGACCAACAAAAGTTATATTACTACATGTAAATGTCACGACACTACTGATTAGATAGATGGTTTCTATTTTATTTCAAGTTTTGTTGTAAGAGTCTCTCGCGTACAAATTCCAGAAATTCAGAAAAGTATTTAAAGTTTTCTATTGAAGGCATACGCGATTCTTAAACAAATCGACTATAGTAGAGAAACTGATATTTGTTACTTTTTGTAGACAAAGATCAGAAATACATTATCATACAATTTTGCAATTCCTATAATACTCTTATACTATTTCTGTACCTATATCAAGTACATTTAGCTGTTAACCAACTACTAAGCGCTTACTTTCGTCAGTGACTGACAACTGACCTACGTAATTAAGAATCATTGGTAGTAGGGAGAATGGCCGTAGAGAGTATTTTATGACCAAGCTCCACGAAAGTATGCCCCTCCCCGGAATCGAACCCACGACCCCTCGATTGGTAGACTTGCGTGCTACCAAATGAGTTAGCCGTAATTTTGCATTTACGTGTCATCTTGATAACGTCTTACAATCAAATCAGTTCCTTATCTATCATACATGCTGTATAAATTGTATCTTCATAAAATATCCTCTAACTAAGTAATAGTTTTAGATTTTTCTTTTCTCTTTAATGATCTGTTAGATGGCAGAGTACGTTCCCTCATTATCAACCATGTACATACGATGGTCAAAGGGAAACAACCATGACAGATGAACAATTTGTTCTATTATCCACCATTGTATGTAACATACATTTTATTACAAGAAGTTAACTTGATTCGATCATAAAGAAAACATTTAAACAAACATAGAAGTATGAATGGACATAATAAATACAAAGGTAGCATTAACATTCTGTGGACGGAATCAGTACTTGGATTTCTAGTTATGAGTGCTAACTAACCATTGGAGCAAGATAATATCGACTTTGAAATTGTATTAATGTTTTGAACACTCCCTTAAAAGGGTTACACTACGACAATGATTTGATGATTCATTTGGAATACGATATAATGTTTTCACTCAACCTTCAAAACAAATTATTTCGAAACAAAATTTATACATTAGGAACATTTAACTGATGTAAATATAATGACGATAAAACTAGGAGCAGTGTATATTTCTAATGCCTAGCTAGCTATTTGGGTTAACTTTAGAAACAAAGTTGGAAGAGATGGATTATGAATTTTCAAATTGTTTCATAAACATAATACAATCTGTATTGATAAAAGGTTTTTTTTAAATTGTCGCCTCGACGTGATAACACACTTAAAATGTGAATTGAATTTATTCATACTGTGTGTTACGCCTTTTTAACACATTTTGGTTAATTCATGGCGTCCAGTTCACCTAACCTGGATCCTTTCCTAGACTTGACTATAACCATTACTCACCTACCATTACATAAGGCCGGAAACGTCTTTATATACCTTAATAATGGAGGAAGTTTAACATAATTGTAATTTTTTTATCGAAGGGTTTAACTTCCAGGCTGGGTTTCGAACCCTTACCCCTTTAAGACACTAGATTTAACTTCTGGTGCACTACCAACTGCAAAACCGACACAGGTTGTGAAATGAATAATAGTTAACGCATTGGGCAAACAAACTTTAATTGATTCCCGGTGTTTCTATTGGTTGAATTTCGTCTTGTTTAATAATTTTTAAATCTAATATTCACCTGTTTGACATTTAATATTAAATTGTATTTTACAATTAAGACAGAGTATGAATTAAATAAAAATAATTTTAATATAAAATACGGTTGGCATAACTTCAGTCTTAATACTTGAACAAAATCAGTCATGTTAGCAAACCAAATGAAGGTCTCACAGGCAGATTACTTTCTGATTATTACAGATTGAAAACTTACATTAACAGTTTTTACCAACACTTCCAACAGAACGTATTTTAAAAAAACAAATCGCAAGTTCCAGTTCCATGCAGTAAATCTGGCATTTGTGTCTTGTCTATTAGTCTATTCCCAAAATTACTTAGCCAAATGTTGTTTAGGTTTAGTATGTTACAGCTCAAAATTGTACAGATTGAATGATCGGAAACGCTATCACAAGCACCTTTTGACAGGACGAATACTAAATGTTTTCAAAATGTATTTATGATAATCTGTATTCCAGTTTCAAAACGTTTTAGTATTACTTGCTTCATACTTAATGAGAGTTAAAACTGCTTTTTGGAACGATGTTTCTACATCATATCAGTTGTAACAAGACAGTATAAGATAACTCTTTTCACGCTTCAACAATTTTCAATAAAGACAAAGAGGCATAGTTCAAGCGTGACACCTCATTGTAATAAAACTTGGCCGGCATATGATATTTCCCTTTATAGTTGTTTACAGGCATAAATTGTCAAGTACTGCCACGCGCACTAGATGTCGCTGTCGACCGACAACAGACCCGCAATCTAGTCATTGTAGACTCCGCCTTCAATACCTTAATGTCTGGGATGGAGCTAGTCGATTTAAAGAATGTCATAATTGTAAGCGCATTGAGTTTTCTGGAATTAATTATGGTCACCTATCCAACAACTAAGAACGCAGTCCTTTTGCTTAACTATGATACGTCCAACGTACTACGCACTGACCGTAAACACTCGCTTGCGCTAACAGATTATAAAAAAGTGTATATACGTTTTTAAGCAGTATGGGGTCAAACTGGGAAAATACATGTAAAACTATATATATTAAAGTGAACAGTAATTGATAGCAAATAATGCATTTTCTTGACTTTGAATGGGAAAGTGACGCTCAACAAATTGATAAGTAAATTCGGGACATCGTTCCCTCGGCACTCCACTGTTTCGATTTACTAAAAGCTAATGTCAGGCAATTTCTGCCTTTTCACCTTGAACAAAGGAAGAATCCAAACAACTTGTACACGCTAATTCAATGTAACCATACAGTGCTTTATTATGACCGGTTTTATTGACCAATCCTAACATTTAAAACAAATTATAAAGTTCATGACCTAGTTTTCAAAGCACAATTTAATTTACCAGACATGACGATATAAAATGAAACAAGTGTGTTTGATCACCAAGGAAATCGGGGTACTTTAAAGTCTCGTTAAGTGAATATGTATTGTAGACTTTGAAAACTGATCGATTGTAAAGTGTGACTGTTTTATATTGGTACTTCCTTCCAATGTGTCGTTTGTTGAAATAACATAGATGTATATGGTTTGGTCAAAGTATCTCCTAAATTAGGATTGGAATAGGTTATTGCTCGTGTATCATGATTTAAGATGATATAGGTTTTTCCTGTTCTGTTCTATTCTATTAGAATAAAACACTAAGCAAAAACTGATGGACAATACGAGGATATCGTTGTGTGTCTGGTAAGTAACTTAGCATAGAGAGTAATCTTAACTAATGTGATTATAAATTGTTTCGCTATATTCAATAGTAAATGTTTTTCAAAAGGGAATAAACTTGGTTATTTATAAATACTTATGTCATGTTTTATCATTATGTTTTATTATATGCGGCATCTATAATTATGTATAATAAATGAAAAATCATCATACAATTTGGTCTTTGTCAAGTTCATTATTCCATGTACTATTAGAACCAGCTGCGTCAACGGGCAGTAAAGTCAACAAGCTGGTCAGAATCCAGAAGTTGTGAATATAAATACACTTTAATTCATATTATCATATCTAACTTCACACTTGTGTTACAATAGTTGTCTTTTTATGTAACACAATAAAACTGTTTTTAAACCAATCAGTGGCTAGAGTAATTTGTTTTAACAAATATGTATATTTAACATTTTTGGCAATCAGTTGGTGTAAATTTATATATGCTGGTTTCGACTCGCAAATAACCAACTTCCTAATTTCATTAGCAAGTCAATTAATCCAAATTACTTCGTGCTGTATGTGGACTTATAAGATATTGAATAAGATTTGAATAATGTATTGATACTAAGTGGGTAAAATAAACATTATGTTTACGTCCTTAACAAATTTTTGCCATTCCAAGTCAATAACAGTTTTTACAAAAGGCATGTACAACAACACACTACATAATCTAGTTATTGCCTCAGTCCCATAAAATCGTGGCTTGTTACGGACCCTTACGTGCAGACAGCCGTAGGCCGTGGTAAGATATGCGTATTATGGTGACAGTACGCACAAAGCACAACACAACACACCCGTACGGAGCCGTAGCTGGAAGACATAAAAGTTAAATCCATACTCGGCCTCGATTTTGTTCACGATTTGACTCTGAAACTGATACGTGTCTCCACGGCTAACTAAAGGACCCTGTTAAAAACGTAACAGTCCATATGGGTACGCAAGAATTCGTACAAGTCCTTGCGGAGCTTCATCGCACGGCATCCGCACGGTGCACTCACGGCTATTTTTATGTTTATTGGGCTGTAGCATAAAGTTATTAAATAATGCCGCCTATAAACAGTTGTCAGATAGGTTAATATAGTTTTCTTCTTGTGCACATATTATTATTTTTCATGTTCATATATATATCTTTTAAGATAAATGAAATATCATTTTGTTTCACAGTGTAATGTTGGTATATATAACCAGTATAAGATGTTTCCCACATTTGATAGATTCACCATACTGGACATTTAATAAAGGATATGTGTATAAAGGTGTTTGTATATTACCAGTTAATGTTGGTGTCTCTAGTTGGACTTTAAATATTACATTTAACAGAGATATAATCGGCACTAAGGTAAGCAGTGTGTGAAATAAAATATCCTTAAAATGTTCTTGGACTGATTCAATGTATTAAGTTACTTTAACCAAACCTTATTTGTTAAAAATAGTTTGAGTCATTTGTAAATATACTAATAAGTTCTGATTTTAGTATGAGCTCAGATGACTCTTTGTTTATGTTTTCTATTGGTAAATGTGAATCGGATTTTTTAAAAACAGGATTTTGTCTAAGAACTTGGAAGGCACTGCATTTATTTTCAAGTATAAACAACAAATATTGTTTTTTATCACGATAATTAATCTGAATCCTACCTCATTGAAGCTATAACATTGTCCATTTATTACGTTTAACAGTCTTATTTTGAAAATGTTGTGTTTAATAAATATGATAAGCACGCATGTATTGAGAGTTGTTGTGAAATGAAGACGTGAAACACTATGTTACATAAGCATTAAGTAACGTTCGAATGTACAAATGTGTCTTGTGTTAACAAGATGTTTTTTTTTTCATATTAAATTTGCAATAAATTTGGTAACTTAAATACTCGTAGCTTCTAGTCAGGCCCTCGATCAAGCTAGATCTAACTCCGACCAAAATCTAGATTGCCATGAAAATAGTTTATAGTTATTTAGTTTAAATGAGTAGTCGTTTGAGTAAATTTTCGATTATAATCCGGATGAACATAAGACACAATTTGGTATATATGGAGAAAAGAAGGGCTGTACTGTTGACCTCTCTGACATAGGAACTAAATAACATATTTTTAACGTCGTGTTCAACACTTATATAGATCATATATTTTTGACGGCCAGCTCTTTCTACTATAGGTTTCCTGGACACTTTTTCTATCACCAGTACTAACTTACCCTACCAGGAGGCCAACAACTCATGTATAGGGTATGACCTACCGCGACCGGGCTCGAACCCGCGATCTCCGGATTCGAAGGCAAACATGCTAACCACTACGCCACGATTGCGGCTAAATGAAATAAATATGCGTGACAAATAGCGGCATTCTATTTTGCTTTTTTATTTATATTTCAGTTTTGGAAAGGTGTTATTATATCTGAGACTTCAAGATGGGTTTGTGTACACAATAAATATCTCCCACAACCACCAGATAACTACAGTATAGAATTTGATATCACATATGAAGGAGAATCTACTGAACCAACTGGTGAATGTTACTATTTAGAAAATGAGAGTACTTACTGTATAGATTATGGTATGTTATAATATTATAATGTATTCTGATTTAGTGACGTACCAAAGGATTTTTAATGTGTACGCAAAATTCTATGGGGTCAAGGGCATGTCATCCCCGAATTTGTTTTCCTGTAGATCATCTTAGAATCGTTTAAGCGACTATTCAAAAAAAATTATTATATTAAATTCATTCCGGGCACAAATATAGGAAGACAACATTCGTACCAATTGTCATTTATTTTCAATCAGCGTTTAAAGAATTATATAAACTAGAGTCAAAGACAAACAACGTATTTAAAACATAAACTCGACTCCCAAAAGGCAAATCCAATTGAAATGTAACTTGACATAAGGCTAGTAAAATAACGAGCAGTTTTGTTTCACACACCCCTAGCCTCAGGCTTAATTTTGTATTGCATTTTTGGCGTTTGTATTACTTTGATTTTCTGGACCAACGTGTACACATGCAGCTGCGTACTCTGCGTACTGGTAGCTACGCGCCTGTGATTTATAATGAAATGTGTTGGTTTTTTTCTATAAAAATTTACGATAAAAATATAAAAAACTTAATAGTTTTGTTGACATATAAAGAACAGATTCAAAATACATCATAACCGACGATAAATGACGTCATTTTAGAGGAAAATGAAGTCTTGGAGAAAAGAAATGACGCCGGGTTTTATCTTTGTATGATATTTCAAATGTTACACCAAAAAGCATGAAAGAAAAGACTGTTAGTCAATTTTTGATAAAATCTTTTTTATTTTCATACGAGAGCTAAGAAAATAATATTTTCACTCGTTGCTATGCCATTCTTGAAAATATATTTCAATGCCCACTCATTGGAGTAAAAATTGATCTTATGCTAAATATCCTTTATATATTACCTTTATTGCTTTATGTATAACTTAGGTCAGTACAATATAACTAACGAACATAAAAATAAAACGTACATGATATACATAGAAGTGAATTACACAAATATATTGATGGTATTTTTTTATATTTGTAACACCAGTCTAGTGCCAACATGTATAGTTAATATGATCCATCTTATGAAAAACACTTATGAAAAGAACAAAGGAATCTTAAAAATACATGTTTGTTTACACACATAGTTACGTGGAAAAATATTTAATTTTTCTTAATTAATGGATTACTGTAAATATTTCAGATCCCACTGCAAGTATGGTTTCAACATCAACTACAACATCAACACAACCTACTACATTAACTACTACAACACAACCTACTATATCCACTACAACAACAACACAACCTACTACATCAACTACAACAACAACACAACCTACTACATCCACTACAACAACAACACAACCTACTACATCCACTACAACAACAACACAACCTACTATATCCACTACAACAACAACACAACATACTATATCCACTACAACAACAACACAACCTACTACATCAACTACAACAACAACACAACCTACTATATCCACTACAACAACAACACAACCTACTACATCAACTACAACAACAACACAACCTACTACATCCACTACAACAACACAATCTACTACATTAACTACTACACCACAACCTACTACATCAACTACTACAACACAACATACTACATCGACTACTACAACAACACAACCTACTACATCAACTACAACAACAACACAACCTACTATATCAACTACAACAACACAATCTACTACATTAACTACTACACCACAACCTACTACATCCACTACTACAACAACACAACCTACTACATCAACTACAACAACACAACCTACTACATCAACAACAACAACACAACCTACTTCATCAACAACAACAACATAACCTACTACATCAACTACAACAACAACACAACCTACTATATCAACTACAACAACACAACCTACTTCATCAACAACAACAACACAACCTACTACATCCACTACAACAACAACACAACCTACCACCTCAACTACAACAACACAACCTACTACATCAACTACAACAACAACACAACCAACTACATCCACTACAACAACACAACCTACTACATCCACTACTACAACAACACAACCTACTACATCAACTACAACAACACAACCTACTACATCCACTACAACAACAACACAACCTACTACATCCACTACTACAACAACACAACCTACTACATCAACTACAACAACACAACCTACTACATCCACTACAACAACAACACAACCTACTACATCCACTACTACAACAACACAACCTACTACATCAACAACAACAACACAACCTACTACATCAACTACAACAACACAACATACTACATCCACTACTACAACAACACAACCTACTACCTCAACTACAACAACAACACAACCTACTATATCAACTACAACAACACAACCTACTTCATCAACAACAACAACACAACCTACTACATCCACTACAACAACAACACAACCTACCACCTCAACTACAACAACACAACCTACTACATCAACTACAACAACAACACAACCAACTACATCCACTACAACAAAACAACCTACTACATCCACTACTACAACAACACAACCTACTACATCAACTACAACAACACAACCTACTACATCCACTACAACAACAACACAACCTACTACATCCACTACTACAACAACACAACCTACTACATCAACAACAACAACACAACCTACTACATCAACTACAACAACACAACATACTACATCCACTACTACAACAACACAACCTACTACATCAACTACAACAACAACACAACCTACTATATCAACTACAACAACACAATCTACTACATTAACTACTACACCACAACCTACTACATCCACTACAACAACACAACCTACTACATCAACTACAACAACACAACCTACTACATCAACAACAACAACACAACCTACTTCATCAACTACAACAACAACACAACCTACTACATCCACTACAACAACAACACAACCTACCACATCAACTACAACAACACAACCTACTACATCAACTACATCAACAACACAACCAACTACATCAAATACTACAACAACACAACATATTACATCAACTACTACAACAACACAACCTACTACATCAACTACAACATCAACACAACCTTCTACATCAACTACTACAACACAACCTACTACATCCACTACTACAACAACACAACCTACTACATCAACTACAACAACAACACAACCTATTACATCAACAAATACAACAACACAACCTACTACATCAACTACTACAACAACACAACCTTCTACATCAACTACAACAACAACACAACTTACTACATCAACTACAACAACAACACAACCTACTACATCAACTACAATAACTCAAACTTCTGCATCAACAACAACAACACAAAATACTACATCAATTTCCATAGTTCCGACATCAGCTACAACACAACTAAGAACTACTACGTCGGATCGAAGAATCCATTCTATATATTCTTCAACAGCGTCAAATTCTGTAACAAGTGAAATATTGTCAACTACAACGAAAAGATCTAGGTGTACATGTGTACGAGATGATATAAACAAGTTAATTCCATATCACATATCACAGAAGACTTTCGAAGAGCTAGTTAAAGCTTTGATTGTAGATAAAAAAGATTTATCCAAAACCTATAGAAAACTTAACTCAATGAGTGACGATAGAGTTGAAAGTAAATCTATTGGAATGGTTGGTGTTGTTTTTATGATTAGTGTTATGTTAGCTATCGTTGCCATAGATCTAACACGTTTATGTCAAATGTTTAAATGTAAAACACAAAAAACAGTCAGAATAACTAAATAATGTCAATTCTAGAATGACTATAGTTGAAAGATTGATATTGTATTTAAACTGTTGATATAGGCTTAATTTCTATCTACAGGATACATCCGTCAATAATATCAAATCTCTGTAACCTGTCGCAGGGTGATAGTTCTATAACAATTACTCGGTTAAATAAAAAACTAGTAGAATATAAAAGAGAGTATTGTTAGGTTACAAATAAATGTTTGGACGGTGGACTGTAATTGTGAAACATGTTCTGCAGCAATCATCTGTTGTACTGATGATAGGACTGAAACATGTAATCGGAGATTGTTCTAGTGATAATTGGTCACAATAAAACGTGTTTGGTTGTCTGGGGTAGATATGTTTAGTTAATATATTTACAATTAGGGACTTTAGACAGTTAATATTTTTGTAAATCATCTAATTTGTTTGAAATTCAAGCTAGGTATTTTTAGGGTAAAGAACTATCTTAATTGCATTACTTCTGTAAATATCTTCATTAACAAGAAAAATATTATATGAAATATTTTGTTATCCTTATTAGGGATTCAATGATACAAAATCCGAGGATTCCAACTGTAGGGACCTACTTACCAATTGGATTGCTTATCTGGGAAAGATAAGTCCCTATTTGGTTGGTTTGTGCAATATGTAGAAGTTTTGTATAGTATTCTGTGATAAATATATATTCTCCATGAATATTGTAAATGACCAAAGGCTTATTTTTGCCAAAAAAAGCTGTGAAGATGTTAAACAAATACCTAGAATTAGTAAAATGAAAATGTTCTTATTTGTCTACATTAAGGTTGTTTGTTCACGTTTTACTATAACTTTTATCAAACCTTTCAAAGCTGAAGTGAGAAAAGTTGGAAGCAGTACCGCGGTGCTTTTATAATGACAGCGTTAGATGAAATTGACAATTGTGAAAGATGATGATTGTATGTATAATAAGTAGGGCTGTCACGGTATACCGGTATACTGCAATACGCTGCTGCAGCAATATGTACCGCGGTACGATTTTAACGTATTTGTGTTTTAACCAGTATTTAGTGATATTTTTTATTTCATTAGAAAATTCTTCCCATCGCGAAATCAGTCATTATAGTTTGCGCCAAGTGTAGGCTGCATAAAACCTGCTCTGTTCTTTTTTGTGATTTTGCAATTTCTTGTGGATTGATTAAAGTGATTTTTATCAAAGTGGATTATTAAAGTGTGATTTGTGCATTAGTGAAATTCAATTTTGGAAATTTAACTTCATTTTGGAGATATTTGATGCTTAAAATTTGAAAATATTACAGAATATTATTACTTAGTGATATAAAACTATTCAACCATAACATAAAATATACAATCTTATTGTTATAAGACATAACACATTGAATAGCTATAGGGACTTACAGTCACTTTGCTATTGAGAAATAGAGAAGTGTTTGATTAACAAGGGATTTATAATCTATGTTTATCAACACATTATATTGTATAGCCTATAGGATTTTCCATTCAGTAGTTCATAAATACAATAGATTTGAGCTCACCAATTTAACAATTGCAATTTGAGTATAATCATAATGATCATTGACTCTAATTCTATTTTAAAGTATAATCGCACTAATCTGATAAATATTGGTCAATCTGCCCGAGGCAAATACAAAGTATCTGAGGTAACTGTAAATAAATTGAAGAACCTAGGTGTGTTAAGTTACAGGACAAAAAGGGGAGGTAAATTGAAAAGTAAAATCAGTTCAAACAATGGGGTCAATTTAAACAATATAGTACCACTACCACAAGTTATAGAACCAGTTATTTCCCTGAGAGTAGCAGAAAACACTGATATTGAAAAACTGAGGCATAATAATTTAAATAACCTTGTCGAAGTAAATAAAATCTTGACCAATGCTGTTCCTTATCAATCAAGAACAAAACAACTGAGTGTTTGTTGTATGAACGTTAGATCTGTCAAAAATAAAGCCGAATCCCTGTGTGATTTCATAGTTTCAAACAATTTTGACATTGTCGCCTTAACAGAAACCTGGCTAACAAGTAACGATGACTCCTGTATAAATGACCTATTGCCTACCGGATACGTTATGAAACAGATTATGAGAAGCAGCTCCCAACGTGGTGGGGGCGTCGCCTTGATCTATAAGAGCTCAATTACATTGAAAAAGCTGAAATGTAGACAGCTGTCACAGTTTGAACTATTTGACTGTTTTTTAGACATAGATGGATTCAATCTGTGTCTAGCTATTGTCTATAGGCCACCCCCATCAAAAGCAAACGGTTTAAAAACTTCAAAATTTCTTGAATGTGAATGGCCTTCTTTCTTGAGTGAATATGCAACAGAAGAAAATGAAATTTTAATTGTTGGTGATTTGAACTTTCATCTTGATACTAGAACAAACAGAGATACTATTATTTTCTCCAATATACTTGACTCTTGTGGTATGAAGCAGTGGGTAAATGAACCAACTCATGTGAAGGGTCACACACTTGATGTGGTAATTACACGTGACAATTGCTCGATTGTTTCTGATATTGTGGTTACCGACCCTGGACTATGTGATCATCAGGGGAATATGAAACAGGACCATTTTGCTATTACTTTCAACAATGATACAACTAAACCAAAGCCAATAAACAAAACTGTTACATACAGAAAGTTAAGAGCTATTGACATTGGGTTGTTCAAACAAGACTTGATCATCTTCAATAAAATAAATTCTCAAAATTTAGATGCTGTAGAACTGCTTGATTTTTATAATAGTGAGCTAACTAAATTAATAGATAAACATGCTCCTTTACACACAAAGACAATTACAGTTCGTCCTCAATCTCCATGGTTTAATGAGGAGCTACATTCTGCTAAACATTTGAAACGTAAATTAGAACGCAAATGGAGGGAAACAAAACTTTTGATCCATCATCAGATTTACAGAAATCAATGTGCTGTGTATAACAAACTGCTGATTGAAGCCCGTAAAGACTATTACTCAGACAAAGTTGAAGCTGCTGGCAGAGATAGCAAAAGTTTATTCAAAATTGTAAATAATTTGTTAAATGGAGAAAAGCGTGGTCCTCTTTTACCATCTGGAACCACACCGAAAGACACTGCTCAGAATTTTAGCAAGTTTTTCTCATCAAAAATTGAAGGCATAAGAAATGACATTATAAACAGTCAAGCTGATACACCCACTGAATCTGTGACCGAGCAATTCCAAGGCAATAAACTCAAAAGTCTAGCTTGTGCTTCACAAGAAGAAGTAAAGAAAATCATTGAGAAGTCACCAAATAAATCTTGCGATTTAGATCCTATTCCAACATGGCTTCTTAAATCATGCTTACCCGAACTCTTGCCTGTAATCACAATTCTAATCAATTCATCACTTAACGCTGGGAGTGTACCAAAAGCATTTAAAAGTGCTATTATTAGACCATTGCTGAAAAAGTCAGATTTGGATTCAAACATACTTAAGAATTACAGACCGGTTTCAAATCTTCCATTTCTGTCAAAGAATTTAGAAAAAGTTGTCAATGTTAGACTTGAGAACCATCTTAAAGAGAACAATCTGCATGAACCTTATCAATCTGCCTATAGAGAATTTCATTCCACGGAAACGGCTCTTCTTAAGGTGCAAAATGACATTCTTCAGTCTTTAGACAATAATTGTGTAACAATATTGGTGTTACTAGACCTATCGGCTGCTTTCGACACCATAGACCATCATACATTGTTAAGCAGACTGCATGATCACTATGGTCTTGCTGATGGTGCTCTAAATTGGATAAAGTCATATCTGAGTGATCGATACCAAACAGTGTGTGTTGGTGGAGAACTTTCTGACCCTGTGCTGATGAAATACAGTGTTCCTCAAGGATCTGTCTCAGGGCCTAAATATTTCACCATGTACACTAAGCCTGTTGGTGCCATCTGCTTGCAACATGGATTGTTACATCATTTCTATGCTGATGATTCTCAACTTTACATATCCTTTAAACCAATTAATAATATTTCAAGATCAGAAGCATTAAGTCGTATTGAGAAATGTTTGACTGAAATTATTTCATGGATGAATGCCAACATGCTGAAATTGAATGCAGACAAGACCGAAGTTATGTTGTTCTCTTCCAAACATAACCGTAAACATGTTGATGACGTGTCCATTAGAGTTGGTGATTCCATCATAAACTCTAAAGACTGTATTAGAAATCTTGGTGCTTACTTCACACCCCACATGGATATGGAGAAGCATGTCAATATTGTATGCAGATCTTCTTATTATCAGCTAAGAAATATCGGTCGCATAAGAAAGTTTCTTACTTTGGATGCTACAAGGACGTTAGTAAATTCCCTGGTTACATCAAGATTGGACTACTGCAATGCCCTTCTTGCGAATACTTCAAAGTCAAATCTGAATAAACTTCAACGTCTACAAAATACAGCAGCAAGAATCATTACCAGAACCCGTCGTCATGACCATATAACACCAGTGCTCAAGGAACTTCATTGGCTTCCTGTTTGTCAGCGGATCACATACAAGCTCTTGATATATACATATAAAGCACTTTGCAACCAATGTCCCATATATATCCAAGACCTAATACATGTCTATAAACCCAACAGAGACCTCCGATCTAGCAATTCATTATCTATTACAGTCCCACGGTCTAGGACAATTACTTTTGGTTATCGTAGTTTCAGCCATGCTGCGCCAAAATTGTGGAATTCGCTTCCAGACTCTGTCAAGTGTGCTCAGTCTCTAAATACTTTTAAGAGAAAGTTAAAGACTTACCTGTTTGTCAATTACTATGGTCACTAAATCAATCACCCTGGGACAAAAAACTTTGGTTTTGGAATATATCAGTATTAATATGAACCAATCTTAGACTACTTAAAATTGTTCATTAGTACGTCTAATAATACTACAGTGAAATTTCTTTTAATCAATAGAAACTATCTGGCTGAATGATCTTAAAATATACCCAAATTACAAACATATAACACCATAGTTTAAAAAAGAAATGATAATAATAATTATGCACTAGGTGTATTACAAAATAATATGCGACCAAATGATGGATGTTCTGGTGGGATCCTTGGATTCGAATCCAACTTTGCACCTTGCAATTATGGATTTTACAGGGCAACAAGCCAGTTTCCCCCATTGGCTGGGGGTTGCCTTTCCACTGATTATATACTCATTACCTTAAGGATTAATACCTTAATAATCCAATTTAGGCGCTGACACTGATGGATGTTCTGGCAGGATCCTTGGATTAGAATCCGACTTTGCACCTTGCAATTATGGATTTTCTAGGGCATCTGGCCAGATTCCCCATTGGCTAGGGGTTGCCTTTCCACTGATTATATACTCATTACCTTTAGGATTAATACCTTATTAATCCAATTTAGGCGCTGACGCTGATGGATGTTCCGGAGGGATCCTTGGATTGGAATCCGACTTTGCACCTTGCAATCATGGATTTTTCAAGGCATCTGGCTGGATTCCCTATTGGTCGGTGGCTGCCTTCTCTCATACTCTAATCTTAACTATTATCACTTTTACTTTATCACTATAAAATGCATGGTCGGGGGACGTGCGGCAGTGATGCTGATGGATGTTCTGGCAGGATCCTTGGATTGGAATCCGACTTTGCACCTTGCAATTATGGATTTTCTAGGGCATCTGGCCAGATTCCCCATTGGCTAGGGGTTGCCTTTCCACAAATTATATACTCATTACATTGAAGATTAAACCTTATCTAACCAATTTAGGCGCTGACGCTGATGGATGTTCCGGAAGGATCCTTGGATTGGAATCCGACTTTGCACCTTGCAATCATGGATTTTTCAAGGCATCTGGCTGGATTCCCTATTGGTCGGTGGCTGCCTTCTCTCATACTATAATCATAACTATTATCACTTTTATTTTATCACTATACAATGTATGGTTGGGAGACGTGCGGCGCTGATGCTGATGGATGTTTGGGTGGGAGCCTTGGAGAAGAATCCAACTTTGCACCTTGCAATCATGGATTTTCGGGGCATTTGGCCTGATTCCTCATCGACTACGTAGCTGCCGTTCTACCAACAATCCATTACCTCTCTTTCACTATTTTTAAAATTGAAAATTCACTTGTTTTGTTGTTGTTGTTGTTTTAAACTACTATGAGCACTTTATTGATCACAAATTTTAGTTTATTATCATTTATCATTTTTCAGTTTATGTTTTTATATCTTTATCATTTTCGTTTTTATTTTAGCTCGTTTAACCTAATTATGCATATGATTGTGAAGCGCTTTTGAACATATATTCAATATGAAAAGAGCGCTATACAAATACGGTATATAATAATAATAATAATAAAAGTAGCGAAACGTCCTTTACAAGAATTTAACCGATTAGGGCGTGACACAGTCCTAAGTGACCCTAGCTTGTAAGATTGGCAATGTTTGTGCTAAATACATCGGAGGCACAACGAATCTAAAAGCCCACAATATATCGTAGTACGTATCGCGGTACGATGTCACCGTATTGCAATATATCGCGATACGCTTCCGGCGTATATTAATCGATATGGTCACAGTAATCAAATGGTCACTAAGTACACTCACGTAAATAATTATGTGTTTGCTATATCATGGCTTAGTCTGTTCAGACATGATGTCTACCAGCAGTATTGTTCGTTTTTTCTCATCTGTCAAAACATGAATAATTTCACGGTGAATGCGTTTGTTAAAATTCTTGTTGTAATACACCCATGAGTTTTCGAAAGTGTGTATTATGATCGAGTAAAGCTTCTTATGCCGTATTATAAGTTTTAGTCAAGATATCTTTAATGAGAACTAGGCCGCCAGTACAAAAACAATACATTCAGTCACCGTGAAATTATTCAAGCTTTGGCAGTTGAGAAAATCTTACAATATCATACTACCACAGCTTATCTGTGAAGCACACAGTAAACACGGTGTTTGTCACAGCACGTTGTTGATTAGTGTAAAATAAATGTTATTATTAGCTATTAAGTCGAGTTGTTATTCTGTTAAAAAATGCAATAATATCATTTACTGATATTGGTTAATTTTATTGAACTGCTAGTAGCGCATACATTAACGCCACTAATTAAAATACTCGATAAATGTTCAATAATCCACATCCATACATATATTTTTATCGATAGTGAGTACATAATTACTGTTGTGAGTATTTAAATCAGTGGATTCAATGTTTTGCGCCACTATTAACAGTGTAATGCATGGTAACAATTTCAAAGATAGAAAAGTCGATCAGACAAAAAGTGAACATCCAGTGAAGACCATTACCATCTGATTACATCTAGTTATATCAGAAAAAGTTTAATCAAATATTGTATTGGTTTAAACTCTACACAGAACAATACAATTATATTGTACGTGTATATGATTGAACGTAGAGCCACATTGTTTCATAGATTTGTATTTAGGACAGCTAACCTATAATGTCCTTTAAAGTATTGTATTATTGAACAATAGTACACGAGTGATTACATTTACTTCCGGTGTATGAACATTAACGAAAGTGGTTTCTGTATAGACACCACTTACACATGGCAAGTACATTGTCAGTTTACTCGTATATTTACATTAACAAATATAATTTCTTTTACCTATACATGTACAATACCCTGTAAAAGTGTATGTACACATTGTATTGTGATAAAACCTAGTCATTTATAGTCAGAGATGCATTCGAGCGAGCGCCTGCTTCGCGAATTGTTAGGCTATTGAACGACTGTGAGCGCTAACTGTAAAATCCAAGATGGCGTCAATAAAGCGGGTAGGGAAACAATTATTTCTACCGATACATGAGATCTTTCACATTTTTTATCTTATTAAATCATTATGATAAAATTTACTGTACCAAAAAATATATATACAATGTATTATATGCATTGCGTGGATATGTTATGCGGAACAAGTAACACACAAGTTTGCGTCCCACTTTGCAGGAATAATTCTTTAAGATAAAATTTTAAATTTTTCCATCCACCATCTTTGATATCTAAGCGAAACACCTCTCGTGCTAAATCGCGAGTGCTCGAGAGCACTCGCGCGGGCGCCCGCGTTCCGAGCGAGAGCGCTCAATGTCGCCTCGAGCGCTCGCATTTTTTTTTTGCATCTATTTTATTTACCTGTCACAACTTGAATAATTACACGGACATTGACAGTTGAGAAAAAAACGAACAATAACCCGCGACGAGGGATAACCAGAACGACTTTAAAATAAACAATTGTGATATTTTTTATTTGTGTCTTAGTTGTTGGTGTAATGGAAAGCGTTCTACCATAACAAGCATGATTTACCAAGTGATAGTGGTTTATCAACCATGCTAATTTTGTTAAAATGAATTATACAACTTTTATTTTCAATACTGCCTGCCACAGAAATGAATTGTCTCAATTTTAATGTTTACCAAAACTCGTTTTTTTGTACGCACTGTAGTTAGATCATAAATAAATAATACGAATCGGTGGCTCAATGGTTAAACAAAGTTGAATAATTACACATTCAGTGACCGTGTAATTTATTCAAGTTGTGGCAGGTTAATAAAATAGAACCATATACCGTGAGTTATTTAACTACAGTTTATTGATGTTACAAATTTGAATCAAATGTCCATGAAATAATTAATGATGATTTTAAAAATTTTCAAATCAATTTTTGCTTCTATGTGGAAATGCGAATCGGTTTACCTTAAAACGAGTGTGTGTACAATGGCTTTTGGAGGAATATATATGAACGCTTTTTGTTTCAATGTTACCGACATAACTACTATGTGTATCATGAAAGATTGCACAAAAACCATATTGGATGATTGACATACATCAGTATGGAAGAACTTGTCATTTTATTTCAATTGATTTTAAGTAATGTTAATTAGTCAATAATATTGTTTCACTCATCAGTAAATCATTAAAACAATATTGATTGTTCTTGTTATGTGTAAAATAGAAATTTTACAACAAAACAAGTTCGAATATCCAATTAATTGTATTACTCAAGATAGTTAAAAGATACTTTAACTCAATAATATATTATATTTTACAATTATTGTTATATTTAAAGATACAGTGACCTTATAAACATAATGTTCGGCGCGATATGACCTTTTTGTGTTGGTGCGCCTTAAAACCCAAACAAACAAACAAACATCAACGTTATTGTATAACTGTGTGGTTTTATTTTCATTAAACTGTTATTTGTATCTTTTATAATCTACTCTTTGAACTGATATTTACCATTCTTGTTTTATTTATAATATAAATGTATATACACGAGTATAGATATAAACCTGATACGAATTTTTGGATATCTCCTCGAAGAGTGTCAGATCCAAATTACTGTTGATAAATCGTCTTTGTTCATTTAAACGTCAGTTGTAAATGAATATCATCATTTAGATGTTCTTTTTGTACAATATACATATACATATGTGTGATCTTTCAACAACATCTGGTCTCTTTCAGTAACAAAACTCAGGCTTAGACAGACTCCAAGTAATGAAAAATAATTTCAAACAAAACTTACTTAGTTAATATTAATTTATTATTATAGTTTACTGTTTTATAGCACAATCATAAATTATATGCGTTGTTACAAAGACAATTCAATGTTAATGTATGTGAACTGTTTTAACCAACCACTTCGACAGGACTACAAAGTAAAACATAATTGTTTGTGTTAGCTTATAAAAATTGAAGCTTATAGATAAAATCAATTTTTGTTTTTTCTTGCATCCTGTTTAGTATTTGCTTGTTTGTTAAGTTAAAATGAGTAAAGTTTAGAATTAAATCCAGATTGACGTTTTATGTAAACTCGTTTTGTGGTTTAAACCTAATATACATAACTGATACCAGTGTTAATTTAGCGCTGGATTAATGTCCGATTACATTGATACCAAAGCATCTGAACTTGAACCAGCAAGACATTCAAGAAACAAACTAGTCGAGTCTGATCAAACATATCAGAATGAGAATGTTAGTATAATAACTTTTACCTGTCACTTTTTTCACAAATGTAGTGATAGTTAGTTTTGCAATCAATATCATTCCATCGATAACCATGAGATTTATCTAGTGCCATACATTCTTGTGCTCTGTCATAATTGTTGGGTTGTCCTGGAAGCCAGTCAGTAAAACCTGAGAGTGGTACATCACTTATCATCCAGTTCCATGTCCCTTCTTCTTCCACGTCAGATAAAGCAGTCCAGTACCATGCTGTTACAGTTAAAAAAAAGGTTCATTTCATGTTAACGTCAAAATATCAGTTTCTTACAATAGTGGGGTACTTTCTTAATATTTAAATTAGACAACGGTGTTACACTCTCAGCTTATCAAATTGCATAAAAGGCGTTTGATAAAACTTACACATATTGTAAAGTGTTGAACATATCATATCGTTTTTTCTGTGATTTACTCGAGAAACCAGTGCGTGCAAGTTTGAGGACGCAAACATATAAACTGATGCTATAAAGAAACGCCTCATTTCAACTTATTACATAATGATTCAGAATTACAAGCGAAAATATAAATGTTGTAAGCCAGTTAGAAGTCCTTGGTGAAATCAGGGATTTTATATAACAGGGATTTGTAACGACATTGATTTATATCTTTCACTGTCTTCGCTATTATTTCGACCCAGAATATGGAGACACTCACAAGACATACTAGTTGGTCAATGTGATATGTCCACAAGATTACCTTGGCAAACAACGACTTAGGACTAAAACCAGTTTTGCGTTACATAAGTTACATTATAAGTCGAAACACGATTTATCACTGAACACTACGTTCTCTAAAGACCATGGCCGTGATGATACGAGCGGAGAGATAGACGTTGGTGACGGTGGTATATCTATAGAACTAGACTATGATTAGGTACGATTACGCCAAAACAAGTAGATTTTCTATTGTTTGTCGACTTATTTGTCGTACACGGCTATCCTTTCAATACACGTGGCTTAGATAATGCCGTTAAATATATTACACGAATAACGTTGGCGTATATATATATATATATATATATATATATATTCATATGTATTTGTCTTGTCTTACCGACATTACACTCGCTCTGCTGAACGTGGCCTATCAGCTAACTTTTCTGTATATCTAAAGACTTATTATAGCGTTTCATGTATTAACACGAGTGTGTCGGTTTTAATTAGCTTTAGCACGAAAATCCTTGTACTAAACGTGTATTTATCAAAGCAGAAAGTTTATTTACTTTTGAATGTTTGAATTGAATCTGTGGTTATTTTAGCCAACGAGGGAAATTTCCACCTTGTTCGTTGATTTCCGTGATTTTCCGTCAAGTCTTTACTTAAGGTGTAATCGCAAATTTCAAAATAGTATAAGTATAAATTCAGCAGAAAATACTTGAACATTTGTGCCTAGGATGTGTTTTGCATAACTTGTTAGCAAAAGCCTGATACTTGTCAATTATAAGCGTTCAATTTAGTAAAGGGGCTTTAACAACAATCTTTACTTACAATGGCCTTCCAATCTAGCTTGTGCTTTAAGATAATCATTTTCAGCCTTTGTTTCTATTTCAACTAATGATCCTTTCATAAACTCGCACATTCTCTGTAAGTATCAAAAACACCTTAACACATGTAATAATAAAAGTGTAGTCTTATGTTTCATGCTGATGTATGTTTCCCAAAGTCTGAGCTATTGAACTATATAGTTATTAACGTCATTTTTTTGCAAAATATTAACATAATACAGCAATCAGCCTAACGACTGATTCTTTGTGTTAAAGTTTTGGATTTTATTTTCAAACTTTTACCTAGTAGAAAACATATGTATGCATGCATTCGGCTATGGCTTATAACTGTCCTATTTGATAGTTTGTATTGGACATAGAAGATGATTACAATAAACACTTACCGTGGCACCAAGCCATGTTTCTGTTTCTCTACTAAAATGATAACATTGACTACCATGTGTTAACCAGCCGTTAGTACAACTGTACCCTAGAAGGTAGAAGTCAGACATTATATAGTTATATTAAAACAGATTCAATACAGTGTCTCCAAAGTTCTTTTAGAAATGGAATTTTTGAGCAAAAATACAACAAAATTTACCATATCTTACTTGTGTAACAAAGTGTTTGTTCGTTGTTTTTTGTTGGGGTTAACGCCGTAGCAACACATTGTATAGGTCATATAACGGCGGTTAGTCAACCTACTCACTCATTCTGAAAAGGCTAAATCTCTTGATTTAGCTGTTAACCAACTACTATGCGCATACTTTCGTCAGTGATTGACAACTGCCCTACATAATTAATCAAAGCGCCGAAAGCGCTGAAGTTAAGCGCTTTCCTGACTATGCTTTCTGGCCACTTTCATATCCTTCTTCCCATAATGTGAACAGGTAAGTGCCGTGATTTAATCTCAACAGTATTTTCAGAACTCTAGGCTGTTTAAGAAGCATTTATGTTGTTACAAGCATTTCTCAACTGACCAAGTAATTGTCACGGTCCCACGATGGGCGAAAACTCATCACTGGGTAAGAAAAATATACAGGCTGACCGGGAATGGAAACAAGGATCTCTCTGTAGATAGATAGATAGAAAGAGCTATCCGGCCGCTTACATATCTTTCTTCCCATAATATCAACAGCTCACAGGTAAATGTTGTGACACTTAAAAAGATAATTCACTTGTAACAGCAAGATTCGCCAGTAAATCAGGAGAAAGCTTGATACAATTCCTGCATGATACATTACTCGAGTGCATGGTAAGCGTCAATGCAACTTTCAGTTTGACTTCTCTATGCACATAATACAGTCTTTTGTCAGACTTTGTCCGGAATTCATTTCACCGTTCCAGTGAAAACGTGTGTACAAAGAACAATAGTATTTGTTCCATAGTTCGTGTAATTTATAAATGATATGTAACAAACGTTGTTTGTACCACAGGCGCCCATCGCATTACAAAACTAAATTATTATCAATTTTTCCTTTAGCATGCTCTAATTATCACAAAAACCCCAATCACAATAGTTCCAGCCAAAAGCCAAAATTTTGTTTTGTAAAAAAATAAAAGGTATCCTACTCGATGAATTCCTTATGAAATTTACTCGGAAGAGATGTGAAAGATCTCCTATCCAAAACTAAACAGTCATTCCCCTATGGTCTAGCGCTAAAATCGAATACTAAAAATGAAATAAACATAATAATAATGATCCGTCTTTAAACTATATTTGTTCAAAATTTGACTTAAATCGGACATGCACTTACGTAGATACGAGCCCAAATATACATGTATACTTATAAGTTTTGTTAAGTGTATAAAGCCATCCAGACATGATCAAATGCTTTTAAATCATTGTAGCATTTCAATGATGATATTCAAATTAATCGCGATCGAATGCATGCCGGTCATCTCGTCTAATTACCCTCGATAATGTCAACGTTAATAGAGTTCGACTCTTTCCGGCAATTTCGTTCATCTTCGTGGGTTGAATGACGTCATAGAAAAATAGTTCGATATCTTTGCGCGTATTCATATCAAGGGGCATGTTCCACAAGGCTACCGCTAGCTAGCGCTTTTTGAAAGCAATTTTGTGTAGCATATTAGCGCTCGCCTTGTGAAACGTGCCCAATATAAAAGGAAAACATTGGGAAAGCTTGTTTTAAATGATTGTATGTTCCATATGATGCATTACAGACAAGTCGTAGAATAGAGAAAATTTGTACATACTATGAAAGAAAATTGCGTGGTTGTGGAAAAATAGAGGTCGAAAGAACTACTTTGTCTTAGACTTGGGTTGGCTAAACCCGAAACGACTGTCGAGATGGTCGTAATAAGTTCAGCGCTTAAAGCGCTTAACTTAAAAATCATTGGTAGGAGGGAGAATGACAGTAGAAATAATTTCATGACCTGTCTCCATTAAAGTATGCCACGCCCGGAAATAGAACCCACGACCCGTCAATCAGTAGACTTGCATGCTACCAACTTAGCCAGCCGGGCGGCTTTGTAACAAAGAGTAAATCTTAAGGTTATTTGCTTATAATACATTATCATCATAAATTGAGGGCTTGGTCGATAGCTAAATCTGCGTTGGTTAAAATCACATTATAAAGATGACTCGCTGTTCTATACTCTCCTACACATCGGCTGATTTTCACTATCGTTCTCTTGAAATGTAGTCTATTCTTTAAACTGCAAGGGGAGCGTATCTGTTCTAGTGTTAGAGAACTAAGCTTTTATCCTACTAGCCCTGTCCCGGGTGACTCAGAAGCGGACTCGGGAGTGATTGATTGAGGTTAAATGAAGTTGATTCACACTTGAGTGAAAATAAATAAGCAGAAACTGAGTAAAAAGTATTTTAAAATTGACTTACCAACAGTAAATACGCTGAATAAAACAATTACTTGAAGACCAGCCATTGTCGTGTCACATCAAAATGTACAAAGATAAAACTAGTGAGATAAGACACGCGATAATGTATATGCTCAAGTCATTTGGTGACAGTTAAGATAACTTATTGTCATTCTTACACTGTGGTCAGGTGCGTACTTTGTCTTGCATAAGGGTAAAACCGTTACATTGTTGAAATATCAACATGGTGTAACTATTTAGTTCCGGTAACTCACCACTAAATTGCCGTTACAAATCAACATGTCTGTTCATCTCACACCATTGAGGGATGGGAGAGTGTACGGTACGCTTTGCTTATAAATGTACATATTATCACAATTAATGTGTCGAAAAGAAATACGAGTTAAAATTACATCGCTGAATTCCAAGTAAGGTGTTTTTTGTTGGGGTTAACGACGTAGCAACACACTGTATGGGTCATATAACGGCGGTCAGTCAACCTACTCACTCCTCCTGGAAAGGCTAAATCTCTGGATTTAGCTGTTAACCAACTACTAAGCGTATACTTTCGTCAGTGACTGACAACTGCCCTACATAATTAAAATCATGTGTAGGAGGAACAATGGCCGTAGAAATAATTTCATGACCAAGCTCCACGTAAGTATGCCCCGCCCGGGAATCGCACCCACGACCCCTCGATCAGTTGACTTGCGTGCTACCAACTGAGCAACTGAGCTAGACGGGCGGCTCCAAGTCAATCTGATTAAAACCCAACCTAAAATTTTCCGCTCGCCTACTCGCTAATTTAGATCTTGCCCTTTTCCAACGAGGGTCACGTTCAGGTGACATTTTCTCATCATAATACATTTGTTAAATTGTTATGATACGTAACTTGTTTACATCGCCTTTACATCACGCAATTTGAAATGAGCCGTCCAATCGCAGATTGTGAATAATACCGCTGTTCAAATTAGTTAGCAAACCTTGGTCTAATAATAGACATTACGAAATCAAAATGATATCAATAGTGTTTCGTCTAGATGAAAGCTACGCATTGATTGGTCGACACAAAGTTCAGCTAGACGTGACCTTCCACGGAGACAGTAGAGATCCTGTACGACAGCGGTCTACAGGATATCTGTTTACGGAGATTGGCTCCAAGTAATATAGAAATAACTCAAGTTTTACGCGTTGCGTATTCAGATCTCTTCAGTATAATAGTGTTGATAGAAATGATGGGAAGGTGCAACTAAAAAGTGTAGACACGTTGGTCATGTAGCTGCCCTCTTGTTAAAACATAATCATACTAAAAAAGGTGCAGTTTTACTAGAGTGTGGCAATTGTCTACGAAATGTGCCTTTAGAAACGTTATCACGCTGATGGTGCTCTTTTTATGGACTTACGTCAGAAGTACAATATGAATTGATTTTTCAATACGTGTAGTCCGGACAAGAAACATTTCAGCATAACCAGTACATGCACATCAACTGCATAATCGAATATAAATATCACATCCTACAGAGGGTGATAGAACGGACTGTTCACCCTTGACTAGTTATGTCAACCGAGGCTTTTGTTCTATCACCCTTTGTAGGATGTCTGGTATTATACCAAACAACATAATTCAGAAATAGTTAATAATTCTAGGCACAAACCGTTTGATTTTATTTGTTGTACTTGTTTCTGAATTTGAAGACATTTTTACTACATTAAGTTTGTTGTTTCGTAAAAAGCAAGCGTCTGTGCAAGGGATGTCACTCAAATTGAATTGCTAAAAACTAACCTCTGAATATTAGCAAACTCCAACGAGTAGTCTCCCATCGCTTCAAAAGCTCATATTTTTGTAAATTTACGAGCGAACTAAAAAAAAATTATCTACAGAGTATCCATATTTATATTACCTTATGTATGTTATATATAACAAAGGTGATGTCAAGTGGGCCAATAGGTGATATCCAAATAGTCCAGTCAAAATAAGATTTTAGGTCAAACAAATTGCAACGGAAACTTTTCTGCGATGTATTGGCAGACAACAATATCCTAAACCACGTACAAAAAGTCCTCAAAAAAAAATTCATGTAATAAGCTTGTAAATCAAGGCTAAAATTTTCCGCTACACCATACCGTAGATTTTGCTTAAAATATATGACGAAACGCATAAACATCCGCATGCGCGGTCGATACAAATTGTTTTAATTGATAAAAACAACATGGATGTAGAAATGCTACAAGCAGGTGAGCTATTTATTTGTATTTAATATTTCCAAAAAAAGATATTAATTTATGAATTGTCACTTTTATGGGTTCTATTTTTTTAATATTAACAAAAACTAGTTATGACCGGTTTTCGCGACTTTCGCTGCCAATTTTACAATCTACGGAAGTCCATCGGGGACATATTTCTGAAGTCATTGAGCTTTACAAAAAAAGAATTGCAATGCGTCATTGTTTGTAGTTATAAAGTCTCATATAATACTGGTTATTTGATTAAGTATTATTTTTCTACCCAAACAGTGCTTCGTGTACGACATGTTATATTAAAGACACAAAATGACAAAGTAGGACTGTCCAAGTTGGGAGTAAAATGGATGTAAAGAGCTAATTGAAGCAAGTGACCTTATTAAGCGTGAAAATCAATGATAATGCACGTGAATGCTTCGTCTTTACCGATATCTATGCATCTGGTGTATATTGCAAATACCTCAAAAGTATATTTTAGACTGTAGCCAATTATATGTCCATGGTAACAAGCGTACGCGGCCTAACTTTGGTTTCTGTGTACTCTGTCATTTTATTTATTTATGGGAGTCATCAGCATTTTTCATAGAAAGGACAGTCGAGTGCATTATTACTTCACTATGGTGACGCTCGAACTTTGTCAATTTTGAAGAAAAACACGATTGTTCGACGCTTTAATGGTAATATAGGTATTAAAATACCAAATAACTAGCCTGCAACGTTAGTTTACCCCCAAAAAATGAGACTAGTCTGTCATTGTTTTGAACTGTTAGTTATATAAAAAATTTCACCAAATGGTACGTCCACAGATTTGTGTTTAGTTATTAAAAACTGTGTTTCAATCGTTGTTTTTATTTTAGATCAATTTGATTGCTAAATACTTGTACTCCTTAAAATTTGCTTAAGGAATCCACGAATTTTATTCTTCTGCAGATTAGAGGAACTGCGTTTTTTAATCACCCTAGCAACAATTTTAGTAAATTCGTTGAAAACAATAGGATAACTAACAATTAAGCTAATTTACGAACACATTAAATGAACCCACTTTACAAAAATAAACGATCTCAATAGGGCAATTTCTCAATATAAAATTGGCGAATTTTCTTACTTTAGGGCGTAAAAAAACCAAAACATGTTTGGGTTAATATTTAAAGTGAGACAATACATTTCAGGGGCAGGATGGACACTACCATGTCTTGGTTAATCATACTTGTAAGGTTAAGAATCTTTTCCACTACACCAACAACTAAGACAATCGTAAAACATATCACATGTTTATGATAGTCATCCTGCGCCTCTCGTCGTGTATTAACTTATTGTATTGTTGTTCTACACAGTAATTTGTTCGTTTTTTTTTCCGAACAATACTTTAATTTGACAATTTTATATAAGTTACTGTGTATATCTTTTGATAAAATTCTCCTCATTTTATATGAACAAAAATCATGATTATTTTTATAAAAATGTTTTTTTTTTCGAACAAACAAATACATTAATAATACCTAAACATACAAAAACGAGCTTAGATTTTATTAATTTTGTCCTTTAGTTGTAATTTGCATCGTTCACATATTTTTTCTTCCTCCTGAACCTAAGACTCCATTGTTCCGACTATTCTTACTATGTGGGGGAGTATTAAACAGACTTAAGTATTTTTAATTTCTCATTTCATCCGTTTAAGTGTGTTTTAAAGCCCTCAGATTTATTTAATTGACATGTGAAAATTCATTTTTTCCATATTGTCGTGACGTGATATCCCTCCCAAACTTACCAAAAGGTCCCCACCATTTACGGTCCTTCTGCAACCGGCATTGACATGTAGCACACTGCATTGTTGACTGTTCCTTGTATGTATGCAAGTTGGCTACATAGACTTCATTGTCAGAACAATTTATTTTAGGCGGCAGTTTAAGCGTTTTATTCTCGGTGCTTCACATAGATTTAATGGTTATGTAGTTTTTATTATCATTATGTAACTTTTTTCTGCAAAATTTGAATAATATGGTTGTGTTTTGAAAGGTTGGACCCCCCCCCCCCCGAAAAAAATCCTGGATCAGCCTTTGTACCGTATCTAAATTTGTGCTAAAAGCTAAACATTCAATGTTGTTTAGATCAGGTGTAACTCGATAAAAATCATTATGAACTGAGATTTAAACCCATGATCTCTCGAGTCGTAAGTGAACACTCTACCACGTCGCCATAAAAGCTAGCTTGAATACAAGGGAGTAAAATTACCATATAATATCTCGGCTACATACACCCCCTCCTGTGCAGAATTTGTTCTCAAATTCTTGGAGCTTGATTGTCTGTGGGAATATCTAAGGGTGCAATCACACGTTTTTCTTATATTGGGCACCATATATAACGCGATAAAAATCTATGGTCCGAACTGAGATTCAAACCCACGACCTCTCGTGTCATAAGCGGACACGTCGCCATGAAAGTTAGCTTAAAGGCAAGGAAGTACAAGTGGGGTATTATACCTCTGCTACATATGGACATATGAATTTATTATTGATTTCTGAATGTCCAATAAGTGTGTTTAAGTACTCAAGATAAGATTCAAGTTTAGATCTACATACATATGTTTTTCTTACCATATAGCTCTGTGTAAGATGATGATGATTGTTGATGATAATGATGATGATAGTTACGAGAATGTTATCTATTTGTTATATTTTAATGCTTATTAGAGTCTACTGAATCATAAGAGCGTGTTTTACTTTGCCTTTGGTTCCTTTAAAATGATAAGAATGCTACACAAGGTTTTTCTTATAACCCTACTACCGGCCGAAATGGCGGCCATTTTAGACGCCATCTTGAATTTCCGGGCCCACACCAAATTTTTTTAATTTATGCCGGCAGTCTGATAAACTTCAGACTGTCCCGAACAGTTTGGTATATGACTCATTTTGTGACTTTTTGTGGTCCTGTGAAATTAAAAGTATCACACTGAGCTGCTCAACTATTATGCGTGGTATTTAAACTAGAACTGCCACCAGTGGCGAAAATACCCCCGCAACGGCAACATTTCAAGATGACAGCAAGTCAACATTGTTGAAGTACAAAAGGGTCAATATTGTAATAAGCATAAAGACCATAAAAGAACAGGATGCACAAAGAAAATTAGAAATAAACTGCAAATTACAGTGTAATTCACTATGGATGAGAAAAAGTAAAATGAACAGTAGTTGTCATACTTCAAATGATTTTTTAAATGAAAATGAACACAATTTGGTCATTATGAATGTAAAGTGGAACAACAGACGAAGAGTGAGATGAACCAGATGAGCAAAACATAGAATGTGTTTGAAATTTATGAAAAATAACTAAAAATAAGGCACTTGTAAAGATGGTAGTCAGCAAACACATATAAATCAAACAAATGTAATAAAAAATATCAAAAATCACAAATATCCCCGTAAATACAAGAAAGCCAAAATTACCTATCAGGTATTTTATTTTCACAGTTGCAAAGTTGAAATAATATCTAATATCGCACACAGCTGTTGTCTTTCAGTGGCTGGAATGGGACTGCTGCTGTGATAATCAAATGGTCACTATAGTAAGTTGGAATATAATCCAATACGATGTCATCTGGTTGTCTGTTGATCAGGAAAATGTCCAGAGTACTTCCACTACGGTGAGTTGGATTCTTTACTAACTGATGATATTGGTAGTACCTTGTCAAGGAATTCATTTCATTGGAACATTTAGTACTTTTTCTCATGTTGATGTTGAAATCGCCAACTATAATTGTAGGTATATTTTCAGGTTTTCGTTGCAAGTGTTTGTCCAAATTTTTAAGGAAATACATGTAAGGAGTTTTGGGATCGTTATATATATTTACAACAATAATCCTGTAATTTGGATCTCGTATTGGTGATATACAAACCATTTGGTATTGAATGTGAATATCTTCATATTGAAATTGTTTAACTAGTCTAAAATCTACACTGATGTACATTAATAAACCACCATGTCTGTGTTGTGAAATACTTGAAGAAGCATCTTGTCTGATGGCATGGAAGTTTTCTATATGAGGGTGTAGCTCACGAGATTGCAGCCATGTTTCTTGGAAACACACTAAATGTATATCACTGTGATAGTTGTCCTTCATAAAAGCCTTAAAATGAGGTTTCAGTGAATTTATGTTAAGACTTAGAATTTTCAGGTAGAACAGTTGGCACTTTTCCAGGGAACTGATGACAAGCTTTGTGAAAACAGCTTCCTCTTTCATTCGGTTTATTTCTTTCAATGCATTTGAATTTACCTTTATCTGTTTGGAACGTACATCTCCAAGGAAATAAAGACCATTTAGATCCCTTGTTCTACTTATAGCAGTATAAAACTGGCCTTTATTGAAACTTCCATCACAACATACAACTGCTTTATCTTCAGTTTTTCCTTGTTCCTTATGAATAGTTACTCCCCAAGCTAAATCCAATGGGAACTGTACTCTCTTCTTAGTTAATTTTTTTGAACGATTACTGTAATACACTGGACTTTCAACTTTAGGAATGGGAGTCCATGTAGAATTTCTAAGAATTCCTTTACTAGCCTCACGGCAGTTTTTTCCAACTCTTTCTTCATCAAACTTTATCAATACATATTTTGGATAGAACTTATTAATATCAACATCCTCAGTCAATTGTGGAATAAACCCTTTTACAATACCAGCAGCAGAATTCACCAACCCATCAGATACATCAATATTCTTTGTCAACACAACACGAGCATTGATTGCAATTTTTAATTCTTCAAGAAGACCAGAACCAGTTACGTTGTTGCAGGAGGTCACTCTCTGGGTTTGATCATCTTTTTCAGAGTCTACAGCTTTAAGAATTAGAATTGGACCCTCAGTTTGCTGTAACATATATACGTTATGAGCATCTCGTAATCGATTATAAGTAAACATGTGGGTACAGTCTATGGGATATTCTTCAGATGATTTTGAAACTTGACGCAATCGAAGAACTTCAATGTCATTTTTCGCATCATCGAAGAACTTCAATGTCATTATCCGCATCATCTTTTTGGCGCTGTAGTTCAGTAAGTTCAAAAATTTGGAAATGTGAAGTCCACAATGAACCATATATAGCAGCAATTTTATCTGACGGTTTTGCGTATACAGGAGATTGTGCAACAGGAGGCAGCTGCATTAGATCTCCAACTGCTAAGATAGAGATGCCGCCAAATGGTTTATTAGTTCCCTTAATATCACATAAACGTCTATGAATAGTCAGCAACATATCAGCACTGACCATGGAGATTTCATCAATTACTATCAATTTGACATCACTAAATGACTCCTTCATAGCTGCCAATTTTTCAGATGACACAGGACAGTAATCATCATCTCGTGAGGTATTCACACGTAACTGAAAGGCTGAATGGCATGTATGACCAGAAACATTATAGGCTGCAGCTCCAGTAGGTGCACAAACAAGAATGTGATTATCTAAACCTTGTTTATTCCTAGCAAATAAACGTTTCACAGTTTGTACAATGGTTCTCACAAGGAAACTTTTTCCAACTCCAGCTCCACCAGTAAGAAAAATATGGAATGGTTTCAGTTTAATACCTGTATGTGATAAAATCATATCAGTTGCCCATTTTACAATAAACTGATGAAGGTTATATTGCTGTTTATTAAGAGTCATAATCATGTTGTACCATTCTGTTGAATTCATGTCTTCACTGGAGATGTCATATCGGTATGGTACTAGACCAAGATCACTGGAAACCATATTGTGTTTGTCAGTCTGGTATATTGAATGAATAACATTCTCTTCTACTATCCCTTCAGCTTCTTCTTCCATACGACTCTGTTCTGTCTGTGGTGCAACAACTGTCCAACTGTCTTCTGGAATTCCGTTTTCTTGAATATCATCTAAAATTTGCTGTAATAATTCAGCATGGTGTTCAAATGTCTGTTGTTTTTCAATGATCGCCTGATAATTGATTTCAAAAGTTTCCTTGTAAGAATTGTCATAGAGATCGTCAATCTCATTTCTCCAGGGGAAATAGAGTAAGAGTTGAGCATGATAATAATTTTCGGGATTTTTATTCAAAGACCACTGATGCGACCGTAAGATGGCTGGTTCTTTTTTTTACAAATATAACCAAGGCCATTCTTAAGAGGAAGTATATTATTTCTGGAAGCATCAACAGTACCTGTATTTTTGTAGCAAATTTTGAATTCTGATGCAAATTCTGCCAAACATATGTTTTCTAAGCAATCTGGTCTAGCAGCATACTTATCAAGAAGGCCTTTCACAAAAACGTCCGGATCATCATCTTCCATTCTTTATATAGCAGCCATTAGTTTAAACAATCTAGTTCTCTTGTCTGGCATGTCAGTTGGAACGAAAATGACCTGTCTTGAGCCTCTTGTTAACGGAAGTGAAAGTAAACGATAAACAGCTTCCTGAGCACTCACTTCCCGATGGGTTAGAAACTTATATGCAACATTTTTCATGGATTGCTTTGAACCAAGATGTTGGGAACTTGCACTAACTGCCTTTAAAACATCACCTAATGTTTTTTTCTGGTTTGGAAATATATGAAGCGAGATACATGACACAAGAATAAACATTGGTGACAAACTGTACGTCTAAATTAGCTTCCCATGCTTCCATCATGGTTTGATTGTAATTGTTTACTGAACTCTCATATGGTGTTCTTTTCAATAATACAGCTGGCTGATTATGTTTTGTCTTTATCCATTGTAAGCTTTCAAGTATGCATTTTCTGTCACAGAGGCTTTCTCAAGTATTTCTTCTAATGTTGTCTCAGGAGTAACTTTATCTAGATTTTCATATATAGATGTTAATATTTCACAATAACTATTTTGAACATCAGCAGATGGTTGCTCTTCTAAAGGTTTCAGAACCAGTGTTTTATTCACAGGAGGTCGTGGAAAATTAAAACGACAATTATTTCCATGTTTTCTACAAGCAATTGAATGTGTATGCCTCTGAACTAAATGTAGTAAATCATACAGCTTACTATTTTCTAGAGGCAAGTGACAGGATATTTTTCCAGAAATAAAGTCTCTTATTTCATCAGAGTCATTGTCTTCAATATTTGGTGCATTTCTAGCCCAAACTAACATGTGGACATGAGGTGATCCTCTGTGTTGAAATTCGATACGGTACTTATAATCAGATATTTCTCCCAATGGATTTAATTCCTTATTCAACAAAATATGTTTCATAAAGAGCTGAACCCTAGTATAAAAATGTCTAGCAGCTGTGACAGGATTTGATCGCAAGTATTTACACTTGTCTTCCCATGTCTGACTGTTCACATCTTCATCTGTAAGGCTAGCTCCTTGTTGCTTAGCAATAATTTTTATAGTATCTGTCCACTTGAGATCAGCAGCAGATAAAGTTACAAACCATGTACACGGACTTGGCTGGCGAATCATTCCTAAAAGGTCATAAAAGAGCTTATTGAAATACGATGGAGACCCTCTAATCTTTTGGAGGAAATATGTTCCCAAATCACTTCTAACTATTTCGGCTATATTCTCTTTCAGTTGTCCAGCAGTCACTTCTGTGTCCTTACCTTTTCTTAAACTTATACTCAAACTGTCCATCACTTCTTTGGCTAATGGGCATAAAAGATATAGTCAATATTTTTTGAAAATCTTCCATCGCAGTTTAGAACTCTCGATTGGAAATACTTCTTTAAAGATATCTTCTTTTCTCTGGTACATGAAAAGCCAAATCTACCAGTAGGAAATAGTTGGGGAAAACTTAATTCTTCTGCCTTTGTATCATCATAGAATGATTTTGGTTTTTTTGCCTTCTGCAGGAGCAATTTCTAACACCTGACATTGGTTTTCAACTAAGTCTTTAGGCTGTAATGCTGTATCAAATGGTAGTCCACTTAAACGGGATCGCTCATCCTCAATTTCTTCCAACTCATCATCATTTTCATTGTCATCATTGGATAACTGATCAGGAGCCTCATTTTGGTCATTTTGGACTTCAGTGGGTTGTCCATGTTGCATATTACCAGTAAGATAATTCCATGTGTCTTCGTGTTCAGATAAATTTATTTCATTCCAATAATTATTAATTTGAATGTCATTGTACAATGGGTTTTTGATATTATTCTTCAAAATATACAAAGCAGTAAGAATTTTGTCAGGTCGTATTTTTTGATAGAATGAATGACCTTTATACTGGAGTTTTCTTTTTACTTTGACAGTAATAAATGTTTCTGAAGTTGGAACTCTTGGAAGTGTGGTAGCAATCTGATCAGGTTCTATAGGAACATTCACCACACAACCATGTATTGCTTTCTGTTTTCCACGGGGTAAAGCTAAAATTTTTGATAAAAGGTATTCTACGGAAAATGAATACACAATCCAATGAGTTTAAAATTTCTAATTGATTTGGAATGTCATCCAACTGTAAGCCATTGGCAACAGCGGTAGCAGGCATTTGACGTTTTTTGACAGATACATGACAAGATGTACATATGTATTCTCTATTGTCAAACGACAACTTGTTTGTAGAGTATGTGTCAGAATGTACATAATTATTTGTACTAAAACTATTGACAGAAGTACTGTAGCATAGTTGGTGACAAACTGTACAAATAAAGAAGGGACCATATTGTAGATCATTCTTGAAATTTTTAATAGCTATCTCAGAACAACTGCTTCCCTGGCGTTTAATTTTCTTTCTAGCATTTTCAATCTCATTGATCCTTCTTCTTTCATCATAATCTTGTCTTTTTCTCTTACGGGATATTCTTTCCTGTTCATTATGTTTCTTTCTTTCAACACTACTTTGTCTCTTTTTTCTTAAAGCATCTCTTTCTTGTTCATTATGTTTCTTTCTTTCAGCACTACTTTGTCTCTTTTTTCTTAACGCGTCTCTTTCCTGTTCACAATGTTTCTTTCTTTCAGCACTACTTTGTCTCTTTTTTCTTAACGCGTCCCTTTCAAGTTCATTATGTTTCTTCCTTTCAGCACTACTTTGTCTCTTTTTTCTTAACGCGTCTCTTTCCTGTTCACAATGTTTCTTTCTTTCAACACTACTTTGTCTCTTTTTTCTTAAAGCATCTCTTTCCTGTTTATTATGTTTCTTTCTTTCAGCACTACTTTGTCTCTTTTTTCTTAATGCGTCTCTTCCCTGTTCACAATGTTTCTTTCTTTCAGCACTACTTTGTCTCTTTTTTCTTAACGCATCCCTTTCAAGTTCATTATGTTTCTTCCTTTCAGCACAACTTCGTCTCTTTTGTCTTAACGCGTCTCTTTCCTTGTCACAATGTTTCTTTCTTTCAGCATTACTTTGTCTCTTTTTTCTTAATGCGTCTCTTTCCTGTTCACAATGTTTCTTTCTTTCAGCACTACTTTGTCTCTTTTTTCTTAACGCATCTCTTTCAAATTCATTATGTTTCTTCCTTTCAGCACTACTTTGTCTTTTTTTTCTTAACGCGTCTCTTTCCTGTTCACAATGTTTCTTTCTTTCAGCACTACTTTGTCTCTTGTTTCTTAACGCATCTCTTTCAAGTTCATTATGTTTCTTCCTTTCAGCACTACTTTGTCTTTTTCTTCGCAATGTGTCTCTTACCCTTTCATTATTTCTTTTTCTTTCAGCACTACTTTGTCTCTTTTTTCGTAACGCGTCTCTTTCCTGTTTATTATGTTTTTTTCTCTCAACAGTGTTTTCCCGCCGTTTTCTCATGTAATCATTTCTTTTACATTTTTCAGCCACGGTTACATGTTTATGTTGTCGATTAAGTCTTGTACGTTCATTTCTTCTCTCCCTTTCCTCAGGATTTGGCTTTTCAATTGTTTATATAACCTATCAGCTTCTCGTCTTTTTTCTTTTTGGACTTCAGATTCATTAAGTCTTTGATTTCTCTTCCTCTCTGCTGCATTCATTTGAACATGGTCTTTATTTCTTTCAACAGTTATATCTCTCTTCTTACTGATAACAACTTGTTCAATTTCATTTAGTTTTTTTTGTTCTGAACTTTCTTCATTTGACATTCTCTTCATTTTTTGTACAATGTCATTGTCTGTATTTCTTTCTAGCTTATTGGTTTCTTTCTGGGCAGAAGACTCTTTTTTAAGTTCAAGGTATTCTTTCCTTTCACCAGTATCCATTGTTAGTTGTTAAATACACTGAAATCATAAAAAACCATTATAAACATATGCAGGAACAATTTGCTATCAAAATATTTTACAGAACTAGTTATTTGATATTTCATAAGATACTCATAGGAAATTAGGTGGATTTCAAATAGGATTAATTCCTAAAATGCTAACTAAAAGGAGTTTCAACATAAAAGTTTGTAAATGTATATTCATCATGCCAGGATATCATAATTTATAACCTACAAGGTACATGTACAATGGAAGAGATAAAGAATATCACTTAAAAGCATATAGTCAACAATTTGTTTCATTAGTATTTTTAAAAGTACATTAACAGCATATTGATAATACTTTATATGAATAGGCAATTTAAATACTTTAATACAAATTTCTCAGACTAAATATTGTTCAGTTGACAGTCCAATACATATTGCAAGCAATAAAACAATAAACCTTCATATATATAAAAATGAGGTGCATTACGTTTAGACAAGGCATCCATGTCCAGCATCATCAATTTGTCCTAAATATAAAGGTTTGAAATCAAATTCAACTGGCCTTAATATATAAACACAAAGTTATATATAGCTTAGATAAAAGTGAAACAGCTAATTACCTGTAAACAGGAAATATTGATGTTATACCAAAGATATAGGTTGACAATGGAATATATTAATCCTTTATACCAGTGTTTTATGTTCACAACAATTATTTTCATTTAATACTAATTACAGTCCGTGTGATTGTTTCAAGAAATGAGGATCTGTTCAATTATCCTGAAAATAGATTTATTTCAAAATGTTATTTACATCATAGCTTACAATAAAACAGAAAGTATATCTCAATAGAACAAGAGCAGTTACAGGACTACACGCTTGACTATTCTACAGCCAGCTGATAACATGAACACACTGAACGTCATAACTCAAAAAGAATACAAGGGACAATTAAGGAACTTGGTATACAAAGTTTTTTTGTCACTCTGAAAATATGTGCCACATTTCAAGACAATTCCTTGAGTGGTTAAAAATAGAGGGTGCATGCAAAATATTAACCAAGCTGCGACATCAACACTGATGACAATGTGAGTAAATAGCTCTAATTAGCTCTGAATTGTTGAGCAAACATTATTTCAAGAAGAACATTTCAGTCAGATTTAAATGAAACTATACGGATTGTCAAAGTAAGTATTTCTAACTACAATAATTCATAATGTAATAGTAAGTTTTAAACATTATAAAGTACTTACAGACTAGTACTTTAAATGTATAAATATACTACATATTATATCTGTTCATTGATATAAAACTATTATAAGTTAATGAATACACTTCAGCATTGTAAGGTGTTACCAACATCATAATTTAGAATAAAAACCAGTCAAAAGTATTCAATACAATTACCTAAAAGGTATACGTACAATAAAAGATGAACATTTTATGCAAAAAAGGACTATAGTAATGAGAGTACAGTGTGAGAAGTACATAAGCATGTAGTTGCATGCAACAAAAGAATGTGATATGCAAATCGCACAGAAAACATCAATGGATAATACATCATGATTGAAATATGCATCTGCTTATAATAATAACAGAACAACATCACATTAAAAGCAGAAAATTAGATGAGATGCAAAAGTATTTTCATGAAGTTTAGTTGTCTTTGCTGGCAGAATCACAATCATCGTTCAATCTCTTCTTTCCATGTTCATCGTCATCTGAGCAATCTCCTAATACAGCGTCCAGACTTCTCTTACAACTGTCTCTTTCAGCAGTTGTAGCTGACAGTCTCCTCTTCAAGTCTTCTTCTTTGATCTTCAAACCAGATGTTGACTTTCTCTTTTCAGTTCTTCAACAATGGCATTGTGGTGGCTTTTAATCTTTTGCAGTTGGTATATAGATTTTTGAAACAAAGCTTTAGTCTTCCTATTTGCTTTATTGATAGTCTCTATCGCCTCCTTAGTACTTCCAGCTGAAACAGAATACATGGCAGCTCTCAAGATGGTATCATTCTCCTCAATAAAACCAAAACGGCCAATTCAGCTTTCAATAATATACATATTTCCTTGCATATAAATGGTTGGCAAATTGAAATGTCTGGTTGTCTAAACTAAAGAGTGATTGTTCCAAACAACGGGGCATCTCTTAATTTTGCAGACTGAATGGTATGATAAGAGAAGTTGTTAAAACAAAAAGTGGCTTTAGTCATCGTGTGCCCAACCAAGCAGAAAAATTATGTAAACAAATAACCAGGGCTCTCTCTCTATATATATGTAGGGGAATTATTGAACCTTAAAGAGGGGGATTTCTATAGCGTTTCACCATGTAGGGGGAATTTTGGCAGTTTTTGCACATGCACATACTAGTTTATTTTCTGAAAAAAAAACACACAAAATGTCCACTTGTTAAATATTTTACACACAAGTAAAATATATTATGATTTAAAATGAACATTAATATTTGTTGGCAAGAAGAATGGTGCTGAATACAGGCACTAAATATAGGAGATTGAGAGCCCTGATGATTTAAATCATTACGTGCCGAAAGAAAAACTGAATACAGTGAAGAAAAAAAATATATATCATAATGCCAAAAAGAAACAGTGACAACACAAGTAAAGAATGTGGTGATTACATTGCAAATGATGCAGATAAAGAAACTATAATCTACAGGTTAATGATGAAAGATGAGATTACATTGTGATGTTAGATGCACGATGTCCGGCGACAGGAACGAGGACCTAGCCACATTCAACCCATGTGTAATGCATTGTAAATTGACATTTCTTGAACAAAAATGAAAATACTTTGAAAAACATTTTATATAAAAAAATGTTTCGAACTTTTTACAATAAACAGTCATTAAACGTGGGTTGAGTCGCCATAGGAAATACCATAACAATGTACACAAAAGGAAAGACAACACAAAAAATATAAAAAGTACACTTCAAGTCACACAAAATATAAAAAGTACTCACTTGAAGTTGCTGTTTACTTTATTCCACCATCATTGCATTTCCACATCAGAACACAAAAATACACCACAAATAATCGATTTGAATTCATAAAAATATATGCGCGATAAGTGGTCAAAATCACTTAAAATAAGATGCTTTCTTCACAACATTATAGAAAATTCAAGATGGTCATTAGTTGGTCATTTTGAATTTGAATTTAGGAAAAAATACATATAAATGTCATCAACAAGAATTTGTCAACACAATTTTATCAAAATTGGTAATGAAATAAGCATACTATACATTTATTAAAAAAAACAAATTCAAGATGGCTGCCAGTCTGCCATTTTGAATTGGTATCCAAAGGAAATCCATGTACTAGTCAACTATAACATTTGCTAAATTTGAGTACGAAACAGCATACTATACAGATATTTAAATAATAATTCAAAAATGGCTGCCAGTCAGCCATTTTGAATATAAATTTGTGAAGAATAGTCATACTTATCAAATGTAAATTACATTCAATTTTGACCCTTCTTTGTTTAAATATTTGCTCCGCCTTTTGATTGAACATAAGTACTTGTCAATCAATTGTTAAACGCATGACTGAACAATTAAGGCCAGACGCCATCGATGAATGATAAACAATAGAGTCGCTAATTATCGACTTTGAAGCGTGTATACTAACAGTGTGTCCCGCGTAGCGCGTCGCTGATTGGTCAATTTCATCAAAAAGGCGGGTGTTACATACGCTCCGCCTGTCATTAATTTGAGGTATGACTCTTGAAGGCAATAAATACGCGGGTCAAATTGACGCATGGACGATTTTTAATGAGGGTCAAAAAGGGGTATTTTCGAATTTTCGTGCGTCAAAACCCGAGGTCTCGGGTCTAATTGAAGCCCTAATTTATTAGTGAGTCCTTGTACGCAATTTCTTTTCAAAATTTGTATGTAAATAAGCATACAATACTGTTATTTAATTAAATCAAATTCAAAATGGCCGCAAGTTGAATTTGAATTACCATAAACTGCATTCACTCATCAACTGTAAGAATGTGAACTTGTGTGCAAAACTCTATCAATATTGGTTGAGAAAATGTTTTTAGAGAAACATGCATACTATGCAGTTATTAAATTAAATTGAAAAAAATAAAAAAGATGCAATATCATATAACACAATTAAATATTTTAAACAAGTGAGATATGTTTCCATAGTTACATGAGTTTTGTAAACACCATTAAATCATGGTATATAACAGCTTCTATTCAAATACAATGTACATTAAGAAATAAACACACTACAAATATATTATTTTTTTGGGACAGACCACGCGACCAACAAACCAACCAACCAACCAACCAACCACCAGGGTGATTCCAGTATAATTAGAGTGTTCAATATGTTTTACTTATTCTTATTATTTTATTCCAATTATTTTTGAACAAGGAAAATGTTATCATATAATATTCATTAATCCTAAAGTTATATTTTATATTTGCAGTATGTATATATAAATAAAACAAGATAATATGAAATTTATTTTTATTTTCTGTTGTATCTATTGGTTCTCACTGGGTGGGGTAAACAGATACCAATATTTTCGATTTTATTTGGAAAACTACACAGAATATTCTTTATTTTACAAATAATTATACTCAAGCAGCCTTTTCTATCAACTATGGTAGTTATTTGTGCAAAAAAAACAATTAAAAAGTTCATTTTAAGGTGTAAACAGGCTTTAGTTTCACTTCAGTCACTTACTACAGTTTTATCAATCGCTATTACAGGTGGTCAATGTAAGAGAGAATTTAGTAAACTTATACTCCGATTTTCTTTGAGGACTTTTTTTCTGTGGTGTAGGAAGGCTTGTACTTTACAATAGTGGTAAAATTATTTCTGTTGCAATTTGTTTTAGGTTCGGGTCATTTTTGGGCTAATTTGACTGGACTAAAAGTGTAACATTACGGATTGCCACCCAGTGACGTCACAAAAGATTATATAGTAAACAGATCACATGAGGTATAATAATAAAAATTATAGCATTTAGCAAACGATGCTTGGTTTTACATTTACATCAGTACGGTAAACTGTCAACAATTTGACAAGGCTTTAACGGTGCGCTAAGAAAGATAGAGTTTTAAAAGAGAAATAATAGCAAAAAGTAAGCAGATATATAGAGTCAGACAAGAAATAATGGCAAAATGCATAAATATATATATATAAAGAAAGAAAAAGAAAGAAGGTGTATCCATCAACCACTATAAAGAAAGAAAAATAAAGAAGGTGTATCGAGCAACCACTAGTCACAAAGGTTTCTGGTGTTTTGATAAACTGTTAACCTGTCAATGAACGTGTTATTATATATATTGCTATTCGGCTATTGCATTAAATGGACAAGACTTTCTAAGTTGAAATATGTGTTCATTATTTTTCGACCATACTGAAATGTTTTACTCTGAAAAAAATAGTTGTTTGCTCGTCATGAAAGCTCAGTGAGTTAGGGTATTAGAGAATACTTCAGGCAAGCTGAAGGCGTGAGTCCAAATCAATAGATAATTGATGAATAAATGAATACCAATAAATTAAAACAAACGTCATTATTCATGCTTTCTAATACTTTTATTGAAATCAAGTTGATGATATAACACTTAACTACATTATATACTATAGTATTCATGTTATCCAATAACTTGAGTTTCACTGAAATAAACAAAATGTGAAAACATTTCAGGAACAACATCAGTTAAAAACTCAGACCTATCACATAGCCTAAGCTAAACATTAAAGCACATGTAACAGGTTCCTTAAAAGGTTAGGCTGTGTGGGGGTAAATAACATAGAGAGGCTGCTCTTTCCAACTTCATTATTGAAATGATGTCATGTGCATATTTTATCTGTTTGATTTGTACGTCCTAAAAGTAAAAGAACCATGAATTGTAAACAAACCAATAAATTCATGAATTAAAAAAGGTATAATGTTATAATGCTTGACGCACGAATATTTATTCCTTATTGACTTGAAACCAATTTTAAAAAAACGACATCTATAACCATTGGGATCAATATCTTACAAAATTTTATGGGAGAATGTAAAGACAATAGACAATTTGGCAATAATTTCATTCAAAATGCTGCATTATATACACCATGACATTCCAATATTTAATCCAAAGAAAAAGAATCATGAAGAAACAATAACTACTAAATAGCCATAGCGACATACACAAAAATACAAAATATAATGATAAGACAAAACCAAACCGGAAACATCAGAGGATACACAGGCAAAGAATCTAACTATTTACAAACTAGAGCCATATTACAGAATCAAACGACGCAAACTTTTATTGAAATAACTGCACCCTATTGTAAACTTGAACAACAATAATAATCAATAAATAACAGAAAACTTGACCACAAACACTTCACCAAAAGCTTTTTTTATGAAATACAACCAGCCTCTGATGAAATTGATACCAATGCAGTGAAATAATGCCACAGAATATGAAAATACAGAATTCAAGTACAATGACAAAACAGATTAGACGAATAACTAAAAAACATGAAAATATATGTTCTTAAGGAGATTTAGACTAAGGCTAATGTAACCTTTTTAAGCATAAAACAGCTGTACGTGATAATGTATCATTTAAACAAAACACAGAAGAATCCCACTAGCTATGATAAACCAAGAAAGAGAACATCTAGAGACTTTTATCTGCATGAATTATTGAACAATCTAAAGGGAGTAATGTAGTACTGGTAGAAAGAAAAACGGAACAAAAGCATGTGTTACCATTACCGACAACTGAACAACACATCATCAATATAAGATGCATTTGCCTTACCAATAACAGAAGAAGTGTTTGATGATTTAAATTCAGCTAAATCTTTAAGCACTATAAATATGAAATTCGCCTACCACAAATTTGAGGAAGAAAAACTTAAGCCACGAACTGCATTCCCAGTTGGTGGATTAGATTTTTTCGAATACAATAAAATTCTTTTCAGACTTTCAAGTAGCCCTAGTACCTATCAAAGTCTCATTGAAGAATGCTTAGATGACTTGAAATTTAATATATGCGTCATATATCAAGATTATGTTATCATATCCTCAAATGCTATAGATGAAAACCGAGAATGACTTTACCTTTTTTAACTAGATTCAACGAAGGTGGTTTAAAATTAGGTTCAGAAAATGTTTCTTTTTCGAGAAAAGAGTGAACTTTTTAGATCATGTAGTTTGTCTGTTTGTATAAAATTCGGATTCAGAGAAAGAACTGGCCAACTCTTAGTAACTCATACGGTCTAAGATTATTCCAAGCTTTTTGTGGCTATTACAGAGGATCCATCAAAGATGTTTTCAGAATAACAAGACTACCTAAGAAAATGTTTCCACCAACAGTGACGAAGATTAGAAAGAGGTACCTTGATATCAAATGGAGATGGACAGAAGATTAACAACACGTCATACTTTCATCACCATTAATTTCATCTCACCCTGATTTTGATTTACTCCCTTAATGCAAGTGGAATTGGATTAGGTGCTGATTAATCGCAAGAAGAAGGCAGCCAGACGAAAGTGATCGCATATACAAGTAGAAGCTATTTAATAGCAAAGAAAATTATTCAGCCCATAAACTATATATGTTTGCTTTAAAGTTGCCTGTTTAAAGAAATGTGTAAAGAATTAATCTCTACAACACTTTAAAGTGCTGACAGCAATCCTTTAACACACGTAATGACATCAGCAAAGCTAGATGCCATAGGCTAGAGATGGGCTCAGCCTTAGCCAACTTTGACTTTAAAATCCATTTTTGACTCGGTATCAAACATACTGAAACGTACGAGCGTTTTAGTGCAATTAAACCAACTTATTACACTATTAAACCTTGTTTAAATATAGGTATAATAGAAATAACTGACATTCCTGGACAAACTATGACAGAAATTGAGATAGAAGGGATCGGAAATAAATTATGAGAATACTCCATAACTGAGAAGTGACGAAAAACAGTGGTAGATGAAATCATACCACAGACAACTTATAACCAAGACCAAATGATGAAGAAATTTCACAACAGCTTAAGAGTAAAGAACTAATTACTCAGTAGAAAGAGATCTATAAATGACAACGAAATTGATCATATTCTTTACATATTTTATGTTTATGTCAGTTTACATGATTGTAAATTGATAGTCGATAATTTAAGCTCGTGTAGGATTACTTTAGAAAGAATCATATACATACAACAAGATAAAAATTAAAAATTTCAACGTAATAAACCAAAGACTTATATTGATTAAATTATGTCACTAAGTAGTTTTATGATCCGTAAAAATGTTTATAACACGGTTGGTCGCACAATGAATTAGTTATATTATTGTGCGTAAAGTTTGACCCCGATCTGACTTTTCACAAATGCAGCTAATAATTATCTACACAAATCCCGACGAAAATCCATACCACGCCTTTTCTTCACACGCTTTAATACATTTTAAGAATTAATCCCTGTGTAAAAATTACATTCGTGCTTTGAAGATATACTCCGATCGGTATCGAGCATTAATACTACATTCGTATTCAATGTAATGATCAGATCGGGGTCAAACTTTACGGACAATACAATTGCGCGACTACTGAATACTTGTTTGACCAAACGTAAAATGGTATGTACTTTATGGCTGGTCAAAGAAACAACATTATGCAATGGTATAATAAGTAATCTTACCAGGTGTGATGAGGTAGGAACAGGTTTACTTGTGAAAAGTAGGTGTTCACTGAAGAGTGAAATAGATAAAATATGCTTAAACTTAAAATCATAAAAAAACTCAATGTTAAAGACCATTTTTTAAAAACCAAGCACCAGAGTATTTATTTATAAACTTGAATTTAAACAGAGCTAAACATTTGATAGCCTTCATCACACACTGGTTAACACTGTTTATATAAACAATACAATGAACTTAAGTGCGTACAAAAACGTGTTTGTGTAAACATTAGAAATGAAACAATTCATTTCAGACTAAGGAGTGGTGGCTTGTCCGCCACGCTAATTCTGTTAAAAAGAATTATACAACTATTATTTTCAATACTGCCTACGTCTGGAATGGACTGGTTCATTTTTAATGTTAACACAAACACGTTTTGGGTTTTTGTACGAACTATAAATTCAAAGGTGAGTTACCTAAAAACAAGAAAAATTAGTTTCACAAGTCAGTGTAGTTCTTTACCATACCATTCACGGTTGGTTATATTATAATAAGTAACCAGAGTTGTGCGACAACTTACTAATTGTCGGACAAACTGTAAACTTATATGGATGGTCATAAAAACTTCACTATACAGGTAAAAGTACTGTTTACATGTCTTGATATACTTAATTTAAAGCCATTGTATGGAGATACATATATTTACAGCCAACATGAAATATGTCTTTAAACATTGAAGTTATCAAAATATATCATACATTAGATAGCCTACAAACAAGTAAAACCATTTTCCAGGTTTCTAGGTTTAAGTTTGACAAAAAATACTTTTCTAAAAAGGATAAAACGAGTTTTCTGAAAGTTTCTTTAATAAAAGCACATTACACAATATTTGAGTGAAAACTTCATTTTGTAAAAAAATTTGTTTAAATGAGTCTCCTTTGTATAAGGTAGATGGTTATTATCTTTGCTGTCCAAGGACTGTTATACTTGATATAGGGAATTTATCTTACCTATTAGCTTTCTCACATATGTAGTTGTAATTGTTCTTGCAGTCGTCATCATTCCAACCATTGTTATTGTTTAAAAGAATGGTTCCACATTCCTGACCGCCTATATTGTTTGGTTGAGATGGATTCCAGTCAGAGAAACTGTCACCAGATAACAGTTGTTTTGTTATCATCCATTTCCACGTTCCTTCCTCTTCAACATCAGACAAAGCAATCCAGAAGGTATCTGTTACAGTACAACAATTAATTAGCTTTATTTCTGTTGCCCTCAAAACATAAATAGACAAATAAAAAACAACAGATTATTATTCTGAGTATGTGAAATATAAAGGTGAAGTACCATCAAATAAAGGCTTAACGGGCAACATCAGAAACATGCACTACGTGATACCTAACACATAAAATCTTTTTTAAAGAAAACCCACAGAAATACACTAAATAATGTTTCTGTTCTGATGTTCTTGCTCTGCAGATGGTACATTCAATTACAATTACACCTAAAGGAGAATACCAAGAGCTGTTGTTGTGCAACATGTTTGTAGAGCTTTTACTAGAATTTATTAGAATATAAACTGTTTACAAAAACATGAGAATGTCAGGGTCGGATCACGATTTTTTCTACGGGGTCCGAACCTTTTTAGGGGGGTCCAAACTTTTAAATATAACCATAACTACATTATACACATTTTGCAGAATAATGCAACAGATTAATAATAAAAAACTACACAACCAATAACTCTATGTTAAAGGCCTAGAAAAATTGTTTCATGCTACTTAAAATAGACTTACAGTCAAGAAAAACACTAATGGACAGGTTTTTGGAAATTCTAGGGGAGAGGGTCAAGACCATTCTGAACCCCCTGATCCCCAGCTAGATCCGCCTATGAATGTTTTTACACTTACCATGTCCAGTAACACTTGCTTGTGCTTTTAGATACTCATTTTCAGACTGGGTGTCTATTTCAACCAGTGTTCCTTGCATAAAGTTACACATTTGCTGAAGAAGAAAACAAAATTGCGTCAATAATTCGGTCTTTAAAAGTATCATGGGTCTTATTTGAGTTAATCGAAACACTTACTTATGATTACATTGACAAGAAATTTACTGTTAATATCGCACGGATTATTTTAGACAAATCTACTTGATATTATCTTATATGAAAAGAATGTATCATGTAATCCTATACAAGCTCTGGACGATTACTATATGGAGAGCTTTTTAAATACATTCTGAGAAATACGATAGCTAAATTTTACCACTCAAGGTGTCACCCTTCATATTTATTTATTATTTTTCATTCTCCTGGGTCTGATGCCGTATCATCACATTTGTTCATTTTACGACATCTAGCGCAACTTACCTAGCTTTCCTGGACCCTTGTTTATACCAGTACTCACATATCCTTCCACAAGGCCGAAAATGTGTCCATATACCTTATTAAGGGAGGAAATTGACATAATTGACAAAATTTCATGGAACAGTATAACCTCCCCGTGTGGAGTCGAATCCTCCTCGTGACACGATTTTGCAAAACCTGGCGCGCTACCAACTGCGCTACTGATCCGGGTATGTCACACTTCTGTCCACTGACCACGTGCGTACCCATTTACTTAGTCGATCAGATTATTGAACATTAAATAAGCTTCATTGCAAGTAACGTCTAATCACTATGACCTGGCACGCTCTCAGTGACCCAAACACTTACTGTAGCTCCAAGCCATGTTTCTGTCTCTCTACTAAAATGATAACACATATTATTATGTGTTAGCCACCCATTAGAACAACATCTTCCTGCAGTTAGCAAATAAAACATGTAAATAAATTTAATAGAAGAATATTTAGTAAAAATGTTTAGAAATTGGTGAACGGTATTAACGTTCTATGTAAATTACATGTGTATGCTTCAGATATCTATTTCTTTATAGTGATGTGTATTGATTAATACGCCTGCTACCTTTCCACAAGGCCGGAAACTTCTCCTCGGAGAGAAAATCAGTTTACTTGTTCCAACACACCTCTTGTAACATTCAACGTTAATTGTGCACATTTATGGTGCATACTGTTCATTATAAATGGCTCAATGTAATATGTAGATGAAATATGGTTGAGCTTACTGAACTACTAAAGTGTTTATTTCACCCCAAAGTGCGGAACAGGTGTATATTTATTTGGAAATACAGTTTAAAGAAATATTTTGCCAGAATACAACACGATAAACTGCAGTGTTTTCAGTTACGTTAAACGTTCCGTAACGGAAGTGTCGGGACAATCTCTGTAAACAGATATCCTGTAGAGCATTGTCGTACACGATCTTTACAATCTCAATGAAGGGTCACGTCAAGATTACCTTTATGTCGACTAATCAATGCGTAGCTTTCATCGAGACAAAATACTTTTAATAAAATTTTGATTTCGTAATTTCTATTTTAAGACCAATGATTACAAGCTAATTTAACAACGGTATTATTCACAGTCTGCGATTGGACGATTTATTTCAAATTGCGTGACGTAGACAATGAAAACAATTTACGTATCATAACAATTTCGTCATTAATAATATGATGAGAAAAGGTCACCTGAACGTGACCCTCGTTTGAAAAGGGCCAGATCTAAATTAGTGAGTAGGCGAGCGGAAAATTTTAGATCGGGTTTTAATCAGATTGGTGTCGGAACAACTCAACCCATAGACAACTCAACCCGAGACAACTCCACTCCTACTAATGGATTGAGTTGAGTTGTCTTCGGGTTGAGTTGTTCCATACCCGTAACGTTAGCTAACAGTAACTGTTACTGAACACAGGGCTGGACTAGATCAGTGTTCGTGGTGAACTTGATTTAAAATATGTTGTATGTATGTAGTTATAGTTACTGGTAGTTTAGTGATAACTTTAATGTCGTGGTTAATGTTTTGATAAAAACAAATTGCAGTGTCATACTTGAAATCAAAAATTAGAAGTAACGTTATCGCTACTTACATCTTCCAAAAGTGAAATAGACATACCTTGATTTTAAATCGCTTTAATAAGTAGACAAGCCCATAGTTTTTGTAGTGGCGATGTGACTTGCTAGAATCGCCGAAAAAAAATTAATTACGTATCGGAAAAATAATAAAACAACTACTTACCTATGGCTATAAAACCTAGAAGAACAAATACACTAAGTAAGCCAGACATGTTAAACAACCATCTATTAAACAACTTGTATTACTATACCAATGTTTCAAAGTTTGTACAGCACAGAAAGTGACTCTACATTCCAATGATAAGGCAACATTTTGGACAAACAGGACTAAATTGTAATTTCCTTTGATCCTTGTGATGATAATGATGTCAAAAACATGCTTTAGTCTGACCTTAAAATATTCGTTTAACATTGTGAACTAAATATCTGCGCGTTTACAGATTTCAAGTTTTCTTTAAACTCACAAAGATGTATATTAGCCGCCCGGTTAGCTCAGTTGGTAGCACGAAATTCTACTGATCGAGGGTGCGTGGGCTCGATTCCCGGGCGGGGCATACTTTCGTGGAGCTTGGTCATGAAATTATTTCTACGGCCATTCTCGCTTCTATTAATGATTTCTAATTATGTAGGGCAGTTGTCAGTCACTGACGAAAGTATGTGTTTAGTAGTTGGTTAACAGCTAAATCAAGAGATTTAGCCTTTCCTGGAGGAGTGAGTAGGTTGACTCAACGTCAATGTGTTGTCACGGCGTTAAACCAATTAAAAAAAAGAAGACGTATAAAAACATTATAGAAACTTTATAGCAGTGTTAAATTAAGATGCAGTTTGCCATTATATATTAGCCCAAGAATTAGTTCCAAACATTCTAATTGATCCTTTGATTGTTTACTTTTTATCCTCCGTATAAAAATCAATCAAATTGTAAACTATGTAATCTTTAAAAATATTCATGACGATTAATTACGCGTCACAAGCATGTGTTGGCAATTTTCGAAAAGAATGAAGCATTTATTTCATTCGTTTTCTTAATCCTTCATATTTATATTTGACAACCGCTGCAAGTACTTGACGAAAAACGAGTGTTTACTTACATTTTGGTGGTCATATGACCATATACACATGATATATTGATGATGAGTGTCCGTAACTACTGTTCATTTCTTAAAATGAACATGCAGACTTAACGTGTCAACGGTGCATTCTGAGTACGGAAGTGGACGCCTTGGTGCAAGTCATCGACAATTCTTCTGTACGAACAAATGTTGTCAAATGTTCGTTCATGATAAAACGAGTATTTTGATATTTTGATGCTTCTAGGGACATCAAAGTCGGATCGCAAACTTGATGTGGAGGAGACAATACCAGGTCGGTAAAAATCATGTGTTTCTGTATAACTGTTAACATCAGTATCTTTAGTAACGCTCTCGGAAAGAATTTTGACGAATTCCTGTTTTAGCATTAAACTTACATTTACTTATGAAATAGAAACAAATGATAATCGGAACAAATTCCAAAATCACCAGTAATTAGTTTATCAACATTAGACTTACTTCTTGTACATAACTAAGCTTTTAATACAATAAAATAGATTGCAGTACGCAAGATCACTCTTTTTTTCAAAATTACATTTGTCCAACAACGTTGAGGAAACACTGCACCAAATATGATAGAACATACTATATGACAGACATGAAAATATAAACACTGCACCAAATATGATAGAACATACTTTATGACAGACAATGAAATATAAACACTGCACCAAATATGATAGAACATACTATATGACAGACATGAAAATATAAACACTGCATCAAATATGATAAAACATACTATATGACAGACATGAAAATATAAACACTGCATCAAATATGATAAAACAACAAATTGTATGTTTGTTAAACTTTAATATGCCTGACATTCTATAACACATTTGAAATCGACAAACAAACAATACGTATTTTAATCTATTCCTTGAACTATATTTGTAAGTAATTAGCCAATAACAGAACCAGTGTCACTGTAAAAGAGAATAAATGAACAAAATTTAAAGCCCGTCTGTGTGTGTGACAGAACACACAGTTTATACGGTTGGACACCCGTGTAAACCGTACATGCAACCGAAAAACCCTTGTTCTGATCTGAATCCTACTTGGGCCATTCGAGTGTATCCGTTAAAGCCGTGCATGATTTTTAAAACTTTTAAAAACTGGTACGGGTGTCATGTCCGTGTTTGATCGTATAAGCGATCGTACAGGACCGTGTGAGACCATATGAGACCGTATATACAACCGATGATGAAGTCCACTACACGAGTGAGCTAAACCGTGTCAATATCGTATATAAATCGTATGAACCAAAAATCGACGGGACCGTATGTAAACCCATGTAAATGACGAGTAAATCGAGTAAAGGTCGTGTTTGATCGTACTAGACCGTAACAAATCATTATTGGAAACATTAGTTAATCGTATCAAAATGGTATGAAAAACGTGTTCAAATCGTGACAATCGTTGCTTGACTTAGTGTAACCGTGCTTTATTCGAATACACTCGTGCTACATTCATTCGAGTCTAACTTGTACTACTCAGTCCGTATATAACCGAGTATAACTCATTAATAAGTAAGTTTTATTTAGATGGTAATTGAGAAAGAACCAACCACGAAGTCTTTATACCTTAAACATAAAAAACATTAAAATGATCAATAAAATACAATTTCAAATGCAGAGAATACATGTTTATGAGTATAACTGGCAATCAATCTATGTTCGTTATTTATTGTCGTTTTGTTCTCATCCTTTATAAAACAATTAGAATCTATATTTAGACTCAATTCCCCAATTATTGATTTTGAAGCAAACACTTGCTATATATATCAATGTGGTTTGTGTAAGAGAGGTTTTCACTCATGTATAATTTTATGTAGTTTTGTTTGTAAGTTTACCTGTGTAGTGTCACCCATCACCAATTTCATGTCATGTGATCTATATTAATGTTGTGTGTGCATTCGTTTGTATTTTTTGTGTACAACGTTTTGATATAAGCAACAAAGTGTATGTACGCATTTGTTTTGCTCTGCTCATCTCTGTTTTGTTTTTGTTTTCTGTTCTGTTCTTTACTGTTTTTTCTACACAAAATGTAATCATGCACTTACGTGTTATCTTTCTCACAAATATAATTATAATTATCAGCGCAGTTTGTTACCGCCCACTTGTGACCCTCAGGTTCATATAGACCGGCACAATCTTCACCGTCATCTTTATAATTAGCAGGATCATCTATCCAATCTGTAAAACCTGTAGTAGTTAATGGTGTACCACTTTCCATCCACACCCTGGATCCTTCCTGTTCTATATCACTTAATGCAATCCAAAAGTTTACTACAAGTATATAATTTACAGAATAATGACACAAAGTATAAAATAATGCTGAAAATGTAAACACATAATCTGTTCTCATATCAGAAAATTATAAAAATTGCATAGAGAAAACAATCTAGCACTGCGTCGGTTCTATCTTTCCCAATCTCCAAAAGAAAATCTTATATCTGAAATAAAGAGTCATGATAGGGTGTTGCACTCGAGTCCACGACAATACATCAGTGGATATTTACAATGATTTGAAATCCGTTCCTTAAACGACTCGTTGATTGTGTTTGATTGTTAGACAGTATGGACACTATTGCAACGAATGTTTGTAACTATGTGAATGATGATCTAAAATAAGAAATATCTGTGTCTGCCGGCAGTCAGGTACAAAAAGGAACCCTAAACAAAACGTTAATCTCTTAAAAACATTTGTTCCTTGTTTTGAATGTAGAATGCACACCTTTAGACTAAACGACAGACGTTCAGACGAAGCGGCTGATGAACTGACATAGATACTATGTATACTGTCTTCATTTTACTGTGAGGGGTGTCAATATGTATAGTAATTTGACCAATTGCATGCAATCTGAGAACAGATACACACGCATGTGCACAAACGACCTGATAGACAAACTGAATATTGGACAACCAGAATCATTGCCAACACCATAACGTTATATGATACATTAGATATTATGAACTAAACAAACCTCCTTCTGATTGTGCTTGTGTTTATATGAAAGTATTTTCTGTGGCATCATTGATTTCTACAAGTGTTCCTTTAATTTGTTTACATACTTGCTGTAAATATGAATAAGTATAAATAATTTATTTATTTATATATAGTAATAAATATATATAAAACTTCGTCGGACCTCACAAACTTGAGCCTCCAAAGACACCCTATATTAATGCAATAGTCCCAAAAGTTCTTTGCAAAAATCCTGATTTCATGATAAATCGATTGACATTTACCCATGAAAGATTTGATTTTGATTTTGTTGGATTTAACGCCGTAGCAGCACATTGTATAGGTCATATAACGGAGGTCAGTCAACCTACTCACTGTTCCAGGAAAGTCTAAATTTCTGGACTGACAACTGCCTTATACATAATTAAGAATCATTGGTAGGTGGGAGAATGGCCGTATAAATAATTTCATGACCAATCTCCATGTAAGAGAAAAAACTATACGTGAATTTTAACCTGGCGTGTCAGTATAACAACAGAAGAGTCTTACAGTCAAAATAGGGGATGAATGAATAAATTCAGAAATGATATCTCATTATACATACATGTATATAACCCGGGTTGATAGCGCAGTTGGTATAGCGCTCCGGGATTTGAAACCTCGTGAGCCGAAGGGGTACGGGTTTAAATCCCACCATGGGAGGTTATACCCTTCCATGACATTTGGAATGATGTCAATTTTTCTCCACTAATTAGATAATATGGAGAAGTTTCCGGCCTTGTGGAAGGGTAGGTGAGTACTGGTTATAGACAAGGTCCAGGAAAGCTATGTTAGGTGCGCTTGACGCCGTAAAATGACATAAATTGTGTTGATACGGCGTTAAACCCAATAAAAATAAATAAATACATTATACGAGGGTACATATATATTTTATATATATAAACAGGTTGAATATGATCGCTTTCATGTAAGCCAGCATAGACATGTACAATAAAACATGTTGTAATACTAAAGTATTTCAATCGTGTGTAGAAATTATGTTAACCCGGGTCGATAGCACAGTTGGTAGCGCGACGGAATTTTGAATCTTGTGTCCCGAGGGGGTGGGGGTTCGTCCCGAGGGGTGAGGGTTCGAATACCACCCTGGGAGGTTATACCCATTGATGAAAATTTGAAAATAATGTCGATTTTCCTCCATTGATTGGATAATATAGAGAATTTTCCGGTCTTGTGGAAGGGTAGGTGAGTACTGGTTTTAAACAATGGTACAGGAAAGCTAGGTTAGGTGCGATGGAAGCCGTAAAATTACCTAAATTGTGTTGACACGGCGTTAACTCCAATAAATAAATAAATGAATATAAACAAATTATGTTCAACATTTTGGCAACTTACAACAGATTATATCCATGATTCTTCTTCTCTGCTAAAATGATAACATTTTGAACCGTTTGCTATCCATCCATTTGGACAACTGGAACCTAAAATATAAACAATAAACATTTAGAATGTCATTTTATGATTCAACACTCGCGAGTTATGTCTTTTATCTTAATTTCAATTCAATTTCAACCTTAAGCCTACTGGAGTTATTATGTTTGTATGTGTTAAGGGCTTAAACCCAATAATAATGAAAATTTAACTTGAAAATTGATAAGGTCTCAAACTGTTGGTCATTCAGACATTATATCTACAAAATATCATAAAACTTGGGCAAGATTAAAAGTTTAAGCCGCCCAGAGTCATACAACAAACGAAGAGTTAACAGATGCTAGAACATATCACTGCATTCATTCACTTTTTATTGTATTCAAATGATATTCAAGTAAATAAGATTTATATCAACACGTATGTTATATGAATAGTAAAATTAATTTTTTGCCCAGGAACAACTAGAGAGCACTGTATTCCATGAAAAGTCTTTTCTATAAATTTCTGTCTGGTAATTCAATCATTTCTTTTATTTATAGTCTAACATTGATTCTTAATAGTTGCCAATATTTTCTCTGGATGTGAACAATATATTACTCGTTACCTATCATGCTAATTTAATTTACCTATATAACTTGATATCTTCGTAACAAAAAGTCGTACATGCAAATATCACAAATTTTGCACAAACGTCATTTAAACACAGGCAAATCAGTTATTAACTGATTGCAAGTCAAAATGTTCAATACTCGAGTTTTGCGCATTTCCGAACAATTTACGATCTTGGTATTCTGTTTTTTTATTTATTCTATGTAGCCTTTCTGAAAGCCAGCAAGACCATCATTTTAAAGTTATTTGTTGAGTGATTATTTTGTGTCCAGCGAGGAATGTCTAGTGTTGAAATACTTGCTTCTTCATTACAGAATGAATATTGCTTGTTATGCTTAAAATATCATGTTAGTTAAGTGAATATATAACTTCATCACGATATCGTCGTTATCACAGCTTGCTCCATTTGTACATGGATTCAGTTTGTTTTTTATAATTTTTGATCCCATTATAAATAAGTAATACACCCTGCGTTTTACTTGAACAGTTGATTATTATTAACTAAATACTCAATGTACATTATGGAAGTGTACGTAGAAATATATATTTATAATGAAGAACAATGCTTAGTTTGTAAATATTGTAAATGTTTAAAACCAATATATTTGTCATTTCTATAAGCGACGGGTATAACAATGAACTGAGTAACAATAAAATATTTGCCAGCAGTATATTTATGTATTAAAGTTCACTTACCTAAACAAACAATACCCAGAAATATTACAATGTGAAGATTGTTCATGTTTCCTGTCGTAGGCTACAGTTCTTTTTATTGTAAAATATCTAATCTTCAAAGATAGGTCAAATAATAGACTGTACTAAACACTTATCTTTCCGCCATGAATATGTCAATAACTAGTGTTATAGTAGAATATTACTTTTTCTCTTGTACTTTTGCTGAATACGTGTTGTTATTTAATTACTAAACTGGTCAAAATAAAGATAACCATGTCAGGGTCTAATGTCACGTGATCTACAACAACAACTAACGAGGTAAAACAGCAATGATTATGATCTCTTTATCCTTCGCACAAAATTGAATCTTGTAGTAAAATAAGTCATGTTCTGAAATGATTTGTGCAGAGGATTCATGACAAACAATTTCATGCTAAAATGGGTGTTTTCGAAACAATAGCTGAAATTGTTACGTTATGCACCATTTATCCTTTTTTACCTGTCGCAAAAAATTGACAAAAAAACAAGAGTTTGTTTTCATCCTGGAGATCATGTGACTCTATACCTTCATTCCATACATTTAATAAATTTAGTCAGTTTATCATTGTATGATGCCATTGTATTGCTCAATGTATTCAAAAATATTATCAGAACCATTTCAATGGTAATTGTATTGTAAAATTTGAATAAATACAGCTAAGTTTAACTACAATGACTACATTGTTTATTGCAATATCATGCGATTTCTGACGAATTTTAAGTCCTAAGTGTTATGTTTGAAAAGAAAAAGACATCACTATATTTCGACAAGACCACTTTTAAAACCATTGATTATGATTATATTTATAGTGGAACATACTGTTGACAACTTGTATCATTCAATGTTAACATTCTCAGACATATATTACAGTGGTCATCAGACTTGACTATGAATTCGTCCAAATCAATGTTTAATCTTCAATGAGAATTCAACAGTACTTTTCATGTATGTAGGAAATATGTTGAAAAGTTCTACTTTATAAACATGTAGATTTATAAGAGTTCTATCTTATAACTACAATAGTATTCTATTATACTCGTGTTTACATCACTTGACTCATATGACATGTGTCAGTCACTGGCACCAGAGTCCATATCTTATTATCATAAAATAATGCGTACGTCCCTAAATATAGTTCCCTGTGCATACATACATGTACACTACCTTAAAAGATGAAAGTATAGTTTTAACTCGTACACGGTAATGTATACGGGCCTGATTTTTAATTGTGCTTGATGACAAAATATCACATGTGTGCGTATTTAACGAGTGTGAGGACTCTGGTGCCAGTGGTTTTAGATGAATAAATACTTGACTGAGGCTACATTGAAGAAACACCTTATCCCTATCTATATCCTCGGAGTACCTAATACAAGAAACTATATTTGAAACCCTGACGCGCGACCAAGTTCGCCAGGGAACGGATGCTTAAAAATTGTCACTACTCTTTTCGATACAAAGGTAAAATAAATGGGTAAACAAAAGTAATAATTAAGATGTTTCTGTAATACGGTACAAGGACAGCTGTGAATGTGAGTCAACCGTCTTTAAGTAAGTTATATAGTGACTAGTAAAGGTTTACAATGCAATACGTTATTAATTTCGAAGTAATAAAATATACAAAGTACCCCGCCTTACTGGCCTATCAGTCACCTGAAAATGAAATTATTTTTACATTCATATAGTCATTAGATGGTAAATTAGGAAAGAGGAGTACTTGTAGCATAAGGAAATAATATAAACATAATGGTAAGCATTGACAATATAACATTAAAGATGATAGGATTTTCATATCATGTATATAATAAATGACGTTAAGCGAAGTGTTTTGACGATGCCGAACACGATGTAACACGATGACCGTTGCCACTACTCAGTGATAGCCTATTGGTTATTTTAGCGAGAGTTATATTGCTGTGTGTTGACCAATGGGGGCGTGTCTGTTTAACACGTGACCATACGCAGTCAGAATGTGATGTCTTAAATTGAAGCTCTGTCACGAGACGAGAGGGCTTGATAGTGTGGTACTAGACGGTCGAAAATGCTGTAGAGAGATTATTGTTATATTTCCGCACTAGCGTCTTAGTTAAATAAATGTTAGAAACAGGAACTTTTCTTGTTATATGTTTGGTTATACAATAGGGCCACAAAAGCTTATGATATGTATTTCGTTGTTTTTCTTTTATACCTATATTTTCCTCATAACATAGTACATGCCTGTGCGTGTTGTCAAAGACGTAAATTATGAACATGACATCGCTGACATCGGACGTAACCATGTTATGGAAAGAACAAATTTCTGATGAGTTTGAAAGTAGAATCTATATATGTAATAGAATTATAACAAACAGTACAGATATTTTCAAACTTTTGTATTCTAGGAAATGTTATATTTATTTCTCGTATCCCTTTGACTCGAATCCAACATTTTAGAAGTTTTGTCTGAATAACACAAGGGATATAAATGTCAAAAACTATTTATAATTTTTAGAATATTTTAATGTTTCCCTAAGATTCTAGTTTTTTAGTTAACTTAAATCACAATACTTATTTTTACGAGAATGGAATGATGTGTGCTTACTTTTTCACGAAAGACAAATATAAATGTTAAAAAACAAATATCATTTATCATACAATGTGATTTAAAATGTTGACATACGCACTGTGAACACTACAGAGACTGAATTGTTGGTAAAATCACACTTTGTTTTTCAAACAGGTTTGAGGAATTTTTAAAATCACTTGCCTGTGTAATTTGCCTGTGTACGTTCGTCTGAAATTTGAACAGATTTTGACCTTTCACTATCACCGTGTCGTCCATCTAAAATTGACCCAGTTCGCTCAAAATGCTTCATTAATCTATTAACTTGTAGATTTATTATCCTCTGTTGGTCTTTTATGCAATTCCATAATTACAGTATTTGGTACAAAAAAAGTAAAGCTTAATCCCTTCAGTAACCGCAGACGCCATCTTGGATAAACAACTTACATTTTTATGACGTCTAGACGCCGACGTTTACCAACAAAACTTCATAGTGTAATCTTCAGTTCAAGACATCAAACGTCTTAAGTTGGTTAACAGCTGAATGTTGAAAATTTATACTGGGTTTCTACGCATGTTTTGTAATTTAACGGCGTCCAAAGCACTAAACCTAACTTTCCTGGACCATTGTCTATAGTAGTACTCACCTACCCTTCCAAAAGGCGAAAATTTCTCGATATACCTTATTAATGGAGGGATATTGACATATTTTTTTTTAATTTTCATGGAAAGGTATAACCTCCACGGGTAGGATTTGAACCCGTACCCCTTCGGGACACTAGATTCGAAACCCCTGTGAGCTACCAACTGCGCTACCGACCCGGGTTAAAATTTCATGTTCTTTTAATATTCGCAATGGTATTAGATACGATGAGATACCCTGTATCTTTTCTACATTGGTAGACGATGTTCTAGTTCGCTTTCATAACAAGCACAATTGTGATACATTTGTGTGTTTACACCATCATCTCAACATCATGTAACCTGTTACAATGATATGTCATTTGTTTAATCTTATAGCATACATTTGTACTCTCAAATTGGTCATAACTCTTACTGTAAATCATTATGATTTTAAGTTTCCTTATACAACTTGATGTCAAAACTTTACTTCATTTTACTTTGAATTGCCTATCATGAGAGCATTCTCTTACTTGCAATTTCATTAATAGAACGCACATCAAGAATAAATGCATGTTTCAAGCGGAAACAAAAATTTAAAAAGTCCAACAATAAATCATTCCCATTTTTTGAGAATGGGAGAATTTTTACTTTAGACTTATTATAAACTTATATTTCTAGTTATGATATCTGGAGGAAAATTTACATGTGTATTCAATTTGTAGAGGTACATTTGCTGCAAATTTAAAAGGAATCAGACGAAAAATAAGCATGCAAGATTTCCAAATTCGCAAGTGTTTTCTGGACTGTATTATCTTTGATTAGTATCGGTTGAGAGGGAAGTGATCTAGACTTTAATATACAATACACCATTGTTATTAAGAACAGCTACATCATTGCAAAGAAGAAGGTTCGATTCGACCTAGTCAATTTTTTAATCGATTTTGGTCATAATATTTCTTATGTAAATACAGTTGTCTCTAAGCTTCAAGAAAATGTAATATATATGTTACCAGTGAGGCTGAGTGAGTGTGTGTAAGTGTGTGTTTGAGCGTATGTTTGGTGTTGTGTGTTGCGTTACTGATACATTGTTATATTCAATTGTAACAAAATACTAATGTATACATTATTGAAATAAATTATCTGATCCTTTGTGTTCTTTCGAGGTCATTTCGACTGTTTACGGGGCCCTTGAAAAGGGTCAGGTCTGGCGAATTTAATAAAGTTCAATTATACGTTCCATGAGTGATATGGGGGGAATCTCATGACAGCGGTCTATAGAAAATCGGATTGAGGTGATATGGGAGGCATATTGAATAAATTATGCAATAATAACAACGCTATTTCAACGTGAACATATTTTATTACAACAATATCAACTTTACAACAGTTAAATGCGATGTCAATTTCAACCTACTTGAATATTACTCCTGAAAGTAGAAACATTGGTTTATAATTGTCTACATATCACCGAGCATTAAATTACAAAGTCTTTCTAGGTGTATTTTTGTTATAAATATTTGTATCCGTGTTTAAGTGAAAAAAGAGTGAAAGACTGGCTCCAAATGTAGTACAACTAGACAGTGTGCTTATTTATAAAGTGATTGAAGTTAAACCTAACTTAAAACTATCACACAGACAGTTTGTTTTAAGATGTTAATTTTAAAACCTCTGTATCAGATAGGCTTTCCTCTATGAAAACTATCAGAGCCTTGTTTGCAAAGTAATATCCTATAAGCATGCCAAGTAACATTAATTCGCTCACTACCGAAAAAATATCTGTTTAAGCATGTAATGTAACATTATATCGCTTAGTACACAAAGAAGTATCCTATATATATGTAATGTAATATTATATCGCTCACTACACAAAGAAATATCCTATATGTATGAGATGTAACATTATATCGCTTAGTACACAAATACATATCCTATATGTATGAGATGTAACATTATATCGCTTAGTGTCCATACAGAATTATCCTATATATATGTAATGCAACATTATATCACTTAGCACACAAAGACATATCCTATATGTATGCAAGGTTATATTATATCGCTCACTACATATATATGTATGTGATGTTACAATATATCGCCTAGTATAGACAATCCCACAAATTTAGTCGGACGAAGTTATCTCCCCTGATTACTCTTTAGATCCGCCATTAAGGTACTGAAGAAAAATCGATACGAACACGGAAGTAAATTTACTTAGCGGATATTTTTCGTAATATTTGAACAATATTGGGGAAAATTTGTTTAAAACTTGACTGATAACAATGCCGTACAATTCTAGCGGCGGAAAACAGTGTGTAGTTATCGGTTGCTGTAATAGTCAGAAGAAAATCCATGATTGGAAACTGTCAACATGAAGATTGTGCATATCTTGTGCCTTACAAATTTCATTGTTTACCAACAAATGCTGAAAATCGGCGACTATGGCTTAAATCTATTAATAGAAAAGATTTCAACCCTTCGTCAAAATCCTTGGTAAGTGTTAGATTGTCTGAAAATAAATACATGTCACATGAGATTTCAATATGATGTACTCTGTATTTCATGATTAAGTGTCTTGCTTCATGTATTGTTTCATCTGATTAACACAAATGAAAATGATACACAATGACGCCTGGTTGCATGTATTGAACTGTAGACCATGTATATGTTCTGGTTCTTATGTAAATTTTCAGGGGCAGATTTAGATTTTTTCTAGGAGGGTCCAAACCTCAAACCACATACACATTTTGCAGAAAATGCTACATAGTGATAATAAAAACTATTTAACAATTAAATATATGTTAAGCACTAACAAAATTAATTCATGCTACTTAAAAAATACTTACATGCAAGAAATACACAAATTGACAGGTACTTTTTCCACATTCTAGGGGGTATGGACACCCCTGACCCTGCAAGATACTGTCGACTGCAGCAAATTATGAGTGTCTGAACCCGACTGACCAGGGTGCTTCATGCATGATAAGTACAGCGGTTTGATGCCCGCAATAAGATTAACTACATACTGTAACGATCATATAGTTAATGAGCGTCATTTTTTATTTCACAGGTATGTTCTAAGCACTTCATAAATGGAAAACCCACCAAAGAAAATGCAGTTCCCGTTTTAGACATGGGTTACACAGTTCCTGAAATGATGTCAACACCAGTCAGAAGACCTCTTGTGAGGAAATCTCTGAATCAAAATGTGAAAAGCAGATCTGCAATATTAACATCAACGCACGAGGAGAATGTGAATGATGCTTTGTTCTTTGCAAAGAAGTTAGAGGATGCTCACGTATTGGATAATTGTATATCCAGTCACTGTATACCCTCGAATTTTATGGATGAATGTGAATCAACTTGTTGTTTCAGATATCCGAACCTGTGTAAGTCTCGACCAGTGATGGTTGATAGTTCTACTCAAACTATTGATTTAATAGAACTTGACCATAATTATGTATACAATAAAAGAACTAGGCATGCATCTTGTCAGCATTCTGCATCTGAATTTAGTGCTGAAAACATGACCTCTGACACAGATTCAAGATTCTATACAGGGTTGAACTTGACTGTTTTTTTAACTCTAATTTCAACTTTGTCTCCTTTTGGGTCTAAATTACCTTACAAAGTGACAATCCCTGACCAAATATTTTCTGTACTTGTGCGTCTTAGGCTTGGACTAACATATCAAGATCTAGCTAGAAGACTTAATGTATCTGCTCAGCTGATGAGTAACATATTCAATGCATGGATAGTCATTATGGCTAAACATTTATCAGATTGTGTTGTGTGGCTGCCTAGAGATACTATTCAGAGAACAATGCCATCCTCATTCAGGGACAACTTTCCTAGGACTACATGCATTATCGATTGCTCCGAAATATTTATTCAACGCCCGTTTAAATTAAAAGCAAGAGCACAAACTTGGAGCACTTATAAGAACAATAATACAGCGAAATTCCTAGTAGTTATTGCTCCAAATGGGTTCATCATGTTTGTGTCTAAACTTTATGGTGGTCGTGCTAGTGATGTTTTCATTACTAAGAATAGTGGTTTTCTGGAATATCTTTTACCAGGCGACGAGGTCATGGCTGACCGAGGTTTCACCATTAGTGAAGAGCTCTGTTTCCGCCGTGTTCGATTAAATATTCCAGCTTTCATGAAAGGCAGAGAACAACTCTCAGAGGAAGAAGTAATCAACACTAGAAGGATTGCTTCTGACAGGATTCATGTTGAACGTGCCATCATGCGAATGAAATCGTACAGAATACTAAATATGAAGATGTCAAATAAGTCTTTTAGAAAAGGAAACAAGACTTTGTTAGTTGTGTCAGCATTTTGTAACCTTAGGGACCCCCTAATTAAGGATGATGATGATATTGATGAATGATAGTCATAGCAAATTAATAGATTATAATTACGTACTGTAAGATTTCATTTGCATAATTTCAAGCTCTATAATATATGCTAGTTATATATATTTACAAACAATTTTTACAGCTCTGATACTTTAATATAAATATTACACATATTTATATATATAAAATCAATAAATACAAACAATAAATACTAACATACATAACCAAAGTAATTGTTGTTCATTACATTCTTAGTGTATGCTTCCTTAACTCAAGATACTGTTTTGTAAGCAATAAAATTAAAACATGGTTTCAGTTATCATTGCTTTCTTAATAGTTGATGAACACAGATATAATTTCAAGTGGGCAAGACACCTGCTTCTAAAATATTGTTGGTTTTTTCTCAACTGTCGAAACATGAATAATTTCACGGAGACTGAACATTTATTGTCTAACACTAGTGATATAGAGATATTGTTAAATCATTCACTGGGAAATGATTCAAACTTTGACAGTTGAGAAAAAACAGACAATATTTGATTGACTTTAAGAGCACAGCTGTCTGTAGCCTTGTGCTAGCTCTAAACGTTTAAAGTAATGTTCATCACAAAGACGTACCAGTACATGTTTGAAATAAAATGACCGGATGCGAGGCAAGATGCCTTGAACAAAGTTTGGATCATATGGCACATCTAATACATGTTGTTCCGATAGTGTCCAGATAATTAATTTGCACATAGTTGTGCCAGTACAGAACATGGTCATCTGAACTTGAGTGTAGTAACCATTTCTACCATTTGGTCTGACAAAATATTTTCCATTATTGTCTAAACACACATCATATTTTCCTGATTTTATAAGATCTTGGACAGGTTTGGTGGGACACTTGATCTCAATGATAGTACTTTCATCTATAAATCCATCAGGACTAGCAGCAAGATATTGTTCATTCTTTTTCACAACAATTCCAGATTTCTTAACTGTTAAACCAGTTGAATCTTCAAACCATTTACGAGCAATGGGTTCACATTTATTACCATGTCGTGTAGCTGAAGATCCTTTAAATCTATTGTAAATGAGGTTTGTCACAAATTTATCTGGATCTGCTCGATTTGTTTTAGGAACACTGTTAACCTTGCTGGCAGTGATTCTAAGTTTTCGACTGTCTAACCACAGAGATGATGCTTGTTCACAAGTTTTTTCTTGAAGAATGTTCAGTTTTGTTTCATTCAATTTTATAAACTTATCAAAAAATTGCCTGCAAGCAATACACTCAGGATAAGCAGGTCCAGATGAGTCAATGCCATGACAACCATGTACAGGTGGAGTCTTTTCACTTATTACTCTCTGAGGGGCATTGAGAACTTTATAAAGCATGCACCCTTTACAGTACCACAGTTTATTAACAGAGGATTTTGAGACGAATTCACATAACTCACTATGGTCTATTAACTGTTGAGGCTTTGAAACATAGTCATCACACTTCTTATTACTAGAACTGTCTTTCACAATATCTTCAAAGTCTTCCGGACGATGTAATACTTTGGAAGCACCTCTCCCCCATGATCTTAACTTGTCTGTACACCCTTCACCACCTATGCCATACTCATAAGCCATAACAAGGGAGTATAGGACAGCAGCTATGTGGCTACATGTCCTACCAGCACCTGCAGGACAGGTACAATAGCCAGTAACTATGTTTCCATCTTGTATAACAGCCCAGGTCTTGTAATCCAACCTTCCAACACCAGGCTGACTAGGTGAGACCATTGCCTTAAAGAAATGTAGGGTATTTACTTGGCAATCATACACATCCCCTAGCCATTTACTGTCCACATAGTTCTTCCCGTACAAAGACCTGAAAGCTCTCATTTCTTTACCATCGTATGCTTTCTTCATAATGAAATAGTCAACCAGGTCTTCATACATAAGCCTTGGCCATTCCTTAAAGTTGTTCTTCAACCACTTGGCATCATCAGGTGGTAATTCTGAAAAAGTAAAAAGCAATATCTAAATAAGTACAAGAATACAAAGTGATATAAATCAACATGTAGCATGAGAATACATGAACATAACATGTGTGATAAGAATGAAACCCAATCTGCAGGATCAATATAATAAATGTGTTATCCAATAAAAAATCAAACTGAGATTCAAAGCCAACAGTCTACCATCTTGCCATATAAGCTTGCTCAAGGCAAAGAAATACAACTAGTACAAGTAGAATGATTAAACATCTGCTTCAAATGCATAACTGTAGTTGTAGCTGTTAGAAAATTGTTTAAACTCTTAACCATCAGGTGATATGTTTCATACCCTGGTCAATAGCGCAGTTGGTAGCATGCCGGGATTTGGCATCTAAAGCCCAGGGGGTGCGGGTTTGGATCCCAAACAGGAAAGTTATAACATGCCATAAAAATTTGACAATAATGTCGCTCTTCTTCCACTGATTAGATAATGTGGATAAGTTACCAGCCTTGAGGAAGGGTAGGCAAGTACTGGTTTTATGGCCTAAATTGTGTTGATATGGAGTTGATAAATAAATAAAGATATATTTCATTCTCTGTCAGGTAGGACATATTTGAGAGGTTTGGTCATAGCCATACACATATCATATATTAAAAGAGGTCCGAGTAATGATTGTTCTATTTTCATGCAGATAATTTAAGTCGGACAACTGTCAATTTCCTGTAGAGGAGTGCGATAGGCACTGATTAAAATATAAATCAAGTCAGAGTCATGAAAATCAGAACTAAACATTTACTTTATCACACAACAAGTCTGTAAAATATGTTTTAAAACACTCATGGCTCTATATAAGTGATTGAATACTGGAACGAAGTTTATTTTAAGACGACAATGCCAATATAAGCATAATTGTTCCTCAATTCTTGCCGATAACGTAAAAATTAGTGATTACAAACATTGCATCCACGATCCAAACAAACCTTGAATGGCTTGATTGAATCTAGGTCAACTTTCGTCCTTAATTTTCACCTATCGAAAAAAACAACGTTAAGCTGTTAATCAGTTACCATTTATCAACTGATATTTGTATTCTGATGCTTGTTATCCGTTTAAAACCACGAATGAAAGATTAAAGTTGTTGCTTTCATCAAATAAATCAGTTCAGTCTCCGCCATTTTGACTCGGAATGTCGTCGAGTACAATTTTACTGCATGACTCATCGATCGATTTACAGTGAAATTCAAAATCTATATTCCAAGTTTATACTACATTCTTATTCACGAGTATTGTTCCATCTATAATTCAACAATAATACTTACGAATAGAGCTTGGATCGTCCATATTTTCAAATATTTTGAACTCAAAGTTTGTATACGTATCGATTACAGCTGTAGTAGACTATCAGGAATCTTTAGTACCTTAATGGCGGACGGATCACGTGACCAACAAAATGGCGGCGGTCTAATTCTCATTTCTGGGATTGTCTATACAAAAGGCACTTTAGTACATTGTCATAATAACATATTTAATCAATTTCAGCGTTTGAGGTTGATATACTGGTAAGTGTTAGTTAGTCAGCTAGACAGGACAGCTTGGCTTGGAATGATCAGAAGGTTGTGACTCTGAGAGATTAAAAACCTTGCTAGTTGATAGTAATCCATATATTACAGGTAGGTCTGACGTACATGGTAGTAAATGATTTTAAGTAAGGTGGAACCTGGCTTGGTGATTGTGTATTATTGTATATATCGTTTACATGGATATGTTTATACTTAACTAAGCTCTTCATGTGAGTAATGTTACTATAACCAAACATTTAGGAGAAACATTTTAATAAGTTTAGGTCATTTAACGGCTTCCAGCACACCTATCCTAGCTTTCCTGGACTCTTGTCTATAACCAGTACTCACTTACCCTTCAATAAAGCCGACAAGTAAAAAATTGCTGCGAAATGCAGCAAAGGGAAAGTCACGGCTAACAAAAAAGAATTATTAAGTATAATCTAAAGGTAACTCAAAAAAGCATTATATTGAATTGTCATGTTAAGGGTTTTTCTAGTAATAAAAAGGTAACTTGTTATAAAACGTTTTCCTGTTTAAATCTAACATTCTCGTTCCCAGAGCCTAGTAAGATTCTCGATATTAGTTAGATCGAGAATCTTGATAACCTTGGAGAACGAGAATGATCTGGATCTAGACACCATCTCTATGCCGACAGGATGTTTGGTTTCAGTTGGATTTATTTCCAGTTATTCATATTTGCATGACGCTTAAAAAGATCGGCAAAACGGAAAACATATAGTCTTTCAGAACAGAAGCTATTTACATCACTTATCGCTTCTGTTCAGTCAAGTACTCCTTACATTGCGGATCTGTTCTTACCAATCCGTGTGACTATTGGTTCCCAAAAGTGATCTGTATAATATGGGGCGATCGTTGGTCTCCGGGCAAAATGAAAAACAAAGTACATAAAAAGAGGCCTTTTAACCGCAACAGCTACTTCCAAAGAACAAAACATGACGTAACCGGTTTAAGACGTAAAGGTGTGTCATAATAATCATTAGAATATTCGTCCACAGATAAGCCCATACATAACTGTCCAGAAGCAGAAGGATGTTGATTTGCTATACAAAATATTTGATCTCTTTATACTACCAATCCTTCTCTCGAGTGTGACAGCCAGGATTAAGTGCACATCGGAAAGTGATAAATAAAGAAAAAGTTAAAAGATCCTGACAAATATTTTGGCAGCATCAGTGAGTAACAGATATCAACCGATTTGCAGGCCAGGATTTTGAATAATACAAAAGCATAACTGTCATTGATCGATATTGTGTTCGATACGGAAACGATCGATCCGATACATCTATCGAACCTACAATACCAGTATTCGATATATATCGTATAATTGGGTAAGGACCTTAACTAGGTAATTCCTTACGCTCCCCTCGCAGCTCAGTGAACACATTACATTCATTCGCTGCTTTAAAACGTGTTGAAGCATTTCCAAAAATGCTTGAACCACCGTTTAGCCGTGTATACTCCATAGATTAAAAACATTTCAAGCAATATGCGCTAGCGTATTATACCGTCTCAAGTATATTTAATTTTGAATACAATAATTAGCGTGCCCAGCAGCGTGTTCAGTTATCTTGAACATTCCGTAACGGTAGAATCGGTACAACTTAACAAATTGATAGCTCAACCCGAGACAACTCAATATCATACTAACGGATTGAGTTGTCCCAACTTAGTGTTGAGTATTGCACAGGTTGAGTTGGCTTCGGGTTGAGTTCTCCCGTATCCTTAACGTTAGCTAACAGTAGTAACTGAACACGGGGCTGGTAAAGATATGTAAAACCAGTGAGTCTAGTTATAGAATACCAGGAATTAGCGCGCCCAATGTAAAACCATTGATTTAGATTCGCCCCGCAGTAGAGAAGTTAGGTTTGCAATTTTTCAACAAATGCGAGTTTTAGAAAGAATAAAACATGTTACATATTGTTAAGCATTTTTCTTGGTCTTATATTGCAACTGTCAATTAACTGGCACACGTTTATATATTAATATAGGTATTTTCGGTAAATAATTCAAGCACGTAACCCAACAAAACATGCCTTCGACGAGCTCATTTACGCACCCCTAATTTGACTTTTCGACGTCTATTTTTTTCATAATGTGACCTCAAATGCATCGTTTTGACTGGCTTTAGGCAACCGGTGTTGACTACAAATTGCTCAAATCTTGACAATTGTCTATATCGCCGGTCCAACGGCCGGCGATAATGATATTGACCTTTACTATGAACCTTTAAAAGGTCAATGAAAGTTTACCAAATTCCAATATAGCTGGAAACTTTTTACGCATTTGTATTGGTTGAGCGTGTAAACATCGCCTAATATGATAATATCATACTAGTGACGAATTCAACCTCGTTTTACGTCATATTTCGTGGCTACACTTTGTATTCAAGTTCAATAAGTTGCTCTATGTTTATAGGTGAAAGATCAGAGATGCACGTTTTAAAAAAAAATCAATGGTTACTTTCTTTTTTATAATTTTCCGTTATCTAACTAATGCAAAGCTGTCCAACATCTTTGAATTTCGACATTTTGATATTACAGGCGTGAACATTTGTTGCATTTTTTTTAAAACTCACGAGACAGTCATGCAATTTAAATGTGGGTGTCTCTGCCTTAAAATAGAAATATCAGCTTGCACGTAGTATTTTAGCAGAGGTAGAAAGTCAACGAGTGAATCTTTCGAACCGGTGCATTGGAGAGCAGTCATACCTTTACTTATTACGGAAGAATTTTGTTGCCGGATACACGAAAGGATTTAACATGTATCTCAATTCCGAAAAGATGCGCCTAAATACAAAAGGCAAGCTATTTTGAATAGAAATCATATTTTAAAAAAATAGCAAATATAGAAAATTAGAAATATATGGTTCAATGGACATTTTTACTCGTGAAAAAATTTACTCGGACACGAGTAACATAATCCATTCGAACAAATTAAAAACTAAAAAGCTTTTCAACTAGGTGTAAATGTCCGTAATTTTTTCTCACTATATAAAATAACCTGGTCCGCTGCAGTGATACCTCAGGTCAATAGTTCGTCAATTTAGTACGAAACTCTTCATAATTAAAAAGTCCGCAAAAAAATCTTACATCTGCTTGACCTATAACCTGGTCCGTAACTCTTACGCTCTTAAAATTAACTGGTCCGCCACACTTAATCATAGTTTGAAAAGATCGTCAATAGAACTCAGTAAAAGTAAGAATTAAAAGTCAATGTTACACAATTTGGCTTCTTTATTTATACAGTCCGCTAAAATGGACAAAAAGGTATATTATTAAAATATCGCATTATAGGAATCATATTTTAAAAAAATAGCAAATATAGAAAATTAGAAATATATGGTTCAATGGACATTTTTACTCGTGAAAAAATTTACTCGGACACGAGTAACATAATCCATTCGAACAAATTAAAAACTAAAAAGCTTTTCAACTAGGTGTAAATGTCCGTAATTTTTTCTCACTATATAAAATAACCTGGTCCGCTGCAGTGATACCTCAGGTCAATAGTTCGTCAATTTAGTACGAAACTCTTCATAATTAAAAAGTCCGCAAAAAAATCTTACATCTGCTTGACCTATAACCTGGTCCGTAACTCTTACGCTCTTAAAATTAACTGGTCCGCCACACTTAATCATAGTTTGAAAAGATCGTCAATAGAACTCAGTAAAAGTAAGAATTAAAAGTCAATGTTACACAATTTGGCTTCTTTATTTATACAGTCCGCTAAAATGGACAAAAAGGTTTATTATTAAAATATCGCATTTGAATCCTATCATTTTTTTCAAATGACAAAAGCTCAAACAGTTGAAATATATAATATTTACAACAATATGTAATGAAGCAATCGACAATTCTTTTAATAGTAAAAATCTGCAAACTTATTTCTAAAAAATAATTTCGATATTGGTATTTATATATTTATATTAATTTTTTTGAGTAATTTCCGAAAACTCTATCAATCTTATCTTTTCAAATAAAATATTGGCAAATCTCAATTATATATCTACTATACACACATTATGATACGCATATTTGTTAAACTGTATCCGTATACTAAACTGGTCCGCTGGTCCGGTTGGTCCGCAAATTATACCTACCCCTTTTCATGTTAGTCGAAAGGATTTGCGGAAATGTGTTGATATAACGCTGATTTTTCGTGTGTTGCATTGTTGATAGAAATATTGTTTATATGGTTCTCCTAAAAATGCATTTTTTATGTAACTTCTAACGGAAATGGGCTGTACTATGACTGCATTAAAAACAATAAATTTGTCGGCATTGGAAATCGAAAGGATTTATGTCACGTGACTTTTGCCCATTGCTATCAAAATCTACCCACCACAATATGAAATAACTTCTACATATACCTTATAAATAATGTGAAAAGTTGCCATTGTCCAATCTTTATGGGAAAGTTTAACCATCTCGAGTGAGATTCGAATTCGAGACTATTTGGGAACCTTGATTCTAAATCATGGCGTTCTATCGACTACGTTACAAACCTAAAATAAGAAAAAAATTATCTTACCCATTTCCACTTTCACATATATACAAGAACTGTTGAGAACAGAGTGTTGTGTACCATTTGTAATCATCATATTTATCCATGAGGACACAATCTTCTCTTGGATCGTCAATGTTTGGTTCATAAATAGCCCAGTATGCAAAAGATGTTTTATCTAAAAGTACTCCACTAGTCATCCAGACAAATGACCCTTTTTCTGTTATGTCTGTTAAACCTATCCAAAAATCAGCTGAAAATATGTAAACATATATGATTGATGACAATCTATTTCGTGTATGGAGAAAGATGGACTGAGTGGTTTTGATTTAGTGTGTTAGAAAAGGCAGGTTGGACTTATCGGTTTGGACCTTGAAGGTTGGTATGAGCGGGTTAGGGAACCTTTAGGGGATTGTCTAGTTAACAGTGGCGTTATGTTACACTGTTCAGGACAAGTCCGGTTAACAGTAGCATTATGCTATACTGTTCAGGACAACAACTTTCAGTATAAAGTCGAATCATGAACTAAGATAATTTAGGTCCTATAAACTCGAAATACGAAAAACAAAATGCAAAATCACACTTAATATCATCATGTGCGATAAATTTTATTTTGTTTTGTGTAATTGTATATATTTATGGTGGACGGTTTTTTACTTATTTTTATTGTTATTATTAATCTTTTTGTACAACGCCATTGAATATGCACTATAGAAATAGGAGTTTAATCAAATAATGAAAATGTTTAATTTAAGGTTAGACTGAGTAGGATTGAGATGGATTTAGCTGATCGGACTGAACTGGTTGTGCTAGGCGGGTTCGACCAAGCGGACTGGACTGATCCGGTTGTGCTAAGCGGGTTCGACTAAGCGGGCTGGACTGAACTGAACTGATGTACTGTCATGGTATACAGAGAGCGAGTGACTTTGCAATTCAAATTATTATTAATTTATAACGTGTTATATATAAAACTTTTTTTGAGATTGTTGTGTGAATGTTTCTTATCTAAATCTTATTATGTCTGATTTAAGTAATTACCTCCAGTTGGTTGAGCCAATGTTTTAAGAAAGTTATTTTCTGACATATCTTTAATTTCAACCAATAAACCATCAAGTTGTTTACACTTTAACTGAAATGATACAAACACATCTTAGTAACAAACCACAAACCACAATGATTTTCTTTTATGCCTTACTGACAAATTATGTTGTCATTCGATGTAGATAAAGAATGAAATTATAAAACTTGTTGTTTTATTCTACATCAGAATTACTTTACTATTAAAGAAAATAACGTTATTTTAGAGGAAAAGTGGTTCTTTAAATACGTCAAACATTGCCCAGAATCAAAGATAATGCAGGTATTTTCCAATCATAGTCTAACGCTATCCTAACTTCACTCTGTTACGAGTAACAAAACATAATAGTGTGTTAGACAGACACGTGTTCATTGGTAAATCCAGGACTAGGTATCAATGAAATAAACTTATGTATTGTTACCTTGGTTCAAACTGACACAAGTAATATAGGGGTGTAACGGTTAACCGATATACCGGTTAATATTGCAATACGATTTCTAACGGTTTTTAACCGGTTCGTTTTTCCTTGAACCGGTTTTTAAAGTTATATGTCGCACTGTTTGTTTTATCATAGTCTGAAAGTTGAATGTTTAAATATAATGTAAATGTAAAAATGTATTAAAACTTGAAATAATCTTATTGTGCTTGAAAAGGTTAAACATTTAGTCAATTGAGAGAAAAAAAATTTTAAAAGTCCGTTTCAAAACATGCATTTTTCTAGTAATTCAAATATTTGAATAAAAGATCGTTTGAAAAATACACAAATGTATGTATACGTGTTATGCTGATCCAATTAGGATGATGAACATGCATAACAATTCAACATTTGCATGTCTACGCAAAAACAGGTTCGTATTGCAATATATTGCAATACAGGTTTTATCGTATTGTTACACTCCTAAAGTAATATAAGTTTTAACTCCTACCTCAGCACCAAACCATGTCTCAGTTTCTCTGCTCAAATAATAACATTTTGAACCATACTGTTTCCAGTCTCCAGGACATCCGGCATCTGATTGTAGAAATTAATATTGTTATACATTACCCTCACTGATTTAAATACTCACTATAGTACTTCTATAATCGCGATCGATTAAAATCAGCGAGGTAAATGTATTCACCACTGACAGTTGAATTCTATATAATTATACTTGTCGTGATTAGTACGTATTCGGGTGCACATATGAAGAGAACAAACTAGTGGTTTTAAACGTATACACGATTCACAAAGTGAAAGTTGTTTTAGTTTACTTCCGTATATACATTGAAAACATTTACAGAAGATGACAGTCACTCGATCGGGTCAATAAGTACAACACATTGTAGATGTCATACTCTCTACTTAAACAAAGATATTACTTACTGACAGAAATAATTCCTGACAGCATTAACAAAGCAATTTGCATTATCCTGATTTATATACATGTATGTTAAAAGTATATTAGGCCTATTTCATAGACTTGCACATCAATATTTGCACTACATTTATACAATAAAATAATAAGGACAAACTAATGATTAAAGTATTACGGACACTACAACATTAATAGGTTATCATTAAAGACACTAAGCGAAGACAAAATCTTTATCAGCAATATAAAAACCAGTAAAATTATCAAAAAGACAATGGTATATAACATTCGGGTTATAATAACTCTCTCTATCAAGGTCAAGTTCGTCAAATTATCAGTTTCTTAAAAAAGTGGGGTACTTTTTTACTTTCTAAATTTGGCAACGGTAGTAGCATCTTAGCCATCAAATTGCTTCAAAGTGTTTGATAAAACTTGCTCAACATTGTAAAGAGTTGGATATGTCATTTTGTTTTTCTAGTGATTTACTCGAGAAACCAGTGCATGCAAGTTTTGAGAACACAAATATCTAAACTGATGCTAAAACGAAACGCATCGTTTCAACTATGTTCATTATTTTCGTAATTCAGAATTACTAGAGAAAACATAAATGCTTTTAGTCTGCAAGAAGTCATTGGTGACATGCGCAACGTCTTAACGTTGCCAGAATTTTTAGACTCACCTAGGGCATAATAGTTGGTCGATGTGATGTGTTCACAAGATTATCTTGGCAAACAACGAGTTGTGACTTAAAATCGTTGTGAGACACTTAAAAGTCTAAGGGCGTTGCATAAGTCGAAACACTGAACACTACATTCTCCCAACACCATGGTCGCGATGATACGAGCAAAAAGATAGACGTTAGTGACGGTTGCACAAATTTAGTACTAGTCAGTGGTACGGTTTACACCAAACCAGTATATTTCATTGTTTGTCGACTTATTTGGTGTACATGGTTATCCTTTCACTACACGCAATATAGATTCTGCCGTGCAAATCTATTAAGCGAATGATGAAGGCATATATATATACACATATGTAATTGTCTTGTCTTACCGACATTACACGCGTTCTAACTGAACTAAGGCTATCAGCATTTTTTTGTATATCTAAAGACTTAATTATTGCGTTTGTTTTTCTCGACAGTATATGTTCATGCATAAAACTTTTTACAAAAGTTCGTGAGTTTGAATAAACTTTAGCACGAAATTCACAATACCAAACGTGTATTTATGAAGCAGAAAATTGTTTGTTGTGTTTTGTCTTTTTAAACACGATGAAGAATTTCGTCGAGTTCCGTGATTTTCCGAAGAATCTTTACTTTTGGTTTTAATCGCGAATCTAAAAATATTATAAATATAAATTCTGGTGAAAATATTTTAGCGTTTTATTGCCTGTGATGTGCTTTATATATTGATTTAATGTTTGCATAATTTTTAAGCAAAAGCATGATACTTGACAATTATCAGCGTTCAATTTAGTAAAGGGGCTTTAACTATTATCTCTTTTATAGTTTAATTACAAATAAACTAAAATAGTATAGTTTTAAACTACTCACAAATTTGTGTTAGATAATATAAAATTGTATAAGCACAAATATTAAAACGAGTTTCTTATCATCCAGGAAGACATTAATGACCTCTTCGCTCTATCTTTTAGCTCCATTTTCGAACTTAAAGTTCATGAACTATTTTTAACATTTATATAAGTGAGCATTGCAAAAATTAAATACAGTGAAAACCAGGAACAAAGAAACATGCACAATGCCTTAAATAAGTACTGGGGAAAATCCTGTTTTTATGGACACAGAGTCAAAATTACAATTGACATAAAAACAAAAAGTCTCCGAGCAAATTATAAATCAGCATAAATTAGTTTATTAATGCATAATTCAAGCAATGGTATATGAATAATATTTGCTTAAAAACATGACTTGACGTATGCAAGATCAATGTTGTCAATTTTTTAGTAGTCAAAGAACTTTTGGAATGCACATTACATGTGATGTTTTACATGATAGTTCTGAATAAATATATAAATGTAATGTATTATCAATTATATGTTATACAGTTTCATGTTTAAACTTTGTATCCAAGACAGTGGACATTGACATCTAATACCAAGTTTATAATGTATCCAAGACAGTGGACATTGACATCTAATACCAAGATTATAATGTATCCAAGACAGTGGACATTGACATCTAATACCAAGTTTATAATGTATCCAAGACAGTGGACATTGACATCTAATACCAAGTTTATAATGTATCCAAGACAGTGGACATTGACATGTAATACCAAGTTTATAATGTATCCAAGACAGTGGACATTGACATCTAATACCAAGTTTATAATGTATCCAAGACAGTGAACATTGACATCTAATACCAAGTTTATAATGCATCCAAGACAGTGGACATTGACATCTAAAAACAAGTTTATAATGTATCCAAGACAGTGGACATTGGCATCTAAAAACAAGTTTATAATGTATCCAAGACAGTGGACATTGGCATCTAAAAACAAGTTTATAATGTATCCATTAAGTTTGCGATGTCCTCGTGCATGTTTAAGAATCCCAAACTGTGATCGACAAAGTTTTATGGTATTATCTATAATAAGCAGGAACTTTTAAACATGTATGAGTACCTTACAAACAGATATATTTTAAAATCTCCGGATGTGACACCGTTTGTTAAAGACGATGTTCAATATCACGATCAAATTTGCTGACCGTTTAATACTACACTGACCTAATGTTAATGGAGCTGTGTATATTTAAAAGAGTTACGTACTACGATATACATTTATGAATGTAAACAATACAAATGCTTATCAACTAGCTACATTGAATACGTTGTACAATGAATAAAAATAACACAAATTACAAAGAGCTTTTAAATTTACACAAATAAAGAAAGGGGAGTAATACAGACTTTTGTAGAACAAGATGTACTGAACTTCGGGTTTGTAAAAGTGGTGTCCCTTTAAATAAGTTTATATACATATCCCTATTTTAAAATCGTTTTAATAATTCACATGCGATATGATGCATGCGATACAGTTTCACGATTTATCAATAGTAAGATGCAACCCTGACAGTGACAGATACAGAATACAAGAGGGCCATGATGACCTTTAATCGCTCACCTGAGTACCATTGGTGCATACATGGACAGAGTAAGATTGATATATTTTGGTAATGGTTTATCACACTTCCACCGCACTAAATGCTTCAAATGTAGGCCTTGTTTAGGAAGATAACCTGTATTGGAATCTTATTCATTAGTCATCACATCTGCCTGTCAGAAAAATGTTTTGTGGTATGTAACCTTTAGCTCCTGTGAAGTATTTTTTCATCCAAGATAACCCATGTTTGAACTGATCCAAGCAAATACCTAGACGAGCATCCTTAGCACGTTTGATGATAAATGAGTTTTTCCATATTTGGGCTGAGTGACCTTGTTTAAGACCTCAGGTGACCCATATTCATACTTGACCTAGAAATCATTTAAACAATCTTCCAGACCAATTACCAGGATAGTTTGATCATAACAGTAGCCACTACAGTGTTAACATGTTTTTTCCCTACTTTTAGCTTCTGTGACCTAAATAATCATCCGAGATGATCCATGTTCGTACTCGTCCGAGCAATCACCTAGACAAGCATCCTCACAAAGTTTGAAAAGAATTGAGCCTAAAATGCAACAACTAGAGTGTTTACAACAATTGTGGACAGTCGACGGACGCAGGACATTCAGGGATCCTAAGAGCTTACACTGAGCTAGCTCAGGTGAGCTAATAAAACAAGAAATAATGTGTAGAGACATAGATCAGTATATATTTTTTATTTTGTTTTTGAAGAATGACACACCAGCTTGATTTACGTACGTTCCTAATTTTGTTACATTTCTTAAGCACAAAATCACAAGAATGAGTGATCACTTTGTCATTAAGAGATGTTATCTAAAGATAAAACAAACTACGTGCGTAGTTAAAACCTTGTACCATAGGATAATCGACAGGAGAATTAATATGGACATGCACTATAATTGATCAAATGGTATATCTAAAGATGCTTTTAAATGTTGTATAAATTTAAGGATACTTATTGAAGGAATAAATTATCTTCGATTGGCTATGTACATTTCAATAAACTGTGGTCAAAATTAACTGCCGTTACATTTATCCTATTCTTTCGAAACTTTGTAGGTTTTGTTCAAGTGTTTGAAGTCATATATGTAAATGTGACTCTTCAATGAGTGTCTTTCCATGTAAACCGACCAATGTATAAATACACATAATAATAAATAGAACGAAAAAAATACAATACATGTAATTAAGATTAAAAAACAACAAATTTTTATGTTTTTTTACAATGCATTAATTTAGCATAGCATGGAATGTTAACCAATATATTATAATGTTTTTCAGTAATAAAATGATAAAACAAAACGTATGTAAATGAGAAAATGTGTGCACCAATCTTAGTAAACAAAATTTAACTAAAACGTTCATATACGACTGGTAAAAATGGAACTCAAACAATTCATGCATGTTGACTTATTATTTTCATTATTTCCCAAGACCTTAATACAGAGCCATCTAAGGTTATGTGAAAATATTTAATGGCAAAAAAGCCTGCTTTATTTTTATGTCATCTCTACTCACATGTGTATTCGAATTTCCACTCCGTTGTCTTTCAGTGAGAATTATAATTTCTCTATTTAAACATTTTATATGGATAAGATCCATTATTATCTACATGTACGTCCCTAGGGCAATGTACAGTTTCGATACTTTTGAAGACATAAAAACATCATAGTAACATACGATGGCATTCATAAGATACTCTGTAACTTCTGTGGTACAACAATGTATGACAAAAAATACTATCCAAAATACCACTTGACAATTTACATTAAGTTATTTAGAAACGATAACTTTTGAGAACGACAAAAAGTCACAAATGATTGTTGAAACGGATTCCTTTTCCTTGGTTTTAACATTAGAAATACACAAGTATATTTAAGAGAAAGACTTTTAACTGTTAACCTCTGTTATCCCGCCCTTCAAATATAAGTTACAGCATGTATCCTAGATTTGATACTACAAGCATTTACATTATCGTTTTAGGGAAATGTATATTTGTCCCACCAGTAAGATTCAGGTAATATATGTAAGTGTCCTGTGTTTGTATAAATTGGTCAACCATATTATGTCATTGGTTTAATGCAAGGGAGATAAATATGTCGACTCTTTTTCTGTAATTTAGTGGCATGAGACAGTTAATCTGAATCATTAGGTGTTTTTGACTTGAGTAATGGTTTATCAAGCATATGTCAAGTAAATACGTTTATGTTATCATCAAAAAACGAACTTTTCCTTAAAAAATGGATAGCTGGATGCCAACAGTCACCAAGAACTGTGACAATTTAATATTGAACTGTTTGATTGTGTTGTTTGTCATTTGCAGTTCTAGTTCTATATTCAAATGCCGTTTGACCTATACAACTGTTGAGTTTGCATGACCATTGATAATGTTACAGAACATTTATAAAGTTATTTTTAAATCCTTTGCTACAGTTTTTTTTCTTATAGTCCACTGAACAGTTTTTTGAATAGATAGCAGTCTTTTTGCACTTCACGAATAGCCTTCTGAAGAAGTTTTGTTATATTGTTTCCATTTTGATAAAGGTCATGTTAACATGTTCTATGTCACGTTGATGTGGAGAAATCTCATGACAGCGGTCTATATGACAATTGTTTGAGGAGATATGGGTAGCAGGTTGGATATTTAATACCAATTCTCTGTAAGCACTTTAATGTCTCTGTAAGGGGCTGGAAACACACCCCTACAGAAATCTTTTATTTTTTGTCAAATAACCTGCCTTAACATGCATACAAGTTTCAAACATCAAAATAGTGAAAATTCTTTATGGTTGCCATGGTAACGGTAACCCCTCAAAATAAGCCTGGGAAACTGTAATTTTTTGTGAAAACATGCATGTTTTACATTCAATAAAAACCAAAATCTATCAATTAATGTAGATAATTTATTATTTATTACAATAAGATAACGCCATAAGGTATTTGTTTACAATAGTAAATACAATAAAAAGTTACATCTAATGCAGGCTTAGGTAATCTCAAAATCGATAATTTTTGAAAATTTTAATTTTCAATATTTTATCATTTTTTAACCTTTTTGTGCGTCAATTTCGAAAATGTTCCCCTAATTTAATTTTTAATGTCTTTTGTAATTTAGTTCATTTAATAACATGTAAATACAGGAAAATCAAAATTTAGTTGGGACCTTCATCCGTTAAACCTAAAAATTAAGGCCAAAAAGAGCCCTTGACAGCGATTGGCTGATTTTTTAAAATATTAGGCATTTTTTAAATATAACAAAAAATTACCAAAATTGCTTTTACCAGTGTTGTTTTAAACATTTATAAGGTATAAGAGTTAAAAAAGTAAAATTTGGCTTGAATATAGCTATTTGGCAAATTATGAAAAATAAGCGTTTATTGGTTGGGACATGAAATTGTGTGAAAAGTAGCCATTTTTTTCACCATTACGAACTATGGCTATTTCAAGATGCCCTAATTTCATTACTAATTATCATACAGATATGCAACTTGGCCAAGTTATTCTCTGGGTGAATGTCTTTCAGAAAAATCCGATTAAGCCCCGATCCCCGTTACCATGGCAACGCTGGGGCGGAGCAAAAACGGCAAAAAAAGCAATTTTCGCTTTTTCCATCCCACATTTGCACTTCAAACAGTAATATTTTCCAAAATTGAGGTCTAGAGTAACAAGTCTTTTCAGATACTGAAAACATATTTTCTTATCAGCATTTGGCGCCATTTCAATGCACTCAATGACCCCAATTTTTTTTCTAGCAATGAGGGGCGCGGCGCCTCCTTCAAACCCCAGCAACAAAGGGGGGCACATCACCCCTTCGGAACCCCCCTGAGACATCTTTTGATAGGGGAGGCGCGTGAAAAAAAACTCATTTTTAGGGACAACTGTCCTTTAGTGAAATTCACTAAATCCAGTCAAATAACATCGTTTTAAAGGCGGTGGCTGCCATTTTGGAGGGGGTGTAGACACAAAAATGCGGGAGTGAGGGGTAAGGGTTAAAATAACTAGATACTGTACAAGTTGATTATTTAGCAAATAACAGTTTTGCTTACAATGATAAGTTTTGTAAAACAAATATTGACTTGATATGATTTTGAATTACTTTACTCTAATGTAAAACATGTAAATTTGGTGAAAAATACTTCCAGAAAGACATTTTGGGCAATAAGCATGCTCTGATTGGTGGGTTTTTTCAAAACATGCAAATGTATTTCCCGAGACAAAAATGGGCCACTTTGATAAAAAATTGTTGGAAAAATTACTTTTGCTGCAATGTATTTTGAATGTAATGATGAAAAAAGAATAAAATTGTTTGAAAATCCTACACATGATTTTCAAAATCAGCAAAGGTAACCAGAGCTATAATGAACTGATCCTTAGAAAATTACCATGTCCCACAAGAAGTTTCTAGACCATAAAAATATTGTTGTATTTGGGCTTATTTTCATTATTTTGATGGTACAAAATTTTCAACTATAAGACTGTTTATGATCAAAGAACAGTCAATCCAGACTGCATTGTACCTTTAATGAAATATTTTAAACGAAGAACTTTACCAAAGTCATTCAAGCGGTTAGCTGACATCATGATGGCCAAATTCATAACCATTCTGTCATACCAAATAATAGTGTGCTAGTACATGTATAAGATGAGATATAACTTATTCAAAAAATATTAACCCAAGTCAAGTGTGATAAATGTACAGACTACAGAGCAATATAAAAATGGACAACTTAAATGTACATCAAACTTTTATGAATTGTCTGACTGATGGACAGAACAAAAAAGTTTGTTAACAATTTTTAAGTCAAAACCTTGGGTAATGACAGATCTATCAAAACATAAATTACTACTAAACTATAGCAATAAATTTGAGGATCATGCATATGTGTAGTTATTTTTTATACAAGAACATTGGCAAATCTGCCGAATCCTTTTCTCCATAGACATACATTTATTGCATGGGCTTACAGTGTAGATCCAGATCATCTGATCAGTATCTGCACTTTTTGCTTTATGATTGTTAAGGTTATTTCTGTCCAAAATATGACCAGTGCAGATCCTCATCAGACGGCATGGATGTCCTGGCTGATCTGGATCTTCACTGGTTGCACATGTGTAAAATTGTGTATATATTGAGGACAGGGATTAAAAGTATAAAAATTACAAATTGCAGACAGTTTTTTATCAACAAATGCATATATTTTCAAAAATGATGTTTTCAAGTTCATCAAATTCACATTTTCATCAAAATATATTTTGTTTCACAGATTTCTACATTTCCAACAGTTATTTGGCTAAACATGAATGAATTTTCATAAAGAGATTGTTCTGATGACCAGGAAGCATACTTGGTTGTTTGCTGTCAGCATCTTCATTTCATTCATTAGCAACAAGTAATTTTAAAGCAAAATTATCCAAAGTTTTTTTTAACATTTTGCAATGTTCAAAATTTTCTCTTCACCTAAAACTCTTTCATTAAGTTGATTTCATACCTACTGATAAATGATTCTGTATTTTACACTTAATCACTACTAAAACCTTAAACTAAATACATGTAGTAGTACATTATCAGATCATAAGTGTATAACACTCATTTAGAGTACCAGATTATATTAATTTGATGATGTTTAGCAAAACTTGTATGACTCATTCAGTTTTACCCAAGGACAAGCAAATATTTTCATTGCACTAACCTTTTGGCAAGTTTATATATTCAATATAAGTTATTATGCATAGACTATTCAGAATAGTACAGAATAGTACATTATTAAAAAACATGATATACATGTAGGTGAAATCTGATTAAAAGAGAATAATTGATATTTCTCCTGACCATGGCTTCAATACCAGCTATTCATTTCAGCATATTTGTAGCAGACTAGCAGGATGTGCATTTCATTTATCTGTGTTATATTCATTCAGGTTGTTTTCCTATATTACATATTTATCAAGCTTTACATATCTCAAACCCTAGTGGACTATATATATAAAAGCTAATTCTAACAAAACATTGTCGATAAAGTTATGTAAGCAGGCCCTGCTTATTTACAAATTCAAATATACAACTTGGTTAGAATGAGTAAAATGGAATCATTCACACAAAAATAGTGTAACATTTCTTTTTGAACTGTAATAGTTCAGAAATTAGAACAATCAAATAAACATTGTCTTGTGTGTAAATGTAGCAGGGCTATAATACAGCACTTGCACTCCCTTGCCTTCCAGCTAGCTTTTATGGTGATGTGGTACATTGCCCACTTACTACTTGAGAGGTTGTGGATTCAAATCTCAGTTTGGACAATGGATTTTTATTGGGTTACATAAATGTATGACATTTAGAAGCAGTTAATTTCAATGCCATGTCATATTTTCACGAAAGCATTAATGTTATTTGTGTTAAAATAAAAATACCTGATTTCAAACAGAAAGTACATGTAGAACTAAGCTAATTGAGTACTTCCTCATCAAGTTATATGGTATGCAGTTGTATCCATTTGTTAGTTGTTCTATGATGATAAGATAAACACCATTTACCTTATATACAGAGAGACTAGTCAATTATACAGCCAATCTGTACAACGTAAATATACAGTGTTATCATAAATGACTTATAATTAGTCAGCCTTCTTTCTAGTTGACCTCAGCATGCTCAACTTGTTGTGTATTGATTCTGTGTATTGACGCTATTCAATCATTTTATGTTAAATTTCAAACTGAATCCACATTTTTGAGACAAACTTTTAATAACTGTTATCCTCTGCATCAAGTTCTATTAGTCACTATCCTACATATACTGTGTATTTCCCCAAAAAAGTTTAACAATGTTACTCTGTTGACAAGTTTTGTGGAGGCTGCCATCTTTTCTATTGCATTATGGTTATGAGCTATTTTAGCTATATGTAAGCCCAAGATATTTAATGAAGTTTATGCAAGTTGCAAGTGATTTCCCCTTATAGCTGCGCATATGAATATAAGATACGTAGGAAAAAATGGATGTACTAAATTATTGATTTCAACCACGATGTGTAAACACACTAACTTAGATACATAATCGTCGTCATAGACGCCAATTACTAAGTACTCAGAGTATGTCGGAGTTGCGCCCCTTGGATTTTAGAAAGACGATTTTAAACATTTTTTGTTTGTTTAACCCCAGCACAGCTGTCGACAGTCTTGATATTTTTCGTGTGGAATAAAAACATACAATCTCACAAAATTTCATAGTTGTCGACGGCTGTGCTGGTGTTCATTTTGTGGAGTAAAGTGGGGAATTTGTCTAAAAATGACGGATTTGTGTGTTGCTAACATAGGCGTTACCTGGGAGTTACAATTAGCTGTATTGACGAATTCATAATAGATCCCAAAGTTTTCTTTATTGTAAAAACATTCTACATATTGGAACTATTTAACATTTATTTTTCATGAGAAAAAAATTAGGGCATCCATTTTTTTAACCATCTCAAAAGTCACATTTTTGGCACATTTTTTAACATAAGGTTAGGTTTCGACTGCAATTATCTTAGCAACTGCTAATAGTTATGCCCATGCAATTTAATACAATTTTTCATAGGCATCTTTAGGAAAATAATCAATATTAACATAACGAAAAAACACAGAAAAACTTTATATAACATAATTATTCCCACAGTATGCACTTTTTACACTAAGTTCTGAAATTATGGAAATTGTAAGCCTGTTGCCATGGTAACCATTCTCCAAATTTCAAAAATTGCGCTAGATTTTGTTATCTCTAAGTATGTTTAAAGTAAGCATACCAGAAAAAATTAATTTTGAGTCTGGTCATCTCCAGCCGATTGAAGTGCTTATGGAGAATAGGTGTTAATTATTACAACCATTTTACAATGTGAATCTATTTTTATTACAATATAATCAATTTTTAAATCACTTCAATGTGATCTCATCTTCAACCTATTACTTGTATAGCATCTCTGAAAGTAAAACCATTCTATGTATATCTCTCTACATATCATGTAACGATTTTAAGCCTCTATTTATGTTACTTGCTTAAAATGTTCGCGTCCGTGTAAATGCATTGACAATGTTGGAAAAGATGTTTAAATCGTGAGAGATTGGCTTCAGTCAAAATACTAAAAAGTGCAATTGCGCTCATGTATGAAAGTGATTAAACTCGAAAAATAATTTAAACAACACATGTGTATTTCTTCATTACTTTTATAAAGATGTTGGTTTGTTTTCAAGAAAGAACATCCACAAGCAATGCTATCACAACTTTATATGCAATGAAATTAAAATCTGAATGTGATTAGATTTAGCTAAGTTCTCCTGGTGTGTATTAATGTACATGAACATGATCATATGGTGATATCGAGATTTTTACAAAACACGATAATAGCTCCCTTTATTTTCAATAGTTACAATAGCGTTTATTTCAGCTATCAATATATGCAGTCAATTACAACTATCAATGTTGAAAGTGTGGTCAGTTTTATTTAGTCAGGTCGATTTAACAATTAGATTAAAATATTCAGTAGTGTATAACTCTGAGAGGAATGGATTGCTAGATAATATTAATCTAGACTATCCATAAAAGTTGGGTCTAAAAAGCATGGTTGTGAATATTTTTAACAAGTCGTAACCTTGGCCTAGTAATTGATGTACTGTATCATTGTATTATTATATATATCGACATGTGATTAATGTTACGATAAACAAACATCAAAAAATAGTTTTACGGTTACTTTATGACGTCTAGCGCATACAACCTAGCTTTCCTGGACCGTTGTCTATAACACATTCTCACCATTCCTGTCACAAGGCCGGCAACTTCCCGATAAACCTTATTATTGGAGAAATATAGAAAGATTTGTCATATTTCATGGAAGAGTATAACTGTTCTGAGTGGTATTTCAATAACTATATTCTATATTCTGGCTCGCTACACGCTCCGTCACTTACACGGAAAGATAAAACTTCTCTTTTACCCATTTGCACGTTCACATATATACAAGAACTGATCTTCACAAGATGTTGTAAACCATTTGTAGTTATCGGCTTCATCCATGGCAACACAATCTTCACCTATATCTTTAATGTTTGTTTGACCATCAGCCTAGTTAGTAGAAGTAGTTTGATCTAAATGTACTCCAGATAAATGTTCCTTCTTCTTCTATGTCTGTTAAACCTATACAATAACTATCTGAAAATATGCAATATTATATGTCTGTTAAACCTATCCAATAACTATCTGAAAATATGCAATAATATGAATTATAGGATTGATGACGATTCGTTGCGTGTATGAAGAGTTAAGAACTGAGCAAGTTTGATTCAGCGGATTTGTTGTAGCAGTTTGAACTAAGCGTTAAGACTTAACGAGTTGGAATGAGCGGTATGGAACTAGCGGTTTGGGTTGGGCTAAGCGGTTTCGATTTAAGGAGCGAATTGCACTGAACGAGATAAACTGTCCGGTCGAAATTATTGGTTGGATGCTGATAGCATGCTCAGCATTGAGGTATTGTTTTGAGTCTGTCTTTGGTAGCTTATAGCTCAAGTTGACGCCGGAATGTTAAGCGGTAGTTTGTAGAACGCACAACTTGCTTTCTAACAAATCATTATATCTTAACTCATTTGTTTGGTGCTACAATAAACTCTAAAATTCCATTTTGGTTTGTTGTGCTGTTTTTGGAAACTTTGATTGTATCCATGTACGGCCGTTGTATACAGTGAGCGTGTGACTTTGCCACACGAAATGTTATAAATGGTTATTGTGTCTGATATCTTAGTTTCTTTGTGTGTATGCAATGTTTCTCAATTAAGTCTTAGTTTTCTTATTTAAATACATGTATACCTCCTGTTGGTTGAGTCAATGTTTTAAGAAAATTATTTTCTGGCATGTCTTTAATTTCCACTAACAAACCTTTTAGCTGTTTACACATTAACTGTGATAATACAAACAAAATGTTCAAACATGAACCTTAATACGTTCTCTCATGCGTTGTGGTTTAAAGTAGCATTTTTCGTGTGAGCTAACATTCATTTGTACAATGTAAAACCTTATTTTTCCATTTTAATGAAAATCAAAAAAGTCACCAGAGACGCGATGAAATATAGTTATTCAGATGTTACTGGCATGATCCAGGATGATGCATGTACATAGTATATACCACCAGTCATAACTAAACTCAATCAGTACATATATCCTGATTTCACTTTGCTGCGGGTCACCTCATTTGTTGGTAAGGCTAGTTCCTATTGACAACCCATAACCAAGTATCAATGAATTAGATTGTATATAGTTTTATCTCGAAACTAACTGACAAAATTTAAAACAAGGTTTGACTCCTACCTCTGCACCAACCCATGTTTCTATATCTCCACTTATATGATAACATTTTGTACCATACTTTGTCCAGCCACCAGGACATCCGGCATCTGGTTGTAGAATTATTTATACGTGATTAGAATAGAATAATACAATTTGTTTTATTCAAGATACTTACATAGTACGTTTATGTATATGTACTCTGGTTATCGAAATAGAAATACAAATGCGTTTGAATGATTGACGTAAGTGTATTGTTTTTGGTCAATTTCTTACCCTGTCTTCGTACAAGCATAATGAGTGATAAAATTCAATACAGTTTTGCAAAAGTTATTTATTATTTAATGTATGTGATTTGTATAAATGTCTGTTACGTACAATTTGTTTTTTGATAGATATAAAATGACATATTCACTCACAATACCTGAATCTAAATATTGTTCACTTCATTATCATAAGTATCACCAATAAATTCATATTTACCAGCGCACCTAACCTAAATATCCAGGACCTCTGTCTATAATTAGTACTCACATACTGTTCCATAAGACCCGCAAAATTTCTATCTAATTATCTCTACTTAAACAAAGATATTACTTACAGACAGAAATAATCCCTGTCAATAACAACAAACCAATGTACATCATGTTGCTTTATCTGTCTGTGTAAAACTATAAGCTTAACTATAGTCTATTTCACAAATTGGTCCATATTTGTACTATTTCCACACAATATAATAAATAAGACAAAATGTCTGGCTAAATAACTATGGACACCATAAAATAAGTTGGTTATCGTGAACTCTTACCTCCTTAGTTATTTGATTATTATATCAGTATAGTTTTAAACTACACACAGATTTTTGTCATTTTAGGCAACAGTGTTATATCAACACATATAGTAAAATAGGTTTCTTATCATCCAGAAAGACATTGTGACCTCTCGTTCTATCTTTTCACTCCATTTTTGTAGTTCATAAACTACTTTTAACTTTTATTTAAGTAACCTTTGACAAAATAAAAGCCAGTGAAAAACAGGAAAAAGAAACATGTACAATGCATTAAATAAGTACTGGACAAAATCTGTTCATATGAACATCATTTCACAATTACTCATGACAAATCGAGAAAAACGAGTCATCTGAGCAAAATTCAAAGTCAATATGAATTAGTTTATCAATAATTTTATATCAGTCCAAGATTTTTTAGAGCATTGTATGTGTTTAGCTTTAAATATCTTTAGATATCTTTAAATAAATATCACACATTATTTGTTAGAACGGTGTTTTCAAGACGGTAAACACTTATGACAATATATAGCTTAACACGATCAACATAAAAAGATATAAAAATGTTCGATCCTGACATTTATAAAAAAATAAATATGCACGAATTTCGGTTTTAACGACTCCTGTTTGTAAAAGTTGTTTCCCTTTGTACAAAATTATAATATTGTTTTCATATTTCCAATGCCATACGACGCATACAATACAATTTCAATATTATAACCAGAAAGTGACAGATAAATTTATTTATTTATTGAAGTTAACGCCGTGTCAACACAATTTAGGTCATTTTACGGCGTCCAGCGCACCTACCCTAGCTTCCCTGAACCATTGTCTAAAACCAGTACTCACTTTCTCTTCCACAAGGCCGGAAACTTCTCCATATTATATAAACAATGGAGGAAAATCGACATTATTTTCAAATTTTCATGGAGGGGTATAACCTTCCCGGTCGGGATTCGAACATTGTGCAAACAATGAATCAGCATATTGATTTATCTTTTAAATAATACTAGCTTCAGCTTGGTTTACTTGTTTCATACTATCTATTGAACGATGCATATTTTTTTGTTTCTTCGAAACAGCTTTTGTACTCATAGTTCAATAGATAGTATGCAAAGTTGACTGACTGAACGGTATTTGCAAATATATTTTCGTCCCACTAGTTTGATTAACGAATTCACTGTCATTTAATTATGAAATGTATGACTGTTCAAGGTGTACCTTATCTTGTTAAACTTGTTAATTAGTCAATGTATGAAATTGTACAATACATAAAGCGACAAAATAAACTCAAAGATATACAGGAACAACAAATTAGTTTTATTGTTTATCGTTATGATACAAATAATTAAACATATTAAAAAATGTTAACCAAAAAGATTATCCCATATTTCTGAAATATAAAAAGTAATTATTATTATCATCAGATACCACATTTGTATAGTACTCGTTTCATATTGAATATATGTTCAAAGCGCTTCACATTCATACGCATAATTAGGAAATACGAGTTTAAATGAAAATGAAAATGGTTGAGAGATGATAAAATATAAAATAATGAAGACTAATATAAAACTATGAATCGGTGATCAATAAAGTGCTGATAGTAGTTTAAGAAATACCAACAAAACAACTTTTTCTTAAAAGTATTTAGAAACTGGGCATACTTGAGGGAGTCCAGAAGGGAAATTCCACAGGTTTGTCGTCCTCAGACTGAAACTACGATTACCAAACGTTATTGTCTCAGACCATGGGTCTATAATTGATAATGAATTGATAGAACGAAGGTCTCTGTGGGTTTTTAAACATTATGTCATGGATATATATGGGACATTGGTTGTTAAGTGCTTTATATGTATATATCAAGAGCTTATAGCTGATCCGCTGACAAACAGGGAGCCGATTATGTTTCATAAGCACTGGTGTAATATGAACATGACAAGCGTTCTGGTGATGATTCTTGCAGACGTATTTTGAAGACGTTAAAGTTAACTTAGATAATTATGACTTTGAAGTATTTGCAAGAAGGGCGTTGCAGTAGTCCAATCTTGATGTAACCAGAGAATTTACTAACGTCCTTGTAGCATCCACAGTATATGATTACATTTAGAAACATGCATTATCCATCCATGTTTCATCGTCTCCACTTAGATGATAACATTTAGAACCATGAGTTATCCATCCATGTTTTCTCGTCTCTACGTAGATGATAACATTTAGAACCATGAGTTATCCATCCATGTTTTCTCGTCTCTACGTAGATGATAACATTTAGAACCATGAGTTATCCATCCATGTTTCCTCGTCTTTACTTAGATGATAACATTTAGAACCATGAGTTATCCATCCATGTTTCCTCGTCTCCACTTAGATGATAACATTTAGAACCATGAGTTATCCATCCATGTTTCCTCGTCCCTACTTAGATGATAACATTTAGAACCATGAGTTATCCATCCATGTTTCCCCGTCTCTACTTAGATGATAACATTTAGAACCATGAGTTATCCATCCATGTTTTCTCGTCTCTACTTAGATGATAACATTTAGAACCATGAGTTATCCATCCATGTTTCCCCGTCTCTACTTAGATGATAACATTTAGAACCATGAGTTATCCATCCATGTTTTCTCGTCTCTACTTAGATGATAACATTTAGAACCATGAGTTATCCATCCATGTTTTCTCGTCTCTACTTAGATGATAACATTTAGAACCATGAGTTATCCATCCATGTTTTCTCGTCTCTACTTAGATGATAACATTTAGAACCATGAGTTATCCATCCATGTTTTCTCGTCTCTACTTAGATGATAACATTAAGAACCATGAGTTATCCATCCATGTTTCCTCGTCCCTACTTAGATGATAACATTTAGAACCATGAGTTATCCATCCATGTTTCCCCGTCTCTACTTAGATGATAACATTTAGAACCATGAGTTATCCATCCATGTTTCCTCGTCTCTACTTAGATGATAACATTTAGAACCATGAGTTATCCATCCATGTTTTCTCGTCTCTACTTAGATGATTACATTTAGAACCATGAGTTATCCATCCATGTTTCCTCGTCCCTACTTAGATGATAACATTTAGAACCATGAGTTATCCATCCATGTTTCCCCGTCTCTACTTAGATGATAACATTTAGAACCATGAGTTATCCATCCATGTTTCCTCGTCTCTACTTAGATGATAACATTTAGAACCATGAGTTATCCATCCATGTTTTCTCGTCTCTACTTAGATGATAACATTTAGAACCATGAGTTATCCATCCATGTTTCCTCGTCTCTACTTAGATGATAACATTTAGAACCATGAGTTATCCATCCATGTTTTCTCGTCTCCACTTAGATGATAACATTTAGAACCATGAGTTATCCATCCATGTTTCCTCGTCTCCACTTAGATGATAACATTTAGAACCATGCAGAACTGAAGCTACATCTGTATTTACATGACATATCGCTTCTGTTCAGTCAAGTGCTCCTTATATTGCGGATCCGTCCTTACCAATCCGTGTGCTTATTGGTTCCCAAAAGTGATCTGTGTAATAAGGGGCGATCGTTGGTCTTCGGGAAAATTGAAATTCAAAGTACATAAAAAGAGGACTTTTAACCGCAACAGCTACTTCCCAGGAACAAAACATGACGTAACCGGTTTAAGACGTTTGCGTAAAGGTGTGTCATAATAATTATTAGATAGTTCGTCCACAGATTAGTCCATACCGAACTGTCCAGAAGCAGTAGGATGTTGATTTGCTATACAATTATTTCATCTCTTTATACTGCCATCCCCTCTTTCGAGTGTTAAAGGCAGAATTAAATGCACATCGGAAAGTGATAGATAAAGAAAAGTTTACAAAAATTACGAGACAGTCAAGCAATTTAAATGTGTGTGTCTCTGCCTAAAAATAGAAATATCAGTTTGCACGTAATATTTTAGCTGAGTTAGAAAGTCAACGAGTGAATCTTTCGAACCGGTTCATTGGAGAGTAGTCATACCCTTACTTGTTACGGAAGAATTTTGTTGCCGGGTACACGAAAGGATTTAACATGTATCTTAATTCCGAAAAGATGCGCCTAAATACTAAAGGCAAGCTATTTCGAATAGAAATCATATTTTTTTTTTAAAATAACATGCCAGCAAATATAGAAAATTAGAAATGTAAGGTTAAAGGACATTTTCACACGGAAAAAAATTACTCGGACACGAGAAAACATAATCCATTCGAACAAATTAAAAACTAGCGAGCTTTTTACCGAGGTGTAAATGTCCGTCATTTTAACTCTCTTAAAATAACCTGGTCCGCTGCAGTGATACCTCAGGTCAATAGTCCGTCAATACAGTACGAAACTCTTCATGATTAAAAAAGTCCGCAAAAAATTATCTTACATCTGCTCGATCTATAACCTGGTCCGTAACTCTTACGATCTTAAAATTAACTGGTCCGCTACAGTTAATCATAGTTTGAAAAGATCTTCAATAGAACTCAGTAAAAGTAAGAATTAAAAGTCAATGTTACACAATTAGGCTTCTTTATTTATACAGTCCACTGAAAAGGACAAAAAGGTATATCATTAAAATATTACATTTGAATCCTATCAAATTTGTTTTCAAATGATAAAGTCTCTAACAGATGAAATATATAATATTTACAACTATACGTAATGAAGCAATCGATGATTCTTTTTATAGTTGAAATCTGCAAACTTTAAAAAAAAAATGATTTCGATATTGGTATTTATAAATTTACATTTGAATAAATATTGAATGTAATTCCCAAAACTCTATCAATCTTATCTTTTCAAATAAAATATTGACAAATCTCAATTATATATCTACTATACACACATAATGATACGCATATTTGTTATACTGTTCCGCAAAATATACCTACCCTTCTTCATGTGAGTCGAAAGTATTTGCGGAAATAAGTTGATATAAAACGCTGATTTTTCGTGTGTTGCACTGTTGATAGAAATATTGTTTATATGGTTTCCCTCCAAAATGTTTTTTCTATGTAACTTTTAAAGGAAATGGGCTGTACTATGACTGCATTAAAAAACATTAAAATGTCGGCAGTAGAAATCGAAAGGATTTATGTCACGTGACTTTTGCCCATTGCTATCAAAATATACCCATCACAACGCCGTGAAATAATAATTTTATTTCGGTATCAATGACATGACACGTAGCATACAAAAAGTGAGTACACAGAATGAATAATGCGATATGCCATGCACATCAATACCGGGATGACACAAAAAAGAGATAAATCTCTTATTTCCATTGTGGTCCCCGACATTGTTGGCAAGACACTGACATGGATGTAATAGCCTGTATCTTGGATGTCCTACTGTGAATAAATACAATAACTGATACTTTTGTTATCTTTGTGTACTTTAGGTACTGTGGTTTTAGTAAGGTCATTTACAGAGTTCAGATGTGCACGTGATTGTCGGCATTTAAATATCACTATACGGGTTAAACTGGTTCATGTATTTCATCGAATTTTACGATTCGGGATTATCTATTACATACATTTCGGGTAAATTTTGCACAAAAGTCTAAAATGCGAGTACAATAACAATAACACTTTATTAGACTCTTAATAGATTTTAACCAAATTGATGTTACGTCAAATTATATATATATGGTGGCATATTTCTGCCATCAGATAACATCACATAACTAACTAGTTACCAAGAGGTTCACTAGTTACGGTAACTAGTTAACCATTTCCCTTATTTAACTTAAGAGGTTAACTAGTTACGGTAATTAACTAGTTAGTTATGTGGTTATCTGATGGCAGAAATGTGCCACCATAGATATCAATACGAACTATTAAATACTTTCTAAAATCAACTTGAGGCATATTGATACATAATAAATTTTGTTTACTCATTTCAATTTATTCAATAACTGGTATGCATTATTTTTTAATCATATCTTTTTCATCTCCAATCAATTTATTACTATTAACTATACAAATTGACAGAACACAGTATATCACCCTAGGGGTACTCTATACAACCTGTACATATTATTTGAGTTAGTTATAACTTATATGTAATTTCTATCATAAACAGATTTTATCAGTAAATTATTTTTTATTTAATTATACATGTCTAATTATTAGAGAACAAATTTATTTACATAAAATACATATTGTTTGCCTGTGTTATTGTCTGATTAACTTAAAAATTCAGGTGACTAAATTTAGAGAAGATGAAAGTAAAAGTGTTATTGAATTATTGATCGCGGTCCCTCGTTTTTCCAAACACAGTTCGGAATAAGTTTGCAATTTCAAAAAGCTTGCATTTTGTCCGATTTCTGTCGTTTATTCAATTAATGTAGAACAACAGAGTAGTCAAAGAAATGTGATAATTCCTGTAGGAATTGGCATTATAATATAGCATAGCAATCTCTCAATTAAAATTGTGGACGAAAATACTTAAGCAAAACTGTTACATCTAGGGGTATCGTATGTAAATACCCAATCAAAACACGATATATAGTCTGTTATATTCACTTTCAATTTCTTTCATTTTTATAGATATTCAATAAATCAAAACTATTCTGTTTTCTCAAATCTCTGGATCTAACTTTGTTCTACCCTATACTAGATAACTTTATACTACCCTATACTAGATAACTTTATACTACCCTATACTAGATAACTTTATACTATCCTATACTAGATAACTTTATACTACCCTATACTAGATAACTTTATACTACCCTATACTAGATAACTTTATACTACCCTATACTAGATAACTTTATACTACCCTATACTAGATAACTTTATACTACCCTATATTAGATAACTTTATACTACCCTATACTAGATAACTTTATACTACCCTATACTAGATAACTTTATACTACCCTATACTAGATAACTTTATACTACCCTATACTAGATAACTTTATACTACCCTATACTAGATAACTTTATACTACCCTATACTAGATAACTTTATACTACCCTATACTAGATAACTTTATACTACCCTATACTAGATAACTTTATACTACCCTATATTAGATAACTTTATACTACCCTATACTAGATAACTTTATACTACCCTATACTAGATAACTTTATACTACCCTATACTAGATAACTTTATACTATCCTAGCTAGATAACTTTATACTATCCTATACTAGATAACTTTATACTATCCTATACTAGATAACTTTATACTATCCTATACTAGATAACTTTATACTATCCTATACTAGATAACTTTATACTACCCTATACTAGATAACTTTATACTATCCTAGCTAGATAACTTTATACTATCCTATACTAGATAACTTTATACTATCCTATACTAGATAACTTTATACTACCCTATACTAGATAACTTTATACTACCCTATACTAGATAACTTTATACTATCCTAGCTAGATAACTTTATACTATCCTATACTAGATAACTTTATACTATCCTAGCTAGATAACTTTATACTATCCTATACTAGATAACTTTATACTACCCTATACTAGATAACTTTATACTATCCTATACTAGATAACTTTATACTATCCTAGCTAGATAACTTTATACTATCCTATACTAGATAACTTTATACTATCCTAGCTAGATAACTTTATACTACCCTATATTAGATAACTTTGTACTACCCTATACTAGATAACTTTATACTATCCTATACTAGATAACTTTATACTATCCTAGCTAGATAACTTTATACTACCCTATATTAGATAACTTTGTACTACCCTACACTAGATAACTTTATACTACCCTATACTAGATAACTTTGTTCTACCCTATACTAGATAACTTTATACTATCCTAGCTAGATAACTTTATACTACCCTATACTAGATAACTTTATACTACCCTATGCTAGATAACTTTATACTACCCTATACTAGATAACTTTATACTACCCTATACTAGATAACTTTATACTATCCTATACTAGATAACTTTATACTACCCTATACTAGATAACTTTATACTATCCTATACTAGATAACTTTATACTACCCTATACTAGATAACTTTATACTACCCTATACTAGATAACTTTATCTATTAACTCGTCCTGAGAATACACAATAATAATAATTATAAAACTACTTGCATACTATACTTACTATATAACATTCTTACTAAACTCTCAATACATCTCTCTCATATTCACTCTAATTTACCAAACAGTTCTTAATAATAAAATATATCTAAGCTATAAAATATCTTTCTATATAAATTAAGTTTAATATTTAAATACAAAAATGCCTGAAACAATACTGTCAACTATGACAATAGGAGACTTTCTATTTTTTTAGAAAATGCTGAATTCTCCCGTGGGAGAAAATTTCCATGGAAGAAGGAATTACCCCGCGAGAACGTTGCCTGTGTAGAATACCAGAGACATCTCCGTGACAATGTCACCTCATTGCGGTACACCGCTCACAACTGGCTCGAGGTCGCAAAGAACATAATACATTACAAATCGATGAGTTATACATTGTATTGACCAGAATGTCCCGTACCGTGGCCACTCACTCCGTACTGGTTCCAGTTTTATCAAAAGTATTTTATGGGGAACACATGACGTAAAACCCAATAAAAAATGGCCTACTTATAGTGATTCGTCCACCACTTGTAACTAAACATAGGAGCGTTGATAAATTACACGATTAGAGGTTTAAAAGGCTTTAACATGAGAGTTTATCAATTGAGGTTAGAATGTTTTTACTATTCAGAAGGTATTTACAAGTATAAAGATAACCTATTTTGTTATGTACATGTATTGTTTATTTAATTAACAAGTCTAGGTTATAATAGCCTGTAACTGTATACATTTATGGCCATTTTATGGCCAGCTCACCTAACCTAGTTTTTCTGCACCTTTGTCTATAACCAATCATCACCTTAATTTTCAAAACGCCAACGACATCTCCATATACCCGTACCTTATTAATGAAGGAAAATCAACTTTGTTGTCGAGGCTTATAACCAGAAACGAACCAGCAACACCCAGGAGACGCTAGGTTTGAAATCCTGCACACAGCCTCATGCGCCACGGATCCGGGTTATAAATGGAAACAAGATGATTAACCTATACGTTAACCAATTAACCATTTTTTAGATAACTTACCCTATTTCAGCATATAAGATATCTCACCTTTTACCAATAAACCATATCATTCCATGATAATTTGACAATTTAGTCAATTTTCCTCCATTAGTTATGTATATAAAGAAGTTTCCAGCCTTAGGGAAGGGTAGTTGAGTACTGGATATAGACAAGGGTCCAGGAAAGTTAGGTATTAATGATCATTTTGTGGCGGTCATAAATAATAGTTTCTCTAACGTCGATGAGTATCTAAAATACTGATACCAGGAATACAATATTAAACAAAGGAAAATAAATGACTACAATTATGGGAAATAGCAAAGAATGCATAAGTGTATGCACGCGTCAACAATTCATATTGAACGACAAAACTATACTGTGTTCAAGACGATTCTAGTCTGTTTCATGAATTCAATTCATGATTACTAAAGCTATGGATGGTAATATCACAGTACTAATCATTTATAAGCTTCCATGATCATTCTGTTTTTTGCGACCTAAGTCAATATAAAAATTACACATGTTTCATTATATGACCATATTTGGTAATTGAACGTAAACGTTTTGTTTCCGTGCAGTTTTCTGTCAAATGACCACTTGATCCAGGGGTCAGTAATTTGAGTGCATTGAATGACAATTTTACATCCTTTTCCGACTAAATTGCAAAATGTACCAATTTATACAGGAAGGTTTCAAGTTGTTGTTTTCTTCATTGTCGCTTCTCTAATAACTAGATTTTATATTAAATATCTTGTGGATCATTTTACAAATTCAGCGGACCTCCCTTTGACGACCATACCTGAATTACGACCACCTCTAAACAACATTCACATACAATTTATATGACAACACGCAATTTTAATGACAGAAACACTCGGTACTGCTGGTACCTCATTATAACGACCAATTTATTGATTTAAACCTACGGTTACACAACTTACCGTAAAAGAGGGGTTTTGCTGTATTTGTAAATAGTTTACATTACAATAGGTCTACATATATTTGGGAAATAACATGCGCAACGCGAGAAAAGGGCCCTTAAGCTGTTTGACGTCGTTTGCGGTAAACGTCAATAACGTTAACAAGGTCAATTTTAGCGTACACGTGTCACGTCAGTGATTATTGCATTGTTTATACTTATATTTAACTGGCTATCTTGCTTTAATTAAAGGGAATAAATCGATGTTTTGTAAACTATGACTGACTTACTATCATTGTTTGAAGAAACTGGTAACACATAGCTAAAAAATAAGGATTGTTTATAGTCGTGATTTGTGTTTTCCGTCCAACTTTCGTCAACGTGCCGAACCGTCCTGTGGACACAGTGTGGTGTTGAATTTTCTTTAACTAGAGTAACGTGTTAGACGTGTACTGTATTAGTTTTGCTTTAGCATTGGATTACTAAATAGATAAGCAACACATAACCGTTTTTTCGAGAGAATTGCACGCATAATTTCGGTACTATAGCTTTAAACTGACGATAGTTACAGCTTCAAAACGCGTCGCCAACAAATTGTTTACACGTAACTACGGGTACACATGCACACTCGGGAATAGAGCACACGCTATGATCTTTAATGCGGACTCGACCTTTCTCTTCAGATTTTTGATTCTGTACAACTTATAATCTTTGTTTGATCGTGAAATTTTGTGAATAGGTTACCGTTACGCAAAATAAGAATAAAAACGTCGTCCCTATCGAAATTGAAATGTCCTTGATGTTTTAAAATGTTTAATCATTAGTCTAGGCATATAGAGTCGGATCAGGCCTATGCATCTATTGCATCGAATGCAAACATGTGTAATCACTAGCCTACATAACCTGGTTTTGCTGTTATATTATATTGCTATCGTCTATAATACAAATGGTTATTTAAATTAAAACTGAAATTTGTTACCAAAAAGAAACAATCTGTACTTCAGCAGCTCGAGCTGTCACAATGTAGGCTTTAGGTTTGACCTTGCTAGATATCTACCTACATTCATTCTTCTTTTCTTAATTTGACTTAATAAAGCTCAACTTTACATCATTGACCGAAAAGTTTATCACATTGTCAGCAAATTATACTACTTGCTAATTACCTTATCTAGCAATCTCCGTAAACAGATATCATGTAGAGCATTGTCGTACAGGATCTCTACTTTCTCAATGCAGGGTCACGTTGAGATGACCTTTATGTCGACTAGATGAATCACTATTAATTAATCAAATTTTGATTTTGTAATTTCTAATTTTAGACCAATGTTTGCAAACTAATTCAACAGCGGTATTATTCACAGTCTGCCATTGTACGGCTCATTTCAAATTGCGTGACGTAGACGATATAAACAAGTTATGTATCATAACAATTTCGTCATTAATTAATATTATGATGAGAAAAGGTCACCTGAACGTGATCCTCGTTTGAAAAAGGTCAGATCTTAATTAGTGAGTAGGCGAGCGGAAAATTTTAGGTCGGGTTTTAATCAGATTGCTTATCTAGCAGTTGGATCTAAGAAATACATTACATTTGCCCAGCTAGGTAACACTTGTGAGACAAGGTGAACCAATTGTTAATAAATTGTCTGTTAAACAAGGGTGTAACATCGTATGAAATAACAGTATTAGATACGTTGTGTTTCCATCTCTCTACCATGGTAAGAAAACACCAAATTGGTATATGTATAAGGCGTGTTTCTTTCTTGCCATACAACCAACCAATAGTTCGTTAGAAAACATCATTTCCGCCATACTAAACTGTAAATACTTTTTACTTAACTATGAATAAATCAATAATTTATTGAACACGATGATGGCATTATTAAGTGTATTTTTTACTGTGTACCACAGTGATCTTTTATCTTACTTCATGTTTGAATCCGATAAACATATGAACAGGCCTTACAATAAAAACCTAAAAAACCTGATTTTGTCATAAAATGGCATTAACCCTCGCCAATAATGAAGCATGCAACATAAACACAGGACATCGTCGATCCATACTTATGTCAAACTTTAATGTAGCTTGAAATAACTTGCAGCTTCCATGATTCAGAACCGGATTTCCATAGTAATGCTCAGTTTCTTCAATTATTGTACCACAACCATATCGATGGTTGCCTCAAACTCCCCGCAGCGGTTATTTCCCTTTTATTTAATCAATAACCACTGCCACCACAAGTAAATTCGTCCCTTAGAGAGCCGAATTTTTTTTTCATCTTTTCTGTTACAATTCAATATTTTTTACAAATTGAGTCTTGCAACGTTCAAAGTACATGAAGATAAAAAATTAAAAAATAGATTTAATTTACAATTTGTAAAAATAACAAAGCGTTACGTAAGCACTGCGAGGAGTATGGACATTCTATAAATAGATGATAATACTAGCGACACGTAATTTACCTGTTGGTAGTGGTTTAGTAGCAAAGCGTGACGTAAGCACTGTGAGGAGTTTGGGGTTGCCTGCAAGACTGTTGTAAGTGCATTGCATTAAAGAGCGAGCTACTACAGTCTTGAGGGGAACACTGGATATATGCTTATGCATTCCATGGGCCAATTGAACTACCAAAGGATCACGACTATCATTTCTAAACTTCAATACTCAGATTTCTCAGATGATATTACTTTCCAAAAGCGTTGTTATGTCGGCCTTCATTGATCTTTCAAACAAAAGGTTACCAAGTTTCGCATTACTTAATTTTCACATTTTAAGTTGAACTAAATATTTTATCCATCTTTCACCTGGAGCTTGGACTTAATGTGTGTTAAACATCATATAATTGACATTAAAAGTTACGTGTAAATATTGCGCTATTATTTGTAAACGCAAGTAAGCCAGAAATTTTTGCAAACACGCCAATACTCGCAAAGACGACAAAAAATTGAAAGACAAAATCACATTTAGCGTTAATGTGTTATTGCATGATTACACTCCACGTCAGTGTACAGTAAAGCTATGCTGACATAAAAATATTTTCAGAGAGTATTTATATTGATCTTTGTCATTAAACGCAGCGTTCGGAACACCTCAACCTTTTATAGGGTCCTGTTTTTGACGATTGAAATATGTTCTTGTTCAATTTGGAACAGGCGGGTGTTTAACAAATGTGAAAGTGAATTTTATAAACAAGATGTATGTTGCTCTCTTTATTATCTGTATATCATATATTTTTTGTGACAACTCGAACTTTTGCCTACAGACTGGCCAATGATAATTTATAAAAAACGCACTTTTTTGACGTCGATGGACATCGACAACAATAGACCTCCACAATGTTTTTGTTGTACCCTAAAAAACAATGCCGTCAGTTTAAGTCTATAATTGTTTTACAATAATAATTGATGCTAATGACATTAAATTTATTTGTCGGGACTACAAAATATAGTTGCTTATACACTGTCAGTAAAGACTGCCACTTGTTATTTGGACTCATTTATGAAGACATATTTACGTCAATCGTAAACTCTAAATCAATTCAAATGTAAGCTGTTTTTAATTATTAATGTAAAGAATATTGAATTTTTAAAAAAACTTTGGTGTTAAAACTAGTTCCCAATGCTTTATGCAGTGAAATGACTAAGTTATTAACCTGCTATATAACTTACGAAAAACGCGACGTTAACATGACGTCGCTTTATTTTCTTGTACCAATTATCGAATTTCAAATCACCATAGCAACGTCATGAATTGAGATATTTTAATAAATTATACATTTTTGGAAAGTACAAAGCCTACTCTTTCATTTTCTGTAAAAATCTCAATTTCGAAAAATTTGACCTTAAGGGCCCTTTTCTCACGTTGCGCATCATTTACAATATTTCAAGTGTTTTGTCGGAAATAACCATTTGAAATATAATTGACCTAATGTGAACGATATAATTCTTCAACTGTATTTGCACCATGTTTACTATCCAATTATACTAGACAAAAAACAATTGTATACCAAGAATAAGGCTCATTTTCTAAGAAAAAACTACAGAAGTGTGAAAAAATCGGGTACGGAGTTCTGTATTTAAAAAAAATCGCAACCCGGGTCGATAGCGCAGTTGGTAGCGCGCCGGGATTTGGATACTCGTGCCCGAGGGGGTGCGGGTTCGAATCCCACCCGGGGAGGTTATACCCTTCCATGAAAATTTGACAATAATGTCGATTTTCCTCCATTGATTAGATAATATGGAGAAGTTTCCGGCCTTGTGGAAGGGTAGGTGAGTACTGGTTATAGACAATGGTCCAGGAAAGCTAGGTTAGGTGCGCTGGACGCCGTGAAATGACCTAAATTGTGTTGATACGGCGTTAACTCCAATAAATAAATAAATAAATCGCGTCGAATTTTAACTGATTTTATGTTTGGCAGACTTCGAAAAGTTGTCGAATTAGCCCGAATTTCGAAAATTTGTGTTTTGTATTAACGCGAAATTTTAACATTAAACACTTAGGAGAAAATGTCGGGACCGCAGATCTATTTCGAATTCCCCGAATTTCGAAAAATCGCGTTTCGAAAAATCGTAATTCAACTGTATTCAAATAGGCAAGGCAATCATATTAAAGAAATTTAAAACTGAAATACAATTGCCTGGTAGGAGCCGTGTTGTCTTTTTTATCTCTGAATATGAACTGTATTGTCATTTATGTTAACTCTTACCATGCTAGAGCCAAATATAAAAAAACCCTTTGCCACCAGCAAACAGCCAGGGGGCGTCCTACTAAACATCGAACTCTTAATTTCTTACGATAATATTTTCAATATAGTACGATGTTTAGTAAGACGCCACCCTCCTGGACAGTCTACACAACACGTGCCGACTGACCTGGCTATTTGCTGTTGGCTGCTCATTGTCCAATTATTATCCTGAAATCCCCCCCTCCAAAAATGACAAAGGATAGGTCTAAAATTTGAAGACCGACTAGTCCATTGTGGAAATTCAGAATTGAAAAGGTTAATATCAAATGCGTCTATAAACATAACCGGTTTAATAAAAACGAATATTTAAGGATGAAGCATACTATTTTAGAGTATATGTAAGTTTCAAAATACTTATTAAAAAAGAAAAATGTTCCTTTGTCAAAAACTTTCCGCTACTGTCCTAATGATAGAACTGAAAGTTCTGTGATAGTTTTTTACTTAACAAAAATCACGATTTACAAAGATGAATCTAGACTAGTATTATCATCATCTACCTCATGTATTCTTTATTGTTTAAACACTTCAAATTAAACGCAGATCATTAACTAGCATTGTTTCATAACATTTCCAGACATGGTTAAATTTTTATTTATACATTTTCATAAGTTTCGTTTTGTATGTACAGTGAATTTCTATTTTGCTTAACGCAAAATAATAAGTCTTTAGAGCATTTAAGCCCATAATTCTTAATTTAGAAAAATATATAAAAATGTTTATAAGCAGTTTAAGCAAAAGCTGAACTAATCTATTTTGAAACAGTTACTTGTGGTATAAACTGGTCACAACAAGCACATTGTAACTACTACTAATTTACTCTTGATATGACTATGTGGATTAGTAGGAGCATGTCAGTGGTAGGACGCGCGCTTAGGGATCGAGAGGTCCCGGGTTCGAACCCCACCAGGCCACTGCTAATTTCCTTGAGCAAGAAATTTACCTGCGATTGCTTCACTCCACTTAGGTGTAAATGGGTACCTGCGAGGGTGGTATATTTCCGTTGCACTAAGCGGAGTTAAGAGACTCCCCTGAGAGATTGATAGATAGATAGCAGTAGCCTGATAACCAGGGGTACGGTGAACGTGCATAAGCATGAAACTTAGACTATAAAATGCAATTACTTTACTTACCATCACATGTATTACTATGTAAGCAAGATTCTGATTTAATTTCACAAGTTCAAGTTTGTTCTGTTTTGAAAACTGTGTTAAACGGTCATCTGTAATTAGCAGCCATACTGTGTGCACCCATTGTCTGTTAAACAAAGGTTTAACTGTACATACTTGTATAAGGAATCACATGAAAACTTGACTATAGAGACTATGATATACTATATGTTATTAAATAAGTGATTTGATATAGGCCCTGTTATTTTTCCAAGGGCGGTCGTATTGGCCCGAGGCAGAAGGCTGAGGGCCAATATGACTGTCCCAAGGAAAAATAACAGGGCCTATATCAAATCACTTATTTAATGACAATTTTATTAAATAACTACTCACGGACCTTGGCGGCGTTTCACTAAAGCATTCAAGCAAGCGCAACTAGTCTTTTGCGTAAGTTTACTCTACCCTTGTTTAAGCTATAATTTAATGTCTCCTCTACATGATGTGAAGCATAAACATTCCTTCCTAATGCATTTTTTCAGTTGAAACCTCATTCATATGAGTAGTTTTGCATACTTGATTGTCTTGCGTGAAAAGTTCTACACTGAAATAAAACCTCATTACACTAATGGAAAGTGAAAGAAACAATGTTATATACTTTGATTTATTTTTATTGGAAATATATTCTGCAGCATAAAAACCACATGACATTACAGCAAATATAATGATTTAATGATAAAATGTTTCTGGTACTATAGGCTTGCAACTGCCACATAAGTTGTCCGATGATAATTCACGACTTTTTAGCATCACCTGAAATATACAATAAGGGTAGATTTTAATATTAGATAAAAATTAACTGAAAAAAACTATATATTATTAAGTTCCATGCTGCATATTTTAAGTAAATAATAAAACACTTTTACATCGGACGGGCTTGATGCAGGTTTTTTCTGACTTGTACCGAAGTACGAATTGGTAAGGGTACGAATATCGTGACTCGAATTTTCGGAAAATTTTCACTGTACTCCTCTCGCCCTTTGCTTCGATTTTGAGGCAATGGCATCCTTGTACTATTTCTATTCACAAAATTCCTTATAGATAGCAATTAAGCTGCGTTTTGATAGAGGAAGAGTTGATTTTCTGAAAAGAAAATGTCAACTAACGATGCGTTATGACGATGTCTCGGTTGTAATCTATTTCTTTGAAATTCGCATTTACGGCAAATATCTACAATGAATATTACACAAAATGATAGACACGTACCTTATACATGGATTGGTTCAGTCTAGCATTATAGATTAAAAATTTATCAAACTTCCGTTCTCAACAAGACTCTGTGTTCAAGATGATGCAATAATTCACGGGGTGAATTCGTCATTCTTAGCTGATGTCATCTATCGAAAAGTAGTATCGGTTACTTCCCTTTCGAAAATTATCTGTATTCGTTCTGATTTTTGAGGCCCGCGACGTGATTAGACCGCAAAATTGATAAAAAGGTGAATTTAATCGAGAAAAAGAGCGGCCATTTTGTTTTAGAGTTTCTTCATTTACGCAAATTTTGATAATGGCCCTGTTTTTCAACCAATCGGAGCGCAGTTATTGGCCCTAGGGCCAATAAGTGTTATTGGCCCTTTAACAGATTTCGGCCCGGTTTTCAGTTCTATTTAACAGTTTTTTTCTGTATTGTGCAGTGAATTTGCCACTTTACAGGGCAAATAACACATAGTTATTAAATAAATGTACATGTTAATCTAAGTGTAGATTAGAGTTGAAAGTTTTAAAATATGAGTACTTATCATTTCAACAAGCAGTGGCGATTTATGAAATGTATCCAGAGGCCTTCATTTTAGACAGAGATGTTTTAGGGAACAAAACAATGTTTGGCCTCATTTTGAGTAAGGTGAGCATTTACGCATGGACATCAGTTTGAGTCTTATAATTGACTGTAAAATATTTATAGAAAATCTTGAGGGGTTTCGCCCACTTTCCTCACAGTCTGCCCCAGTCTTAGCGTCTTGATTAGTGTTTGTCATTTGAACTTTAAAACCAATTAAGAAGATAATTATGTTTATTGATTGTTTAGGTACAAATAACTTAATGCAATATTAACAACATAAAAAACAAAACAGTTCGATTACTATTTAATGTACACATTTAAGTACATATTCATTGTTTACAAGCTTATAACCCGAATTTAAAACTTGGCGTCTCAATTTAACAAAAGGAGAGTCTTAAAAAACACGGATAAATGAATACACTAGAAGTGCGGCTCGTTTTCAATGGTAATTAATCTGAAAATGTTCTTTCATATTTTTCCAAAACCTGCACGCGATCCGACGATTTTGGACGTGACGAATATTCGTACTTGATTTCCTGGTCGAGACCGTGAATAACCGAGTTCTAGGATACACGCAGCAGCCCTAATTATGACTTGACAGTTTACCACGTAGATATGTTATCTTTCATATTATTTGTTTTAATTACAGGACTGTACATATGGGTCATGTTTAACTTGAAAGTAAAATAAAAAAGTAAAAACGCACCCACAAATTTAAAAGACGAAAGTGTTTTGTCTTTTAAAAGCGTCAATAAATCATTAGAGTCGATGTTTAATAAATTTTATATAATTCATATATAGTTATGTTTTATTAACCTGTCACAACTAAATAATTACACGATCACTGAATCTGTTATTTAACTCCTTTTTAACTTGTTATTTCCCCGATATTTATTTTTTTATTAGAATAAATATGGATCGGTGGCTCAATGGTAAAAAAGAAGATGAATAATTATCTATAATTTGATACGACTTGTAAGTCCTAATTGCTTAATTTGAAAAAAGTCCATTAAATTTGATGATTAATAGTGGTCAGTGGAACTTATACTGTATAATTATTAGGGCAGTGGATCGTCGAACTGGTGGCGATCCGATCCGAACCACGATTCATGTGTAGCGATAAACGAATCGAACCACGAATCACTTGCTAATGGAGTAGCATACAGGAATTCATATAACAAAAATAAGTGAAGAATTACAGATGCTTTTATTATATGGAAAACCATGTACTCTAAACATTTCTATTACCAGATCTTTTATGGGAACCACGAATATTCGTACGCATTTTTCTAGTCGAGATCGCAAATATCCGAGTACTCGGATACACGCAGCAGCCCTTATAATTATGGTAAAAATATCAAGGTTAAAATCATTCGAAACATCCTCGGCCATTCGCTACGAATAACCTCGGACATATTTAGGCGCCATTTTGAAACTATGTAAACAATTAAACATCGTTGAGGCGATGACTTAAGTTCCGTTTTTAATCCGTAAATTTAAAATTACACATTTCAATGATACCGATGAACAATATTTGGTTCGATTTAAAACAAATAAGTATGTTTAGACAAAAATCTGTGAGTATACTACAAGAACTATTTTGCGTAACCGTTACGTGCTTCGCCTCGCGTAGGTAGTAAAATCTCCAAAATCCAGTGAAGACCCCCCCCCACGAATCCTTCCGAGATTATTATTAATTTCACGCGTTTCAACGAATAGCGTGAAATATTTGTCTGCGCGTAACGGATTCAACAGGGTGAATTTGGAAAATATTTGATGATCACGAGTTTTTCGTGGGGTTTGTTATAAATACAATGTTGTGTAAAGTATTGGTCATTCTAGCAGACGCACTGGACAGGGCTACAAGTCTAATTTTAGTTTTCATTTTATATTAAGAGTTTTTGTCAATGGGGACACATTAGTATTACAGATAAGCGCTGTTAAAATGTATCATCATCATTTGCATACTTTGTTCGTTTCCACGTTTAGCTTTAATTTTGTTAAGATCAGTAAATATATTTTAAATCATAATTATTTTCAAACAGTTTAGTTTTAATGTTAGTGTGGAGCTGAACGATCTAGCAGTATTTATGAATAATGTAATATGTATAAATTTGTCGATTTTTACAAGTAGATGATTTAATGGGACTATATATGGTGTACATAATTTTGTATTTAAATCTACTTTAGGCAACGTGAAGCAAAATGAGGTCCAACATTTAGCGATACGACACGGGACAAATGGACACAGGTTTCCAGAGCAACGAGCTAAATGTTCTATCTCTGGTTTTTCCTGGGCGAGTCGAATCGCAACTGCACCATGTTATTAACGTTGCTTTTGTATTATAAGGTATCAATCAAGGTATTACATGTACAAATTAAAACCCTTTTTTGTATGATATACATGTAATGTATGTTTCATAAAATGTATGTAAAAAATAAACTCACGTCGTCCTGTCTATGGTCGCCGTCTGGTCATTGCAAATTGGTGCTGTTGTTTTTATTGTGTATAGTGTAGCGTTATAGCTCGTTTAGGATAACTTGAGACAAACGACTCAGTCTGTTTACATATTTGGGACTCAGGTATTACATAAAACAGGGAGGTCAGTTGGTTTTGTGTAATGAAAGTATTAAACATGCCTTAATGCGTTGAACGTGTGTTCTCGTGCTAAATTTAATACATCAAAAACACACTGATAATAGTCGATAATTACGTGTACTCAACTTAAATCCACCTGTGTATAAAAATGGTATCGTTGTATTTTGTCTCAAGTTATCCTAAACGAGCTATAGACTCATTTATGAAAGGTCGAGGGTGTTTCCGAATGGGTTAAAATAAATTGGAACTACCTGGCAAGAACACAATACGACTCGGTGGCGCAACGGTAGCGCGTCTGACTCCAGATCAGAAGGTTCCGTGTTCGAATCACATCAGGGTCATTGAATTTTTTATTGCATCATCATTCAGCGATTGGGATATAGTTTATTTCAGCCTTTGTATGCTTTATAAAAATATTATTTGAAAAAGAACATTTATCAGAGCCAATTTTTACTGCTAAAAGTTGACGGTGTCAGTCTAGTGATAGAATCATGTGATTTTTGACTCTTAGAAACTTGATTCTTGTACACAGTCAGCGCTAGTAAAAGACAGTTGAAAAATTTATACAGAATTTACAGAATAAATATTCCCTAGAAATAGTCCTGGGTAAGATCACACGGAAAAACAACTTCCGTTTGTTCGTTTTGTTTGTTTTTGTTGGGTTTTACGCCACAGCAACACATTGTACAGTCATATTACGGCGGTCAGTCAACCTACTCACTGCTCCCTGGAAAGTTTAAATCTCTGGATTTAGCTGTTAATCAACTACCAGGCGCATACTTTCGTCAGTGACTGACAACTGCCCTACATAATTAAGAATCATTGGTTGGAAGGAGAATGGCCGTAAAAATAATTTCATAACCAAGCTCCACGAAAGTATGCCCCGCCCGGGAATCCGAATCACGACTCCTCGATCAGTAGATTTGCGTCCTACCAACTGAGCTAACCAAGCGGCTTAAAACTTCGGCTGACACTATAGAATGACTACCATCATTCAAAACACTTTGACCATTTATTTTAAGGATATTAGAAAATATTAAAATATATAAATTCACCTGGCAAAAAAGCAATAGTGAATATTTCCTTATATACATTATTAGACAAGTCGACTCTGTGGCGCAACTTTGGCGCGTCTGACTCAAGATCAGAAGGTTGCGTGTTCGAGTCACGTCAGGGTTACTGATTTTTTTATTTGATTTTCTGAATGATCTGGTCGCGGAATGATATTATTTTCCAACAACAGCTTTTGATGTGTGTCTCACGGGGGCCCAACTCCGTCACAACGTGAGTGGATTTCTGTCGAGCTTATGTCACGGATGCCTGTCGATAGTGTTACGGACTTTGGACGAGCACTGAAGAACTAAACGGACAGAAAAAGGTAGTTACGTATTTTCCTATCGATAAGAAACCAGTTTTAGTTTACCCTTTATTTATTGTAACATTCCAATTGTACTGTAAAATGTTTCAAGCTAGAAATAAACAAAGTTTAAACGGCAATTGTACGATTTGCTATAATCCATAATCTGAAGTCATTGGAAAATGAGATTTCATACATTTATGATCAAAATTTGATTATACGGCATCGTAAGATTAGTACTTTTTGTCAAATGACGATTTTTAAACTCATATCGGTGTCTTTTTCATTAAAGAATTTAACCAAAATTCAAAAACCTAGGTGTCACGGATTATTTCCCGTCATGTTACAGTTTATATGACAATACTTGCGTAAATGTCACAGTTTACTGACGATAGTTTTCATTTTTTCCAGGCTTCCCGAGCAAGATGTAGATGTTGTCCTGAGTTGTTTACCTCTGAAACGGAAGCCGTTCATCATAACGTGGCTTCATTTCATCCAATATGGTCTGTTTTCCATTTTTGTTTTCAACAGTGATGGCAAACTTAAACCAAGGACGTACAAGACATAAGGCTTTGACATTAACCCAAATGGAAGTTGATATTTTATGGATACATCTAGGTGCAATCTTGAATGTCCGTGGATGTCCAGCTTATAACTAAAGATAAGCAATTCGTCTAAAAGCGTTCATAGATAAGTATTCGAAGCTAGTGAGTCCAATGTTCTTTTCACAGATACATTTGACTAAGATGGAGTTATGGTAGCTTTTACTCAGATTCTAATGACACCACTTTGTACAGTGATACTTGTGACATTGTTTTCTAGATGAATTGCATTTGTCTTTAAATGTTGAAGTTTGTGACAACAATAACAACTTTACAAAGCGTCTGACGCTTGTGAAAAAAATGTTCATACAGGCCACATAAAGTAGTAATTCATGTAGGTACCATAGAGCTGTTCAAAGAAACCTTCAGTTTGAATATACAACAATGTTTTTGTTTATACTATGATGGTTTTGTAATCATATGTTTCTTAATAAATAGATAATTACGTTACTTTATATGTTGATTTTTAATCTCTTTTTGTTTATCAACAGTTATTATTAAACATTTTTTGTGAATGAATTGTTAGTTTTGTTTTATTAATCATGTAAAGGATACATGTATACTTGCACATTTTGCCTTATGTTTATGTTTTACTATAAGTTAACTTTTATCATTTTGCTTATGGATACAATCAATGTTAAACAAAAATTGTTCAACGTGTCTAAAAGCTTTGAATTCTCTGACTAGTGGAATGTTGTGGATTCGTGCCCAGCTCCGACCAAGATTTTTTTATTTAAAAAGTATGGAACTGCGTGCGTCAAAAATGGTCTAGTACTGGTGAAACTCAAGGAAGATGTTTGTTGAGCTGCATACTTTACTGTTTTGAGTTTTGACTAGTGATGCGCGATAATACCGGTATACCGGTATATTGCAATACGTTTCAAACACAATACGTACCGGTACGGTGCCGCAATTTATCGCAATATTTTAATCTTAATATAATAGACTATTAGTATTAGTGCATACTCAAACCTGTTTGCATTATTTGTAGTAGAATTTGACCGGAAACTGTTTTATTTTTTGTTTTTCTTTAATCTATTTTAAGCTTAAATGTCTAGTTTAAAATATTGACGTATCTGTCTATGACGACTTTAACATTAATTAAAAGGGTTGGAACTGATGAACATTTTTTTATGAATTGGCATTAAATAGATACGAAAAGAATATTTCGTTTGTATCATTTATTTCAATCTTAACGTTTTCTTATTTTGTAGGCGTCCGCATTTTTGCTCTTATCCTTTGTTGACCGCCTTTTTCCTATATTTATATTGTCTGCCTAACGCGTTCGCCTTTCAGACTGCATCCCATTTTAGAATGTGTGGTACGGGAGTTTATTCAATCCAGTAGCGTAAACAAACATGGGTGACTCCATCGCAGTGAAAAAATCCAAGGGAAAGTTCGATGTTTGGAAGCATTTTGACCGACTGCTTTTCATTTCAAATGATGAATAAATTAATCCGTAGCTTCAGAATTCTATATTTGCATAATAAACTAGCAAGTCGTTAATTTGGTAATAATGTAATCCGTCTGACGAAGCAGGTTGCTATCAAGACATCTTGGCACCAAGACACTGCTAGTGGTGTATGATCCCTTATCTGATTGATCCAGGAGTCAAATAAGGAGCCAATAACAGTGATAATTATCTATATACAATGTACACATGTTTTTTAGGGCTTTACTATCTAATACTTGTACTTATAGTCTCTTAAACTCATGCCAGATATTATAATCTATGAAATTCTTCTGCAATGTGTTTAACACACCCTTTGATTTTTTTTATTGTTTCAATAAGGTGTAAAAGAAATATATGACTGAACAGGAAATTTGTTTTCTATATCTTTTGATCTTATTGTATTATAAATAAATTGCTACAAATCATTCAAAACCCCAATAAACTAAGAAGGTGTAAAGTTACTTGCAAAACTTGCACACTTCCGAGTACACCTCCATGTATACAGTGTACTACAGTGGCTGCCTTACCTATTATTTGGCAGTAAGCAAATCAGAGGAAGCTCTATGTGGCAATGGGTTAAAGCTTAATAGGTAATTAACAATTGGCATGCTGACACTACCAGTCTATTAGCGTAGTGTCGCAAAGGAACATTCGATTTAAAGTAAGATTTGTAATAATACATACTTTACTGGACAAAAGTTGAGTCTTAAATGTTTGCGATAGCTTAAATAAAGCTTTCACTATGTATAATTGTATTAAATCTTCATATTGTCAGTAAAATACAAGCATGAATGCTGAAAAAGCTTATGTTCTAAACTCCCAATATATCGCAATACGTATTACAGCGTATTGCAATACATCGCAATACGAAATTTTCGGCGATACCCATCCCTAGTTTTGACTAGTGTACATGCCATGATTCAAATGCAGTAAACTTTAAGTTCGATCAACAGACTTATTGTTATTTCACCTATTAAGATAGTCCCTTGACAAGCTGATTATTTGTTCTGATCTGTTATGTTACACATGAATTGAAATAGTTATTTTTTTTACCCTATAATGCGTCTGATATTCTCTGAGATTATTCACATGATGTACTGTGCAAGGATAACTCACAATCATATTAAGTAATGATGAACAAACGGGCTTGGGGCTATTGAATGAGAATTGATTATGAATATCCTATTTATAGGCTTGGGTGACATTGTCTTGCCAGATTTCAACATGAAAATATGTATACAATAATTATTGTGAAATTCTTGTAAATGTCAGTCATCGTTAATGCAACACGTATTTAAACATGTTACTACAATTATATGAATGAACCAACCATGATGCATATCAGTTCATTATTTAACAAGAAATCATTTGATATAAGTCCATAACATGAATTTGTATTTGAATTCTAATAAAAACATGAATCAATTCTCAGGATACAAATTCAAGAAACAACTAATGTACAGTATTTTTGGTGCAATTTCCGACCACTGGAGTTGATAAAAATGAATTGAATAGTTCCAGCTTTTTTTTCTTATTTAGGCAACTATGACTTATGTCTTAACATTTCTTGTGAAACTATCTTCAGGTATAATTAAAAAACAATAAACAGGAGTATAAGAAAGCAAAACTGTATGTAATCGCAGTTGTAATTAGCTGTAAGTTAAAGTTAAAGTTTAAACTTTACAATAAAAAAAAATGTGCCTACAAATTATATCAAATTCGAATTTAAGTCAATCCATAAAGGACATGAGGCAATATTTTCGATGGGTCAACTTGATGATGGTCTCTAATTGACTGTGAGCCTTTTTCAGATTCATGTAAGCCTGGTACCCTATCTGACGTACGTGATAGTTTATGTCGACGCGTATCAGGTAAAATACATGGTTCCTGAAAGAAGTACAATTTTGAAACATAATCAATTTTTAAAAAAATATACTTTTGTTTTGCTACGTTTTTAAGCTTTATATTCAACGCATTGAGTGGATCATCAAGTCCTACACTTGTTTTATATTTGGAAAAATCTGTGACCCTGTAGACAGAAACCTGTGACATAAGATACAACCTCGTCAGAAATACCGTGACATATCGAATATTGCAAAAGGATTTCACAAATTGCTATAAGTCGCTTACCGACTTGATCAAAACTTATTATATCATAAAACATAATCTAAGAAACAATCTTAGTATCAAAGAAACGTCATTTAACTGGTTTAAACAGTTCTGTATTGTTGACGGGAGCTACTTCTGCATCGTTGGCTAAATTATCTCCATTTTCTTGTAGCACTTTAACTTTTAAATACAAATACGACTGATTTAAATCTGTCCATTTTTCTGTCTGTGCAGGAATCACAAATTCAATAGGTGCGTTGTTATCCAAAGTAGATATAGGGTAATGCTCTGTCCATTGACCGTCTTGCATGGCTGTCATGGTGGGTGGAACCGATCCTACATCCAATTCTGTCTTACAGCATTCGCATGAACCGTTTTGCATCATTTTTATCAAAAATGTCGTGAAGTCTTGACTTCTTGACACTTGAACGTCTAGATTTGAATGAACTCTTTTCTTGTGGTGTGTGGGTTTTGTACGTTTGGCAGGAACAACAGCTTTGAGTAATTGTTCACCCATGCTTTTTAACATGTTAGCACCACGTTTTCTCACCACTTCTTATGGTTTGGAACCTGTCATTAAATCTTGCACAGCCCATTTTTCTAGACGAACCGCTTCATGTTTTAACATTTTCATTCCAGTTCTGAGCAAGGGTTGTTGAAGATGCATGAAATATTTCATAGCTTTTTTAAACACGGATCCTAATCCATGTCCATATTGGCGAGCTTGACCTTTGTAAATAGGTATCATTGTTTCTGTTGAATACGCACTTTTACCATTGACTTCCTGTGCACAAAATGAATGTGTTTGCCTGTGTCAAAATCGGCTTTGGCAAGAGGAACATAGTGTAAATTTAAAAATTCAAAATAAATATGGGGATTACTCCCTGCTTTAGTCACCGATTCAAATGGAACCACACGCAAAATGGGGGCTTCTATATTTCCTAACAAAGTGTAAGAGGCAAGATCAGAATACACAAATAAATGATTATGTCCCATATGCACATCTACACCATATGGAAATGGATTTTTATTGTCTTTCAAATATACAGTAGCAAAATAATTTGGACCTCTCCCTAGTTTTATGAACAGATCAGGATGATATTGAATACCCAATTCATCCGAACTAGCCATTTTCACTGTTTTACTAATATTGGAAAAACTCATCACCAATGTAAGATTGTATTTTTTTAAAATACCTCCAATATAATTTTTAATCGTTTCATCAATCGTTTGAATTAGATGTTGTGGTGTTACATAAGTTGCAGGTGGAATAGATAAACATAGACCTTTAGTTCAATGTTCAGGAAGATCACTCAATGCTTTGCGAACATTTTCATCTTGACTGACAATGTAAAATGTTCCTTCCTCTTGTGTAATATTTATGACTTGACTTGGTACAATTAATTCGACAAGAGCAATTTCCCAATCTTGTTTACTTATATGTACAGGTTTGATCAGTTTGGTACGAAAACAACATTGTATATTATCAGGAAACAAATCTGTAGAACTATCACTCATTAATGTAATGTAAAAACACCCATGTTGGTTTAGGTTTATTAAATTTCAAAGGAAGATTTAGTAAAATATAACCCATAAAACTACTTGAGAAATAACTTACAGTTGTCTATATTTTGTTGTCTTATAAAATATAGGCACGAGTTGTGATGCGCGTATGATTAAATCACGAGTGCTTTAGCACGAGTGATTTAATAAGCGCATCAAACAAAATATAGACAACTGTAAGTTATTTCGATTCTAACATTGTAAAATACATCCGTAAAAACGATATATTTATAGAACTATTTTTAACTGTCAGAAACGTCATGCAGTTGAAATCCACCCCAGTGCAAAGACCGAAAATAGCATTTATTTACACAATTCTCACAGATAGGTGTTTCTTATTCCGAACAAAAAATATCAAAATCTTAATTATAGAATAGAAACCAAATTGTAAAAGTCAACCCTAATAAACTCGGGCGCCATTTTCGGCTTTGCTCATTTAACGTAGGGAGTAAAATTTCAACAGCCGTCACGAGCTATATTTTGTTGAATAATAAAGCATAGATGACGTCACATTAAATAAAGAGTGTAAACGCACGTGCCTATGTTAGAATTAGTAATAAAAGCCACAATTCACGATCAGGACGTTGAAAACATAAATTAAATAAAGACACAGAGATAATAATAAATACCACCACAATTTGTGAGATAAACGTCACTTTATTTTTGGGTTCACAAGGTTTAATGGTGGTGATGTCCACTTGAATACTGGCACTATCTGTCTGAGACATGATGTATTTATACAAGATATGATTCTGGTATCCAACTATCAAATTAAGAAGGGTAGCCTTTTCAATGTACTTTTATTTCCCGAATCCTTTTTCACCTACACTTCTCTGACGCCGATCAAGAACTGATTCAATTTCGTAAATGTCACTATCAAATATAGGTTTAATTTCCAAAACATAAAACGATCCTAATATTTTCTCATCCTCTAAATCTTCTAATTTTAATTGGGTGGTTGGGGTTTGGACACACGTACTACTTTAAATATTTCAGTGGTCCAAGTGGATAAATAACCTTTTTTAAATGTACGTTTTGTTTTATTCAAACATACTTGATCTCCCACCTGAATGGTGTGGATGGACTTTGTTTTTTCTCACCGTACAATGCGTTAGAGACGTGGGCTTCATTTTGTGCATTGACAGAAGCTGGTGTTCTTTGAATGCTACGATGAAAACGATGATAATAACTTTAAACCAGTTTAGGCAATATGTCTACATAGCGACGTGTATTTTCATGAGTAAAATATTTCCACATACGTGTTTTAATGTGCGTTGAAACTGTTCAACAACACTTGCTTTGGTTACTGGATTTACAGTGGTGAAAAAATGAATACCCGATTTTTTAAGAAACTGTTGAAATGCATGATTTTTAAATTCTATGCCTTTATCTGTCTGCAGAGCTTTAGGTTTTCTTGGAATAGAACTAAATGCTTGAATAAGTGTGTTCCCTGTTTTATTTTCAATGGGAATGACCCAAGCATATTTTGAAAAAAACATCAATAACACAAAGTACATAACGATAAGGTTTATTAAATTGAGGCAAAGATTGCATATCAGCTAAATCAGCTTACCATTGATGATCAATCCCTGCTACTACGGTTGCTCTTCTGGAAAATTTACGTCGTATAGGTTTATATAGAGTGTATGTGTTTTCTCCTTTCAACCAGGATTTCACTTGATTCAAAGTGATAGATTTTAATTAGCGTCTTGCAGCTTTGTACAAAGCTTGTATTCCACCAAAAATGCTGAATTTGCAGGATTGTAATAGATGGAACGTAACACTTTCTTTAATAAGGATCCCATTTTTCAGTCTCCAGTTCTGCAGGACTGGAAAAACTTTCATAAAATTAATCTTCTTCGTCCTCGTCTTCCACGTTGTCATCTTACTGTTGAATCCAATTCCAGCGTTTTTATTTCCTACCACTTCTTGAGGCACGTTAACTTCTCTCAATTCATGTGAAAACTGTTCGAAACCACGAGGGTTGGAGCTTTTTCTTTGACGTAATACATCATTGACTAAATCAATAATATTTGATCCTGCTACAGGTTTTCCATCATATTCTAAAAAACCGTGTTCATTCCATGACACTGAGAATGTTGTTTTAACATGTTGATTCAAAGTTCAGCTTTACGCCGCATAGTGCATGGTACACTTTCGACAATTTGATCTTTCAATGCTGTTGGTTGTGGTATTGGTGTTGTTGGAGGCTTTTCCGTTGCTTTTGGTGTACGAGCTCTTTCATGCGACTGTTGAAATTTATGTAACACTTCACCATATTGTCTAGCCTTTTCTGAGGGTGATAAAGAATCTTCATTTAACACATCATTCATTTCATTTTCTAAATGAGCTGTTTAGGTGACTTGAGGAGAAGGTGGTAAACGAGGTCGTTGTTGTGTTTTCCATCGTTGCATCTCTTTCAACACTTTGAACGGAACAATAGCCATTTTCTTCATAATTTCTTGACTAATTTAGCAACTCTACCACCTAATGCACCGGCAGCAACTGCTTTTGCAATGACATGAGCTAATGCTAACAAGGGTAATATACCTTCCTTTTGATTCAGTACACGTTTCTTATTTTGAATAGATGTTTTCTTATCTGCTAATAATCGGAGATGTTGACACTTTGGCCTCAACTTGTGTTTTTGAGCTGGAGTCAATGTCACATTCCCTTTAAAATGTTACTACAACATTCTGAGATGCAATTGATCAGTTCTGAAGGTGCATGGTGAATTATCTGTTTTCGATAGGCTTTTGGAGCTTGAGCTAAACCTAGCATCACGTGCCTATACTTTTTCACAAGTGGTTGCTTTCGTGTCATGATGATAACTAAATCAAGTGCTGTATTGTTTTTATATAACATTTCTAAAGCTTTTAAAGCCTCCGCTGTGGATAGATCTTTGGGAGGAGACTGAGATAATAAACGTTGTATTCCTCTTCGCAAAAAAATCTTGCATGCCATCTGCAGGTGTAGCAGATGTAGGCATCCTCCTTCTTAATCCTTGTCTCATTAATTCTTGTTTCACCATATCTGTATCAATGGTTTGGGTTAAAGGTGAAAATCGTGCTATCAAAGTCGAGGGTTCACTTCTATTTCTCATACTGTCTCTCGAACTGCTTCTTGAACTAAAACTACCACTTGGTGTAGAATTAAAACTGTTTCTTGTTGGAGTAGAATTAAAACTTCTTGTTGGCGTATGTCTTACTGAACTTCTTGATGAACTGAAACTTCTTGTTGGTGTTTGTTTGCTGCACCAGTTGTTTGCGTATGTCTTACTAAACTTCTTGATGAACTGAAACTTATAGTTGGCGTATGTCTTGATGAACTACTGGTTGAAGGTGGTGTTTTATTAGCAATATACCCCGTTGTTTTCTCTGCAATTTTCTTTTTTATAGGTTTCTTTTTAGCTGTTTTCTTTGCAGGTTTCTGTTTAGCTGCTCCTGTTTTCTTTGCAATGGTCTTTTAAGCAGTTGTCCTTTTAGCTGTTTTCTTAGGACCAAATTTACATATCGGTTTTTTGACCATTCCATCGTAATAAACTGCGTATCATCACTCCACCCAGAAATCCACTCCCGCCTCCACTCAATGTTCATTGAGATTAGATGGTTGATCACAGACAAAATGTTCATCGAGATTAGATGGTTGATCACAGACAACATGTTCATCAAGGAGATTAGGTGGTTGGTCACAGTCAGCATGTTCATTGAGATTAGATGGTTGGTCACAGTCAGCATGTTCATCAAGGAGATTAGATGGTTGGTCATAGACAACATGTTCATTGAGATTAGATGGTTGGTCACAGTCAAAATGTTCATTGAGATTAGATGGTTGGTCACAGTCAGCATGTTCATCAAGGAGGTTAGATGGTTGGTCACAGTCAAAATGTTCATTGAGATTAGATGGTTGGTCACAGTCAAAATGTTCATTGAGATTAGATGGTTGGTCACAGTCAACATGTTCATTGAGATTAGATGGTTGTTCACAGTCAAAATGTTCATTGAAATAAGATGGTTGGTCACAGTCAAAATGGTCATTGAGATTAGATGGTTGGTCACAGTCAACATGTTCATTGAGATTAGATGGTTGGTCACAGTCAACATGTTCATTGAGATTAGATGGTTGGTCACAGTCAACATGTTCATTGATATTAGATGGTGTGTCACAGTCAACATGTTCATTGCGATTAGATGGTTGGTCACAGTCAAAATGTTCACTGAGATTAGATGGTTGGTCACAGTCAACATGTTCATTGAGATTAGATGGTGTGTCACAGTCAACATGTTCATTGAGATTAGATGGTTGGTCACAGTCAACACGTTCATCAAGATTAGATGGTTGGTCACAGTCAACACGTTCATCAAGATTAGATGGTTGGTCACATTCAACATGTTCATTGAGATTAGACAGTTGGTCACAGTCAAAATGTTCATCGAGATTAGATAGTTGGTCACAGTCAACATGTTCATTGAGATTAGATGGTTGGTCACAGTCAACATGTTCATTGAGATTAGATGGTTGGTCACAGTCAACATGTTCATTGAGATTAGATGGTTAGTCATAGTCAACATGTTCATTGAGATAAGATGGTTGGTCACAGTCAACATGTTCATTGAGATTAGATGGTTGGTCACAGTCAACATGTTCATTGAGATTAGATGGTTGGTCACAGTCAACACTTTCATCAAGATTACATGCTTGGTCACATTCAACATGTTCATTGAGATTAGATAGTTGGTCACAGTCAAAATGTTCATCGAGATTAGATAGTTGGTCACAGTCAAAATGTTCCTCGAGATTAGATGGATGGTCACAGACAACATGTTCATTGAGATTAGATGGTTGGTCGCAGACAACATGTTCATCGAGATTAGATGGTTGGTCACAGTCAACATGTTCATTGAGATTAGATGGTTGGTCACAGTCAAAATGTTCCTTGAGATTAGATGGTTGGTCACAGTCAACATGTTCATTGAGATTAGATGGTTGGTCACAGTCAAAATGTTCATTGAGATTAGATGGCTGTTCACAGTCAACATGTTTATTGAGGAGATTCGACAGTTGGTCACAGACAGCATGTCCATCGAAGAGATTAGATGGTTGGTACAGTCAACATGTTTATTGAGGAGATTAGATGGTGTGTCACAGACAAAATGTTCATCGAAGAGATTAGATGGTTCTTACAGTCATCATGTTTATTGAGGAGATTAGATGGTGTGTCACAGTCAATATGTTCATCAAGATTAGATGGTTGGTCACAGACAACATGTTCATTGAGATTAGATGGTGTATCACAGTCAACTTGTTCATCAATGAGATTAGATGGTTGGTCACAGACAACATGTTCATCAAGGACAAAAGATGGTTGGTCACAGTCAGCATGTTCATCGAGGAGATTAGATGGTTGGTCATAGACAACATGTTCATTGAGATTAGATGGTTGGTCACAGTCAACATGTCCATCGAGATTAGATGGTGTGTCACAGGCAACATGTCCATCGAGATTAGATGGTGTGTCACAGGCAACATGTCCATCGAGATTAGATGGTGTGTCACAGGCAACATGCTCTTTGAGGAGATTATATGTTGTGTCATGAAGTTCTTGATTAATTCCATTTTTATATCTTTCTGGGTTATCTATACATTTGCAATTAGAAATAATAAAACTGGTTAACAAAGAGTAAACAATTACTAGGTTTAACAATGCCTCAAGTATTTTCTTGAACATTGAATTTTGAAATTTGAGGTAAAATTTTTTTTAGCACTAACTTTATAAGAAAACAAAACATTCCTGTTTAGCATCTGTTTGTTTGTAAAGGTTTTGTAGGAAATATAAAGGTCTGGAAGGACTTTAGCAAAAAATATCTTTAAAGTCTTAGAAGACTCTTCTTGTTCCATACTTTAACATAGGTGAGCATATTCAAATATGAAGTTGAAACTAAACAAGAGTTGCTGGCTAATGTGTTAAGTTAACTTAATCGTCCTTTTTATTGACTTTGAAAAATAAAATAACCCTAAATACATGTATTGTACATAAATATGCGTTTAAAGCAAATAACGTTAATAAATTGTTGAGTATAGTGATCTTATACAAAAGAACAATAACTAATTTCAGGAGTTCAAATAAATTTTCATTGAAATCTTATAGGAGTAGATTTTACTGATCAATGTGACAGTCATACAATAATAAAACAAAACATTTAATTTCTTGTGACAAATACAGCACAAGCAAGTTATTAACTAACAAACTAACTATACAGTTTAGTTCCGCTACTAAGTCCACTTTGATTATTGCATAATCATACAATTTTTGACAATCTATAAATCCCACATGCCAAATTTTAGGAAAACAAGTTCCCTATACACATATTTTAATAATATAGAAATAATTAATAATATTGATGGTCCTATTTGTGGAACATTACTGAAATAGTATGGAAAAATACAGATAAATGGCAGAGATATTTTGCCTATCTGCTTCTAACCATGTAACAATATTTGAAATCAGACTTCAACAAGAAAGTAACAGACAGTATATTCCTCACCATTGATGCGTTTGAAGGAAAAAGCCAACGGTGAATGCACTAAATTAACTAGAAAATGTCATCAATAGGCACATCTCAATTTGGGAATTCAAGTTCTCAAAGTTTCATCCAGGCAGTTGGACAATGGTGGAAACATCAAACTTCATCGACTGGTAATTTAAAGTCAGCATTTCAATTTTCAGAGACAAAATAATGAACAACAAAACAAAATATACACTTTAAAGCACCTTGCTTAGTGACAGATAATCTGTCTTTGTTCTGAAATTAAAATAAGCTAAAACAATCTAGCAAATACTTGTGTAAAATCCATAAATTAAAACAGCAACAGATAATTACAGATCTAAGCCAAAGTACTGTTTTGTTTGATAGAAATTAGTAAGCTTAGGATTTGTTTTAGAGAATAATTATGAGACTCATCCAGAGTTATGTCTCTTCACACAGTATGGTTGATTTAGTCCCACTGAATTCATGAGTATACCAACTTTCAATTGAATATCTTTAATAGTGTTGAAGATTAATTAATAATTATTATACATATGTAGAATATTCTAGAAAACTTGTTTACAAGCCTACCTACCTCCAAGGGTAATTGTCACCCCCATAATCATACACAAGCTCTTCTCCGATCTCGATGTTTCTTGATGCAAAGAAACATGGGATAAAGCCATGTTTCATTTTTATTAGTTTAGTATGTAGATTTGGGGTCAAATGATCATCTTTTAGAAGACGAGCATACGACACATCATCTTCTGTTGAATCAATTCTGTGACAATAAATAAATACTTTGTACAACTATGTTTGCAGTACAGGCCTGTAAGAACAGGCAGGGGGGGGGGGCTAGAGGGGGGCTAAGCTTCAGCAGTAATAGTGATTAAGGATTTTTTATTTTTCTGTCACACTAAATTGATTGATACATCTGTGCTTTTTCTTCAAAATCAGTATTGCAAACACTTTTTATGGAACAAGATGCTCAAATGCAGTGTAAAATTAAACTTAAACATAAGAACTGTAACATTAGGTAACAATTTTTTTTTCTTAAAATAAATCTGAACAAATTGCCCCCCCCCCCCACTTGAAAATGCTTCCTATGTGCCTGCAGTAAATATAACGCATATAACGCACGCTATTCAAGGTTTGACACTGTCTTTTTTACCAGGAATCCCGAAGGTATGCTTAGTCAGTTATTCAAAGATCCCTTTTTAATGTTATAGTTTTTCTCTTATAATAGATAAAAAAGACACAGGTTTGCAGTCTCAAATTCATGAAATAATGGCAATTTAAAAGAATCCAGACGGAATTCTAGTTAAACATCACAGGGATTCCTGTGTTTTTGGGATCCTTGAATCAATCCAGAACCACTGCTAGTGTCAACCCTGCTATTTTTCACTAAAATATTTCTGGAGAAGATTGTAAGGTAGCTATGACTCTTATGTTTGTAAACGTAGCAATAGTACCAAAAAGCAATGCTCAGTATATCAATACTGGGTAATTCCATCTCAAATCAACAAATGCTTCCCAGGTCACCCTCTCAGATCTGCTTGAAACTTTCAACATGTATTTGTACATCCAATTCATGGACAAAAATGAAATATTTAGTCAGTATCTTCAGTACTTTGGAAAAAATTGGCTTTTTAAGTAAAGGGGGGTAATTTTGCAATTTCTGAAATTCGTCCTGAGGCCATGTTTAGACACTTATATCTCTTGAAATAATATTTCTATACTTCTGAAAGTGAAATATATTATGTACTTTTACCTGTAGAGTACAAAAATGGTGTTTAATCAAGTGTAAAATTTTTTGTCTATGGACTTCCAAAAATCGAAAAATCTTAAATTTGTCATAAAATTTGCCAAATTTGAACATTATTTTTTTTAAAACCATTACATATCTAGAACTCAAATTCACATTGCATTTAGTTACAACTTGTGAGATTATTTTAAAGCAAATTTGAATAGAAAATCTCATTTCCAGAATTCACAATCTGTGTTTAAATCAAGCGACGTCTCAAAATTTTACGAAAATTGCCTATGTTTGAACACCAAAATGGCCATGTCAAGAGTTCCCAATCATTTTCAAATTTTGTACATGAATTCTACTACATGTAAAGATGACTATATCAAATATGTGTTTTGTTAATGAGCTTCTCCTTGGAGTTTGACGTAATTTAAGAGGTATTGAATTTTCAGTTCTCATGGGCTATTACGGTATATTTTGAAGTTAGTTATGTCCCGGGGTGTGACTGTATATGTTTGGAATAGACGTAGTAATAATAATAATAAAAGTCCTCATATTATGTATGGAAATAACATTTGAACATTAATTTGCATCATATATCAATAGTTCAACAAAAATTTAATTTTTATTTTCACTTTAAATAATGATTTTGTTGGTTACCTCGGTGCTCAAGTCGTCATTGGTGACTGTATTAAACTGAATGTCTCAGGTCCCATGTTCTTTTAGTTAAGCTTAGGTGTTTGAATGCTCAAATTTTTATTACCATAGAAGCTTCTTTTTAGAATTAAAACAGTTTACGTTATTAACTTTAAGCATACAAGTACATGTAGTAGAAATTTAATACCTTTTTCCCTTCTACTTAAGTCTGCTAGTAGATGTTTCTATTAGAAAATACAATTCATATTTAACTAAGTAATCTTTTTTATATTTAATTTGAAAATTCTATTTTAATAATATAACTCTTCACTTTTCACAATATTACCACTGAACAATTGGTGGAATTTAAACATTAATCAACAATAAAATTATATGTTTTTCAATAAGTTCTACAATTTTATATGAAGATAATTTTAATTGATTTTTTGTATGCATGAAAGAAGCATAAAACCAATGTTATAATATTCTTAAAAATGTACATGCATTTTTAATGTCCTGGTAACAAGTTATAGTTGTCTCCTTTTGTGTTGGTACAGTGAAACTGTTTATCTGTCAAACAAAAAACATACAAGTTTTATCATTTTTACTAAGTGTTCAGTACAGAGAATCTCAATATGACATTTTTTCATGTAGACCTACAAATTACATTGTCTTAAGACTCCTGATAGCATCTGAAAAGTCCATGTAAACACTATCTCTTTAATACCTAGAGTTAATTTGTGTCCCAATTACAGATAAGTTTATCTTTTCATGTGCTCAATAGTCCGGTGAAGACAACTTTTTTGCACAGCTAGACAAAAATTTACATAAATTTAGAGTGGACATTTTTAATGTAAAATTAATATTCTGACAAATATCATATTATAATTTTGTACTTATTAAAACAAGATTCGAACCTAATCTCTAAACTTAATCCAGCAATCAACTCTTGATAGTGACATGCCCCTGATCTTGGAACCATGAACATTAAGAATTGATTAACATCTGTGTTGATAGAAGCTATTGTTCCCTTTTACTAAAAGCTAAGTTAATACTTTGTCAAGAAAACTGTCCACTGTACTTCAGTGTAAGCTGGTTGTAATACTCTACATGCAGTGTTATGGTGGCATAGGAGGAGCTAGGAGGGGGGGGGTCAGGAGATCCGGACCCCCTGGAATTTCCAAAATGTACCTGTCCATTAGTGTATTCTCTGACAGTAAGTCGTTTTTAAGTAGCATGAAGCATTTTGTCTTGGTGCTTAACATTATTTTTAATGGTTATGTATTAACTATTATTAATATGTTGCATTTTTCTGCAAAATGCTTATAATGTGATTGTGGTTCAAAAGTTTGGACCCCCCCCCCCCTAGAAAAAGTCTGGACCCCCACTAACCCATGGGTTAAGAATGGTACGGCCCTGCACTGGAGATTGTGTCCACAACAACAGGTTAAGTAAGACTGGTAAAATTATTTTTCTTATATGATTGACACCACTCTTATATAGATTACACGGTAATGTGTGAAATATATTTTTCCCAAGAACCGGATTTATACATTATGAATGTCTATATTAAAATACAGGCCTGCTATATTTTAGAGTTTTGATTTCATCTGTTGTCTTCTTTGCATTAGTTAACGTAGTATTTTCTGGTTTAAAAGGGAAATTTCAGGCTTGGGGAAATGTTGTCAATGGCAGGCCTGAAATAGTACTGGTATTTATAAAAAAGGTTCAGTGTGTCTTGATCAAGAAAAAAGTATAATACAGTAAAACCTCAATATTCAAATCACCGAACACTATTTTAAATAAAATAAAGTAATTTATGATCTAAAGAAAATACTAAAAAGTATTTAGCATATAAGTATATAATCATGTATTTATTTAGGTTTTAATATGGTGTTGATTCTGGCAGTTTTATCATAATGAATAAGGTGACAGTAAAGAGAATGTCAGGCATTAAATATTTTTAAGGTAAAAAAATATATGTATCTAAAAAAAATGTTTTTTAAAACATCAAACACAAAAGATCCAGAATTATTGTATCCCTAATTAAGAAATCATTTCTTAATTAAATTTTGAATCATTTTAGTCAATGCACTTTGCTTTCAGTGTAAAACATGTTCAAATTATCTACAAAAACTGAAAATTTATATCATGTTAAAGTGCCTTACAACTCAATGGAGAAGTTTGATCACAAACTTTATTTTGCTTAAATAGTTTGGTTCATAATAAAATTAAATGATAAAATATAAAATCCATGGATAACATGAGGGCTGCATGATTTAAAGTCCATACTGTGATATCCCCAAATGTTACTTATAACTCAATACCTCTTTTTCACCCAAGACTCCACGAAAAAACTATTAATTATTTTAGAAAGAAGCTTAAATATATAACTAAAATATCGATGTACATGTGACTCAAAACATTTTTGCCAGCAAACATCTTATCATTACTAAAAGAATATGGGCCCTGAGACATTCAGTTTAATACAGTCACCAATGACGACTTGAGCACCGAGGTAACCAACAAAATCATTATTTAAAGTGAAAATAAAAATTAAATTTTTGTTGAACTATTGATATATGATGCAAATTAATGTTCAAATGTTATTTCCATACATAATATGAGGACTTTTAAGTCTATTCCAAACATATACAGTCACACCCCGGGACATAACTAACTTCAAAATATACCGTAATAGCCCCTGAGAACTGAAAATTCAATACCTCTTAAATTACGTCAAACTCCAAGGAGAAGCTCATTAACAAAACAATTTTTTAATATAGTCATCTTTACATGTAGTAGAATTCATGTACAAAATTTGAAAATGATTGGGAACTCTTGACATAGCCATTTTTGTGTTCAAACATAGGCAATTTTCGTAAAATTTTGAGACGTTGCTTGATTTAAACACAGATTGTGAATTCTGAAAATGAGATTTTCTATTCAAATTTGCTTTAAAATAATCTCACAAGTTGTAACTAAATGTAAAATGAATTTGAGTTCTAAATATGTAATAGTTTTGAAAAAAATAATGTTCAAATTTGGCAAATTTTATGACAAATTCAAGATTTTTCGATTTTTGGAGGTCCATAGACAAAAAAGTAACAATTTTATACTTGATTAAACACCATTTTTGTACTCTACAGGTAAAAGTACATAATATATTTCACTTTCAGAAGTATAGAAATATTATTTCAAGAGATATAAGTGTCTAAACATGGCCTCAGGACGAAATTCAGAAATTGCAAAATTACCCCCCTTTACTTAAAAAGCCAATTTTTCCAAAGTACTGAAGATACTGACTAAATATTTCATTTTTGTCCATGAATTGGATGTACAAATACATGTTGAAAGTTTCAAGCAGATCTGAGAGGGTGACCTGGGAAAATTTCCAAAAATTGGTTGATTTGAGATGGAATGACCCTACTCTCACACTATAATTATTTTGAAAAGCTTAAGAAAAATAAAGTCTTGCACTTGTAACAACAGAAAGGCAGCAATGAAGCTGATATGCAGGTAATTTTTGAGCAACTAAAACATGCCATATCAAGATCCTACAAGTGTCATCATAACTATTTCGTTGAGTAAATTTGACCATAGAGTCATGACATATTTCAATACCACATAGACAATATAGAAGATTAAACTTTTTGTTCAGGACAAGATTTGAGGACCTAACACAGTCACTGCCTGTGATCAGCCAGACTAGCATCTCCCTACTTGTCCTTCTATTTTGTATAAGAACAAATGGTCATATTTCGTCAGTGGCCACAAATTATTTCATTCTGAAATCAGATTTTTGTAGTTAAATTGTCATATGGCGATGCAGCAAAACTTACCAAAAGCGTTTTCTACTGTGTATTTCATAAATATATGTATCGTCTCCCAAAGCTTTTTTAAATCTTACTTTTCCATGGTAGGAAACTACAAAACTTCTTTTCTTTAAACGTTCAACTGCAACAACACCACGTCCTAAAGTAAAAACAAGCAGATTACAATTAGATAAAGGTCTTTAATAGACCTAAAACTAGTCCAACAGTGCCTGCTTCACCTCTGCATGTGTACATTTACCATTTTTAATGTTCTTATCAATAGATCAATTTAAATGAATGACATCCTTGATAAAATGACTTAAGTATCTCTATAGTAGTCTAAAACATAGTAGTTATAATGGGAGATTCAACCAGCACTCCATAAGACACTAGACGGTGCTTTGGAAGTCACTCACTTAGTGAAGCATTCTCCACGTAGGCAGGCCATATGTAAGAGGCTGAAAAGTATGAACGATTTTGAAAAGGGGTCACCCGGAATCCGGGTTCTGTGTCCCACTCGTTGGACTGTGAAAGTCGATACGCTGAAATTGACAATTATGAACTGTTATTAGAGGTATAAGAAGAGAGTATGACTTATGTTCATGATGTAAAAATGAGAAGTCAGATAAGGGGTGTGGCCAGTTACATGTTGTAATTTGATTTTGAATTGTTCGACTTTGTCGGACAATTATATATACCCCTTTTGAGAAAACAGTATAGCTTAACTACAAAAACTACTTTTTGTGGTACATGAAGGACTCAACTCTTCAAGCATGAGTATTACTGAGAAAAAAACTAATATGTATAGGAATGTCGTAATAATCACATAAAATCAAACACTGCAATGTATACAACGGTAAAGATTCCCTGTAGAGTACCCCAATTTGGAAGGATGTGATGCATTGATTCCAAACTATACGTAAACGATAATACATTTCTTTCATGCACGTGGTGAAAATATAAAAAAATGACGGACTACTTTTTTTCTAAGGAGACAGACTGTCTTTAGCTATTTCCAACAAAAAGGCATCAGTTGATGCTAAACCAGGCGATGATATCAACAAATCCATCTTATCCTGTTGCTAACTGATTTTTAAAACGAATTCCAACAAGTTTTGTCAACACAGCTTCAGTCCAGATTACACGGAAACCACTCGACTGCATATAACGGAGATTTTTTCGACATAATTGAGGTCAAATGCAAAAGTTTTATATTTTAAGTGCACAGTTAAAAGGCATAAGGTCTAATACAGGTTTTCACAAGAAAATTCATTACAAATCTTTGAATAACTTGCGTCACCATTCATCATTCAAATCCAACGAGGAAACACTTAAGTTTTTTAACAAACGTTGACTGTATAAATGTATTCTAGTGTCAAGTCATGTGTTAAAGCACATGGGTCATTAAGTGACTTTTTTTATAGTTACACAGGTGTTAAACAAGGAGAATCGTTATCTCCGTTGTTATTTTTATTCTTTATTAATGATATGTATGATACAATAAATAGTGATAATTTACAAACAAATGTTATAAATATTGACGAATTACAAATATTTTTGCTTTTATTCGCTGATGACACCGTTTTGTTTTCATATACAATCGAAGGGTTACAAACTCTAGTCGATAAACTTGATAACTATTGTCTTAAGTGGGGTATTACTATTAATGTCAACAAAACGGTAGTTATGACTTTTAAATCAGGAACTAGACATGAAAATATCAATATTTCTTTAAAGGGGAAATTGTTAAATAATGTAGATGGATTTAATTACCTTGGGATACCGTTGTCATTTAACGGCTCATTTTATAAAACACAAAAGTTATTATCTCAGCAAGCTATGAAAGCACTTTTTTCATTACAATCTTTATTTGATGTATTACCGCTTAAAATTAGTGAGAAACTGAAACTTTTTGACTCAATGGTGGCTCCTATTTTAAATTATGCGTCTCCATTAATGGGGTTCCATAGTGCTCCGGACATCGAAAGAGTTCATCTTAAGTTTTTAAAAAGAATCCTTGGTGTAAAAACGCGAACACCAAATTGTATCGTCTATGGTAAGGTCGGTAGATTTCCATTTTTAGTACTTCGTAAAATAAATATTATTAAATATTGGGGTAAAATAGTAAATAATAAAGAATCGTAAAAATAATACATAAAATATACAAAAATCAAATAAATGAAAATGGAGATATTCCTAACAAAACATCTTGGACTTATAAGTTAAAAACTTTGCTTTGCGAATTGGGATTTAACTATGTATGGGATAAACAGATAATAGATAATTATGAAATTAAAATACTATGCGAAACAAAATTGGCACTCTATCAAAAATAATTCAAACAAGTTATCGTGTTACAATGTTTTTAAAAAAGATTTTGCATTTGAAAAATATCTTGATTCTATTATTAATGATAAACATAGAATAGCTTTGACACAATTAAGATGTACATCCCATAAATTGAATATTGAGAAATTTAGATATGATAATAGTAATGATCAAACTTTGTTATTATGTAAAAATTGCAATTTAAATCAAATTGAAAATGAATACCATTTAGTACTTGTTTGCCCAAAATATCGAGAATTACGATTTAAACATTTACCAAAATATTTCCACAGTTGGCCAACAATAAATAAGTTTAATATTTTAATGCAGTCTAATAAAGAGAGTACTTATAAAAAATTAGCTTATTTTATCCATGCAGCATTTAAAGAACGAAATAAGGTATTTAGTATTACTTTTGACTTCATTTAATTCCATTCATTTTCTTATTGCATGTTGTTTTTTCCCTTCCTTGTTTGTGATTGTTTTATTTATTGTATTTATTTGTGTGTTTCATGTATTGTCATGTTCTTCTCTGATATTCATGTTCGCCTTGTTTAAGGCAATGATCTGTATTCATTATGCTAAATAAAGAAATATTGTATTGTATTGTATTGTATTGTATTGTATTGTATAAAAGCTGCATCATGTGCATTGAATTCCATTCTGTGATAAATTTGGTGAATATCCAGTCATTATGCGGTAAATATAAAGGTTGACTAGTACTAATTAAAGCCAATCTGTGCACAAATTAGATGTAATGAACTGGCTTCAAAAGCATCTACGTTCTTGAGTCATCGCCATTTTGGCAAATCAATGATACATCACTTCAGCACGTTTCCTTACATTAACCTTATATCCATATCGTCATTTACAAATCAGTGTTAAAATGAAAAACATGTACTTTCCAGTCGCCTGAAAATATCGTTTAAATCCTGCCGTTTAACGGCGTAATATGACATCACAAACTCCTGTGTTGATTTAAAATTCGCGTAGTCCAACTCCGACGTAAACACATTTACCTTGACATTGACTGTCATCTTTTCCAGGTTAAAAGCATGAAAGAAACAGAAAGTTCGCCGATTTCGGTGTAAGATCGAATTATATTTTACCTTGTGAGCTCAGAAAATGACATTTTTACTCGTGGCTAAGTCACTCGTAAAAATATGTTTTCTAAGCTCACTCGGTGAAATATAAATCGATCTTACACCGCAATGGCAAATATCCTTTATATATTGGCTTAGACGCTTCCATCATCGCACAAATCGGCTACGCACAGAAAGTAGTGCGGTGTATGCATGAACATAAAAAAATCGTCGTAAGTTTTTTTATTTATCATGATAAAATTGTGAGAAAATGCTGGCTTATTACTGCAGAAATACCAATCCATAGATAAAAGTTTCATTTAATGTGCATACTTTATTTTGGATAGTAATATTAAATTGCCAAGTCACAAAAACATCCTGAATTTATTAAGTATTTGTAAAAGTTGTCGCGTGGATTCGGGTATTTAGACATTTTTACCCATGATACTCAGCGTAGTATCGTACGGACCAGTTAGTTTGTGAGCACAATGTTGAACTCTAATATAGATCAATAAATGGGAAATTAAATAGATAATTAGGATTATTGGTCAAATTGTTCCGCGTAGTATTTTCTTAAGAACACTGCAAGCATGTAGCTTGTCAACAAGTGCTGGTCAAAGAATGGCTTTGGCAACAGTCACAGTTCTTAGCAATATGAGTAATGAGACAGCATATGAAGAGTTTTATAGCAATGTTGAAATCACGGCAAAATGTTTGAATGTTGAAACCCTGTATTGCCAAGACATCAGAGGCCTCCAAACGATTAGATTCTGAATCCGTTCCACACATATACCAATCTTGTCAATATATATATATATATATATATAGAGCAATCTATTGTGAGGCCATTGATCTGATTTCTACTGGTATCCTATCCCGTTTTGACCAACCGGGGTACAAAATGTATGCAAATCTCGAAAATCTACTTATCAAGAGTTGTAAAGGAGAACCGTATGATGAAGAATGTAAACAAGTTATTGAATTCTAAAGGTCAGATTTCAACCAGCCGAGTTGCGCTGCCAGTTTAGCTTATTACGGCAAACTTACCTAACGAGTTTGATGTAAAACTGTCTGAAATATGTCAGTTTATAATACAAGACAACATCAGTCTCTATATTGAAGGGGCAACAATTATGAAACATATACTAGTTCTGCCGGCAACAAATGCAACTAGCGAGCGTTCATTCAGTGCACTAAGAAAAGTTAAGACGGCCCTCAGGTCCAGTGTGACTCAAACAAGGATCAATAACCTAATGTTGTTTTTACATGTACTAAGATAACACAGATGCTCTGCATGGAACAAAGATTGTACGTGACTTTGTTGCTTTCAGTGAACACAGATATGCCATTTTGGAGAGTTTGAGTAAACATTATTCTTGAATCTTTCGACACACATGGAATTTATTAATACATAAAAAAATATAAGAAATGATAAAAATGCGAAAAAAATGTAAAACAATTTAAAAACATCTTTAGCTATAAAACTAAATCTATCTTAGGTAACCAAAGATCTTAATTGGTCTCAAGCCAAAACTAGACTTATATGATAAATTCTGTCAGTATATTTCGCAGATAAATAGGATGATTCTGTCGGATTCCCTGTTTGTATTACCAGAAAATAACATAAGCAATATAACAATTACCAGGTTCAAAAAGTTGTAATATAAGACCAGGAAAAATACAAAACAAAATGTAACATGTTTTTTGGGTTTTTTTAAAACTCATACTTGTTGAAAGAATGCAAACTTATCTTCCCTACTTTTGGGCAAGTCTTGTAATACATATCGGTGTACGTTCGATTCGCTGCAGAAATTTGAGCAGAACATGTTCTTAAATCGAATATTTCGGTTTGCTAACAAATCAAATATAGTTTCTAAGTGACTAAAGAAATTGATCCCTGCTTCAATTTTCTATGCCAAAAACCGATACTGCAATATTAATTTTGCTTATAACAGGATATTGCAATACGGTTTTTGCCGTATTGTTAAACTCCTTAAAAGTATGCTGTCTCTTAAAGCAAAGTACTTGTACGTACTACTTAGAACTGACAATGAGTTGTTACAAACTCAACTCTATATGTAATATAATATTACAAGTAGGCAGTGAATGGAGGTTAGCCCTTAGGAAACACAAACTACACAAACACATAAACAACCTCAGAAAAGGTCATCAGGCAGTGCGGTTAACCCTTAGGTTGCACTATATAACATAATGTGTGTTGAATTTTAATTTTGTATTGTGAATTTGTACAATGTATATAATTATGGTGGATGATTTTTACTTATTTTAACTCAGATCTATGTTGAATTAGTTCTACAGTGTAGTGCGTACTTGAGGGTCATTTTCTTCTCTCCAGGATTATACAATCTTTGAGCAAAACCCAGGTCGTTAGCGCAGTTGGTAGCGCACCGGGATGCGAATCTAGTGTCCCAAAGGTGGTACGGATTCGAATCCAACCTAATGAGGTTATACCCTTTCATGAAAAGTTGACAATAATGTCCATTTTCCTCCATTGATAATGTATATGGAGACATTTCCGGTCTTGTCGAAGGGTAGTTGAGCACTGGTTATTGAAAAGGATCCAAGAAAGCCAGGTTGAGTGCGCTGAACTCCGTATTATGACAAATTGTGTTGACATGGCGTTAAAGCCAAAATAAAACTATTTTGGAGCACAAATGTTGACTTCGTCGCAAACATGTTCGTTAGCTCAGACCTGGTCGCTGGATTTTTGGTCAGATATATTTCAGTATTGTAAGGTGTCAGTTTTGGTGGCAAGTAGTTCGTCAGGATGACACCAGTGACTTATTTTTGCGGGATAGTCACAGCCCGCTGGGTGTTGAGCTGACAAATAATCTGTCAATAAATTAATTGTACAGTTAATTCTTAACTTCAGAATCGCTTGATGCATACCCGCTCCTGTGGGAACATGCACACCGCAAGCGTTCAGACAGAAAGAATTTACATCTAATAAATAATAACAAATGTTATGTAACTATATTTATTTTAGAGAAACAAAAAGAAGAAGAATCAAAATATACATGAACAAATATCAAAATATGCAAAATAAAGTGTACAATAAATGATGGGTTTTGAGCTGACAAATAATCTGTCAATAAATTATTTGTACAGTTAATTCTTAACTTCAGAATCGCTTGATGCATACCCGCTCCTGTGGGAACATGCACACATCAAGCGTTCAGACAAAAAGAATTTACATCTAGTAAAGAATAACAAATGTTATATAACTATATTTATTTTAGAGAAACAAGAAGAAGAAGAATCAAAATATACATGTACAAATATCAGAACATGCAAAATAAAGTGTAAAATAAATGACAGAGATGATATAAAAAAATGACAAAATAATTGTAGAAAGGTACCAAATCAATCCAGAATAAAGGCAAAAAAAGTACAAAAATAGTCTAGAAAAATGGCGAAATAGTACAAAAACAAGAATGAATGCCAAATCAGTGCCAACAAAGTATAAGATTAAAACGAAAACACAAAGCGAAATGTCATCATAATATCCAAATTATGTCATCAGTTGAAATAAATTTCTTATATCAAACCTAAGACAAAATCGAAATATAACCCCGCAGTCTTGTCAGTAATGGTTATTTCAGAAAAAAACCCATATCATAATCAAGATAATTATCACAAAATATACAGTAGCATTTGATTAATATTTACAGATGATATAGTCCAACAATATTAACCTGAGCTTGAACTACCTCATTATAATAATTACACGCTTCATTTACATAAAATCGCGGGTTTCCGTATTGTGTATACGATTATACGTGCATGCTTATAACAAACTAGATTAATATAAACCAATTTTGCAAACATGGAATGTTATTGTACTATATATTTAGGACTCATTCTTTTATGGGGAACAGTTTAGTCTGTGATGTTGTGACACTGTTTTAAAGTATTTATTCATATGAAAACAGACTTAATTATTCAGATCTGTTTATTATACCGAAAGCTACCGATAAAGCGCGATTTACATACGAAGACTATAAATACTGAGTTTAATATATTCTAGCATAAAGGTCAAGCTCATGTTAATTCTGTCAGACTATACTTATTGTACCATTGTATTTTTGTAAATACATAATATAACATTTTATGTTTCAAAAGTGTTGGAGGAAGCCAAAATCTTGTTTTTGTTATTGGTTTTGTTAGTGTCCATCCGTTCCATAACAAAAGCTCCGCTGGGCCTGGCATTATACGCCCGAAGTATTGTTAACCTTGACCTATGACCCTGGGAACTCCAGAAAATGGGTCACATCCTTGACTGGAGGGCTATCCAAAGCAATTATTTCATGAACCAAGGTACAGCCTTTGGCAAGTTATCACCGGCATAAAGTTTCCAACATGAACTTCCAATGATCTTGACCTTTGACACCAGTGTCTCAGAATCAATATGGCAAATCTCTGACCCTAGAGCTATCCACACATGAAACTTGGTGAACCTGGGTGAAGCTGTTGTTGAGTTGACGACCAAATTTTTTTATATATTTTGTGTCCCATTGACATTTACCTTTGACCCCTGGGCGAAAGATTCAATAGAGCACATACTTGACACATGGGCTATACACATTTAAAGTTTGGTAAACCTAAGTAAATCAGTTGTTGAGTTATAGTATAGACAATGTTATTCCATATAAAGTCTAAGCCACAATGACCTTTGACCCTAGAACTTCAGAACCCAAAGGGCACAAAGGCTATCCACACATAAGATTGATGAACCTAAGTGAATCTGTTGTCGAGTTAATGTTTGGGAAATTTTTTCTAATATGAATCCCAGTGACCTTGACCTTTGACCCCGAACTCCCAAATCAAAAGGACACTTTACACAAAGGCTATCTACACAACAATTTGATGAACCTAGGTAAAGTGGTTAATGAGATATTGCCCGGACAAAGTTTTCATATCTTATGTCCCAGTGACCTTGACCTCTGACCCTGGGATCTCAAAATCATAAGAGCTCACCATCTACCAAAGGGCTATCCACACATAAATTTGGCTAACGTAGGTACAGTCTTCGTTAAGTTAACGTCAAGAAAATGTTTTCATATTTATAGTCCCAGTGACCTTGACCTTTGAGTCTCAAAATCAAAAGAGTCAATCCTTGACCATAGGGCTATCCACAAATAAAATTGGTGAACCTAGGTACAGTCTTTTTCGAGTTATTGTACGGACAAGATTTTCATACTTAAAGATATTGAGCGGACACTGTTTTTGCATTAAATGCTACTGTTAATTAACCTTAGACATTGTGCTCTCAAAATTCATAGGGATCATTTACTGAGTATGGCCAATTTTCCTAATAAGTACCATGACTGTCACTCAGAACCTTTTCAATATATTGAGTAGACATGGTTTTTGCATTAAATGCTACTGTGACCTTGACCTTTGACCTAGTGACCTCAAAGTGTATAGGAGTCATCTACTGAGCATTACCATCTTCCTACCAAGTTCCATGACTGTCACTCAAAAACTTTTCAAGATATTGAGCGGACATGATGTGGCTTACGGACGGACAGACAGACGGACAGAGTCCATGACATAATACGTCCGAAGTTTCACTTTCGGCGTAAAAAATGTAGTAAATGCAGTCTGTGGGATGGGACTCTTTATCCCCTAAAATGAGTTTTGAGTCCAAATTGAGTCCAATTTTGAAATATTCCTATAAAATACTTTTCTATGTATATAATGTATTACTTTGACTTCTTATCAAAATGTCGGTGCAATGATGAGTTTAATCATTACATAATATGGTGTATTGCTACCTAGTTTTTAACATTTTTTGAGAAGTGACTAGGTTATGTTATTCTTTTTCTTTAGAATTTTTTTTAATAAATGCCAAAATTAGTCAATATGCATGTATATTTTTTACATTAACGTTTACTGGTCAGTAATTAACTTATTAAAACTAAGAGAGACCCATACACATATCCTTGACGAGAATCCTGTCATCTACATTACTATGTTCAAAAAATAAGAAACACCATTTTGTTATCAAGATACAATATGTACAAGTGTATATAGAATGTGTGTGTTGATTGCATAAAAACATTAATAACATGAACACATTTATATGAACCTTATTATACATAATTAACATAACGTGTGGTGTTAAGCTGTAATAACACGCCACTTATACAATAAAAAAAATACCTTAACTTCTAATTTTGTAGTTAATAGGGAGACTGAGATTGTATCATTGTTATTTTATGACAAAGTCAGGCTCTGCATGGGTTTATATACCAGACAAACGTCACCTGATTGGCCAGTTCTAAGTTTATTTGGCTGAGACCAACTCAGAAAAATCAACTGTCTAATAAATTTGCTATATAATTTAATTGACAAACAAATTATGATGATAAGCCCCGCCCACTGACTGGATATATGAGTTAACCAAACTTAATAAAAGGTTTTGTATTGTGTAACCCCAAATTCCATATGTAAAAGTACACAATCATTTTTCATGAATAATTCAAAAAGTTCAAATGACATTTGAAATTTAACATCACCAAAATTGATGAAATCAGAATTTATCCCCCCAAAATAGAGGCTTAACTCGGAAATATTTCCTTCAGAAAGCAAAAAACATTTTACTATCTTTATTTTATGTACTAAAGATATCATATATTCGCCGTTGGCAGTAAGTTGTTTTTTCATTTATACAGTAAGGCGCGCGAATATCTAGAATTTTTTTGAGTATTTCGTACGTATTTCGTACGTATATGGTAAGTATAACGTGCGTGCGAATCACAGCGTATAAGCCGTACGTGCGTATAATTCGTATATCGCATCGTATCGTATCGTATGATCGTATCAATACATGGTATAAATCGTATGGTAAACATCGTATGAATGGTATAATCGTCTTGTTCGTATCGCATCGTACGTAAGACAAGTATTATCACACGAACTATTGAATTATTATAATTTAGCGGGGTATTCTCCAGACAAATTATTTATCAATTTCCGTCGAGTGTTTTTCACAATTAAATGGAAAATACGGACACCATAAAACTTGTTCATCATGAAAAATGCTTTTTTGTCAGCGATTAAGCAGGATATGATTCTTTTTCATCGGAAAGGAATGGCAATTTCTGATTTTGAAATAAAGAAAATTGGTCCACATAGCATAAAAAGATGCTTGTACCAAGAAATAAACAATCATTTGAAACGATACGGAAAACTGGCTCAGTCTCTCTCAAAAGTAATGATAATTTACTTTCAGTTTTAACTGGTGTTAATTATTTGAGGATTTACAATTTTACATACAAGTAGTGTCTTTAGTCTTACAGCATACATAGACATACTATTCAATAGAAAATATGTCAGTTACAGATTTCGATGCATGTGTACTATATGTTTGTTTGTTGAATTACACGCCATAGTAACACATTGTATTGTTCATATAACACTGGTCAGTCAACCTACTCACTCTTACTGAAGTCTTAATCTCTCCATGCAGCTATTAGTATCAACCAACTATTTAGCGCATGCTTTCGTCAGTGACTGACAACTGCCCTACATGATTACAAACCATTGGTAGGAGGGAGAATGGATGTAGAAATAATTTCATGATCAAGCTCCACGAAAGTATGCGCTGCCCAGGAATCGAACCCACGATCAGTTGACTTACATGCTACCAACTAAGCTAGGTGGGCGGCTATGAACTAAGATATAATTTAGTTAAGAACTGATAATATGCCTATTGTGTGCCTATAATAAGCTATCTCAGTTCATGAGTTGTTTGTGTAAATCTGAAAATAAATACACTAGGCAAAAATTTGGTATTCTAAAACACTGTCTTCTTCTGATATTATGAGTTACCCTTTCTCTTGACTTGTCCTATAAGTATCCATATAAAAATCTATGGCCCTAACTGAGATTCATACCCCATACAACCTCTCAAGTCATAAGCGGACAATCTACCATGTCGACACACCAACTAGTTTTAGGGCTTGGAATATAAATGCTGTTATTTACCTCTGCTACATAAACCTCTCCTTCATAAACCACTCCTTAACACAAAATAAAAGAGCTAGAATGTCTGTGAGACAATCTTAGTATGCGAGCGCACAATCCCTTGTGGGTTATTTACATTGGGCGCCAAATGTAACCCTATGAAAGTCGATGGTCAGAACTGAAATGTGAATCCTCTATCACTCAAGTCCTCGGCTCAACTGTGTTGCTATTCATGAATCTAGCTAGCAAGGGAGTACAAATGCAATAGTTAACCACTGCTACACAGATTTGTTTACTAAGATAAATTTGCCTCATAGGCAGATCTAGCGGGGGTCCGGAACCCACTTGAATTTCCAAAATCTGTTCATATGTTTACTTGTTGACTGTAACTCACTTTTAAGTAGGAAGAAGCAATTTTTCTTGGTTCTACTTGACTTGTGTTGTTTAGCATATATAAAAACTCAAGAAAAGAAGATGACAAACATTTATAAATTCAATCTTTTAATGTTAAACCAAAAATAAAATTAAAATATAGTAGTTTAAATTTCTATATCAACTACATATGTATGATAATAGATTCATGCCAAAATTAAATTATTGAGTATAATACTATAGTCTTTCTCATTGTATTATGTTGAATTCTTGTCTCAAACACTTCCTAATACAAATACAGTACCCACCAAAAGCTTGGAGAATAAGGAAATTTGTTTTTAACTCTAATGATTGGTTATTTTAAAATTATTTCTTTCAATACTCTAATCAAGGATTATTTATGATGAAATGAAGGCACATTTCATGAATGCATCACAATCAATAGGTTCAGCATCTCAATTTTAAAATCTCAAAAACAATGATAAATTAATTTTGTAAATCTTTTCAAAAAAATATTTTTCGGCTACTTCAGTAGTATCAACTGTAATAAAACAATATTAAACAAAAATTAAACAAAACTGACTAGTACTTTACAACAAATAGTTAGATAAAATATTTGAATACAGCTATTCAGTAGGCCTATAAAGTTATAATGTCTCCAAAACTTTGGTAGGTACTGTACGGACAGGGACAACTCAACCCGAAAATAACTCAACATAGAACAACTCAACTCATAAGCCCGGACAACTCAACCAGTATGTACGGAAAACTCAACCCGTGGATAACTCAATCCGTATGATATAATATAATACAATAATTAGTAATTCATTATAAATAATCAGAATAAAACGTTACATTTAATTGATATTCAGATAAAATTATTGTTAATGAAAGATATCTAAGTATGAAAATAACAATGAAAATCTTAACCTAATGTTTGCATATCAAATTGGAAATATGTCATTCATAAGGAGCTCTCCAGTTTGTCATTCTAGGGGTAATTCTCCACTCAGTCACTAAGTAAGTAAAAGCTGACTGAATAAGAAACTGGGCAAATCTTGCTACATTTTTTACTTTTCTTTATATACCACTTATCAAAGTTGTTCACAGGTTGAGTTGTTCCCACTTTTGGGTTGTGTTGTCCTAACTTCGGGGTAAGTCGTCCATGGGTTGAGTTGTCTACAGGACCAGTACATTTCATACATCTCTTATATAGCCCAAGCAAATAGTCATTTACTTGACAAACAATGTCTTATAATTATCCTTGGAATAAAATTGAACTAAATATTATGTCTTTAGAATTTATCCTAATTAATCAGGAATTGTTGTCAATCATTGAACTGTGCCCAGGTAAACATTTTTGGAGATACATCAGCTGGAAATCTATCTGCTTTTTTGTTCGCCATACAGGAATAAGAAAAGTATATCGACTTCAAGATCTTGTTGGTATGAACACACTTGTACAACCTTTAGCAGCTTTAAAATCCATATATTGTCATCTGAAATAATCAAAATGGGAATTTTAATGACATTATCATACAAATAACATTCTAAAGTCTGATTTGAAGATCAAGGTATCATTGCATATCCTCAACTGAATGCAACTCGGCAGGAAACAGGCATGGCCGAGCATTTATGATGTTGGCCTGGTATCATTAGCTACCCAGCTCTGTGTTGGTTTGAATCCCATCTAAAACTTACCCTTGTTTTTTCAGCAATTAACATTATCCAACTAGCGCAGTACTGGGGGACCAGGAAGCATAATTGAATGAGATTGATATAAGATGTCCGAGTTTGTATCACAATCAAGCTAAAATTAGTATAGTAAAAGCAGATATATATCAATCCAGGCTATGCTTGGTGAGTTTTCTGAAAATACTGTCATTCAATTCCTATTTATTGTGATAGGAGGGAAGTTTTTTAATTCAAACTACAGTTAACATTATGAGAAGAAGGATGTGTAACTGGCCAGATAGCTCAGTTGCGAGAGCACTCTTTTTATATACCAGATTATATACCCTATTTATAAACCGGATTATATACACTCCCTGTAAAGCGAGAGGTCCTAGGTTCGAGTCCCAGTCAGACTGCATATTTCTGTCTGACATTTGGCATCAATTGTCGGTCGATGACAATAACTAGCTCAGTTGAGAAACACTTTTAAACAAAATAAATGCTCCAAAAACAGCATGGAATTCTGAAATTTGAGACAAATTTCCAGTTCACAGGTGAGTATGTCACAGCCCTTGCCTGTGCGCATGATGGGCAGAAATAAATGTAAGTATCAGCATGGCTAAGTTGCAAGAGCAATCGCACTATGAGTAAAAGGTCCAGCTAGGGTTCCAGTCCCGGTCAGGCTGAATATTTTTCTTACCCGTAATGGGTCGAAATAACTGGGGACGAAAAACATTGAGCAAACTGTGAGACTGATGTTGTTAACACAGACATATTATGCAGACTACAATCACGCTTACCTTGTCGATCATAATTGATGAATTGTTGAATATTGACACATGTGACTTGTCTGTCCATCGACTCCATGCGATTTGGCAAGTCGTTTTTACATCAGAAATCTTGAAGATTTCACCTTAACTTCACCAAGCGACCACATTGTTGTTTAAATATCGACGATTGTTGGTCATTATTGGCAGTCCCCGCGTCATTTCCAAGTAACTTTTGTGCAGTGTAAGGTTCCAACTTGACAGACCTGTCAGTTGAAGTGTTTAGTTTGCCGGACATTTAACTTTCGGCTACCTTTCGAATATGTACTAACCCGGAGGGCAAAAATCATAACCATTGAGACTGATCCCGCCCACATTTATCATTGGAGTCCGCCTTGAAATAATATCGATAATCAAAGTTTTGAATGAGAACCGGCTGTTATTTGTGTATTTTTTATTGCATCATGGCTGATTAAGATATAGAGATACAAGCAAGTCGGACTGATCGCAATATATATATCGTATCATTCGTATCGAACTAATGGTATAGTAAACAACCGAACGTATGGTATAAAACGTATAGAACGTATGGTATAGAACGTATATGGTAAGAACTTCGTATAGATCGTAATACGTATCGTACGCATTCGACTTCGGGAATGGTATAACGTACGAATGGTATGCGTATTGTCTTCGTAAATGGTAAAGATCGTATTTCAACTATTACGCGCGCCTTACTGTACATGTATATTAATATCAAAATCTTAACCACGTATTCATAATATAAACATAGTTCTGATTAAAATGTATTGTATTATCTGAAAACACAATAAAATGATAACTTTGATGAATGATATCTATAAATTCTTTAAAAATCAACAATAAATCAAATTAACTACAAATTATTCATCTACGAAACATGATGAACTTTCTTTGTAAATTTAAGTAATTTTAAAAACTTAAAAACTCTTAAAATTTTAGTTAATTGTTAAATTCCTAGATATTTTCAGTAATTTTACAAAACACCTGACACTTTAGCAAATGCCTGAATTTTATACCTTTTACAGATAGTGTCAATTTAGACATTACCTGTAACATATATACATCTTAATTGCCTCTAAGATATTTGTAGATTTGCAAGTTATCGTACACAATATTACAAAGGCAGTGGCTAGAGTTACGGAAGTCTTACAATATACGCATGTTTCAACTTATAAACATCCGAAAACTTGTTGATATTCATAACTACACAAGATAAACAAACAAAATAACGTCGCGCCTTATCCTATTGTCATTACACGCGCCATTTTGGATATTTATAATAAATTTACTGGAAGTTTTATATATGGCGATATGACGCTGTCGTCTTCAAAGTTTCACATACTTAGTTTACTAGAGCGTTTAGTTATTAAGTTGGTATATATTTTCTGACGTTTAAAAGTTGAAACATACTCTTGATATAAGTCTTCCGTAATCTAGCCTGCCCTTGCGAGGGTTGTCTATAATTACGAAACTTCCGTTACTCTAGACCCTGTGTCTAGAGTCACGTTACCGTAACTCTAGCCACTGCATACATGTATTACAAAACATAGTATATACATGTACAAAAAATGAATTGAGTAACAAATAAACAACAGTGAGTAATATGACAAGGTTATAACAATTAAAAGTTATTCAATCAAACAAACATTATATGTACAAATAATTAAAGAAACAAATGACCTTAAAGGGTATACGTCTATAATTCAAAGATTATGTCAAATAAATTTCAAAAAGTATAACTATTTATGGATCATGAATAAAATAACCACAGCATAAAGAAACATTGCAATTTACGTGTTTGTACATATAGTAAATCATTATATTCTTATTAATGGCTGGCCAACTGCAGATTTCCAAAGCGGATTTTAATGATAAATGTTTTATTGCATGCTGAAACATTTGGCTTTTCACTTGTAATCGATTATGCGGCAAACCTTTGTGTTCCTTAGACGATTTCTAATTAAGATCACCATTGTTTAATCTTACACGATACTCATAAACTATAACTGAAATTTTGCTAATCAAACAATTAAAATTAAAGACGTATTCCCTTTAAACTAAAACCTTTAAAATATATGTATGAAACATGTGTTAAATATCAGAGGTGCGTTCAACAATGCGAGCGTTCGAGTTAGCGCCTGTTTCGTGAAATGTTAGGCTTTTGATAGATTGCAATTGATCGCTGTTAAATTCAAGATGGCGTCGAACAGCACATTTTTAATAATAGCGGGTGGGGGAGCAATTACTTCTGCTGATAAATGAGATATTTCACATTTTTATCATATATGAATCATTAGGTTACAATTTACAGAACAAAACAAATTCTATTACATACATTTTGTGGATATGTTATGTGGAGCAAGTAACACATACGTTTGCCACCCACTTTTCATGGATAATTTTTTGAGATAAAATTTTTAATTTTTCCAGCCGCCATCTTTGATAATATATAAGCGTAACACCTCTCGAGCAAAATCGAGAGCACTTGCGCGGGCACTCACGTTCAGAACAAGAGCGCTCGTTGTCGCCCCGAGCGCTAGCATTGTTGAACCCACCTCTGATACATTTTTAATCTTTAAATTGAATATGTAATCATACTTTTAACAAATGTTAATTGAAAAGGAAAGATTAACAGGCTATAATGATAAGTATACTGTCGTTTATCGTCAATAATGTAGAAAATGTTGATCCTCAATATTATATCACCGTTCAATCGTCTGCTTGCATGGATTTCATGTTTCTTTATCGATGCAAAACCGGTTTTGTCATGCATTTGCTGAAAAGCGGAAATGGCACATGCTTGTCGTGCAAAAATCCCAACTGGTCCGTTTTGGTGAAAACCCAATAGTGTGTAGATATGCACAACACATAATCAAGAAAGGATACGACTGTCTCCCCAAGAACGAGGAATTGCTATAGGCCTTTTGCAAAGCAGTATGTCACTTGCAGAGATAAGATTCAAATTGCTATTTTTTCTGTTAAATCATAGCTTTTATATATCTTCCATTTTTCTGTTAAATCGTGGCTATTATATATCTTCCAATTTTCGTTTTTTAACGCACATACGGGGAGAATCGGTTTGACATTAATAAATCATGAGAACCATGCACGCAGACGACAATATATGGTCTTATACACGTTTCCATGATCGGACGTAAATGTTGAAAAATAAAAAAAATCTTCCATATGAGAAGTTCAGCCGTTCTCCAGAAATGGTTACCATTTTAAAAAAACCCGCGTCTCCAGGTTATATACGACTTTATACACAACGTGAAACAACACTTATGGTTTTAATCATTTGGAAATGTTACTTTAGATTGTTGTTGCTAAAGTGGTACAACAGAAACATTGAAAACTTACGCCTTTTGGCAAAAGTTTGCTAAGCAAAAACTTCAATAAGTAGAAAAAGGCCGTGTCTCCAGCTCAATTTTTAATATTTGCTTTGAAAAATAATTAATCTAAGGTTTGTTATTGCTTGTAATATGTATTTATTTTCCATATATGGGTAGTGAATTGTATGATTTTAAAGATATTCTACTGATACGAATATGAAATTCTAAGATTTTCTACTTTTTAGGGTTGTCTCTATGTTACCGTAACTATTTTTGCATGGTTAAATTACTTTCAAAAAGGTGTTGTTGTTAATTGTTAAACCGTTTACTAATACTACAATGAGTCAAATATCGTGGGAAACAAAGTTTGAATCTTATCTGTCCTAAGGAGAATGAACAAATTAACCCCAAACTCAAATTTTTAAATGTCGCATTTAAGAAACAATGTTTCTATAACGAGCGTAGCACAGTTGCTAGCGACAATATAGGTGTTTTTTACATTGAATTGTTGTTTGCCACTGTACATTGGTGTGATCAAGTGCAATCAACGCGTACATTTATTGTTACTTCTATATTTATTGAGGGAAACTTTAACGAAACACAGGCATTCCGTAACGACTATTCTCCGTAACAAGTATTTGACATGCTATATGATATAATTTATGGAAGAAACAAGCTGTTATTGTTTTCGATATTCCTCTTTTGATTATTTGATCATGTTAAAAGAAAAGCACTAACAATTACGGTACATGTGTAAGAAAACATATTTTAGTGCAGGAACAGGATGAAGGATAAATATGAAATCTGTGTAATGGATGACTGTCATAGTTTTAATATTACAATTATTAATACATTCATTGACATATTTCTTTAAGTGGAAAGAAAAAATGTTGATGTCTCTTTAATTGAGAATGAAAATTCATTTCGTTACGGAGTATAGAGGGCTTGTTACGGAACATAGATTGTAATAATAACGATTTATGCGATCATTGAATTAAATGCATTTAACATTATCACAGTACTTTTACTACGTAAACAGACTAACTGAACGTGTTCCAGTCTTATATGATGAAAATTGATGTTGTGTCCGTGGAGATTTTCATATTTGACACACCTGTATGTGTTTCAAATTTGTAACAAAACAATATTTTTTTTTGTGTAACCAATTTATACAAAATTATTGTCATAACAACAATAAAGAATATTAAACAAATTCGCAATGTCTGAATCGAATTAACAATGATTCTTACACATTAAAACAATGACCTAAAAAAACTCAGCATGTCTAAAGATTTGAGAATGTTGATATCATTCAAAAGTTTCATTTTATCTTGTGCGTTATCAGTTGAAATTTCCAGTTATTGCTTCGAAAATATGTCTTCACCACTGATGACCAATATCAACATGAGCACCCATTAAAGACGTTGCACAAAGACAATTTTAAACGTCTCTTGCACCTACGACACATATATTCAAAATCCGAATAAAACAGCTAGGAATTTCGGAACGCATAAAATATAATGGAATATCTTATCAAATTTATTCAAAGACTACATCTGCTTAGCTAACTTTAGATACCATACTATTTATTATTATTTAATGATATTCTTACTTTATTAACTTTTATCATGGGGTAAGAAACAAGTAAATACTTTAATAAGTGATTGCAGTATTTTCATGAAAATAAAATATATTACAAAATATATTTAGCAATACCAAAGTGTTTGCCAGTTCAATTTTAGAAATACTTTGTAAATACACATATGACAAAACAGTTTCCTTTAATTTTAGGTATATATCAAATGCAATGTTTGACCAAAGTTAAAGTTAAGCTAAACTATGCATAAAATTTATAAAAAATGTTTCTGGATTTGATTTCATTCCAAAGTGTGATTGTTAATATAAAAATGTTTCTCACTAGTTTTAGTCTGATCGCGTCCTCGAGTTTTAATTCGCCCGGATTTAAAATTACCCATTTTACTGCATAATAGTTATTTGGCCTACGGTCACCAAAAATTATTATGTCAAACCCAAACGAATGGGTTGTTAATATAATCATTTCCAATCGTGGTGCTTAGCATATGTTCCGTAACGCCGCTTAGCGTAGTAATTTTTCGCAAATAGCTAATTCATTGACTATTTATAATGTTCATTACGATCAGTGTCGTATATTTCATATATCTACATGGTATACACACTAGAACATATCAGTAAAATTGCATTTTAATTAGGTTAATACCATCATACTTACTTCATATGTCTCATTTGTTATTCAAAGCTCAGTATTATTGTAATTTTGTAATATGGCAACACTTAAACTTAAATTTTGTTAAAAACATAAGGAAATACTCTGTGCTGTTAATAAATCATACTTTTGTATTGTTTAATCGATATTAAAATGCAGTTTTGTTCGAGTTGGCAAGACTTTCTAATTTTTACTATGTTCCGTAACTCCATGGCACATTAAATATGTCATTATGTATCAGCATACAGTGTCATGTTTCAAACTAATTTACATTTTATTTTGTGCCTTATATGTTGTAGTTTTCATCAATTTGGAAAAGAATGGTCCACATGTCTGTATGTGACAAATACACATGTTGACATAATTTTGTTACGTTATCTTATCTTAACAACAAAAAGTGATGATGACTTCTTCATGCGCTATTCTGACATTATGTATATATTGCAAAGTAGTTTGCTTAAATTTGTTTCACTACTCACCATTGAATGATAATCCATACTTACATGGACAGAAATACAGACTTGCATTTTAAAAGTAGGTATCTAATACTTGAGCTCGTGATTCTATGCTCCGTAACGTAGGAGTTGACGTATACTTTTTGAACTCGTATATCTTTCTCAGTGTTAAAATGGTGTGCGTTATATTTTTGTTTCGAGACCACGAAGGTTTGAATTTTCAAAATGGTAACGATTTCTGGAGAACGGCTGAGTTTCGTTAACTATAAATGGCACATATAACAAAATAGCTCGGGTATTGGTCAATTTGAACTAGCCTGACAAAGCCTTCAGATAATTCATTGTATGAAAGAAAAATGTTTTAATTGTAACAAATAAGAAGATGAATTTCATTTAATACTTGAATGTAATATTTATGTAGATCTTAGAAAAAAGTACATTCTTACAAAATATTGGTTAATACAAGGTATGGTCAAGTTTATAGATCTAATAATTTCGGAAAGTACAAGTATAATTAGAAACGTGGGAATTGTTTGTTTCATTGGGTTAACGCCGTAGCATCACATTATATGGGTCATATAACGGCGGTCAGTCAACCTACTCCCTCCTGGAAAGGCTAAATCTCTGGATTTAGCTGTTAACCAACTACTAATCGCATACTTACGCCAGTGACTGACAACTGCCCTACATAATTCAAAATCATTGTTTGGAGGGAGAATGTCCGTAGAAAAAATCCATGAGCAAGTCCGGAGAATCAAACCCACGACTTCTCAATCAAAAGACTTTAGTGCTACCAACTGAGCTAGCCGTGCGGCTAACTTGGGAATGATCATTCATAACGCTTTTATGTTAAGAAATTCCATTTTGTATTATGTATAATGAAAATGCATGTATAATTGCGTTGTGTACGGGTATACTGCCTAAAGTTTGACCCCGATCTGAACTTTTACATTTGCATCTAATAATTATTTACCCATATCCCGACGAAAATCAGTACCACGCATATTCTACACTTCGGCAGAGATTGTAAAATTACAGAAGTTTTTTTATGTGTTTAATTTCAACGCATAACCCTCACTGCCACGGTATAATTGAGCATTAATGCTACATTCGTATTCAATGTGATGAATATTTTTGCATATGTTGATCTGCATTCTAGACGATATTAAGTGTTATAGAGAAACGAATATTTGGATCAAAGAACCAAATCATCACTGCACTAGTCGTTGAACATAATTCTCAGTAAGATCTGTTGGTCCAAGCAGACCTCATGCCAAACAGTATGTATAAGGCATAAAGAGATAAAAAAATCGTGAACATACAAAATTTAACATATTATACATCAATTTGTCATATATTGAGTTCAAAATGTTTGGTGAACAAACAAAATTACATAACTATTGTTGTACATGTACATTCAAAGTTTTAAAATGTTTAGTAAACATACAAAATTTTACATTCATTTGATGTATATTTTAAATCTAAAATATTTGGTGAACTTTCATACATATATATTCACTAGCTGTACATTTAGTATTCTAAAATGTTTGATAATCGTACAATATTATACATGATACATTTAGTATTCATTTAAAGTTTTGACATTTTGGATGTACATATGAAGTTTTACAGCTGGGTGTACACCTAAAACTATGCACATATTTTGTGTACATCTATACGAGTAAATTAATTGTTTCATTTAATCTTTTGATGTTAAAAATTCGATGTATACAAAAAGTCAAACATAATGTCTTCTAACACGTTGACAAATAGGTAATGCAAAATCATAAATTCTATTTAATGGTTGTAAACATTTATTCCATCTTAGATGTTTGGACAAACAAATATCGCTCCACTATTGTTTTGATAACAACAAGCAATTAAAAGGACAATTTAACATTTTACATTTTGAAAAAGAGCTTGAAACTTAATGCATATAAAAACCTAATGCATAATAACCCCTGTATATGGCATGACAAATCTATCTAATTGCCTCGTGCAGATTGTAAATCCGAATATGCTCCTTCATTAGATGTATTTCTTAAAGCAAGATCCCCGTACAGGTTGTTTGTCTTTGTATCAGCGCGTCTACATAGTCTGAAAAAAAATTATCATGGCATGTTCAAACATAACAATGCGATTGAGTGTAACAATGTAATGTCATCTCTAATTCCCATATTTTCTAATATAAAATTGATATAAAATTATCAATCTCTGATGAAATAGTAACATTGATAAGAACATTAAGACAAATAAAGTAAAGAATTCAAACTGATAAAAAAATAATATCATATTAAAGATATCATCAGTTATATTTAAGTCAATCCATACATCAATATTGCACGAGTGTGTTATTGTTTTAATATAAATTATTTCATTGGTTTTGTAGGATTATTCATCTTTTTGTTTGTTTTTATTGGGTTCCACCCCGTTGTAACACATTGTATACGTAATATAATGGCGGTCATTTAACTTACTCACTCCTCCTGGAGAGGCTAAATCTCTGGATTTAGCTGTTAACCAACTACTAAGCCCATACTTTCGTCAGTGACTGACAACTTCCTACATAACTAAGAATCATTATTAGGAGAAAGAATGGCCGTAAAGATAATTCCATGACCAAGCTCTACGAAAGTATGCCCCGCTCGGGAATCGAACTTACGACCCCTCTTCTTTTATCACTCACCTTTTTATAACAACGCAGACAATAGTAGTAGTTATGATAGCAGTAATCACGACTGCACCCAGCAGAGTCACTACAAACATTTCTGTTGAGAACAATCCTTCCGTTTCTTCAGGGGCAGGGCATGGAACTTAAAAACGAAAACATGACATTGTTTTGGATATCATGATGATTGAAATTCCTTTCCTTATAAACAACATAAAGGTCCGGTTACACATGGGGATCGGAGATAAATCGTTTGTTCGTTTTTTCGAGTTAAGAACGGAAACCGACGGACACCAATGTAGCACCGACGTCGCCGAATTGCCACAGATTTATTACTAATAACAACTTATTAGGAGAAGATAAGTTTCACCGGTGAAATCAGCCGATCAGGATATTTAAAACATTTAATTGGTGAAAATTTTAAACGATTACCGCTTGACAAGCTGTATATGACCGATATCACAGATATGTCTCTGATAAGCCACTGATGTCAAGGGCGGATCCATGACTTTTTAGGAGGTGTCCAAACTTTTTCAAGGGGGATCTTTACTTTCAAACCACAACCACATTATACACCGTTTGCAGAATAACGCAATGTATTTATAATAAAAACTACATAAAAAATTGATTTATGTTAAGCACCAAGGCGAGCGAAGCGAGTCCGAGTAAAATTGTCTTATTCTCTATATACATGCTAATGGCTTACCGTTAAAAATGCACTCAAGGAATCGGTTAACTATGGAAACTTCAGGGGGATTCGGACCCCGTGAAAAAGACAGTAAGTTTCACCTAAGAAACCCATCTTTTCCCAAAAGCTTGTGATAAGTGATACATCGACGATGTGTTGGAGATGTCAGTGCTAAATCGATGTTTCTCAGTTCTGTTCTTAACTGGAAAAACTAAACAACCGCTGCGTGTTCAGAAACGACTGTTAGCTAACGTCACGGTTACGGAGGAACTCGAATAAACTCAACCCGTGCATAACGTGCATACGTTTAATAGGGGATTGAGTTGACTCGGGTTGAGTTGTCTTTGGGGTGAGTTGTTCCGACACTTTCATTTTATGAAACGTTCAGGATAACTGAACACGCTGCCGATCTATTACCGATCTCACCGCCGATATCCGGATACACATAATTCTGAAATTCATTACCGATGACAACCGATCCGATGAAAGAAATAATTACAAATTGAGTACCGATTTAAGTCCGAGGTATGTGTAACCGGAGTGTTAACACATATAAAAAATAAATTAAAAAATGGCTGACACAATCACGTATACAGGGAGATTGTTGGTTAAGAATCATGCTATTATCACATATGTAAAATGTTGATCTCCAAATTATATACACTAAGAAAAACAACAAAACATATAGATACAAGATTAAAAAAACATCGAGTCACTATAGCAAAGCAATAAATATTGTTGTTTTAATTATATGATCTCTTATGAGATATCTTCCTTTTCAAAACAGACGAACTATGGTCTTGTAGTATAATCTAGTACATGTATATTCTGTTTGTACAAAACTGTTTTACTATCTACAAATGTCATCAGACATTGGGAGGGAAAGGTCATTTACTATACAATAAATACATCTTTGAAAATAATTAATTTCTTACCACACATTGCTGTACTATTAACCCATCCATTTTCAGCACAGACTATTGTTTTATTAATACTTAAACTATATCCCACATAACATGTCGGTGTCATTCGATCGTTGTAGTAGAATGGTGCTGTTTTACCTATGTAATATCCATTTTGAATTACTGGAGGAGGATTACATATTATCTGTGTACACACTGAATCTAGTCCACTCCATGTTCCATTTAGTTGACATGTACGTCTTGTATCTGATATCTCAGGTTTATATCCAGTATCACATACACCAGTTAAAGTAGTTTCATACTCTGATGATGTGTTTGTTGATGTCGATAGATACTTTCCATTATCCGGTTGACTGAGATCCCGGCAACAAACTGGACTTGGACAGAATGTATCAACTCCACAGCAGGTTACAGTTGTTTTGCGTGATAGATAACCAGGTTTACATTCAAGATTGAGTGACTCATCTTTATTATAAAATGACTTATTTGGATTCATATCAATAATAAATGGAATCGTAGGTTTACTACAAACAGCTGAAATAGATAAGTTGGATTTTACAACCATACATTAAATAAGGTATCATGGATTTGTTGTAATAACTTGAGTTGTATCATTGTGATTTACTTTTTTCCCTGAAATATTATTAATCAAACATTCGAGTTAAAATGATAAAAAATGACTTTTTTAATTTATTCATACTTTTTTCATATGGAACATACATTTGTGACTCATTCCGACAATGTGTCATATGTCGCATATCACGGATAACGAAATTGCACCTGCTGAATTTTGCCAAGTTTGAAACTTTGAATAGGCTAAGATTCTCTGCAATTGTTATTAAATAGATGTGTTGACTTGTCATTAAAGGAATATACAGGCAAATGACTGTGTCAGAAGTATAGAACCAAGTTAGTCTTTTAAACAGAATTAAGAACGTAAGAAATCACTTACTAATAAAATTTGTCACTAATAACATTCAACTGAACGAATTAAAACATGTGGCATATACACATTGTTGAAAATGAAAGTAGGATACTAAGGAAATCACCAAGCTATTTATAAATTTGCTAGATGTTGTACTTGCTAAAAGTAAACATTTTCATTGGTAGCTACTGGTCTTTTCAACATTCTTCGGCGATTAGGATATCTTTTTAATAGAATTATACTAATGTTGCACAATAACAAGCTCTAGTATCTTCTCGACAGTAAATGCATATTTAAACACTAATCTATTTTAGCTAACCAGACCCACGTGGGTCTAGTTAGGAAACACCCTAAATATAAATAGTGAATATAGAAATATTTTGCCAAATAATATATCAGTTTGTCTGTTTCAATCACTATTAAAAAAAAATATGCAGAACCAGAAAAAAAGAAACTAAATATTTTCCCTTCCAATGCCTTTAAACCCTTAAATTTGGCCGAAATATTATTCAACAATACATTGTCGAGAATAGGTTTGACTATAGACAACATAGCTATTTATTAGATATAAACACAACATTACTCAGTTATACATCTACCATATTAGCTTCATACATAAATAATAATGTTTGACAACATCATAAATTGACAATCCGGATAGTATCAATATACTCCATATACCCGTAACTTACTGTCATGATCAACAACATCAACTTTTAGAGACATGTACATGATACATACCTGCATATACCTGTACTTCACATAGGATAAGTACTTGTGTACGACCACTCACTGATATTGGTGGTATTTGTATACTAATGGATGAACACTCATGAGAGTCATTTATTTTTAGTTGGATTACGTCTAGTTGATATTTGTTGTGTCCGGCATCGTCGTATAAAACAACTTTCTCTGTTCCATCACACGCTCCAAAAACAGTGAAGTTACCAAGTAAACCTCTAAAGTCTGTATTTTATTCATGAAAAATAGTATTTAAAAGAAAGCATTGTCTGAAAAAGACTTTAATCTAATCACGTGAAAATATCTATTAAAGTAAATATCTCCTTACGAAACTATTGTTTCTCCGTTAATAAAGGAACACCACATATGATTTTATTCAATATTTATGTAGTTGTTTGTTTGTTTGTTTCTTTTGTTGGGTTTAACGACGTAGCAACAAAATGTATAGGTCATATAACGGCGGTCATTCAACTTACTTACTGTTCCTGGAAAGGCTAAATCTCTGGATGTAGCTGATAATCAACTACTAAGCGCATACTTTAAAAGAAGCAATAAAATTCTTAAGTACATATTTACTCATGTTTATTTTTGGGTTGTACCTTTTATATAAACAGTTTGTGCCTGAGAACCAGCATGATGATACACAAGTGTATGTCATTAGACATTACTGTCCCTCCTAACTATTATGGGACATTTATTTATTTCTATACAAGTTCTGCGCTGCAGATTTTGACGTCCTATCAAAATGAATGAAATTATTAGAATGATATGAATAATACTTTGATTTATTTATATCGGCATAGGGTTAAAGTCATTACACTACAGACATTATAGTTATTACATTTTTGGGTGTATTTAAATAAACAAGTATAAGCATTTCCAAAAATTCTTGAAATCGCCGTTTAGCCGTGTATTCTCCATAGAGTAAAATGATTCAAGCAATATGCGTCAGCGTTGTAAACTGTCCCAATTCTATTTATAGAATACAAGAATTAACTCCAATAAAAAATTAAGATAAATAAATAAATAAAACTAAAAACAATGCACTATTCCATTATTCAGGTTTATCTGCCCTGCTCGAACATTTTTATTTTTATTTTGAAGGGGGAGGGTACTGGATTTAACGCCGTGTCAACACAATTGAGGACATTTTTCAGAGTACCTAACCTAGCTTTCCTGGACCATTGTCTATAACCAGTACACACCTACCCTTCCACAAGGCCGGAAACTTTTCATATTATTTAACCAACGGAAGAAATTCGATATTATTGTCGAATTTTCATAGAAGCTTATAACCACCACGGGTGGGATTCGAATCCCTTTCCGGACACGAGATTCCAAATCCTGGCGCGCTACCAACTGCGCTATTGACCCGGGTTTTGCTCGAACGTATCACTGGAACACTATAAATCTGAAACAGACAGTTTCATGACTTGGTAGGTATCTTACGCCAGGACTCACACATTGTAGTTCTAGGTGATTTTAACTGTAAAACAGGACTATTAATTCAGGTGTTGATAAATCTTATCTAACTACGACAACTTGTATAAAACATGCGGCGGAACTTTGTCTTTCGCGACGTACATTCAATTCTAAACTGAAACCTTATTTGCCATCTGTATTAAATCAACATCACTGTGAAATGACAACCGCTAGACAGGTATGGGTCGCCGCTGGTCACCCAAGATCTGGCCCAATCTATGATACATACAAACAATTGAAGCATGTTTTCCCTCGGCCATTGAGGAAAACATCGAGTGATTATGAAAAAAGGGAGTTGTCCCGTATTCACAAATTGGCTAAAGTGGATCAAAAAGCAGTTTAAAAAGTAACAAACTCACGCAACAAAAAACTGTAGGCAATTATATTCGGAAATAATTTTCGACCGCAATTTTGAATCACACCCAGAATGCATATTAAATGGTTGGCCGAACAATTTCACTAAACTCTGCACGTTCTCACATGATAATTCATTTGATAATGATTTCAAAAATTATGTTGAGTGCACACTAAAGTTTCGATTATCCAATCCTAATATGCCATACATTCCGTCTATGTCGCAGAAGAAGCTTCTGTCCAAAGTATGAACTCATATGACGTATGGGCCGAGCATTACTTTTAAGACATTGTCGTATTATCTTGTTTGAGATCCCATTTTGTTGAACAGTTGCAATGGCCGATCGAAACTGATTACGGACGTGAGCTAACGTAATAGCTCGGTCAGTTCTGACGTTCGTCACTTTTGGTCGACCAGACAAAGCTTTGTCTTTTATGGACCACGTGGTGTCAAACAGTTCACTGATATTCATTTTAGTATTTCAGTTGCAGTTTAACGTACGAGCCACGTCTTTGCCAGGCCGCCAAGAGCATCAGACCTAGGATATGATCAGTTTTATATAACTTTCGCATATTTCATGCGGATAAAGCAAAGAAATTGTTTTGATTTTTCGATAGTCGTGTAAGTACAGTTGCAAGTCTAATCGACGTCATCACAATGACATGTTTATTTTTTCGACGTTCTCGAGGAAAACATGTTTTTAACAAAAAGCGCTATATATTAAAATCAATTTAGTGTAAATTCGCAAAATCGAGGGTAATTTTAGAAATACGTGATGTGAAACGTGTGAGTAAATTTTGTTTCAAAGGGTTTCCTAATTGTAAATAATATTACACAAAATATAAGTGTTTAGTTTCTTTTGTCTATTAGTATATATACATGTATATAGGTGTCAAAGCCAATTGCAAAAATAGCCTAGAGATAATTGTCTTGTTAATAAGTTGATTTACTGCATTTCGATCAATATTTGTGCAAAAGCATTAATATAGGGGTAACCGCCATTTTGTCCAACCACCTGCACAGCACGCCGTATCATAAGGTTTACGTAACGCTGTTTCGAAGGTTTTGTAAGTTATTGACGACATGCCTTAACCTCCGATCAAGAGCATCCCAAATAAGTTTATGCTTTATGGGATTTACGCTTGGCGATACTGCTTTACAGTGTCACATCTGCACAGCATCATCAAAGTCTAATTGCGATGACGTTTCAAAAGTCGTGGCATATTAGCTGCTTGAATCCTTTTCATTTTCAAGTGATATTCACACTAAACAAAGACAGCAGTTTTTACCACCCGTGCCCCTGTTTACACGCTGCGAAGTTAATAGCAGTCTATAATGTGAAATCTACACATATTTGACCGATATTTTGGTGAGTACTTACGAGTACATCGTGACGTCCGAAAGTGTTATGTGCAAATTTTGCAACGGTTTACCTTGAAGAATGTAAGTTACCAAAAAAATGTATGTATTTATTTATTGCAGTTAATGCCGTGTCAACACAATTTAGGTCATTTTACGGCGTCCAGCGCACCTAACAGCTTTTCTGGACCATTGTCTTTAACAGAACAGAACAGAACAGAACATATTTTTTTATTTTGATCTGTACATAATATATCATCAATATTCAATATAAACAGTACAATTTACATTTGTCAAGTAGTCAAGGTTAGACAATATACAAGTATATAAGTATATCATTAATAAGATAAGAGGAGAAATCAGGAAAGAAGTAATTATGAAAGGTAAGTATAGTTGGATAATAAAACATGTATATAAATTGTTCTACTAGTTAAACAATACAAGCAGGTCATCAATGTTCATATTAAAAGTATTTCTGTAATTAAAAGCATTCTTAACGTATAAACTCAAATTGACTAAGACATTTTTATCTTCAGATTTAAACAATTGTGTAAATTTATTCATGTTGGGTTGAGTATAATAAAATATAACAATATATTGTTTTTCTAATATCTAGAAAACACAGACAGACAAGAATAAAATGGTACTCACCATCTACATCATTTATATAATCACATATTATAACCAGTACTCACCTACCCTTCCACAAGGCTGAAACTTCCCCATAGTACCTAATCAATGGAGGAAAATCGACATAATTGTCAAATTTTCATGGAAGGGTATAACCTCCCCGGGTCGAATTCGATCCGGCACCCCATCGGGCACGAGATTCCAAATCTCGACACGCAACCAACTGCGCAATTGACCCGGGGGGGGTTCCAAAAATAAGAAGTGCGCATTTTCGTTTACGTTTACGTATATGTATCATGGAATGAATTTATTTGAAAGACAATTATGTCAATATAACATAGCTAATACTGTCTCAATGGAAACCAATTTAAGCATACAAAAATCATTAAAAATAATGTATCAAATTTTAAATCAAATAATGCCGATTAACAATAAAATTCAATATTTTTTTACAAAATGGCTCTTAATGGCAAACCTTATAAAAGAATGAAGCTTATCGATGTCAGAAATAGTGACCAACAGCAAACGCAAAACTTATCAACGAGGATCCAATTTTCGAAAGTGTACAATCTCGGCGGACTCAAAGCTATTACGTTGGTAGAATTTCTACAAACTCAAACAAAGCTGGAATCATAGAACGTTTGAAAAAGTGAGATTATCTACCCAGAGTCTGTGAAACTCAGTAATACAAATCGGATCAGTGTGGCTCTGAAGCTTACAATATATAAAATTGATTGTGAAAAAGTAGAAAGCCCTTGGTTCTGGCCAAGGAAAATGTACTACCGCTGTTTGTACTCAGAGAAAGCATGGCAAGAAAAATTCAACAGTGCAGAATGTAATAATGGTTATAATTATGAATAATATTCTTATATTATAGTCTATATTTATTGTTAATTTATTACATACATTTAATTACATTATACGATTATCCGAAATCGGATCGAACGAGTATCATGGATTATCTGAAACGATCGTCCGGTCTCGAACATTATGCTATATAAAATATAATAAAAAGTCCGCTTTATCCGAAATAAGTTATCCGAATATCATGGAGTATTTTGGTCCCTACGAAATGAAAAATTACTGATTTTTACACCTTTTATCCGAAGGTAGTCAACATGACGATCGTCAAGACAACTTATTATGGAGACAGACAAAAGGGCGTGAAAAACAAATGCACGTGTATAATGTATATTATAATGATGCGTCAAAATCGATAGAATATTTGCAAACTGTTAAGCGTAAATTGATTTTAAATTGTAAAAAAAATACAATCGTAAATTATCAATTAGAGTAAACTTGTGTTCACTATTAGTTTGACTTAAAATATTAATTGTTTCATGGTTCGCACAGGTCCTGGAAAGTCATTGAATTTTGCTTCTTAAAAATCGACTATTTTCAAAAAAAAACCGGAAAAAGTTCTTGAATTTTGGAAAATATTTATTAATCTTTGATTTCCTCATAAACAAGTATAACACTACATAAAAATGTATGCAATAATAATATGTAATAAGTGTTTCTATCGCTCGCTGAATACACACCACGTATAAATTAAGATAATGCCTATGTACCGCATTTTTTATCAAACGAACATTGACAATTCGTTCGTTGCAACTACGATAATAGATGTTAGATATTCATAGACCAATTTAAAAGAATACCGACTAAAATTTCAAAACTTCAACACTCCAACACCTCGAACGAGTTGATATGTCGTCAACATGCTTTGATCTTTCAACCCAAATGTTATCAAGCTCCTTATTACATAACATTCTTGGATTATAATATTTACTTCGAGCCAGCGAACATTTATTGTATATCGAATTTTCTCCGGTATCTTGGAAATACAATATAAAGTGTATCGAATAATTGACATTGAAAGTAAAATGTTAACATTGCTCACTGTTATGCCGTACGGATGATTTTCTTGAAATTTAGACATAATAAAATTGGATTATCATATTACGTCATTTAGTGTATATGTATATAAGTATTAACATTTAAATAATTGATTACCATGAACTATATTTAGGTATGTTAAAAATCATATTCAAACACATCCAAAACCCGCTTTATCCGAAATCCCGGATTATCCAAATGTAAATGAACCTCCCCTAATTTTGAGCGATCCTATTAACATTATACATTTTGTATATATAATTTGTAAGGATATCAGTCAGTAAGACCGTGCGTGTACAATACGAGTCTATTTAAGGTGGCACACCACAGTTTCAGCGCCGCATTGTCGAAGTGGCCAGGGTCAAATTTTTAAATAATAGAAACTTTGGCAGTTGGGTTGCATTTTTGAGGTTTAAAATATTTTTGATGGCTATATTTGAAGTTTCAACAGCTAGTATTGCACTTTAGTTATTAAGCACAATTGGTTTTAAGGGTATTGCCCGAGGTATTGCGAAAAATTATTGTCAGATGCGAATGCATAGACTTGCGGAGCTAGCACAGAAATCAGCTGTTCATTTTCAAGGTACGTCAGAAATTGGAAAATTAGAGCCATAAAGTCATGGTCGACACCCTATTTCCTTGTTATTTTCTGATTGTGCAGTGTTAAGGGTACATGAAACAGTGTAGTATATATTGCTATCATTGGAATTAAGAATTCTGTGGGACTTTGCGTATAGTGAAAATTCGCCATTTTGTCACCTATTTTCGCGACCATCAAAACAAAGAATTAAAGGCCCCTCAGGCAGAAAAGTTTGTTTTGATCATGCTTATTTTATTGTTTTTACTGAGAAACATATATTCATGCTAATTTTGAAAATCATTTGTTTCAGGTGTGTGACTACTGACTAGTGTGAGAGCTTTTCATTGTGTGGCCGTGTATTTTCAGCCGAGAAGCCGAGGAAACTGTGGTGTGCCACCTTATACATATCGGTGAACGTTCGATTAGCTGCCGGAATAAAGGCAAAACGTGTTTTCGAATATTTCGGTTTGCTAATAAATTAAATATAGTTCCTTTGTGACTAAATAGACGGGAATAATTCTAAAGTTTACCATAACATTGCTGTTTTATGTGCGCAGTCGGAACATGTCCCGGACAGCACAAACTCCTCACAATGGTTACGTCACGCGTTGCTTCTTTAACCACTGCTTTCATATGAATCACGTGACGCAAGTAGTACCATATGACTAATGTTTAAATTTAAACGAGAAATAACAGTACGTTGAAAATGCGTTAGGCGTTACGTCGCGAAAAATAACATTTAATGATAAAAAAATGTGGTTAATTTACAAGTACTGCCAAAGAAATAAGATAAATTAAATAGAAACATACATAATTACGTACCAAAATTGTTTAATTCATGAATAAATTACACCGGAAAGTGAGCAATGTCGGGAATGAGCTGCGTTGTCCACCCAATAGTTTAAGTTAAAAGTGCGGTTTAAAGTCTGCTTCCATATACATGTTCAGCCGACTTTACAATCTTGTACGGTAATTCCTGATCATTGAAATCACCATTAGACAGGCGATCCCTCACAGTACCAATTTACACCTGGGTAGCGTGGAACAATTGTAGGTTAATTTTTTGCTCAAGGAAATTAACAATTCCCCTTGTGGGGATCGAACTCGGCACCTCTCGATCCCTAAGCGCGCGTCCTACCACTGGACCATTGCTCCTGCAATAGGGTCCTTGGTCCACATCACGCTACTTATGTAATACTTTTGGTGAGAAATCTTAAGTATTTATGATAAAATTATATGTATATGATACTGAATAATATAGCATTTTTATATTAAATAACTAAAATAAGTCCAATTATCCATTCAATATTTACTTTGCGTTTCATTTTGTTATTCATGTAATTTTATGCACTTTAGGTGATCGGTGTCAGGGTAAAATTCATTTTGTTTTTTATACAAATTATTTATTCATACTATTTATTTTTCCCTTTATGTACTTTGAACATCATATTTTACTAACAGAATACTGAATTTATTGAAAATATTGAAATGTAAAAGAAAATAGGAAAACTGTTTTTCGGCTCTCTACAGGGACAACTTTACTTGTGGTGGCGTGGTTATTGATTTGATAAAGGGAAATAACCGCTGCGGGGAGTTTGGGACAGCACCTGTTCATTCTATGGCTAAATTCCAGGCATTCTATAAATAGACATGCGACGGTCTAAAACGCTGACACATATTGCTTGAATGTTTTACTAAAGAAAATGTCGTACATGGCTAAACGGCGATTTCAAGCATTTTCGGAAATGCTAATACTTGTACTCAATACATTTATCTTAACAATCTGTATGTGAACAATTAGGCATAAATGCTAGATGTGGTCGTGGTGGAGTAAGCATATTATATAAGGAATCGCTCGATTTCTCTGTACAAGAACTGAGCAATATTCCATCAAGTCGTATTACAGGAATTAAACTAATAGATGATAATTCTGTATCAACGCCTATTTTTATATTTTGTATATAAATTTACCATCTGTTAACTATACATTTGAAGATTATTCTGAGTGTCTATGTGAACTTCGAAGTAATATTGATATGCCTATGTATTCACATGAAGCTTCCCAATTTATCATTATGTTTTCAAACCACAATATAATATAGCATGGAACAAATGTATTGATCACCATTTTAGTTTATATTCAAATTCCATACAATATTAATTATTCAAACTTAATATGGATGTATTAAAAACCATGTATTTTTATGTAAATTTATAATCATATCGTTATAGCTATATTACAATGTGCTGAACGTACCCGCCCTAAAAGTCGTTATATTTTACACGCGAAACCAAACTTGTCATCTGTAGCTAGTTCAATTACCCTAAACGTTCCAAAACATTCCGTAACGATACATTCGGAACTCCTCGGGCATTCGCAGAGAATAATTCGTAAATATTTAGACGCTATTTTGAAACTACCGGTGTGGAAGTTAACACATATATGATCATTTAGGCAATGAGTTATGTTTCGTTTTTAGTCCATACATTTTGAATCATCACTCATGGCCTTAACGATTGTATATTTGTTTCGAATGTACCGTTACGGAACGTTTTGGGACGTTAAGGTAACTGAACACGCTGCTGATGTTAAATCCTCTCTTAAAAACAATTAGAAGAACGTATAAAGTGTTGTATTGCCGGTAAACAAAGGGAGATACCTCACCCAACCTATATTAACTATAAATTGGCAAAATGGGCATTTATTAACATTCAGAAAAAGGCTATATATGTCTGTAACATGAAGTTTTATGACGATCTTGATAAGACTGCTGAGTGTGATATATGTTTATTCTGGACTTAGAGAAATCGAGACGCAAAACCAGATCGAATACAATCAATGAACTTATAACGAATGGTGTGACTCATCGTCAACCTGAGCAGATATCAAATACATTCAGTGAGTAATACTCAGAAACATTTCGACCTTAATGTGGGCAATTTGACAACGACTTCTTATCTAAGTTAGATTTTGATGTCTCATTGTTTCTACATTCAAAAAATTTACATCTGACCCTGTATTGTCAGATTTAGTGAAATATGACGAGGTAAACAATGCAATACGACAAATGAAAAATAAGAAGGCGCCTAGACATGATCAAGTAATGCAAGAGCATATAAAATATGGCGGAAATACATTAACGATTTATACATAGCTTAGGTATTTATCTTTATGATAAAAGTTCGTCCATATCAATTGAATGTAAGCTTGGGGTAATAATATTAATCAACAAAAATGGCAAACCTAGGACAACCCCAAGCAGCTACCGGCCTAATCCAATTTTACTTGTGCTGCACAAACTATTTGAGAAGTGATCCACACACGTCTTAATATATGGTGTACTATAAACAAACTTTTCTTTCCAAATTATCAACAGAACGCATATCAACAATATATTGGACCAATAACAACTGCTTTCAACATACAAGAATATATTGCTAATAGACTTGAGCTTGGGTCGATTGTATACGCCGCATTTTTAGATACTAATTGGGCTTTCGACTCAGTCAAGCACAGTGCTATTATTATGAAGATGAAGTCACTCGGTTTTAAGGGTGTATTTCTAAGACTTATTACGAACATGTATACTTCATTAAAAGTTGTGTGGTCCCAAACGGCATACAGTCCAAGTATTTTCCTGATCTACAAAGTGTCAGACAAGATGGTGTCTTATCAGCCTGGAGTTATCTCCTCTTTATGAATAAATTATTAAATAACCTTGAATCGATAAATTTTGGTTTAAAACTTCACAGCATATCCTGTGGTAACACAACATTAGCTGACGATTTGACACTTTTATGACCAACCAAATCAGCTTTAGAGAATAAAATAGTTAATGTGCTTAAGTATGCATACAGATGGAGTTATGATTTTAATTTTGAAAAAAAAAACTTTATTGTGTTTAATGGAAAATAACGGCGAGATATCATATTGACATTCGGACAACATACACTTTATAACGAAATATTAGCAAAACACAGAAAACATAGTGCATCGCATACAGAAGGCCACTTCATCTTTATTCAGTGTTCTATCAATAGAAAAATACGACGGTTATATCAATCCTCTGAATATGGCTGTAAGGAAAGTCAGTCTACCATCTACAATATATGATACTGTACTATGGTGCAATATATCAACACAAACGATTCTTCGCCTAGAAAGATTCAAGCGTCTAGCTGCCAAACGAATACAACATCTAACAACGACAACTAGAACAGACATGGCTTTAAGTCTAATTGGTTGGCAGCCGATAGAATTTGAAATGATAACCAAAAACTGATGTTCTTACAAAAACTGTGTGCAATGCCTTCGTCAATTCTCTGTTGTCAAATATTTAATTATAAACTAAATGTATATGTAGTTAAGGTGGGAAAGGTCAAACAGGTTTCATACCCGATATAATGTCTTTGTTAAGTAATTACTATCTTCAATACAAACACCATATGACAGAATATTTACAAACATCTACATTTTTAAAGAAAGAATCATGGAAACGAATTATACATAAAACATTAATCACCTATCACAACACAGAGTGGCGAAGAAGAATACTATCTGACAATAAATTTAAAAGGTTTATTGAAGTCCACGAGAACGTATCGCCTACTATCATTTGGGCTAGTGCAAAATCACGCACGGAAATAATTCATGGTATAAGCAGTATAAATGTTCTTGTATATAAACAATTTCAAGAAGTATATCAAACTGTGTCGTGCACAAATACGTGATATAAACTAGCATATCATTACTGAATGTTTTAGAACACAGACAATTTCTCAATGATATACGTACATCATATTGTATAAATGTTCTATAAATCTTCTAGTCAATAATAAAAACAATTTCGACACAAACACTTTATTGAATCCAAAATTCATCATTGCACTCAAACCTACAGGAAACTTGGGAAACAATGAGTATAACGACTTTTTAAGGCGGGCGTGTAAGTTCATACGTGACTGTATCAATACTTACAACTGTAAAAACTGATTACATGTAATAATAATATAATTATATCTATTAAATAGAAATAATATAATTATATATATTTAATATTCAAGTATAAATAATACATACAACGATATGGTTCAATTATAAAAAGATTGATAATACTCACGTTTACTATGATATATAACTATACCAGTTATCTGATATGATTTGTCCAATGTAACTGTCCAGGTTGGTGATATTATATCGTTAGCATCTGTTGCACTACATGTAGGACGTAAGTAAGAATCGTAAGTGTCACAATTTCCATCGGCAGCCAATGTTGCACTATACTTGTCACCACCTGGTGGTGTATGTGATACTGCTCTATGAAAAGCAATATTTTGTCCTGAAATATGTGATACAATATCTAAGAAATTTACAGTTTTATGTGTTACCTAAATTTAAAAACAAAAAATGACAAAGTTTAACACTATATAACTGTGTAAATGGTTTTCAATAATACTTACTTTCCTATTATGTATATAATTGTATATGTACAACTAATATGATATCATCCTTACAAATTTATCATATAAAATGCGCACATGTAAGCATTGTAAAGCACACTTAAAAAATCAAAAATAAACAATCTACATTGAGAGGTCTACTAAACGCAGTTGTACCCCTTTTATATATGTATGTAGACGGTATCTCTGAAAAATCATACACATAATTGTGCATTTCATCGTCAATGACGTCATGTTAGCTCATTCGTTGAAATAAAAAAATCGATGACGATAATGTTCCTGAACATACCATGAACAATTTTTTCATATCCAGGACAACTATTTCATATTAAACAGTAACTGATAATTGCATAAGCACATTCTAAAAGGGCCACACACTGTTATAAAAATGAATTACATTAACTCTGGCTAAATGATAAAATAAAAGTTAATATTCAAATTACATAGCTCATGTCATTGTGACTAAGCTTTACAAAAACATAATAAAACTATATGTCATTAACTCAAGTTACCACCTACCTCGAAAATGAATGTCACTTGAAAAGTCTTTACAGGGTACAGGGTCACGTGATTCAACCCTAGTCAAACAATATAATAGTACAACTGTTACCACAAGTATGGAATTCTGAAACCAGATACAAAGTTTGATAAAATGATCCTTTTGATAAACTTGTTTGTGTTTAAATATTTTGATTCAACTGTAATACAAGTGTTCTAATGGCCGAAAGTGGACGAAGTGTCGTAAGTGGAGTTTAAGACAAGTTTTCGCATGTGAAAGGTACAAACCTGAGCATTCTAAGATATACATCAAAAAGGACAAAATCAAGCTAAACTTTCTTTCTGACAAAAACACCAATATCTGTTTATAAATGTAGCAATTAGAATACTAAATTCCATGTAATTGATTGATTTTATAACAAAACTTGTAAGTCTAATTAAGTCTCATCTTCATGAGAAAAAGTAACATTACAAATTTGACCCTTTGAACTCAGAAGATGTTTATTAAAAAATGAAATCATGAATATTGAATAATATATGTCTTCTAGTAGGAAACAATTTTTATATTCTGAATATCGAAGATTCAAACTTATGAATTTCAAAACACACTTAAAATAATCACATGATACTAAAACACTGTTAACCAGAAGGAGAAATTTGGTGTTGAGATGAAGTTTCTCGAGAGATCTAGTAGATCTTTTGAATGATTTTAAAATCTATAATGATTATTGTTAATGCTTTTTCATTTCTTAAGTGATGTTTTCATTTAAAAAATACTATGTTTTTAATGATAATTTGGTTGTAAATAAATAACATTAGTAATTGAAATTTGTTAACCTGCTCCTATGAATACATTTTATAGATGAGCATGATGCAAATACTTGAATACCGGCTCTCCTAGACTATAAGTTACACAAAAAGTAAGGAGTAGATAACACTATTATTCTATTACTTACACTATTCATCAACTTAACCTACTAGCCTGAACCTAGGACTAACATACATTGATACAGGCTTGTGAAATCTACTCGATTCATTCAATTGGGCTAGCTAATAATTTTGTCTTGAACTTCAAAACATTATTAATGGACCTATTGTTCGATAAAATTTAAGATGACAGTCATCAAATAAACCCACTAGCCTGACGCCAGGACTAGCATACATAGATGCATGCTTGTGAAATATACGTGTTTCATACAGTTAGTCCAGGTTATATTTTTTTAAGTTATAACTATACTTTCATTACATGATATTCACTATTATAAACATTGTATAAGGTAGTGCACATGTATACAAGGGGGACTAGATATAGGGAACTACGCATTATTCTATGATCATAAGTAATGGACTCTGGTGCCAGTACATAATATGATGACATTTCATAATGAAAACGTCTTACACTGGTTACGTCATGTTTAACGTTTGTTCTTTTAAATCTAAAGGAAGTAACTGTTGCGGTTTGAAAGTATTATATGCATTATACTTTCGTTTTCAACTAGCCTGGAACCAACAAACATCATTAAGAATACATATCAATTGTGGGAACCACTAGTCACTCGGATTTGTTCGGGCAGATCTGCAATGTAAAGATAACTTGATTGTACAGTTCTAAGCGATAGGTCATGTTGATAGCTTATGATCTCAAAGAGTATGTTTTTCCATTTGCCAAATCTAGACACTGGATACAATGCTACATCTTTAAAAATATGCAAACGTCAAAAATGTTACCATTGAAATATTAAAGGACCGTACATTCAGTATAGTATGGTGTTTCTACAATAAATTAAATGAATAAAACAACACTGTTTTGCTGTTTTATAAAAAAAGTATACATATTATTGAAATATCAAATGATATATCGAATATCGATTATTTCGTATCGACACATATATCGTATCGATCATTCGGACCGATTTAGAGTCCTATTGACTAGCATTCATTGATACAGGCATTATTGAAAACCAAATACATATTTCATCTTAGGTAATTTTGCATAATACCTCCTTACAAGAGTAGTCTTCACCTTAACCAACAAGCCCACTTTTAGCATGATTATTCCGGCTAGTGTTTGATTAAATGTGGGGCAATGTTTGTAAATATCTATCTTAAATGTACTGGTAGCCTACTTGTTACACTAGTACGCCAAACTTGATATGGTTTGTAAAAGAACAATAAAATCAGTTGTTCACTGTAGTGGCAGAACACTTTTTAAAACATAATCATGAGCAATTTATATATAACAATATATTCAACAGAATTTAGTTGAGGTAATCAAAAAGTCAAATGAATCCATCATACAATGTAATCATAAATATTAGGGCTGTGGATCATTGAGCTAGTGGCGATCCGATCCCAACCATGATTCATGTGTACCGATTCACGAATCGAACAACGAATTACATGTTAATGGAGAAGCATACTGTTATTCATGTTATAACGAAAACAAGTGAAAAATTACAGAAGCTTTTACTGTATGGAAAACCATTTACTCCAAACATTTCAATTACCAGGCGTCTTATGGACATTTTCAATGATAATATTTTAGTTTATAAGTGTATAAGCGTACCAATCGAAATTCTGACACAAGATAATTCAGTCCCTACATGAATTAAAATTTCGTAAGTAATGCGGCTCATTTTCAGTGTTAATTAAGCTGAAATATTCTTCCTTTTTTTAAAAAAAAATAGATAGTGATCCGACGATTTCAAAAGTGACAAATATTCGCACTCGATTTTCTCGTCGAGATTGCGAATATCCGAGTACTCGGATACTCGCAGCAACCCTAATAAAGATACATGTCACTTATAACACCCACCCCTCTTAATCCCAGCAAACAGCAGAGACTGCGATTTTGATCATGCAAATACCTCGTGAAATCCCTGCTCTGTGGGACGTTCGATAATTCTACCAGCTTGTCAACTCTAAATGACCTTTTATAGTCCATAAACTTTTTGCAGAGTAATGCAGCCTATTGATAATGAAAACTACACAACCATTAGATCTGTCTTAAAAATCAAAGCGCCAATGGCGCTGTCCGGACATGGATTAAACAAGGCAAAATTTATCCAAATACATATAGAGAGATTGGACTAATGATTTTTTCTTCTAAAATTTACAAACAAACTGCATTGCGAAGGATCGGCGAAACTACATTGATACTGTCCACAGAAAAATTAGTACACCTGTATATGATCTATTTTTAGACATTGGAATATTTTTAGCTCATTGGTGTTACAGTCGACAAGAACAGAAACGGCTTGGAAGTTTCATGACTTGTTATCAATATTTTAGCTGAAGAATGTCGATTCCTGGTAATGTTTAAACGGAATTAATAAGGATATTTTTATGTATTGTGAGTAAACAACAAGGCTGCTTGATACTGTCAAATATTGTTATCAAAGGGACTATTTATTCACGCGTTGGTATTAATTCTACCTAGCAACATACCGCTGCGCTGAATCTAGCTGCGCATGACCGTCGAATGTCTACGTCCGCGACATTTTTTATGCGTTTCAAAATATATCCTTACTGTCCTCAGCCCTGGGGATGTTGTGTGGACATCAGATGACTGGTGAAATACATTTACCTATTGCACGCTAGTACAATATATATATAATATAATTTTATGATAAAACCAAGTGTTTCAATTGTTTCATGTTCATGTTCAAGAAAAATGTTATTTTTTTGACAGACCAATGAAGACAACATTTACATTTTTCAGGTGACATTATAACTATAGTTCACAGAACAAATTCATTTTTTTCTAGATTTAAATAAGAATATACCATGAAGAAATATATAATACATATCAGTATACATTTTAATTTATCTTAGTTTCATTAGAAAAAAATAATTATACATGATAGCATAATATTCTGCTTAGTTTGTGAGAGCAAGTGCAGTTTTTCATAATCACATATTGGCTAACACTAATCATTATAAGACTCATCTAACTATAAGTTAAATATTGTATCTAACATTTAGATAAGCACTGCTTTATCTTTAAATAAGATCTACTCTCTGACAATTATATTATACAATTTGTATCTATATTTAACAGTTAGTCTAAATGCTTATCTCATCTGTGACTATTGATCCTGGGATATCAGCTAGTTGCCATGGTAATAATTTTGACAGCTTCCATTTTCATTGGTTAATTGATAAGATTTGAATATTAGTAATTTACAATTCTGTTCAATTTGATATACAGCATTTAAGATTAAGACCAAACATCTATTTGAAAAAATCAAAAACATAATACAGATTTTTTTTATAATATTGTGCATGCGAATGGTGATTAAGAATATAAATGATGTATGTAGTTGTAAGAAAATCAATAGAAAAAATGAGACAATGCATAAAAGAAATTCCATGAATTCTCTACATCTACTGAAATTATAATAGTCATTTAGATCTATGAGCAATTACTGAATTATCAATGAAAATAAGTAAATACATAAATATATTTTTAAGAATATTTCTAATGGTTTTAATCATCCCCAAGTATCATGAGATATTAGTTATCTGCTATGTAATTTGTATGAAGTGCTTAAAATATATTAAGTCATTTTTGTTCATCAAATAAATGTATTGAAAATAATAAACATGTATATTATAAACAATACAGTAAATACAATATTCTTTATTGCATTAAACAATAACAATGTTTATAGCAAACATACATGGATAATCATATAATGAAAAACATGGTATAAGACAGTGGTTCCAAGTGATTATTTTTTTAATTCAACAGGAGCAATAGAGTAAAACATCATTGAAATATTAAATATTTTGTTTTCTGAGATTATTTGCATGATAAATATATTTTGATAAATTAAGTACTGTTTGTTTGGACTGATTTGCCATGAGGTTTGTAAATTTTTGAATTGTAGGGAATATGTAATAATATCGTTTTAAATATTTATGTCTTAGGTGTGTGTATTTTGGACAAGTTAATATGAAGTGAAATTCGTTCTCTATGATATTATGACTACAATATTTGCATATTCGTTCGGAGTGTTGTTGACGGAGATGTCTACCTTTTTCTATGGCTAAATTATGCTATGATACTCGTAGTTGACATAATGCTGTTCTATATTTTGTTGTAGTTACATAATTAAGGTATTTTTCTGTTTCAAATGAATGTTTAAATAAACAGTATGTATTAAGACGGTTTGAATGATTAATTCTATTGTACCAGTTCTGATAAAATGTGTCAAGAATTCGTTGTTTAATAACGTTATAGTCAATTAACATAGTAAATTGATTTTCCCACAGGTAAGATAACCCACAGAGATTTAAAACATTTTTAACTTTATAGGCCCAATTATTACCATTGTATAAACGTCCGTTGTCTGCATCTTCTCGTAATAAATTGTATGTTTTATATAAAAGTGAATGTTCAGGTTTTGTGATTCGGTTTAACCAATATTTAATAATAAATAGTTTTCGACTAATAGTCATAGGTGTACGCCCAAGTTCTCCGTATAGCGCATCTAGATTTGTGTTACGTTTAACACAAAGTATTTTTCGGCAAAATTTACTGTGTATTTTTTCTATGTCTGGACAATAATGAAATCCAAAGATCTCAGCTCCGTAGTTTAATGTTGGTGCAATGAATATATACATGAATATATAATTTTCCTATTAGACTGATATGTTTTTCTTTCGCCCTTAAAATATAAATGTATCTTTAATAAACACTTTCTTACAAAACAATATCTCTTATCAGATCTTTTCATATATAGTCATATATAGTCTGTATCTTAATACATGTAACTATTACATGAATATATTCTATATCAAAGTTTAAATGATGCTTGTTTTAGCAATATCATTCTCGTTTTCAGAGTCTAGTAGGTATATATACGGTGTTATAGCATATTTGGCAAAGTAATAATATAAACCTGATATGAATTATAGATATCTGGTAAATTTCAAAATTTAACCTAATTTAGGCTTCAAAAACTCAATTTTAGGGATAATTAGGTCACACTCCGGGGACTGCACACAATGCAAACAGTTGTTGCGGACGGATCCTCAAAACAAACTCAAATCAGTCAGTCTATTATTTGGCACTGGTCCAAGTTATAAAAAATACATAGAAAGTAGGGGACCTTTACCACTGATTTCACGGCGTCTCAACGCCGTGATATTGTGGTGGGTAGATTTTGATAGCAATGGGCAAAAGTCACGTGATATAAATCCTTTCGATTTCCACTGCCGACAAATTTATTGTTTTTAATGCAGTCATAGTACAGCCCATTTCCGTTAAAAGTTAAACAGAAAAAGCATTTTTTGGGGAAACCATATTAACAATTTTTCTTGCAACAATGCAACACACGAAAAATCAGCGTTTTATATCACACATTTCCGCAAATCCTTTCGAATCACACGAAAAGGGGTAGGTATAAATCGCGGACCAACCGGACCAGCAGACCAGTTTAGTATACGGATACAGTTTAACAAATATGCGTATCATAATGTGTGTATAGTACATATATAATTGATATTTGCCAATATTTTATTTGAAAAGATAAGATACCAATATCGAAATTATATTTTAGAAATAAGTTTGCAGACTTTAACTATTAAAAGAATCGTCTGTTGCTTCATCACATACTGTTGTAAATATTATATATTTCAACTATCAGAGCCTTTATCATTTGAAAACTAATTTGATATGATTCAAATATAATATTTTAATAACATACTTTTTTTTTCTTTTTAGCTGACTGTATAAATAAAGAATCGTAATCGTGTAACATTGACTTTTAATTCTTACTTTTACAGAGTTCTATTGGCGATCTTTTCTAACTATGATTAAGTGCAGCGGACCAGTTAATTTTAAGATCGTAAGAGTTACGGACCAGGGTTAAGTTCAGTGCGAACGTTATAGAACGCTCCGTAACGATACATTCGGAACTCCTCGTCCATTTGCTGCGAGTAATCTCATATTGGACATATTTGGACGCTATTTTGAAATGTTCGGTGTTAAAGTAAACAAATGTATGACCGAGGAGTTCCGAATGCATCGTTATGTAACGTACTGTAGCGTTTTGTGTAATTACACTTGCTTCTGGTTATAAGTCGAGCAGATATAAGATTAATTTTGCGGACTTTTTTTTAATAATGAAGAGTTTGGTACTATATGTACGGACTATTGACCAGACGTATCACTACAGCGGACCAGGTAATGTTAAGAGAGTTAAAATAAAAAAGCTCGCCAGTTTTTAATTTGTTCGAATGGATTATGTTTTCTCGAGTCCGAGTAATTTCATTATTAAGAAAAATGATTTCTATTCGAAATAGCTGGCCTTTTGTATTTAAGTGCATCTTTTCGGAATTAAAATACATGTTTAATCCTTTCGTGTATCCGGCAACAAAATTCTTCCATAACAAGTAAAGGTATGACTACTCCCCAATTCACCGGTTCGAAAGATTCACTCGTTGACGTTCTACCTCTGCTTAAATACTGTGCGCAAACTGATATTTCTATTTCAAGGCAGAGACACACACATTTAGATTGCATGACTGTTTCGTGATTAAAAAATAAATGCAACACATGTTGACGCCTGTAATATCAAAATGTCGAAATTCAAAGATGTTGGACAGTTGTGCATTAGTTAGATGATTGGTTACACGGATTGGTAAGAACAGATCCGCAATGTAAGGAGCACTTGACTAAACAGAAGCGATAAGTCATGTAAATAGCTTCTGTTCTGAAAGACTATGTTTTCCCTTTTGCCGATCTCTTTTTAAGCAGCATGCAAATATGAATTACTGGAAATAAATCCAACTAAAACCAAACATCCTGTCGGCATTAAGATGGTGTCTAGATCCAGACCATTCGCGTACTCCAAGGTTGTCAAGATTCTCGATCTAACTAGCATCGAGAATCTTACTAGGCTCTTGGAACGAGAATGTTACATTTGAACAGAAAAACGTTTTATAACAAGTTACCTTTTTATTACTGAAAAACCTTAACATGACAATTCAATATAATGCTTTTGAGCTACTTTTAGATTATACTTTATAATTTTTGTTTGCCGTGACAATCCCTTTGCTGCATTTCGCAGCAATTTTTTACTTGTATAACATATTAGATGGGTAGTTGCTAAGTTCATTGAAGATTTTTTTATATGTACATTTAATTAAGTTGTAAGCCAGAAGATTTGTTGACGTTACATATACAATATATTATCATTATTAGGTTCATAATGCATTAGTTTATTGGTTTTGAATGCACTGATAATAAATCTAGTGATCAATTTTCGTTTTACAATTATGTAAATTATTTTAATGCCTTAAATAGTATTATAATAATTGTAAAAATGACATGTCTTTACAAATATGTAATAGTATTTAAAGACTTAAACATAAATAACGTAAATTAAATAATATTTTAAATAGTGCCCATCTACTACATAAATTATAAAGATTCCATACTGACTCAGATATAAAATATATAGGCCTTCATAATAAACTGCTCTGAGAAAACATGCATTTTGTATTTTCAGAGTTTTGACAGGGAATTAGATACACGGAAATGAAGCTTGTTCTTTGTTCATATGCTTAGTATTTCGATTTCATGTCGTCAACCTGATCCCGCGAATTATCGCGAGGCTTGAAAATTCAAGATGGCGGAACACTTAGTAAACAATTTACCGGCGATTTGTTTTTATGTGATTTAAAAGAATAATTCTAATATTTTGAACTTAAAACTGGTTGAGTTTAATGTTACATGCATGTATGAGTATGTTTGAGTAAGGATCGTCAACTTCGAAGGAATAATTAAGGTAAAAGAATAGTAAAAACTTTCATGCATTGGTGGGTGGGGTAGCGGCGTTTCAGTAGAACTTGTTGAAGACGATGATATGTTAATGTGGGATTTAAAAACTCGATAACTACAAATGATACCAAAGTTTTGATCAATTGCTATTGAAGAATACAGGTTTATCCTCCGTAGCCGAGCTTTTGCGGACGATAAATTATACTTTAGGATTAATTTTGATCGTTGACTTTTTATGTCATTTGCAGCGACTTCCGGTTTTTATATTCAAATTTCGCGGAACCTATGCTCTTAATTATGGTTTATTTTTCAAAATAGTTGACGAAATGGCCAGATCTTGATATTCTAAGACAACATTCGAATAGTACAATAGTTATTATATATTTAATCATGCATTTCATGAAAGATTTTCTGCATTTATTGCTCTTAACAATACCACCAGTGATTCGTAGATATGTAGGTCAAAATTATTTACCAACTGAAAGGCACTTTTCTAGATGCCAAAATAAGAAAATGACATATGTTATGTTAGTTAGTTTCTAATGAAAAACATATTATGAAGTACTGTTGGCCACATTTTTAATGATTTATACCTTCATTTAGATATTTTATGACAATTTAAAGAATATCTATTTATAGCTTTATGAATAATTTTCTATTTCAGAGGTATGAAATGTATTGAGGTGTGATGATGTAAACATATGTTACTGTTAGAGCTCGGCTTATTAATTCTATCCAAATAGTAAGTACAAATGTAATAGGATTTACTTTTTACACTTATACCTTCATCTCTAATACTACTAAACCTATCAATAGAGTGAAGCTATCAGACATCTTAGTTTTTTATTGTATTTGTTTTTAATATCTAATATTGTTTTTATATAAACATTAATTTATAAAAACAAACTTATGTAATGAGGCTATACATTTTGTTAATCCAATCCTCCATGTTGATCGTTGACCATACATCATATTAACCTCTTGGGTCTATTGCTAAGGATTGTATCTGTTTGGCTTTTTTTGTTGGATTTAACAACATAGCAACACATTACAGATTATATCACGGGGGACAACCCATCTAGTCACTGTTCCAGGAAAGGCTAAATCTCTAATTTACCTAGTAACCAACTGAGCGCATAATTTCTCAGTGACTGACTACTGCCCTACATGATTTAGAATCAGTGGTAGAAGGGAGAATTGCCCTAGAAATAATTTCATGACCCATCTCCACGAAAGTATGGTCCACCCGGGAATCCAACCCACAACCCCTCAATCAGTAAACTTGTGCGCTACCGACTGAGCTAGCCGGGCGGCTTTGTGAAAATAACTATTGGTTACTCTCATGTGTCAGTTTAATTGATAATTTTGCAGTGCGTAAGGTACACACCTGTGAGACAAAAGTGTCTCTATAGAGATACAACTAAAGGAAAATTGCATTTTTGTACTGTAATATTTTTTAAAAAATCTGAATTTTTAACTTTCAACTCTCACCCATGTAAACAAATTTAATAGATTAGTGCTCAAGAAAATTCAAAGGCGTTGACTGCATTCTTCTTTGTAGTAGTAAAATATTGCATACAGCTTGTATCAATTTATCTTCATGACATCAGGGATATTTTATATTGTTGAATTGATTACTATTGGAACTTAGATATGTTTTTTTTTTTGCTTTATTTCAGGATGATGTAGATGTAACACTTATTGTTTACAAGAAAATAATTCATAATATTGGCTGAAATTATTTGTACATAAACTTTTACTAAAAATAAACTCTGTGTCACTTAATGTTCAGTTTTTGTCATTATTTTTCATTATTTGTTTTCCTTATATTATCTTATGTGTCGTTGATTAGAATCCAGATAGTGATTTTGATGTGAGCTTGAGGGCAGACCCTGTTTAGGTTTCAATACAAAACCCTTGTTTGTTCAGTTGCTGTTACCAAATACTGTTGTTAAACTGATAAATCAAGAAATTATTTCAATACATATTAAAGATCTGGGTAGAGGTTTGGCATAAAAAGTATAATAAGTCATCATTGCAGTTCATTATATATGTTGGCAAGTTGGATTTTAATCTTGATAAAATATTGACCAATGGATCCTGGTAGTAGAATTACCCCCCAATCTCAGGGGGATTAGCAATAGTCTAATCTTTTCTTTGACAAATAGACTTCAGGATCCTGAGCACCGATAAGAATGTATAATCATTATATGAGCTTGCGACTCAAGTGCTTGTGACAACTTCCAATTGAATGAGATTTTATAATTGAATATACTTCAGTGGGTTCAAGGTTCACAACACTATCACCCTCTTGGTGCTTCAGATCAGCCATAGGTGCTGGTTCCCTACTTTCATTACCTCAGAATATTACCTGATTTGGGTTGATTTCAATTAAAACATGGATCGATAACGCAGTCGGTAGTGCGCGGGGATTTGAAATCTGGCCCACGAGGGGGTGTGGGTTGGAATCCCACCTGGATAGGTTACACCTTTTCATGAAAATTTGACAATAATGTTGATTTTTTCCTCCATTGATTATACAATTTGGAGAAATTTATGGCCTTTTGGAAGGGAAGGTGAGTATTGGTTAAAGACAATTAAGTGTCCAGAAAAGCTAGGTTAGGTGTGCTGGACGCTGTAAATAATTAATGTAAGATTTCAATTATCTAGCCCATGGAGACAACAATGGCTTTCATTTCTACAGTATTGAGAGGTGTTTTTGAAAGCCTCTGATTACATGTAAGATTTTATAAGGGCTTGTGTAGGCACATGAGACAGTGCCTGATTATGGTCATTTTGATCCGTCTGTATATATTTTATACTTTTTGTAGAATTTTGACTCAATCATTTATAATATGAATATGTATTTAGGTGTGGCTTTATTACTGGAGTGAGGAGTCAGTTTTAGCAGGTTTTCTTGAGAATCATGCTTTAATTTTTTCACATGCAGGACATCAGCCACAATATTATAATTGATGTTCAGTTAACTACTATTTTATTTTATTTAATAAGCAGATTCAAAGTTTCTATCTTCAAAAAGCATTAACACTGTACTTTAAAATATAGGCAAGTAATGCATTAACTTAATTTATTCAAATTATTTAATACATCATCATAGACTTAGAGATGTTTCCTTTGTCTAAGATAATTGTTATTAGTTAAGTCACAGATTAATTTTAAAGGGATTTAATTTTTTTAGTCATATGACCTCGAAACCAAGATATAGTCGTCATTGCCATGCTGCATTTTTGAAATTATTAATTATATACAAAACAATTGTTACAATTCTATGTTGGTGAAATGTTTATATCATCTTCTATATACTCTCCAAGTAATAAGTCAAGACTTAATTCATTCCACTAGATAAATTCTGAAGACATTTTGTTTAAATAATATTTTTGACTATTCAAAACATGAATTTGGCCAACAATATAACATAAATATCATTATATGATATACATGTCATAGTCTATCATACTGAGGGGTGGCTTCATTGTTGGTGTTAGGGGACAGGTATTTAGCACCTATTGAAATCATAATGTATACTATTTTGACAAACATGACATAATAAACAATATTAAAATCATTCATGTATAAGTATATTGTGTATTATTTTATTTTTTATTTAAATTTGCTCATACATTTTTGTTGAAAAAATTTGAATATCTAATTACATAAAAAATATTTTATTAAAAATCAGATTCAAATTTTCAATCTGAAAAAAATAAACATTGTAGTTTTACCAAATTTATAAGTAATGTCACACATCACAAAGAAATTAAATAGAATAGCATATAATATTTTATATGTTCAGTTTTGTTTTATTTTTACAAATAATAAGTCCATCTAACTTAATATTACAATTATTTAAAGCAAACCGTTGTACAAACATGTCATGGGTCATAAAACACCAGGGTGCAATTTCCAAGTTGCTAATTGTACTGCCCTCTCACTGATAATACAATATTGTTTCCTTTGATTGTGACACTTTTATTGCTTTGTTAATTAGATTGAATGTCTGAGAGAACGAGTAATTAATATACACCATATGTGACCTACATTTTGTTGATTACAAATTCCAAGTGTTATATGCCTATAAGATAAAATATTGTAATTAACTTTAATCTATCTGAAATATTTCAATTAAAAAAAGAAGGGCAAGCCCGTACCAACTATCCGGAACTATCCGGAACCGTTCGACCGAACTTTAAACCCAACCCGATAACGTTATGGACGAATCGGCGATTTTTTCCAATACCTTCTAATCTCTGTTATCTATGTCTCTGGTTTAGGGTAAAACATAAGATCCCTTCCTTAGATATCATAGTAAAACAATAGACCTCAGCCAATCAGCATCAAGTAAAAACTTAGTGTGAATGTTATTTAGTCTGATAAGAGGGTCATATATATACAAACAATATACTTTCAGTCACTTATGTGATGTGATGTAGATAAGAAATACATTAAAATCTTCTTATAAGATTAGTCTGCTGTGATATAGTAAAGTTTGATATTTAATACAGTTAAGATGTGTAAAGGTAATACTTATTTATCTTTCAATTGTTCAATTAATTTAATTAATTGCATATTGAGGATCAAAACTATGCCATTTCTGTGCATCAAACCCGGTTCTCCCAGTCCCAGGTAGTAGGCGAGACACTCGACCACATTGCTAAATTTAAAAGGGTTAACCCAACAGTAGGCTAAGGCTTTGCAGGGTCTTCCAAACACAAAATAATATTCCAGATACCCAATAATGATTTTAACATGAACACTGATCAACATTCTTGATTCATCCTTTTCATGAAGTAAAAATGATAAGACTTTTAGAACATTGAAATTATCTAACCTCATTGTTTCATGGCATTAATTGATACGAGTGATATCACCAACTTTCATTATGTTGTATATGACAAAGCACAGAATACAAACATGTAAAGACAGATCACATTTATAATGAAGCTTGCATATGCATGCTCATCGTCAGGTCATGTTCATGATGGTTGTCACTCATAGCCAAAGGCATTAGGTGAGTTTCAATGTACAACATCTTCACTTTTTAGACAAAAGAACGCATTCAGAATAGAATATATTGTTGATTATGTTTCCTTTATAGTTTGTTAAATGAATGTCACAGTAATATTTTCGTAAAGCTTCTTTATTTTGTTAGATCCATTTAAATGTATTAATTTGACGCAATTTGACATAAAACAACATCCTAAAGTTTTACCTCCGGAATTAAAACTACTAAAACAATTACTAATTTGTTCATATAATCGTTGTCGTCAAGATGCAAACAGATAAAGTGAACTTCTTTATAATATTTCAATAATAACATAAACCCTTAAATTAACATCAATTAAAGACACAGGTGTATCCAGGGGCCCAAGTTTTTTCTATTGATCATGAAACGGTCCATCGAAACACCCCCAAAGAACCCCAAAGAACTTAAAACACCCAAAGAAACCCAAAGATATTTTTTAAACCCCCAATGAAACGTAAACGAATATAGAAAACCCCAATATATTTGTATAGTTTTGTAATATAAAACGATTTAATTTATTATGATATCATATTTTATTGTCTAATTTTTCTTTAAACAAGTAATATAGCTTTAAATCATAATGTTTGACCGATTATATATTTGTATAGCCTAAATATATATAACACGATTATTGCACATTTTGTATTGTTTAACTTAATAACGACAAACTTACACTTACTTACTAAACAGGACGAATTCATTCATATTCACATAGTTATAATGACAACCATTTACAAAAAACCTCAGTCTGTGATACTTGGTAGACGACAACGATATTTACTTTACACATTCGGTTAGTTTATTATATATTAACCAAAACAAAAACTACGTATACTTTGACAAATGTCATTTTGAAGTACTTATATTTGATAAATGGCTGTATATCACCAGTATCATGTGCTCTCTGAGAAATAATTGTTTCCAATGCTTTCTTTCTTTTCTTTCTTTTACCTTCCTATTCAAAGCTACCCGCTCACAGCAGAGACATCACAGTCACTAGATATCTAGTTCATCTTAATTCTTTCCAAACTACTTCAGAAAAATACATTATTCAGCAATCTAAATGCATATCTGAAGATAATCCTTGAGTTTAAAGAGCATAGATATTTGAGGACTTTATTGTCCGTTTGGGGTTTCTTTGTTGTTGTTTTTCTAAGTTCTTCGGGGTTCTTTTGGGTGTTATAAGTCTTTGGGGTTTACGGCTATATAACTTGTTTCAAGTAAATTAGACAATAAAATATGATATTCTAACTAATATTGGGGTTTCTTTGGGGTTTTCAAAGTTCTTTGGGGTTCTTTGGGTTGTTTTAAGTTCTTTGGTGTTCTTTAGGGTGTTTCGATGGACTATAAACAGAGACATAGAACAAAGACTACTTAATTATAAAAACCCAGAGCCAATGTGGCATTTGTTCACAGATATTAATGTACAAGCATGGAAATGAAATGAATATTTCCAAGTTAACAGTATAACTATTAAGACTTGTTTTAACTTGTACCAACTTACCCTATACCTTGTACCAACCTGCCCCGAGATTAGGGCAAGTTGGTACAAATAAACTGTTTCATTTAATGAGATTTTCATACGCTATTATTATAAGTTACAAGACTGGCATACAATGCATAGGAAGATCTAGCGGGGGTCAGAGCCGGGGGGTCTGGACCCCCCCCCCCTACCCTAGAATTTCCAAAAAGTACCTGTCCATTAGTGTATTTCTTGACTGTGAGTCATTTTTAAGTAGCATGAAGCAATTTTCTCTGTGCTTAACATAGATTTAATGGTTATGTAGTTATTATTATTAATATTAGGAATTATTCTGCAAATAGTGTATAATATGATTAGAAAGTTTGGACCCCCCTAGAAAAAGTTCCGATTCCCCCCCCCTAAAAAAAATCCTTGATCCGCCCCTGCAATGACATTACGTTCAGTTCACATTCAAGATGTAAGCAAGAATAAAACCACATGGGGTGTTGTTGCTAAATCCACAATCAGACTAGTATAATACATACATGTATTTTTATGTATATTGCTCGGTCAATAATTAAAACATTTATTATGAAAACAATAATGTATAATAATGGTATGTTTCATTATACGCCCCCTCCCTTATTCAAAATGCAACTGTGATATATAAGTTTACATGATTACTGTATTTCTCCTCTCCATTGCATTCAGTTTACATGTTCATAGTAAAATAATGGCTCACTGGCCAGGACTCTGCTTATAGCTCTCTGGGCCCCAGTCTGCTTGCTCATTCCTCGAACTAGAAACCCATGACCTTCCTACCGAAGACAAATGTATTTTTTAAAATAAACATTACACAGTCAAGTTAAGTTTTTAAGAATCAAATATTCTAAATTGAGAATAAAACATGATGTGTACAAGTATATTATACCTACCTCTAAGTCTAAATAATATTCAATTGATATTATGATTTAGAAAAAACCCTGCCTTTTTTTTTGAAAATATTCGTTTATTTTGGTAAAGCTTGGTGTTTTTGTTTGTCGGGGCGGGCTTGCGCTTTAGCAACACATTGTATAAGTCGCAACTTGTCGGTCCGTAAACCAATATATTCAATTTGGATCCTGGAAGGTTTGGATTTGAATGTTAACCAGTTACTTGCCACATACTTTTGTCAGTGACTGACAACTGCCCTACATGAATAAGAATCAGCGATAGGTAGAAATCATTTCGTGAACAAATTCCACGAAAGTATGTCTCATTCGGGAATCAGATGGAAAGTTTAAAACACTGCTTAAAAATTGTTTAGTCTCTGATTCACCTAACCAGTTTTCCAGACTATTATCTAACATGAAAATAATACAAACATGCTCTTACTTAGAAAGTATCAACTATAAATGAAAAATAAAAGGCATTAATTTGTCGATTTTTTAATGTAACAAACATAGCTTTGGGTAGGGTAGGTTAATTTCAACTATCTACAACATTTGTCTTTGCAATTAAATCTATATAAAATCGTTCTAGTTTATAAAAAAATAGAACTGTTTTCAATAATGCAGAGTAATTTACTCATAAAATAAAGTCAAATAGTAAATAAAAAGCAATATCTAGTCATTAAATAACAGTTCCTTTTATAATTTTGCAACATGCACCAATGTCTTTTAAAGCACAGAGACAATTCTGTAGAAAGGGGGCTGTGGTAATTAGTGATGGCAATCGGTTGGAAAATCCACAATCGATTAATCGGAGAAATCGGTTGGGCGCAACCGAATGACTTTCCGATTATAATCGGTTGGATGCCAAAATCTATATAGCTAAATTCTGGTCATTGTCTTACATAACCATGCAAAATATACATCTATTTCAATGATTTGATATTGTCTATCATTATTTAATATTTAATTGCCTTGCTTCTTAGCTTTATGTAAACATTATGGCACCAGTTCACTCATCTGAGTGAAAAAACTAACACAATAAACTGTATTTTACATGTCTTTAAGTTTATTTGTGTCAATGGATTGTCCCAGAAGGATATCATCATGCAATCTTTGCTTTAGTTGCTTTACAGCACTAGCCCAGTTAGGCTACCAGGTAGCTATTCTCACTAGCTCGATTTTGAAAAGAGAAATGTCCTTAGTATCTTATTTTTGTACATCTAAGGAATCAAACAATATATTTAATCTGTTTTTTTTTTCATATTTCTGGGAATGTCATTCCAAATTTTAGTCACATTATCTACTATAGCTTTATGCAGTTGTGTTCACTGTTCAAAGTAATCAGCAACTTATGATATAATGAAATCAACTAATAGGGCTTTACATAATTCACAAATGAGGAGAATACTAGTATTTCAGGGTCTTAAGTCACTAAATATCTGTTCTGATCAATTTAATCAAATAACATATTTTTACTAAATAATGTTTATAAATTCGTTTAAATAGGCCTATTTTTCTACAATGAAAAAAAATATTTGAAAAAATCCATAACGTGCCGCGTACGAAAATTATTGGGGACGAATGTTTTACATTTACTATGACGTTTTTAATACTTCAAAATACTGTTGTATGTTCTCAATCATAACATCATTATTAAGAAATCATCATGAAATGAACAGCTTTCATTCTCTATGCTTTATGGCAGCTAGTTTTATTAAAATGGTAAAATCGCGGTCCGTGAGAAATTCGTTAATGCAATAACTAATGACCTTGACCAAAAGTTAAGCTTTATCATTTAGAAGCGGTAAGACAAAAAAGTTTGTTTGTCAACAATTAATTTATCACCTTTAATTTGATTGCAAAACGAAACAATGAATGTGTAATAGAGTGATTACGCAAAACTCTCAGATAAAAGTTATACAAGTTAACGTAAAAGTGCGTTCGAGTACATCTTTTTCGGATACAAACATGATTCGGATACGAAAACAGGACTCGCCCGATCGGGCTACTGACTGTGGTTTTCGCTCGCCCATCGACGATTTCACTCGTCTTGGGCGTCGGGCACGTAGGTTAAGTCGAAGAAAAGTTGTTCTTGAACACATTTTCTGTCGAATCCGCCATTATAGCGCGCACACGAAAATAAATTATCTCCCTTGGGTACGGGCTAGTTTTTCGCGACGTCGCCGTCCAGAGAAATCTGGCTCAGGAGGCTTAGTATGTTGTGGCTTATATTGAGGCTGGTCTTCAAGAGCTTCACATAAGCAGGTGATTTTGGATCGTTTGGAAGCGATTGTCTTGACACGCACCGTCTGTCTGGTTCTTCTCATTTTTGGAGGCATGATGGTCACAGTGATGCTTGACGAATTGTGTCCTCAAAGCTTGAAGCGCAGAACGAGAATGAGAATGGGAAGAAACGTCCTGGATATTTATAGCAATCGGGTCAGAACGTGACGTTATTACGTTCAAAACGCAAGATTGAGATAAGAACGTACTCAGAACGAGCTGAACTGTCTTAAACGGGATGGTCAAGTGTAAAGGAGCTTAGAAGAACTAGTTATGAACGGATTAAAACTGACTACGAACGGGCTTGGACTAGTTTGAGACGGTGTCTCGTGACGAGAACGAGCAATCTCATCCGATTTGAACTCGATACAAACGGACTACAGACGGGATAAAAACGGATTGCACGCAACGGGAACTGGTTCTGAACGAACTATGATCGTATAGCTGTTATTTTGTTATTTAAACGGCACGTTCTAACTCGTTCACAACCAGTTTCGCGATATTTTAGGACGGGGTCGAACGTTCTGAGAACTAGTTAGGCCCCGTTACACCAAACTAGTTCGCAGAACGTTCGACCCCGTCCTAAAAATATTGCGAAACTGGTTGTGAACGAGCTAGGACGTGCCGTTTAAGTCGAAAAATATCAGCTATACGATCACAGTTCGTTCAGAACCAGTTCCCGTTGCGTGCAATCCGTTTTTATCCCGTCTGTAGTCCGTTTGTATCGAGTTCAAATCGGGTAAAATTGCTCGTTCTCGTCACGAGATACCGTCTCAAACTAGTTCAAACCCGTTCGTAGTCAGTTTAACCCGTTCATAACTAGTTCTTCTAAACTCCTTTACAATTGATCATCCCGTTTAAGACAGTTCAACTCGTTTTAAGTACGTTCTTATCCCAATCTTAGTGCGTTTTGAACGGGATAACGTCACGTTCTGACCCGATTGCTATAAATATCCAGGACGTTTCTTCCCGTTCTCATTCTCGTTCCGCGCTTCAAGCTTTGAGGACACAATTCGTCAAGCATCTCTGTGACCATCATGCCTCCAAAGATGAGCAGAACCAGATAGACGGTGTGTGTTAAGACAATCGCTTCCAAACGATCCAAAATCACCTGCTCATGTGAAGCTCTTGATGACCAGCCTCAATATAAGCCACAAGATACTAAGCCTCCTGAGCCAGTCAATAAAAATGAGGGTGAATCTCCTCTACCATGTAATTATATTCTTGCTCCGCTTCTATAAAAAAGAGTACAAAGCCAATATTCAAAGCATCAACGACTTCCATGGTTCTAAGCTAAGAGTTTGGGCACAGATGATAACATGGTGATTCTGTACTTATACCAAACCATGTCAGATCGTACTGTAGACGTTATGGACGCGGTACGAACTACATACGAACGTAATAGACTTACTAAAAACGCGTAGAACGTACTAAAAACGAGTAGAACGTTCCGAGAACCTACTTCGAACTTTAAGAACTCTGTGTAAACGTGTTGCGAACTGGTTCAGAACTTCGTGTTTTGTTATTGTGGATTTAGACGGGATAACAACGCACTATGGACGTAACTAAGTCGAGTTAAGTCTGTGTGCAAACGGAATGAACGAGTTACAAACGGAACAGGTCGGTGTGTAAACGTACTGCAAATTGTGTCCCGATCGAACTACGACAAGGCACGTTCCGAGTACGATGTTAGTACGGCAATTCCGTTCGCAGTACGTCCTTTCCGTTGTCAATACGTTGTCACTCAGTCTAATTGCAGAACGGGGTGGCCGCAAAAATTTTTTGAGTCGACTCAAAGTTCTGAAACCCCATTCCCGTTCGACGCCGTCCGAGCTCGTCCATAAAGTTCGAACACAGACCGTAGAAAGTTCCAACTACGTCCAGTCCGTTTGCACACTGTTGGAGCTCGTTCGGTCCAATTTTTTCAGAACGTAGTGAGAACGAGTTTGGTGTAACGGGGGTATAAGCTGTGAAAAAATCAGGACTTTTATGCGCCGTTAGTTTTTATGAGTTATATCAGCCAGATTACAAAGTCATCATGAATTTTCTAAGGAACAAGAATTAAATTGGAATTAAGTATTTGCATATAGTTTATTCTTTTCTATTTTTAAGAACATTAGGAAAAAAACAAAAGCCAGTTACCATTTTCATATTTAATATCCAAACTAGACTACTCTCAGAGGAAACAGGAATTATACACGATATTTTACTATACACGTCCGTACAGTTTAATGTCAATATCCAAATAGCGTATGTAATGATGTTACAATGATAAATTTGTCCTTTTCTAAGAAAATTGACTTGATATTGAATGTTTAAAAGTTGAAAATTTATGTCCACATTATAAAATGTCCGTATTTGCAGCCTAGCGTTCAAGGTTCAATGACCCTTTATAACATACAAATGCCTTGATACAGTGCAAACCAAAACCCGTAGGCGGATCAGTGGGGTCCGGTAATATACTGTAATTATTAATAAACAATACATAATAATCATGTTTGTGTCCAGGGTTGCCATTTTTGCCGTTGTAAAATGTAACGAAATATTTATTAGAAACAAATTAGAGAAAACTGGAAAAAAACTTAATTTTCTTAAATTTAAAAGGAATTTTTTATAAATTTGTACTAAAAACTGATTAAAAGGTCTAATTACTTTCACATTAAGTGTAATATTGACTGATTTAGTAATAAAACTACATTTACAATGTCATGCTTGTGTCCAGGGTTGGAACTTTTTGCCATAGAAAAAACTAAAAGGAACAAATAGGGTGGCAAATAAATTTTAAAAAACCCCTAAATTTCTCATATTTAAAAGAAAATACTTTCATTAATTTGTATTCTAAATTGATAGAAAATGCTAATTGCTTTAGTGTTAAATAAAATTGAATGATACAGTAATAAAGAGTAGATTTTGCCAAGGATTGGAAATTTTTGCCTCTAGTGGAAAACTTGTTAAGATACAAATCACTTTAATGTTAAATATGATACTGAATACCACATCCATAAACAAAACATGTGTGCCTATATCATAATCAACTGCATACCTTTCCACAAATGCACAATTGTCACATTTCATGATAGATATACATTTCATTTTATAGACTTAGTATATCATATCATAAGTTGCATAATCTAATGACATAAGGTTCCTATTTTTATGAACTTTCCCTTTTTATTTACAGTTGTGGTGTGGCTCGTTTTCAGTGGTAATTAAGCTGAAAATATTTCTTCATTTCTTTTTAAAATAAATTTCGATCCAACAATTTGGAAGGTGACAAATATTCTTACTCGATTTCGTGGTCGGGATCGCGAATATCAAAGTATTCGGTTATTCGCAGCAGCCTTGAAATAATGATCTAATCAAAGCACTGAAAGCACAGAAAGACTTTTAGCGCCTTAGAACTTAGCAGCTCAAAGAAGGCAATCAACCAATATGTTGTTTATGACTCATGTATTAAAGTTTGAGTAACTGGACATCATAAATGTGCAGTACCTTGAATTATGCTAAAGCAAATCCCACACAGGTAGGCCTAACATTCTGTTTAAAAATTTGACAACTTGAATATGGAAGGGGAAGTATTTAAGTTTTGCTAAGAATTACGATAGATGTAAGGCGAAAACGCGACACATTCAATCTGTCGTATTGTTGTATTTATTTTGTCGTGCGTTTGTTTCTTCGTGGCGAAGAATAAAGAAACGAAAAGACGAAGATACGACAAACTATGGATTTGTCGTGTCTTCGTGTTTTCGTTTCTTTTTTGTCTCTTCGCGGCAAAGAAAGAAGATACGACATGGTATAAATCAGCCACCATAATTCTGTGACGTCGTATTATTACATGTTACATTAGATATGTTTGCATTTGGAGGATTTGTCTGTATTATCAACACTAGAATTTTTCACAGCTTGACATATAATTTCTTCAGCTTTCTCCATAGTAGAGCTGGATGGTTGGTTACGACTTGTGGACAGAAATTATGATTTTGTCGCTCCTACACTTTCATGATTTACATATGAAGTATGTCGATCTAGATAACAGAACAATAACAAAAATAAATGTGGTAAGTATTCTATGTAAATGTAAACTAGAGTTAGTACAAAGAACAATAGGTAGATGTAAATGTGGTTAGTATTCTATGTAAATGTAAACTAGAGTTAGTACAAAGAACAATAGGTAGATGTAAATGTGGTAAGTATTCTATGTAAATGTAAACTAGAGTTAGTACAAAGAACAATAGGTAGATGTAAATGTGGTTAGTATTCTATGTAAATGTAAACTAGAGTTAGCACAAAGAACAATAGGTAGATGTAAATGTGGTAAGTATTCTATGTAAATGTAAACTAGAGTTAGCACAAAGAACAATAGGTAGATGTAAATGTGGTTAGTATTCTATGTAAATGTAAACTAGAGTTAGAACAAAGAAAAATAGGTAGATGTAAATGTGGTAAGTATTCTATGTTCTTTAATGTTGATTAGGAACTTGTTGAGTAAAGAAGTCACTTTGTGTGGTACATGTAGCTAGCTGCTATATGCAACAGTTTTGTTTGAATGAAGCCAAATCAAGGTTGTGTCTTACCAAAATATCTGAGTGTTCCAAATGTAGATTTTGATAGCTTGTGCTGTAACGTAGTTCACAATTGCAATGTAATGACAACCTTATTTACCTGGCACGTGGATTTGAACGATTTCAAATACCGACCACAATAGCTCACCTAGAACATTTTGTGCATAGGTAAGCTAAAAGTGGTGTTAAGTTCCCAGTCATGGGGTTATTTAAGTTATGAATATAACCAGCAAAGATGTCAGTAGGAAGCACATCTGTGAAATTGGAGCATCAAACATTATAATATAGTAACATACTTGTACTTTTGTTAAGTTCATAAATATTTCATCTGCCTACTTGAGAATATTATATACTCAGATATATAATTTGATACTCTTATTTGGTGATAAAAATTATTTTTTCGTAGAAAATGTCAGCTTTCCTTTTTTTCAAACTGCCACACCTATATATATGTTAATGAGTAGATAACAAAAGTTTTAGATTGATTTCATCTAAAACCAATTGATCTGATTTCTCAAGAGGTTGTTTCAATATTTCCAATAAACTGATCTTGGCTCTAAGGCTATTTTGTATAGTTTTTGGTAGAAAGCCATATAATGAGAAGGGCTGTAAAATCAAGTGTGTAGCAAGAAGGAAAACATATAGCACTGTAAAATAAAATTATTGTACTTCTGCTTTTTTAAAATATATTCCGTGTAGACTGCCTGAGTGACCATCTATTTTAAGGTCTATTGATAATTTGCGACCATGTTTCGGACTTGGGAAACATTTTTTAATCTATAAATCAGCTGAATAAAATACACCCTAACTGATATTATAATGACAAGCGACAGTATATTAGTAGCCCTGTTTTAAGTGACAATAGTCATTAATTCTATTTCTAAACAAACGATGCATTGACACTTTAGGCATTTTTCCATCAAACTTATAACAACCAAAATGTGAAAGCCTTAGTTTTCTATGTGCTTTGGTGCTGCTGAATGTCTTTAGTAGACGGTTGCTAACGCTATTGTAGATTTTATCTGTGATAAATTCACTGTCACCACAGACGTACAAATGGTGCATTTTTTCCACACAAAAAATACTTGAATTCAAATTGTTGATTATTATTTATGACATTCAAAAAAGAAATAGTATAGTTATAAGCTTTAAAATAAAGTGAAGATGCTATAAAAGGATTAATGTGTGTTTATGTACATATTGACTTCATCGGTACGTGCAATTAATTGAACCCATTCAAACTTTGGATCTGCATTTAAAGACTTCCTGTCATATGTCATTATATTGCCTTGTTTGGAAGTCTGTCCAAGGGCCATATATGATAGTCGCAACTGTAATAAAATGTTCTCTTTTCAGGATATAAATAACATTTCTTGGAAATTGTCAACTTTTCCTTTAATTTCAATTGTTGACCTAAGTCAAGTAGAAGGAAAGTTAGACTTATTAACATGAATAGAAAACAATAGTTTCAATTTAATAATTACTGACAACGAACCATTTATTTCCTCAAGCGATTGTTACACGACTACTACTTCAGTTAAACAATGGCTTCAACTTAAGAATTGAAATTGTTTACTTCAAAACCACTTAGATCATAATGCTAGTTTCACATTATAATGTCCCCTTCAATGTACAAGTGATAGATGTGTGATCAGATTTAACTATAATTAAATGATAGGTTATAAGCAGACTCATGTCTTTTTAGCTTGACTTTTACAAGAAAATGATAGCTTATGCTACCACATTTGCATTGGGGTTACCTTATGTTAGGTTAAGTTTTTTATTAGTCATATAAAAGTTTTAAATTGATTACAAACTAACATGACATATTGTAGTCCTAATGTAGACCCACACGATATGGTGTTGTACAGTTTTGCTAGATATTACATTTTGTTTTACAAAGTAGACCGTCATAATATAATGTTGTATGGTGTACATGATATAGTGTTTTTATAACGTAAACAATGAAGATGTGGTGTTGTCCATGTTAGAGTGCTGTTACAATGTTGACCATCAAAAGATGGTGTTGTACATTGCTATAAGCCTCGATATAGTGGTGTTATAATGTAAACCGTCAAGAGATTGTGTTGTTAGTGTTATTAGACGTGTAATATAGGTATTTATAATGATAATGTAGGACCACACGATATGGTGTTGTACAGTTTTGAAAGACAAACTATCTTGTTCTTATTAAGTAGACCGTCAAGATATGATGTTGTTCAGTGTTATTAATTTAGATATTGTTTTATAGTCTACAAGTTTACATAAGTATTCGCAAATATTAAGAGTCATAAAAAGTTGGATCTATAAATAATTTTAGTAGAGTTTTCATGCAGCGGACCAACTTGCAACATAATCTGACCCAGAAAACAAGACTGGCAGCATTTTTTTTGCTGTGGCAAGCAGAACATCTTGTAAATCAAAGGCTGCTTTATCATACATTTGTGTCAGGAACAAAGTTATACATCTATCAGTTACATAACTTCCAGTTCTTTTATACAGAAACACCCGTCCATCAAGTGCACCTACTCTTACAATGTAATTTACAAATCATGACTTTCATACAAGAAGAGAACAACCCCTGTCGCAAAGTCACAGCATCACAACCAGAAAGTTCTTGAACTACTTTATTTTTCAAATATAATTCAATTGTTAATTCTATCAATTAAATAAAATTTAGGTTATAATATAATTATATATATATATTACATTATATTACACAATGTGACTGTTAGCAACAGCCTCAGACTACCGTTCCATCACACAATTGGGACCAAGATTAACCTTTTTCTTTTAATATTTTACTACATAAGAGGGAAATTATTGTAACGGCAGATAAATGTCATATAACAATATGTATTGTTTAGTAACTCTGTAATATATTGTACTTTAAAACTGTAAATCTAGACTGTCTACATTATAACAACAGGAAATCAAGTCTTATAACTCTTAACAAAACATTAAGTGTCTACATTATACCAACACTATTTCATGTATAGAAACAATATATAACATCACAAACTGAAGTCTTTCTTTATAACAACAACAAATTCTGTCTAACGAAACTATTCAACACCATCAGTTGACTCGCTACATTATAGCAAAAGCATATTTCTGTCTATTAACTGTCTACCTTATAACAACAACATATCTCGTCTAACAACACTATAAAAGACGATATTTTGACTGTCTACATAATAACATCAATATAATATTATCATGTCATTTATTAATCTTTAACGCAATATCTTGTGAGTTTACATTATATCAAAACTATATCATGTCAAAAAACACTATACAACACCATATCTAAACTGTCTACATTATAACAACAATAAATCTCGTTTAACAACACTATAAAAGACCATATCTTGACTGCCGACATAATAACATCAATATATTATGTCGTTTAACAATCTCCAGCAAAATATTTTGTGAGGGTACGTTATTCCAACAATACATGATTTCGGAAAACACTGTTCAACATCATATCTTAACTGTCTACATGAGTACAACAATATATCCCGCTAACAACCCTTTACAACATTATATCTTAACTGTTTACATAATTACAATATATCTCGTTCAGCAACACTGTAAAAACATATCTTGACTATCTTCATTATAACAACCTAATATCTTCTTGTTTTACAACACTGTATACGACTATTTCTGGACTGTCAATTTTATAAAAACAATATGTTCTATCTTATACCACTGTGCATTATTTTATCTTTTGAGTTCACAGTAAAACAACAATATATCATGTTAACAAACAACGTACATCAAATTTTAACTAAATACATTTTTACTGCAATGAATTATGTCTAGCAACAATGTACAACACCATGTCTTGATTGTATACATTATTATAACAATTAATAATGTCGAGCAATAATGTACCACATCATATCTTTACTAATTGCATTGATACTACAATAGATCATGTTTAGCAACAATGTACAACATCATATCTTGACTAATTGCATTGATACTACAATAGATCATGTCGAGCAATAATGTACCACATCATATCTTGACTAATTGCATTGATACTACAATAGATCATGTCTAGCAACAATGTACAACATCATATCTTGACTATCTGAATTGATACTACAATATATCATGTCTAGCAACAATGTACAACATCACATCTTGACTATCGGAATTGATACTACACTATATCATGTCTAGCAACAATGTACAACATCATATCTTGACTATCTGAATTGATACTACAATATATCATGTCTAGCAACAATATACATCATATTTTTAATGTCTACATTGTTACTACAATAAATCTTGTCTAGCATCAATATACAACACCTTATCTTGACTGTTTACATTTTTACTGCAATAGATCATGTCTAGCAACAATGTACAACATCATATCTTGACTATCTGAATTGCTAATACACTATATCATGTCTAGCAACAATATACAACATCATATTTTGAATGTCTAGATTCTAACTACAATATATCCTGCCTGGCATCAATGTACAGCATCTTATCTTGACTGTATACATTTTTACTGCAATAGATCATGTCAAGCAACATTGTACAACATTATATCTTGACTCTTTACTTTGTTTCTACAAAATATCATGTCTAGCAACAATGTATAACACCATATCGTGACTCAACTGGCTATGTGATCACTTCTTAAGCAGCACAAACCTATTCACATAAACAAATAAAAAGTAACAAAGAGTTATCTGAGCAAATTACAAATTCTGGATAAATTCATTTATCAGCATATGTTACAACTTAATTTTCTGAAATGAAATAAGTTTGATTATTGTAACTATTTCATTTACGAGAGGTGTCCCAGTAAATCGTGGACTCTGTTTATGGCGAAAAAACTACGCGCAACTTTAGCACCAACTTTTAACTGCCATTAAATGCATGTGTTGCGAGTAAGTATGCTAAATTTTTAGACGGTTTATTAAAAAATAAACGTTTTGCTTCAATTTATAAGACATTAGGTATGACAACGCGGCGCAAGTCAACGTCATATTAAGACGTCAGGTCTATGAAATCATTTTTATTCACTCTCCAAGTTCGCCTTGTTGTGAACACTGACAAATACTGACAATGTATTTACTTCATAATTACTTTAACAAATTTGTTTTTGTCTTATTTTTGTTACTAATTTGTGACATCAGTCTCAAAATATTAGTATGGTCAATGATATAATGGTCCACGGGTTAAGTATCCAACTTAATTTTGAATAACACTTTCAGCAGTTTCTGGTACAATAATTCAGTGGATATGTTACACAATAAATAACTACTCTACCATATGTAATATGCACAATGTATACCAAATGATTCATTTTGTCTGTCTATGTGTTTAAATTCAAATTTATACACATCCATGTTGTGCCAGGCTGATTATGAAACTGAGTTCCATTTACATAGATTCAATCTTGTCCTGACGTCACCTTATCTCGTTGATGTCACAGTTTTTGTGTTTCGGTGCAAACGCATATGGCACTCTTGTATACGTATTTTATGATCTGAGATTTGATGTGATGATATATAGATAATTTCTGCGAATGTCTATGTAAAAATAAAATGCAATTAACAAGTTTAAGTTAAAATTTTGCTGCACACTTGAACTTAGTATGAACGAATATTCAAGTGTGAAAGTGGTTGCGCCGCATGCACATACCTTGTATTAGCTAAACATTAAAAAGACGCCTTTAATGCAAATACTTATAGGTCAAATGCAAATTTTTTATAAAAATAAGGCTAACAAACACTCTTGTAAATTATGATCATCATGTGACGTTAGGTAAGAAAGTTATGGACAAAGTACACGATTTACTGGGACACCCCTCGTAGAGTTAATATTTAAGGACTTTTATGTTGAGATGAGACTCAACTTTTAACGCTAAATATAATGCCAGAAATTTAATGTTGTTTTCTGCTCTCATGGGCTCAGATCGGACGCACGTCCGAGCTTATCATCTTATACGAGAGGACGCGTATATTTTGTTGAAATTTCTTACATATATACTATGGCATTTAGGGTCCACGTAGAAGGTTTTTAAACACTGTCTTATTTTAATGTGGAATGTATCGTATAACATGGAATTCACTATACTCACTGTACAGTTCAGTTTGTTCAACAAAATAGACTGTATGTAGCCTATTCGTATTGAAGTTATCAAATTTTGTTCATGCCGCGCATGAACACAATTTCTTTTCTAGTTTATTATACTAGTTATTGGTCGATCGAGACTAGTGGATTTTATCCATGCGGCGCATGAACTAAATTTGGACTGGATTTTAGTGTTTAATCCTTAGTGAAGACGTCCCCACACATGTGATACATTTAGTCTCATGTTTATAAGGGTTAAATGGGCTACACGAAGTTTCATGTTTATAAAGGTTAAAGGACAAAATAGTGAATTCCATGTTATATCATACAATCCACATTCAAATAAGACAGTGTTTTAGTGGTACACAGAATTTCAATGATTTATGGAATTACTATGAAACGCTTTTATAAGGTTATGTTTGACTTCTTTCCTCAGTAAATCATACCTTCTTTGCAGATTGCTGTTCAATACTAAAATATTTTGAGATCCCCCCATCTTAAAAAAATCGATTGGATATTTCACTTCGGATTAGGTTGTTATTGCTTAATGCCACTATATGAAGATATATTCACAAACAGTAAGCTTGAAAACTTTTTCGACCATAAAGTTATCATGATAAAACATGCATTAAAGACACAATTAACAGTTCAAACCATTTTGCTATCTAAATTTGAGTTAGACAAAGTGTCCAATTCTTAAAAAAGTAGGATGGTTTTATAAGAGCACACTATATTCAGGTATATTAAACACGCTGATGTTTAAGGAAACTATTGTTTCAAGTATTGACAACATAATTCTACTTTCGGTTTCGATCTACTTTGAGATACAATAAATAACATAAACATGTCTTATAGCAATATTTGCATTTATTAAAAAATCTTGTTCATTAGAGGTGTTTAAAGTAGATAAATGTCAATTTGTTTGCAGTCGAAAAACAGTGTTACTTTTGATATAGGGGCTGTAACAGTAATAAAATAGTACATGTACAAGTACTTGCAGTATGCATTATCTGTTTGTAATAATGTTAATACCCCCTCTCAGTATCATTATGTTGATGAAGCTGGGGTTGTGAAGTGTGAAATGTTGAACAATAATATAATAAAGACAAATTGACCAGTCATATTACAACTATTTTATATCATTATAAATGTTTACTTAAAGCCCCTTTACTAAATAGAACGCTGATAATTGTCAAGTATCATACTTTTGCTTAAAACTCATGCAAACATTCAATGAATATATAAGACGCATCTAAGATACAAAAAACACAAGTATTTGCATCAGAATTTATACTAATATTATTTTGAAATTAGCGATAAAACCCAACGTAATGACTGTACGGAAAATCACGGAACTCAACGAACTAGATCGGAACATCCCGTCGTGGCTTAAAATAACCACAACTTTAAATCTTAAATCAACAAATTTTCTGCTTTGATAAATACACGTTTTGTATAGTGAATTTCGTGCGAAAGCCAATTAAAACTCATGAAATCATGTAAATAGTTTCATACATGAACACATATTGACGGGAAAAAGAAACGAACCCATTAAGTCTTACGTTATACAAAAACGTTTGCTGATAGGCCACGTTCAGGTAGAATGAGTGTAATGTCGGTAGGCCAAGACAACTAGATAATTTATATTTACGCCAACGACATTCGCGTGACAGATTTTCATGGCAGTATCTACGTCATGTGTGGTGAAAGATTACCGTGTATGTCAAATAAGTCGACAAACAACGGAAATCTTCTTGTTTGGCGTAAAGAGTTCTTAAGATATGCCACCGTCATCAACGTTTATCTCTCTGCTCGTATCATCGCGGCCGTGGTGTTGAAATAATGAAGAGCTCAGTAAGGATTCGCGTCTTGGCTTATGCAACGCCCTCAGATTTATCAATGTTTCAAAACGAGTTTAGGCCACAACTTGTTGTTGGCTAAGGTAATCTCGAGGACACATCACATATACTAGCTTTTATGCTCTGTGAGTGTCTCTATATTCGGGCAACTTTATGACTGTGTCTATCAGCATAGTAACGACATACCTCACGTTGCGCATGTCACCAGGGACTTCTTACTGGGTGACAACATTAATGTTTCCTTATATTATTCTTAATCACGAAAATTATGTACCTAGTTGAAATGAGGCGTTTCGTTTTAGCATCAGTTTAGATGTTTGCGTACTCAAAATTTGCACGCACTGATTTCTCGGGTAAATCACTGGAAAAACGATATGACATATCCAACACTTTACAATTTTGTGTAAGTTTTATCAAACACATTTTAAGCAACTTGATTGGCTGAGAGGATATCTTCGTAATCTAATTTGCATGTTATAAAAGTACCCTACTTTTATAAGAAATTGATATTTTGAATAACTTGACCCCTAAAAGGGAACCCGCTAAAGAGAGTTATTATAATCCAAAGGCAGTTATATTCTATTGTCTTTTTGATGGTTTTACTTGTTTTTAAATAGATGATAAAGATTTTGTCTTCGTTTAGTGGCTTTAAGGTCGTTTAACAGGTCATGCGTATGAATGTACATGCCAACTTAATAGGTGAATAAGATGATGGCCGTACTTCAATTTACTGATTTAAATAGACCACTTTTGCATCAATATTTTTACAGAATATAATTATAGGGATCGAAGGTCTGATTTATTTAAATAAAATAATGCGTTTTTGGCGATTTTGAAGTCTTAAAATTAAATATAAGCTAAAAAGGGTCACTATATTAGTATCGTTCCTCTATCAAGACCATTTATTTTAAGGTTCTAACAGTGGAATTTTACAATCAAACCCCAGAACTCTGCTTGCGTATTCAGCCGACACTAACTTAGCTGGTCGAGACAATAGGCGGCCGACATGGTTTCTTGTCAAAACACACTTTATATACCAATCGTTTTTTACTCAGACCGTGCTGGGCGCCTATGGTCGAGACACTAAGCATTGCGTGTTTACATCAATTGTTGGTCTGGGTGCACATTGTTTGGGGAAAATGTATAAAACAGAGTTGTATAACTTTAATTTTGTATAATATAAAAACGTATGATGTTGCTTAATGTCGTCATAGCATGAACTCTTTAATCAAGATATTAAATCACGTAATATTAAGATGTAAACATGATACATACAGGATATTGTTCGTTTTTTTCTCAACTGTCAAAACATGAATAATTTCACGGTGAATGCGTTTGTTAAAATTCTTGTTGTAATACACCCATGAGTTTTCGAAAGTGTACGTGTATTATGATCGAGTAAAGCTTCTTATGCCGTATTATAAGTTTTAGTCAAGATATTTTTAATGAAAACTAGGCCGCCAGTACAAAAAAAAATGCATTCAGTCACCGTGAAATTATTTCAGCTTTGAAAAAAACGGACACTTTATATGTTATATATAATAAATATTCATTGTAACATGGTATAAAGTGCCCTATGAAGGTCATTGTACTGACAAATTAGACCTTTGTGCTAGCTTTATTTATACTAATTTATTTTAGCTCGATTGTGAAACAAGGTCTTACAACTTAGATTAACAAGTAAAAAATTGCTGCGAAATGCAGCAAATTGATTGTCACGGCAAACAAAAAAGAATTATTAAGTATAATCTAAAGGTAACTCAAAAAGCATTATATTGAATGTCATGTTAAAGTTTTTCAGTAATAAAAGAGTAATATGTTATAAAATGTTTTCCTGTTCATATGTAACATTCTCGTTCCCAGAGCCTAGTAAGATTTTCGTTACTAGTTAGATCGAGAATCTTGATAACCTTGGGGTACGAGAATGGTCTGGATCTAGACACCATCTTTATGCCGACAGGATTTTTGGTTTCAGTTGGATTTATTTCCAGTAATTCATATTTTCATGACGCTTAAAAAGATCGACAAAAGGAAAAACATAGTCTTACAGAACTACAGCTATTTACATGACTTATCGCTTCTGTTCAGTCAAGTGCTCCTTACATTGCGGATCTGCCCTTACTAAATCCGTGTGACTATTGGTTCCCAAAAGTGATCTGTATAATAAGGGTCGATCGTTGGTCTCCGGGAAAATTGAAAATCAAAGTACATAAAAAGAGGCCTTTCAATCACAACAGCTACTTCCCAAGAACAAAACATAGCGTAACCGGTTTAAGACGTTTGCGTAAAGGTGTGTCATAATATTAGATAGTTCGTCCACAGAAAAGCCCATACCGAACTGTCCAGAAGCAGTAGGATGTTGATTTGCTGTACAAAATATCTTATCTCTTTATACTGCTAGTCCCACTCTTGAGTGTTACATGCAGGATTAAGTGCACGTCGGAAAATGATAAATAAAGAAAAAGTTATAAGATCCTGTCAAATAATTTTGGCAGGAACAGTAAGTAACAGATATCAACCGATTTGCATACCAGGATTTTGAACCGATTATTCACTCGCAAGTGAGCACACTAAATACAATATTAATCAAGCTGCTGACTACTTTTATATTGAAAACAGTCCCAAAAGATTTTCTTCACCTGAGAATCTTACCTTAATACTTCTGTATCTGGGATCTAACTAAGGACAGCTACAAAATATAGACGAAATTGGATTAAATCTGGCCAAAAAAAATTAGTTCAGCTTCGGTCAATTTTCGTGATCAAATCCTTCTCTCAACTCTTAATATGACGGTCCTTACTTCGTAATTTACTTAATTAACCAAAAAATAACACTATTACGCGGATTCTATATAGTTTTTTAAACTTCTGACACCAATAAAGTGTAAAACTTAATTCGCTTCTGCGTCTTCTTCTGTTCCAGAAAATGGCGGAAGAGGCCAAAACGAGGCTCTTGGTCACCGACCATCAAATCACCGCTGGCCACAGACCACTAAATCACTACAATGATAACGAATTAATTTCTTCTTTGTTCTAATTGATACGAACGCCGCTGAGTTTAACTCATGGTTTTCCGGGATCATCATTCCTAAATGTGTCAATGGAAAGAGTACCCTAAATATAATCCAAAGGTTCATTCAGCATTATTCAAATTCCCTTGTGAGCTGTGTGGTAACTAAGTAAGCCCTGTTACCGTTGGCTCCTTCATGTTGACTAACGATAGTTATATAATATTAAAAGGGGCTGATTTCATAGCATTTGGGACTCTTTAGTATTATGTACAGAAAACTGTTTGTGTTCAACAGCACACAAACAAAGAAAAATATCATGTGCCAATACGGCAAGGCGGTGAACGTTCTCCAGTGTATCAAAACAATAAAAAATCGCGCTAAACCAAAAAGGTAGGGTTTTCTATAATATCCTCTTTAAATGACATCCTATGATAAAGATTTATGTACAAGAACATGCTACTCACTTTCTGGAACACGACAATACGTGATTTATTGTATAAAGTCTAATAGTTTGAAATTATGCGGAACCTAAGATTCAAGTCGATGAGAAATCGGGCTAGTGTAGGTTAAGGTGATGATTGGTGTCTAAACATCATTAAATGTTCCAGCCTTGTCCTGCGCATAGGCGGATCCAGGATTTCTGGTTATAGGGGGCGGAAAATTCTAGTTAGAGGGGGCGTAAAACGAATAAGCAGAATGGGGTTCCAAGGGGATGTAAGGGCCTCGAATGGTCCAGGGCAAAAGCCTGACCAGAGGAGCAGGTGACTGGCGGCCCCGGAAATTCCTTAGTTTTGGTTATTTCTGAGGGATTTAGGCACATTTTCAGAGCCTCAACTATCCTTTTCCAGAGTATAAAATATAAAACATCTAGATAATTATATCATATGATTTTCTAAAAAGACGTTGAATCATGTTAAAATCTTACAATAATGAGAAGGAGTTATTTTATTATGCATGCTATGTTGCACGCGTAGCGTCCGAAAAATTTTTGACATATATATATTTATATTTCTTATAAATGTCATATTTCATGATAGAAAAAACTTTGCTTGGGCAATTTTTTTTCGGGGGGGGGGGCGTACGCCGTGTCGCCTATGCTGCGATATTCTGCAATTCTAATTAGTAAGTTTTACTAAGTTGTCTTTGATGGATCAGTTCCTTGAAATTAACGTTTGAGCAAGTGTTTGTTTTACTAGAAGCTTCTTAAAAATGTCATTTTCTAGCTATTGATGTAAACTTGTAACCGGTTGACAAACCTGTAATTTGGATGTGTTTTCTGCTTACCAAGAGAATTTTCACGATTATGATGATAATTTTGTAAATACAGTATATTAAATGTAAAAAACGGTTTTTAAAGTGTTGTTTAAAGTCTGCTTCCACTTGCATGGTCAGTCGACTTTAAATTGGAGTTGTGTTACCCTTGACAAATGAAATCACTTTTAGGCGGGTGATCGCTCACAATACCCACTTGAATGGAGTGGAACAAATGTAGGTAAAGTCTTGCTCAGAGAAATAAGCAGTGTCCCCAGAGACATAGAAACCGTTTATCAATCTCTCTGTATATCTCTAGTGTCACTTTTGAGATTCGAACTCATGTCCTCTTGATCCATAAGCACGCGTCCTACCATTACACCACTGGATAATTTCTCATACCATGATGTTCGGATTAGTTGTTTACATGATTGGGAGAGTAAACATGGAGAGATACCACGTGGTGCTATAGTAATGTTGAATGCTGGGAAGCAGAGGTTATATCCAAACAGAAACAAGTTCTATGGTACTAACATCCCGGATGATATGCCTACATATCACAACCCTGGTGTTTATCCTGATACAGCTGAATGGTTGATACAAAATAGACAAATACAAGGTGAGTCTATTACATTCATTGTGTCATCGTCGGCTACCACAGTACTTTCTTTTGTTACACTCAAAACGTACCGTGGGCAATTGACTGGCGAGACCAATCTTCTTCCAATGAAATCATTCGGGAAACCGCTAGGGTGATTCCGTAAACTGACGATCAACGTACAGTCAAGGGACATAAATGAGTTCCCACGCTACATGACGTTGTTTCTTTCTACAAAGTTCCGTACATTATCACCATTTTTTTGTCGTTTCATTTTATCTAATTAGTTTTTAAATGTAAGGGAGAATAATGTGATGCCCATTAGATAAATTAGATCGAATAATAGTACCGATTATTTCCCTTTCCTTGTTTACGTCAACAAAAAAATTAATATGGCGCGCCACGGAAAACAGTTGACCCCTGAGGCGAAAAACATAAAAATTAGATTATCAAAACAGAGATTTTCTAGCCGAAACATTCAAGACATAACTGGATACAATAGAAGGACTGTGTCAAAAATTTTGAAGCTGTTTGTTGACCGAGGTAATGTTGAAAATCTTCCTCGTAGTGGACGGTGACCAAAAATTACGAGACGTTCGGATGCCCCGTTATCTTGATGGTGAAAGTTAATCGTCGGCAGACTTTAACCGAGTTAACATATGAATTTAATTGATGTATTGAGGACCAAGGGTCATATCTCCAAGTATTAGATGTTTCATGAGAGTTTGTTTTGATTTTGAGTTTAAATGTCAAGGTTAAATGTCAACAACGCTGTCAAAATAAAACATGACGTCACTTAGAGTGGGAACTCATTTATGTCCCTTGACTGTATGTTGCGCAGTAATATCAGAGGTAGATCCGAATGATCCGAGAGTTTGTTACGCAGAAATGTATAGGTAATTCCGAATGCAATGAAATCGCATGTTACAATTAAATACTCTTCAATAACAATGACGTCATACTGGGATTTTCTTTACTCGCTTTAGAAAAATCACTCATGGAGACCACCATAAAGAATAAGGTAAATCAATCCTTAGATATAAATCGAAATTTCATTGGCTAGTTTTCCGCAGTGGTTTCCTTGCGGAACCAATGAAACTGCCTAATTAATGATTCATGATTACGATATTTTCCTAACCAAATGACCCACGGCTCATATCGCAGCAGAGCGGAGTAATGTATCATGGGATATCCGGCGATGTCATTGTGTTAGCCCTTTGCATACTGTGTTAGTCTGGCCTGCTTAAAATATCGTCTGCTTTTATTTTAAGTTTATTTTTAGATTTAGCTGTTGACAAGTTACTGTAGGAGCATATACTTCCGTCAGTGACTGACAACTGCCTTATATGATTTATAATCATAGGTAAGAGGGAGAATAACCGTAGAAATTATTTCATGACTAACCTCCACGAAAGTATGCTCCTGTTAGGGAATCGAAACTACGATCCCTCGATCAGTACTGGACGTTTTGCTACCGACTACACAAAATAAATTACCACCATGTTGGTATGTTTTCAGCGTTTGGTACAGACTCGCATTCCTGTGATCCAGGTCAGAAAAACAATAGGAATCCATGTCACGAGGCATTTTTATCCAATGGCGTCCTTCTACTGGAGTTTGTGGCCAATCTAGACCTTATGCCTCCAAATGACTCCCAAGTTTTCTTTGGACCAATGAAAATGCGTGATGGTAACGGATGACCATGTAGAATATTGGCTATCTACGGAGATGGCGGGGAAGCTGCATCGTCTACTTTCGAGTTCAAGCTTCATCTGTCTTACTTGGAATACTTGCCACTTCCTTTATATGACGCATCATTAGAAATAACTCTATCAGATAGGACATAGACATGTATAATATAAAGCAAAAGAAGCTTGGCATTTAATATCGTACGTTAGAAAATATCTCTTTATGTTACTGTTCGTTTTTTCTCAACTGTCAAAGCATGAATAATGTCATGGTGACTTCGTGCTTTTTGTCCAACACTCGTGATATTGAGATAGTGTGTAATCATCCTTCGTGAAAATATTCAAACTTTGACAGTTGAGAAAAAACGAACAATATGTATCAAATTGATTATTAGGAGGTGTATTTTTCACAATACAATATAAAATGTTAAGCTCCTTTAATTAAGCTATACATATCATTCATTAAATCCTTTAACGATTGTTTATATTGCTATTTTCATATGCCTGTATCGCTCTACAACTTTTAACATCATCTCAAACACTTTCTTATATTCACGTTGTCTGCTTATTTAGGATTCACGTATATTAACTTACACATGTATAACATAGCAATTATTTAGCATTGATTTCTTTAATTAATGTAAAAACGTTGCATACGATTGCAATGTTTGTTTTGCAAGTATTCGTTACGAATTCTTACTTTCCTTAGCAATACGTCAGTGGAACCAGCTTTCGGATAAGATAGCTATGCACAGTTTCTACATAGGTGACTTCAAGGAGAGCCTGGTAGTGAACAAATTAATTACAATATGCAACCTGTACACACTTACAACCTTTAATTATTTTAACTTCGCACATAAGACCCCACAATGATTTTGTTCTGTCATCAATGTACGACAATTCCAACATAGAGAAACTTTACACTGTAGGAGGACAGTGAAGAGGATTTTGATGCATATGATATGCAAAACTGATTGTATAGTAAAATATTTATGCAACTCTCAGTGGAGCATGCAATAACTGGACTGATCTAAATACTCACTAAACCACTATTGTGTGCATGTTCGATTTTAATCAACTGGTTATTGTATGCAATCACTATCAGCTGAATAAATTTTTACAATAATTCATGAAAAGTCACATGTACATGTATTGTTACAAGCATATATCTTATGTCTCCTAGTTTTCATAAGGGGGTATATACTTAACAAAACTTCTAAGTACCCCGATTTCAATATTGCAGGAAATGTTTAATTTTCAACATTTAAAACCGATCGATAATGGATATCCATCTGTATAGGACCATACTGTCGTCTGCTTGCATGCTTTTAGACCTTAGGTAATTTCTCGTTCTAGAAGCGACACTCGAGCCATTTTTTTTATTTTGGTTGTGCATAGCAACACACTAAGGATTTACACCAAAAATTACTACGTGGAGTTTTGCACGAGAACCATGTGAATATTTCTGGGGTTTTTCCACCACATGCGCGACAAAACCAAGTTTGCATCAAATAAGAAGTTTGAAAACCATGCAAGCAGGGGGGAGTTCAGTTAGCTGTTAGCGTTAGCCAATCAATGTTCTCGTTATGAATGGTTAATTGAACGACCCGTTGAAGTGCGAACGTTTAAAGATGGCGGGCAAGAGAGTCGTTACTTCTATTTTATTAGAAGAATTCGGAGAGGAGGACTTGTTTACTTGTTTTTTGTACATGTATTGATCTAAATCAACGGGAGTAACACCACCGACTTCGTTAGACCTAATCCAGAAATTAAATTTATGGGTTTTTCCGTCCGTGCACAGGCGGTACAAACAAAGTTGTCTACACATTATTGCTAAACAACACGAACTATGAATTAAATACTACTGTTCTTTTTTACACACGTTTTCATTGAAACAGTGAAAGTTTGTTTGTACCGGAGGGGAAAACCCTAATATTTGAATTTCGGATATAGTCTATTCGCTATGGCAGTTACTTTTTTGCAAAATGTACTGGAACTATTTTGTTTCAGGTTGTTTCATATTCGCGTACTATATACTAAAACCGTTAGCTGTTGGCCTTAAACGTTTTCTGCTAACAGGCCGTTCAATTATTACTGTTGTCGAACGTTACAGAACGTTCGCGGTAACTGAACGCAGGGCTGATGATTATATAGTCCTACACATTTCCATTAACAATCAGACATGAATGTTGAAAAATAAAAAATCCAGCAATATTGAAATCGGGGTACTTAGAAGGTACTTAGAACTCATTTGTGTACCTGTACACAATGCACATTTTTAAATACAAAAAAAATGTATAATACTTCTATAGAAATATATATTTTACTTACAAATCAATGATCTTAATTATGTTTTTTGTTGATCATAAAGAGTACTTGCATATGGTGCAAAATTACAATGTACATAATTTATATCAGTATGTTGTTGAGCCACAAAGAGGAGTCAGTAAGGCAAGAACAGACTGAACAGGGATCATCACATGACCTACCAAATAGTATTCGAACACTCAACCATATCACCATGAAAGCTAGCTTAAAGGCAAGGGAGTACAAATTCTGTATTATAACCCTGCTTCAAGAGGTGTAAAAATACAATAAAAATATGTTCCGTTTTTGTTTTCTTTGACATGCAAAGCATGAATTATATACATCGTCTTAATTGGATCTTAATTGGATAGCTACTTACACTTCATCCTTACCAGAATTCCTCCTCCAATGTTTATACCTTGAATGTATGTGGGACAATCTATGCATGCAATCATACAGGTAGTGGATTATTAATGTTAGGTTTTAAATGTTACCAGATAAAAATCTATGATGCGAGCTAGAATTGAACCCCCATCATTGGATAGCCAGCTCTGTCTTGGTTCATGTCTTGTCTATCCCATTCTCATACTCCGAGGTTAGCAAGAATCTAGTTACGAGAATTTTGATAATCTCTGGGAATGAGAATGATTCTTTCCAAAACCTAACATGTTGTTTCCTTGAGCAAGAAACTTATTCCTACCCGCTCAGTAATGGGGGGACCAAGAAGCAGACTCCAAAGTGATTATTCTAAGTTGTTAGAACTTGTTTACGAAACTATATTAGTATAAACTACATATATGGAGAAAGCTGGCTTTGTGTCCAAAAATGATGGTTCATACAGCACTGATAATCAGAAAATATCAATATGATGATACAAACATTTGGTTGATCATTAAATTCTGTCGATATTCCATAAAGCAAAAATAAACAAAGAACATTTACACAAAATATTTATTTGCAGTATAAATGTGCATGCAAAGCAAACAGCAGTTTGACAGTGTAATAAATTGTAGATTTAAATTTGTATATAAAATATATATCAATGTAACAATTGATAACAGTTAATGTTTAGTTTTATTAACCTGTTACAACTTTAATGATCACATGGTCACTGAATATGTTATATTTCACCTCTTTTGAACAACTCAACTAATATTGAGAAAAACTGTTGTTTGTACATTCTATAAATAGCAGGTGATGATTGCACCTCTATACTAAGACGCACAACGCTTCCCAAAATTCGGCGTTTTGGTACGCAACAGAATATAGTGCGACTCATGAACACAACATCGTTGGATTTTTTCGTTTTTTGATAAAAATCATTGTTAAAATGTAAAATAAATGATCATTTATAGCTACAGGAATATAAATCCATAGAAACAAAATACTTTTAAACCTCTAAAGGTATAGATGCATAGTTAAACCGTGTATTCTACTTTTGATTTCAAATGTCTGTGTTAAGAATGACAGATGTAAACACATTATGATGGAGGTTTAACTACCGGTTAAAAAGTTTAATTTAATGAGGATAGTTGGTTGGATAGTTAAATTTTATTGAGTAGACACAAAATACATACTCTATTTGTTCAGTATAATTGAAGGGGGGAATTATTAGAATGTAAACATTGCCACGTGTTTTCAGGTAAATAAACAGTTTTATCCATGATGCTCGGTGTCTCCGTACAAAGGTCAGTCAGACCGTTTGTGTACAGAATGGTTGTTTCTAAGAATTAAAACGTTGCGTTTTTTGTGATCTCAACTTATAAATAAGATTGCACATGCAATAACAATTCCTGTAAGAAATCAACAAATACCAAGTTCAAAAGAAGCTAAAAATAACACATCAAGTGACCATGGTCGCGTTGCCTAAGCATTTCGCTAGGTATCGCTTCGTAGCAAAATCATAGGAAACGACTTGCTACAAGATATCGCTTCATTTCGCTACGTAGCAAAAGCTAGCGAAAAAAATCTCCGCTATCCAAGAGCGCTTTAACAAATCAAAATGGCTGCCTCCGCAGTAATGTTACTTCCTGTTTGCCGACAATTTGGTTTTTATGTTTGACTGACTATAGATGAATTGAAATAAATAAATATTTGTAATTGTTCATATAAACATATATTTTTGCAATGATTTTATACTTGTTAAAGACTAATCTAGTTGAAAATCGCCCTGAAAACATTGCAATTGAAATAAGCGCAAAAGTGTTACTTGGCACAGGCCACCATCTTGCTTTGTAACGTAAATAACAAGCCGTTTCCTAAGAAGAAGAGCTACAAAAAAGTGCTTTTTCATAGCGATACATAGCAAAATCGTTAGGCAACGCGCCCTATGTAATTACTTAGATTGTGACAAGTTGATAAAACAAAACATTAAATGGACACATGGTTCAAACATTTAAGGAATGTGGAGAAAGTTTTATGCTACAGATGAATGTCAACATATACAATACAATAACTTCACTTTGAGACATTAAATTAACGTTTTCATAAGTAATGTTCTGGTCTTATGGTTTAGGCCATGCCAAATTTGAATTTTGTTCAGCATCAACTCAAGTTTGACAAACCTAGGGACCTATTCCATAACCACACAAACCGAAAGCGAAAACACACATATTTTACGACACAAACAATGCATCATTAAATCTTTAATGGAAAAACATCATCTTATACGAAGATATGGTCTGATTTTACTCATGAAATGACTAGTTAAAGCACAGACTTAAAACATATAGTTGATTGAGAACTCTAAAACCTACGCACACGCGGACGCTTAACAAAATTCCGGTACAGCATGGCTTTAGTAATAGTTACATGTATCAAAAAATAATTCTTATCTGTCAAAATTTACACAATTTCAGAATGGCTCAATTTAATCTCCTATATAAATTCGAAGGGAATATTGACTTGGTAAGCAGGCATTAAACCGCTAACCTACTTGCCTGTTCTACCTTACACAATAAAACTATTTAGTACATAAAACAGTAGAAGCATTTTAACTAAGCACTTTGTACAATATAATCACATGGTATAACACATAACATTTATCAAGTCATCAAATTCCACTCCATCAAATACAGGGACCATCTTAATATACAGAGGCCAACCCAATATATCAATAGGGACCAACCAAGCATATCAACAGGGACCAACCTAGCAATGGTACATGTAATAGGGGCCATCCCATTATGGTTGCAGGGGCAGAACCCGCAAGTTCTAAAACTAATCAACAAAAGATATTAATAATTCATGGGTAAATTTACAGAAAAAAATATTGCATAAAATGATATGTCTTTAAAAATGTATTTTTTTAGCTACACAATTTGATGTGAACATGTTTAAACATCGTAACCATTCTGATTTGGCTGTTCTATCGATGTTTCTTCCATTATTATATCCTTATGTCGGTCTTCCATATAGACGGGATTAGTTACCCCACCCACATTTGATGCTCGTACGTCAACCTCATAGTTTCCATCTTTATCTTTATCCAATTTAGATTTAGATTTAGCTTTTAATTTTGACAATGTGACTCGTCGTCCGGTTCACTGTGGGTTAGGCTCATTCATGTTATTGTGAACTAAAACTTTCTTTATTTCACCATGAGGTCTAGATCTCTTATATAATACATAACTTCCTACGGCTATTACAGAATCAATATTACTATAATAGAAACAGTCACTGCTATAATTATTGTATTTTCACTAGACGCTAGTGCTAACACTTTAGAACCTTCTGGTCTTCCTACTTCACGAGGCTCAGAATATGTTCCTGAAAGTAAGTTATAAATCAAAATATTTATATCAGTCTTAAGTCTTGAGAGGGGAGCACATTTAGAACTCCTTCGAAATTCACTTCAAGTGAATGGTCAATGTGTAGTCTACAGGGAGGTACGACCAACCCTTACTATTTTGCCACTGCCCTCCATGAAATAAATCAAATACAAGATGAGAACTGTTTACTATTCATAGTCAGGATGCACTACTGAATTTAGAAGACTAATAACTTTATTGATCTTAGAATAAATAACTGCTATAAAACAAAGTCATTGTCATATTGCCTCGGAAACCACTTTTCAGTGTAGACAACAAGATATCTGGCACAGGCATCCAAAATAGTAAATAATAAGTAGTTCAAATATTCATTTGGTGGTACTTCTTTTTTAAACTTTAAACTCACTGACAACAAAAAGTTGAATCTAAGTATAGATGTACTGAAATAAGTGAGTGTAAAATTCAAGCTCCTAAAGTATGATTAATTTCCCTGAGCAAGAAATTTAGCTGAGCATTATGTGCTACCTTGAAGTTGAATTCAATAAATAGGGGTTATTAGCCAGTTATCCTAGTCCCTAGTTTGACAGTCTGATGCCCTACCGACTGACCTAAAAATGGACAAGATAAAAAAAAGTTATGGAGTTAACATTTTAGAATCGAATCCAAATGGGGTTTCTTCTAAATCAAGTGACAGAGTGAGAGCCTAGCATTTCTGGCTCCAAAAGAGGTTGATTCCAGTATCAAAGTCAGAGTGAAAACTTGTGGTATTCATAACAGTATCAAGTGACAGTTTGAGAGCCAGAGAGCTCAGAGAGCTTTCGGTAAGATCACGCAAGCTCAGTCACTGTATATCAATTTACATTTTCTACTTACCAGAGCAGTAAACACCGACATCTTCTCCATGGTTGCAACTCTGTACAGCAAAACTATTATGAGGACAATCTTGTAATCTTAGTTCTGAACCATTACATCTTAGATTATTTAACCATACTGGACCCTTACCTCGACCAAACTTGGCCCCTATAATACACATCAATGTAATGTCAGTAATTTTACATAAGCTTAAACCTAATCACAAATTTCTTAAAAAAAGATAAACTTTTAGTCCAAAATTTAAAATGATGGACCTCGATCGGTCAGAATGAGGTGTCTCAGAACTACAATATTCTTTCATTTAAAATACATTAATTTTGACACAGTTCTTTATTAAGTATAAGTCTTTAATCTTTATCAACACAACTTATTGTATGTGTTAAAACACAAAGTAGCATTAATATAATGGTCAAGTATTGCTAAACTCACAGGAATTCATCCTTATTATTATCTTTAAATTGTGGATATGTATAAATAGACTTATTGTTAAGAAAAGTTAAATTATTTTGATAAATTTTAGAAATCCACACTTACAGCTTTGTTTTTTTAAAGTTTTTCTTATAAATTTACTACCAAAGCCATATCAAGCAAAAGGCTAGAGAGATAAGCACAGAGTGCTTCATATTTCCTTTTGGGATCACCATTATCTGCATAGACTCCATTGCATTGCCGTTATGCTTACAGTACAACACCGAGGAGCTGATCACTAACTGGAACGTAACAGTATTTTATACTTGCCATCATCACAGACAAGTTCAATGGGGATCCACAGCTGTGTTATTAAATGTAACTCCAGTACCGTGTTTCAAAACTGGCATACACTGTTTTGTAGATCAAGTTCTGCCATATATACATATAGGGCAATTCAAGATCTATGACTTTTGGAGGGCACTATACATGTACAAGTTATTTGTCCAAGAAGTTTTGTCGAGCACTTCATATAGTACAACTTCTCTAAAATAACACCCACAGGGAGGGGCTAAAATATGTTGCTATTCAGAGGTTGTGGCTCTGCAGAGGTAAATAAATTCAATCAAAATTACACCTAAGGGAAAAATAAAAAAGTTTGTTGTATTAAGGATTTGAACTTTAAAGAGCCAATCTGCACATGTTATACTGTTTATACACGCTTATTTACCTTTGACTCCAATACCCTCAGCAAATCCAAGTTGTCTACATACAACAGTAGCATCAACATCACCCCAATAGTCATCACATACAGTACCCCATTGTTCAGCACCGGCCAGATAGACCTCTACACGACCATATGTTGTATCATTTTGTACATTTTCTAATCTTATACCTGTTACCTCTGTAATTAAATAGAAATAGAAAATTTCTCACATTCTGCAAATAGATTCAAAATATGCAAATTCTGGCTGCTGGCTGGAGGAAGGGGTGACCACTTATAAGGGGTGCATTATAGAGTGTTAAGCAACAGTTGCAGCACAAGCTGGCAGTTTATAGGGAATGATCGCTTACAAGGGGTGACAATTAGTAAATAAAATATTCTGCAAACAGATGATATTTGGAACTCAAAAATACTGGACATTCTACCCATACCTAAAAAGTTGAAATCGGCGAAAAAATGTTAATATCTAAACTAAAGAAGCTCAAAGTAGCATTGAACTTCCACAGAGATTAAAAGTACAAGTTTAAGATTCACTGTAAAAACAGATTCCATATACTTTGACTATTCCACAATAACGCCCTCGTTCTATCCATAGTTAAATTTATAGTACTATTTTGTTTTTAATATTTCATATACAATTTAAAGCCACTAAACGAAGACAAAATCTTTATCGTCTATTTAAAAACAAGTAAAACCATCAAAAAGACAATAGAATATAACTGCCTTTGGATTATAATAACTCTCTCTAGCGGGTTCCCTTTTCAGGGGTAAGGTTATTCAAAATATCAATTTCTTATAAAAGTAGGATACTTTTATAACATGCAAATTAGATTACGGAGATATCCTCTCAGCCAATCAAGTTTCTTAAAAGGTGTTTGATAAAACTTACACAAAATTGTAAAGTGTTGGATATGTCATATCGTTTTTCCAGTGATTTACTCGAGAAATCAGTGCGTGCAAATTTTGAGTATGCAAACATCTAAATTGATGCTAAAAAGAAACGCCCCATTTCAACTAGGTACATAAGTTTCGTGATTAAGAATAATATAAGGAAACATTAATGTTGTCACCCAGTAAAAAGTCCTTGGTGACTTGCGCAACGTGAGGTATGTCGTTACTATGCTGATAGACACAGTCATAACGTTGCCCGAATATAGAGACACTCACAGAGCATAAAAGCTAGTATATGTGATGTGTCCACGAGATTACCTTAGCCAACAAAAAGTTGTGGCCTAAACTCGTTTGAAACATTGATAAATCTGAGAGTGTTGCCAAAACGCGAATCCTTACTGAGCTCTTCATTATTTCAACACCACGCCCGCAATGATACGAACAGAGAGATAAACGTTTATGACGGTGGCATATCTTAAGAACTCTTTACGCCAAACAAGAAGATTTCCGTTGTTTGTCGACTTATTTGATATACACGGTTATCTTTCACCACACATGATGTAGATACTGCCATGAAAAACTGTTACGCGAATGTCAATGGCGTAAATATAAATTATCTAGTTGTCTTGGCTAACTGACATTACCCTCATTCTACCTGAACGTGGCCTATCAGCAAACGTTTTTGTTATATAACGTAAGACTTAATGGGTTCGTTTCTTTTTCCCGTCAATATATTTCATGTATGAAACTATTTCATGATTTCGTGAGTTTTAATTGGATTTCGCACGAAATTCACTATACAAAACGTGTGTTTATCAAAGCAGAAAATTGGTTGACTTAAGATTTAAAGTTGTGGTTATTTTTAGCCACGACGGGACGTTCCGATCTAGTTCGTTGAGTTCCGTGATTTTCCGTGCAGTCATTACGTTGGGTTTTATCGCTAATTTCAAAATGATACTAGTATAAATTCTGGAGCAAATACTTGCGTTTTTTTGTATCTTAGATGCGTTTTATATATTCATTGAATGTTTGCATGAGTTTTAAGCAAAAGCACGATACTTGACTATTATCAGCGTTCTATTTAGTAAAGGGGCTTTAATGTATGAATAGTAACTATGTATGCTACTAAAATTTTAAGAAAAATGTGCAAGTGAAATTATTCATTTTGCAAGTAGAAATAAAATCTACTCGCAAATATTTGCAAGTTAAATTTTTTTGTTAAATTCGAGCCCTGGTACTACAGTAACCTACCTTTACTGTCTACAATATCTATATGACTACAATACACAGATGCATACATTCCTGTCTCACACATAGTAGAATATTTCATATCACAATTCTTTAACTTTTCTTCAATTCCCTCACATCCGACATTGGTTACACCTACAAATGGTACAGAAAAATACTTTATCAATGAGTATGAGGTTTCTAAATTTTCTCTCATTATTGTTAAATTTTTACTCAACTGTCATTGATGCCCTCTAATTGACATAGATAGGCAGTGCTCAACAGGACATCCTATCGACCCTCACAACTCATTCTTTTACATTTTGGTTAAGGCATCCTGTCACTGCTATTTAAGATATGGTTTGGACAAGTTAAAAATATAGTTGGCTGTTCAAACAGGCAACCTTGTTTTAATCAACTGCCAACTTTCTCTCATAAAAAGTAATGGTCAGTAGTTTCTCTTTAACAAATGACCATCTTTCAGCAGGTGATCAAAGTCGGAGATACATGAATTAATCTTCAAAAGAAATTTATATAAAATTTATTTTAAGAGGTCCACAGAGAAGACTGAACTCTACATAACTGTGCTGCATGGTAAACATAGTTTTGGAGGCTTTAGGATGTCAGATTCTGAATCGTCTAAATGTGTTGCATTCGTGAAATTTGTTTTTATTTTATTACAAACCGTACTTAAATATATCAAAAATAATGATTCTACAAAAATAATCACCAAACTTCAAGAATTGTAGTAAACTTATTTTGTCTCCAAACTTGGTGGATACTGTATATAATTTAGAGCAAATTTGATCTTATCAACAAATGTCCATTCCTATCTTGAACCCTAACATAACGGTACCATATTTAGTCTGGATTACCTGCCCCTTACCACTATCGTAATCGGGTCAGGCAAGCCGTGTACATGGCGGCCTCCTCAGTTAGTATTCAGGTATTTCGTTTTCATGATATTACATGATCATTTGCTGACGATAGTTACTTTAGTAGGAGTTCGGTACAACATAGGTCATTTGATTTCAATTTTTCTCATTACACGTATATTTAGCGAACGATTTACACAAACATGTATCAAGTGAACACAATTCGAACGTGGATAAGTCTCATTAGAATTTCGGATACTTTATTTAGCATAAATGTAACAAAACAACTAAAAAATGTATCAACTGTAATTCTTGTACAATGATCATTTGATTTAAGTACGACTGGGAACTAGACAATACCATATTAAACTTAAAAAAATACTTACAACGACTTTTAAACAGTTTTAGAAAAGGTTATTTCAAGCAAAGGAAATTTCATTTTCATCAAAGTTTCAACAAAGTCAAAAAACTTTACCCTTCACAAGTGCCTTGAAAGTTTAGGCAATTTTTTCCTTATTATTATTTGAATTTAAAATTTATAAAAACTTTCAAACCTATATCAGCTGTTAGATTTCCAAAAGCTGATCCAAATATAGCTTTTCCATCTTTAAATCCTAATGTTCTACATACAACCCTGGCATCACGAGAATCAAAATCTTTGTCACATACAGCATGCCATTTATTATTGTCATAAACCAGTACAGCACCCATTGTAGCATTAAAATTACCACTTAGTTTTACTGAAATAAAATAAAGTATCATTATATTAATTCCGGTTAATGGCGAAGGACATAAATATTGAGCTGACGATAAAACTTTATATTTTGTGATAATACTCTTACATTTGTGATTATTATGGACTTTAATTTGAGAAATTATACATCGGAACTTAGGTATCAAACTCTGAAGAACTTAATTATGAAATTCTGAAATTCTGAAATTATTTATTTTGAAGTTTTAACTCGATAAAACAAAGACATTTGTGTATTGTAAAGGTCAAAGTGCAATAACTAGTTATATCTGACAACTTATGTCCCGAGAATCGTCACGCTTGACTTACCCGCTCTGTACATCGTGTAGGTCAGCTGATTACTATAGTATATAAACATTATTGTCAATACAACTGAATGTTGATAGTGAGTTATTGAATACATTGATATTTCAATGCCGGCAAAGAAAAATAAAAAGAGTAAAAGACCACTGTCTTCACCAGAGAATGACACTATACCAGAAAAAAGACCATCTAATAATAAATCTCCAAGTGAATCAACGTCTAATACTCCTTCTACAATTCCAAACAACACGTCAACTCCTAACTACATTCAACCTATGAATATGTCAAATACGTCTATAGTGAATAAGTACCAGACACCAGTGGGTACATTTTATACTCCTAAATCTCAAATGATGCCACAACAACAGCAACAAAGTTACAATTCTTCTCAGTCGTCTCCTCTTCTTCTTCCTCCTCCTCCTCCTCTTCAACAACAACAACAACATCATCAACAACAACAACAACTAAATAGTGATTCATTTCAACAAATTATCATTGAGAAACTTAATGCTATGGACAAGCGCTTATCAAAGTTAGATCGTATTGAAGATCTGTAATCAACCAACACTAATATTTTAACATCTCTTGATACTATAGTTACATCCCTTGAATTGTCTTCACGTGAAACCAAATCTAAACTGAATGATCTTGAGGCCAGCAGGGCTTACGACACTCAAATTTGTAAAGATCTTGATAAATCCATCAAGCATGAACGTGAACGAGTAAACAAATTGGAAAATGATCTAAAATCTCTGAAAAATATTCCTGAAGAAATGAACGATATTAAGTCTAGATCAATGAGAGACAATTTATTATTTTTTGGCTTTTCTGAACCTAACAACGATAGTGATAGAAGATCTGAAAATTGTAGTGATTTAATCATTGACTACTGTAAAAATGTGTTAAAAATGTATGATGCACGTGATACAATTGAGATTGAACGAGCACACAGGTTAGGTAACCGGTATCAACATAATAAAATAAGACCAGTAGTTGTAAAATTCAATCATTATCCTGATAAACAATTTATTAAAAAGAATGTTGCTTACTGGTGGAAATGTAACAATGATAACACTCTTAGTCAACAGTTGAAGATTCGTGTCAGTGAGCAATATCCAAAAGATATACAGGATCGCCGTAAAGCTCTCATACCAGTCATGATTAAAGCTAAAAACGACAACAAAACAGCATATCTTTCCTACGACAAGTTATATATCAACAACAAGATGTATACAGTAGATACCGTATCAACCTCTGGTTACAGTTAGGATTCTACTGAGAATCATTTTAATTTCCTGTTATGGAATGTACAGGGTATCAACACCAAGCTAAATGATAGTGATTTCCTTAAATATATCTCATCTTATGATATTCTTTTAATTCACTGAAACATGGACGAGTGAATCATCCAACATAAATATAGACGGTTACAGTTATTTTAATTGCCCTTTACCTAAGTTTAACCATAGATCACGAAGAAATAGTGGTGGTGTTGTAATATATTACAAACAAAATTTAAAAGATTATATTCAATTGGTGGAAACTGATTCTAAAGGAATAATATGGTTAAAATAAATAAATCAATGTCATTCTATTAATGATATTTATATTTGTATTTGTTATCTCCCACCTGAAGATTCCAAACTATACAGGAACTCAAACTCTACTTTATTTCAATATGACATGTTTGATCATTTGAACTCCGATATTAGGAGATTTAGTGAACTAGGTGTTGTTTTTATTACTGGTGATTTAAATTCACGGACAAGTGATTTACCGGACTTCATACAAAATATTAACCTTGATAGATACATTGATATACCTTCAGTAAACTGTGCTAGCACAAATTTACCTGCTAGATCAAACCAGGATAAAATAACAAACAACTTTGGTACAAAGTTGCTTAACATATGTAAAGAAAATGATTTATTTATTGTTACTGTTTATACTAAAATACAATGGGATCCATCCCGGAAAGATGAATTGTTAAACAATGTATATACACACACATATTAATAATAAATTATTGTCTAACAGTTCTGATATTTATGAATGTATTGACAAGTTCTCAAATGTTGTTTACGACATATCTTTTAAATGTTATGGGCATACTTTTAATGATAAACCAAAAACCAAGCATAGGAAATCACCATGGTTTGACGAGACCTGTAGGCAGTCTAAATCTATGTTTTATAAAGCAAAAAGAGCATACCACGTTTATAAGTCTAATGCTGATAAGTTAATTTTTATGCAATCTAGAAAAAATTATATTAAAATAAAAAGGCATGCCAAGCATAAATTTTATTACTCTGAAAAAAAGTGAAGTTATCGAGTATGAGTAAACGTTCACCAAGGGCATTTTGGAAATATATTAAAAAGTTTACTAATAAAACTAAATCATCAAACACTAACGAAAACATAACTATAGATGAATTTAAAGATTTTTTCGAAATTTCATCGAACGAAACACATGGTAATTTTCGAAGTGAGGATTATTCAAATACTAGAGATGAACCACTTTCTGTAGATGATCTAGACAAACCGATTTCTGTTGATGAGGTCATTAAGACTATATCTATATTAAAACGTTTTAAAAGTTGTGATAATGAATGTATTGTTGCAGATTTTTTTATTGATACTAAAGATTTTATTGCACCATATCTATGTACTACATGTATATTTAATGTTATATTTAATACTTGTAATTACCCGAAGTCATGGTGTAAGGGTAATATTATAACTATCTTTAAGAAGGGAGATAAGTCATCCCCGACATGTTACAGGGGAATAACTCTTGTTAGTATTGTTGGTAAAATATTTTCTCTATTGTTGAGAAATCGTATTTATTCATGGTGTGAAAATGAAAATATACTAAACGAATCTCAGTTTGGTTTTAGAGAGAGTCGCTCTACGGCTGATGCCATTTTTCTTTTACACTCTATTTTTAGCAAAAAATCTAAATTATATAGTATATTTATCGATTATCAAAGAGTTTTTGATACCGTTAATAGAGATGTATTATGGGTAAAACTAATACAAACGGGCATCAGTTGTAAAATGACCAATATGATTAAATGTATTTATAATGATGTACAATCTTGTATCAAGTTTTCAAGTACTATGGAACTTTCTGATTTTTTTAACGTTGCAGTTGGTTTAAAACAAGGTGAACCTTTGTCTCCATTATTATTCATTATATTTATTAATGCCATTGTTGATTGTTTTAATATGAACAAATTGACTGAAAAAGATTTAAAGCTTTTATCAATGTAAATGATTCTGTTTGCTGATGACATTGTTCTTTTTACATCAGACCCAAAAAGCTTACAATCACAAATTGATAATATATATCAATACTCTGAAAAGTGGGGTTTAAAAATTAACGTGAATAAGACAAAAGTATGTATTTTTGAAATCAAGAGATTAAATAACCATCCTGTTTTTTTATAAATGGGGTAAAACTAGAAATGGTAGATAATTTTATATACCTAGGAATTAATTTTTCATACATTGGTAAAATGGCATTAGCAGTAAAAACACTTAACGAACAAGCCTTATATGCTTATCACAATTTGATGTCATTGTTTGATAAGGTTAGTTTAGATATTAAAACAAAATTATTTGTCTTTATTTGATTCCATGATTACTCCAATACTTCTGTACGGGGCTGAGGTCTGGGGGGTTTATAACCACACTGAAATCGACAAACTACATATTCGAATTTGCAAATCTATTTTAGGAGTAAAACACCAAACACCTAATTATGCAGTGTACGGTCAATTAGGGCGTTATCCATTATCCACAAAATAAGAGCTGTAAAATTTTGGACTAAAATTATGAAAAACGACTAATCTTACTGTAATCAAATGTACTGGGATCTTTGTATAAATGTGAGAAACAGAAGTTGGGCTGCACGTTTGAATTCTATTTTAGATCACCTGGGTCTCTCTTATATAAGAACAACCTTTAATCCAAATCATAATTACTTCCCTTTAATCAGAGATAGAATTAAAGATCAATTTATTCAAAACTGGACTACAACTATCAATTCAATGTCTAGACTTAAGTATTATGCAAATTTAAAAAATGGTTTTAATTATGAACAGTACCTTGATAATGTATTTAATGATAAATTAAGAAAACAATTAACTTGTTTTAGATTAAGCAATCATAATTTAGAAATCGAAGCAGGAAGAATATCGGGCACTTTAAGGGAAAATAGACTGTGTAGGTTATGTAACATGAATTTTGTTGAGACAGAGTATCATTTTATTATGTGCTTTCCAGCCTATATTGACATAAGAAAAAAATATCACCCGTATGCAAAATGGGCATGTATCCATAAATTTAATAATATAATGTCGTCAAATAATAAAAAGTTTAATATAAATTCTGCCAAATTTATTTCAGAAAGTCTTAAAAAACGTAAAAATATTTTGGAAAATGTATAATGTTTTTGGATAATTAATCATTGTATAATTTCTCATATATATTCTGTTAATTTTATTCATAGATATCCTGTTTATTTTTTATGTAGATTCTCTGTATGTAATGTATGAAACTTGTATTTTTGTCTTTGCCATAAAATATCTCGATTGAAATGGCCAAAGGCTAAACTTAGCCGATAGCTAATAAACATATATATATATATATATATATATATATATATATATATATATATATATATATATTAAATAAAACTACACCAGTCAATCTTATTCGAATGTACATGTAGTGCAATTCAATAAGACATCCTCAAGTTAATTGGCCTGGTTGCTAGACACATTTCAGTTACCCTGGTGAACAATTTCCTGACAAGATCTGGTAAGGAAGGGATGAAAACTGGTTGACAAAGATTTCACTATTCTCGACACATATTTCACTATTCGCAACACATATATTTCTATTCGTGACACATATTTTGCCATTACCTTTCCAACATACTTTTTAAGACATAAAGAATTTTCATATTTCAACTACTAAAAGCCACTTCTACTTATCATTTTACTTGTACTATGTACACTGTCTATACTTATTCATGTATTACAAACACAATGTATGATTGTTGATAACTGTGACTTGATAAATTGATAAGCTACTTTTTTTTATCAATTTTATTGCTGTGTCAGTTATTCTCGAAATCGATAAACGGGGGGAATTACGACAATACCTTTGCAAATCGAGAGGTAACATGAAATTGCATTTTTAATACATGTAGTCCACATACGGAAGGTTCAATAAACAGTACAATTTTAAAAGAAATTTTTAAAAAATGTTATAATCTAAATCTGATTTTGTAGGTCCTCCTGAAATTGATCATACACCCTCAGCAGGGATGCCAGAGGCAAACATAAACATTTCAAACAAAGGAATCCCCGCACATGCTTAAATTTTACCAGTACATATGTTGTTGTCAATAAGGAAATGTCCGTCATTATTATAATTAATTTAATTGCGTATATGCGCGAAAACGGGAACGTTTGTTTAAAATTTTTGTTTCCTGATTCATTGCTTGCTATATTAGAAGAATTAATAAATGAAATTGTAGCTTAAACAAAAATACTAACGTATAGTTCACGACAATTTTTGATAGCATGGGTCGCGAAAATATATGACATTGGCGTCTAAATGATTGAAGGAGTTTCATTTTCACGGGATAGAATGCTTAACTGAATAATAACAGTATTAGTTGTTAACTGATGTAAAAAAGCGAGTTTTTATGGTTTTTTAGTGTACTTCACGTTTTATCCACGACTGATAAAGAGATTCAGATGGCTTTCGCGTGTATATCCCGAAAATGCGTCTGGTATTCGATACATTAGTATGTATCCCGCCCCATAGAATACGCACTGCTGGTTACTGAGTTTGTCTTTACCCATGCGTAATCTATAGTAACAGCAATCCAGTTTTAACCAGTTTTTACTGGATCGATTTGTTTTTTAAAATGGTAAAAATGACCATGAACGAACGAAAATCAACAAAAAAATCGACCTAGTCTCAAAATTTTGAAAAAATCGTAATGCGGGAGATTCTAGTTTCCTTTGAAAGGTAATACCATGGTGATAAAGTCCTGGACTTTTTGGAGGTAAAAGTCAGGGTTATGTATACACTTGTATATACAGTACCCACCAAAAATTTGGAGACAAAGGAAATTTGATAGAGATTTTAAATTTTATTGTTTGTTTTCGTTAGAACCATTATTTTTGCTATATTTGATATGGTTGATGATTAAATGAAACCAAATTTCTTTAATTGCATCACATTAATAAGATTCGGCATCTGATATCCCAAAGTCACCAAAACTAAATTGCATGTAATTCTTTTTTATTATGTAGATTTTAAGTTACTTTGGTAGTCTCAACTACAAATGGTACCATAACGAAAAAACAATAAGCAAAATTAAAAAGAATTTCAAAATAAATAGCATTCATTTTTTTGATAAAACCTGTATAGTAGGCTTACAAAGTGAAAATGTCTCCAAACTTTTGGTGGGTACTGTATATATGTATATAGAATGTTTAAGAATGTTTTTACAGAATTTCCTTCCAAGGGATAAAAATATTGTAACACGATAAAACTCAGAGGTCCAAACCGATATTTGAACCCTCGAACTCCCGAGTAGTAAGTGGACAAAGTGGACACTCTGTCACGTCGCCATATAAGCTACTTTGAAGGCAAGGAAGTACAAGTGCAGTATTATATCCTTACTACATAGTTTCTAGGTAATTTCCAGATAATGGGAAAACCTGTATGAATTTTAAAACAATTCACACGAGAATTATGGAGTTTAGAAATATATATTGTTTGGGTTTGACAGTGCATCAACACAAAAACGTTATACTGTGCGTCTATTAATATATTATATTGCAAAACAAGTAAATCTGTGAGCTAATGCTCACTAGTGATACCCCCGCAAAAATCTAAAAATATGCGACAAACAGGAAGTAGATGAGCAAGGAGCATGAAATCGCTTTACACCACATGGGACTATGAGATGAAGCAATATGCAAAGTATTAGGCGGCAGCATGATATAGTTGCTGAGAAAACTGCGACGGAAATTTTGTAACGGACGGACGGACGCGCGGACAAGGGTAAAACAGTATACCCCCCTCTTCTTCGAAGCGTGGGTATAATAATACAATGAACAGTAACAAAGTTACTGTGAAAGTGTGCTGATATATCTCTAGCCTCAATGTCGTCAATATATTCTAATATAGAGCAAGTGAGTCACAATATGATATTTGATGATTTCCTAGTGTACCTTCCTGACCAATACCTAAACAAGTACAAGTATGCAAAAATCTTCCATAAGGCACTTGCCCTGTCAAACAACCTCTCAAAATTGAGGGGTTAATCATACAAGGCTGTAATATAGAGGTAGTTTTTTATATAAAAGCAGGGGTGGATTCAGGATTTTTTCCAGGGGGGTCCGAACCTCGAACCACAACCACATTATACACATTTTGATTACTTAAAAATGACAGTCAAGAAATACACTAATGGACAGGTACATTTTCCAAATTCTAGGGGGGTCTAGACCCCCTGACCCCCCCCCCCCCCCCGCTGGATCCGCCTATGAAAAGTTACACTGACTCATACCTTCTTCATGATAACAGAGTACACCAGCATTAGATCTTTCAGAACAATTCTTAGAATCAAGTCTTGTACTAAATTGACATTCAGCTAAAGATTGTTCATGACCTTGACAATTGACATCAGCCATCCAATATGGTCCACGTCCTAGTAAGGGAGAGAACTCATTGTCTGACTGATGGAATGCTATACCATGTTGAAATGTTAGATTTCTACATAATACCTGGAAATAGTCATAATGATATCATCATATAAATAAAGCAACATATTTTTTTCATGCTTTACGGTGAAAAGTCGCGTTATTCGATGAAAATAAATGATGAAATTTTTTTATTTTCATCGTAGTGAAAATACAGTATAACCTCTTTAGAGCAGCCCTCTACTGAGCAAATCTTCTGCACAACAACAGCATTTGATATTTCCCTTAGGTGCAATTTTAATTAAAATAAACTTCTGCAGAACAACAACCTCTGAACAGCAACACACTTTAGTCCCTCCCAGTGGGTGTTGCTCGAGAGAGGTTGTACTGTATAACCTTATATTTTCATCGTTCATAATATGTCATATTAGAAGATAAGTTGACAAATATCCTCTATATATTTTCTTTCATGCTTTACTGTGAGTGTGATATGTGGTGTTATTCAATGAAAATATACCATGAAAGTGTAAAATCCTATATTTTCATTGTAGTGAAAAAAAAACAAATTAAAAATGATTTCATTGTAGAAGCTAAATGCTTCAATCTTAGAGAAAGTCTTTTTATGTTAACTTGTGAGCTTCTAAAATGATTTTCTTGAAGCTACTCCACTCTTTGACATACATTAATATCTTTATAAATAGGGCTGTCACGATACGCCAGAAGCGTACAGCGATATATTGCAATACGCTATCATCGTATCGCGATACGTACCACGATATATTGCAGGCTTTTATATTCGTTGTTCCTCCGCTGTATTTAACAGAAAAATTGCAAATCTTATATGTAGCTACTGGTAGAATCTAGCCTCTTTAAGTATTTACGGTCATTTAGGATTGGGACGGGCTCCAATCGGTTAAATTCTTGCAACTTCAGGTTAGATGGAATCAACAATGGAAAAACTGACGTTTCGCTACTTTAATTTTGCGAGGGGAAGAATTGTCCAATGAAATAAAAGATCGCTAAATACCGGTACATTAAAATCGTACCCCGGTACGTATTGCAGCAGCTGCGTATTGCAATATACCGGTATATTGTGACAGCCCTATTTATGAACCCACTTGGTGAAATAAAAATGAATCATACACAAAATCTATACCCTGGAATAATTCTCCTATAAATTAGTATTTTCTGATTGCAGGTGAGAAAATACAACACTGAAATTCAAGACTAGGAAACAGTGCTTCAATGAGAAACATACAATACAAAGTACACGTAGTTCTTAAATCAATCTTGTAGAAACACACAAAACAGTTTTTAAAGAGATTTTTGCTCCACAGAAAACTGCTCTTCGAGGTTATATTGCTTAACTGACAAGAAAAAGAACTAAATACAAAATAAACAAATATCAAAATAAAAGTTTTAAAAACTTCATATATGGACTGCGTCATTCATAATCAAGCTTAAATAAATAAATTCTACCAAGAATCAAACATTACCTCAGCATCTTTATCATCCCATCCAGTAGAACATATTCTTCCATTTAAACGATAATGTCTAACACTTACAGTACCGCTATAATCCACATTCTCTCCTATTACAATATTAAATGTATATTCTGAAAACAAGCATATAACATTATTTATCTGGAGGCTCTCAGGGAAGACTTGGCTTGCCCAACTGAGTTGCCTCATTAAATAAAGTTATTGTTATTATTATTTATTCAACTAAACTATTCATTATTTGATATAGGATAAAAGCTTGTCATTATTTTCATCATTAATACCATCAACTTTGTCATTATTGTCATTATTATTATTATTATCATCATCAAAATCAAAAGTATATATAAAAACAGTAAAGTTTCACTAATAGGGCTATTAAAACAATTGGCCTTGATACTCACTTCTGTAAAAAAAAGGCCATATGATCAGGGAAGATTTTCATTACAAATATAGCTAAATAATCAGGCACACTTTTCTTCTTAAATATTTCCTATTGAATCTTTTCCTTGTTAAACAAAGCCAAATGATCAGGAATCCTTTTCTTCTCATTTGAAGTATTTGAGTCATAAAAACATTTCACATGATTTTGTAAAAACAATGGTGGCCCTTATAGTGGAATCTTAATGTAACATCAAACAACTCCTACCTTCAGTTAATGGTAAATCTTTCTTCATGAAGCAAGCAACAGAAGCATAGAAATCACTCTCATTACATGGTCCAGGTTTTAAACACATCTCAATAGATTTAGAGTCTTCATCACAAGATAATGTTTTATTGATCATTATATCTTCATAGATCTTGCCATAAGCTGAACCTTTGATAGCTCGACCCTCGTCAAAACCTAGATTATTACAGACTAATGCCGCACTTATATCATTAAAACCTTTATCACAGACAGCTTCCCAGGTTTGATTTTTCTCATTGTAATATAATACTGGACCATTTGTTATATGTTTACCAACACCTGAACTAAGTTTTACTGAAATTGACAGAGAGACACAATTTATTTATGATACATGTACATGTTTGTTTTAAATAAAGAAGTACAAGCTAGACATTTACAACCTAATCCGAAGTTGAATATTAAATCTAGAAACGATTTTAATGGGGGGTTTCTCAAAATGATTTTGGTATCTACACACTAAGCCTTACAGTTGCGTATCAAGTTAACATACATGACTCAGGTATATCTATGAATGAGTATTCGAAATCGATGATTTTTACATGTGTGGGATAATTCGGCCGTCGATCGTTCAGTTATGAAACCAAGACAACATTACACAAAGTTATGGTTTATTCTAATACAATTTGTCGCGTTCACAAATTATATAGTCACACAAACATTATAACACATCAAAGACTTACATTTATAAATTTATTTCGATTTCTCCTTTTCTACAAATTAGTGCAGCACATGTGTTTACAATCACACCCAATAAATGCCTTGGATGACGCCACAGGGATCCGATAATTTTGTACGATTTTAAAACAGCAATTGCATTTTCTACGCGTACACGCCCTTTACGTATTATTTTGTTTAATTTTAAACATTTTCGGCGCAAATTTATGTGCTTCCGGGCTATCTGTGCAGAGGTATAAGGTGTAATTATTGGACCACGATTATGATAAATTTTGTCACCCAAAAGATGAAAGTTAACTGGAAAATTCAAATCGATCCCTATCCGTCTCATCAAGTGGTACTGTTGGGCGTCGTTGGTATGCCCAAGGAATCCACTCTCAACATACCGAATTACACCATGTACGTCCACAATCACTTGTGTATGAATAGCATGATAACATCTGTGTCCGGAGTAGTATTCCTCCTGTGGCTCCACTTCAGGTCTATATATTTCATGTGAAGTACCATCTATGGCGCCGACAACATTAGGTAAGTTCGCCCATACACCACCCATACTTTGCCATTCCTCATTAGTAGGCCATTTAATAAAACTATATAGTTCCTCGTGGAAAATAGGAATTTATGATTGTATTTCGTTTTCAATCGTTGCAATGGAAACACCAAATATTGCAGCCAACATATTATAAGTAGGATAATACCTCAACCAAAGAATAAACAATAACACTCGGTTTCGCTATGATAATTTATGAGGTCTCAACCCTTCTAAATTCAGGTAATTTTGTTGATCAATGAAGGTTTCCGTTGTTTCACCCGTGATTTGATAGAATTGATATTTATTACTAGAAATGTCTGTAAAGACGTCTATTACAGCATAGAAATTATTGTCAGAACTAAACAACCGGAAACGAATATCAGTATCTGGAGCGGGTGGTTTCAAAAGCACAGCAGTAATACACGTTATTAACTCTTTAATATTTTCTAAGTGTTCTGGTGGTGGTTTGAGAATTGTGGGAAGTATAGCCAATAAATGAGCTCTCCTTTCTCGGTCATCCATTTCTGACCTGATAAAGAAATATTCAGTAAAATAACACTATTTTAAGTCAAGCAAATGTTATCAAATTATCATTGACAGGAGTCTTAAACGTAAACATAGAAAATTTGATTTATGAATCGTTAACTTTAAATAAATGGACAGTGTCCTCTTCAAGTCACCTTTTATACACCCGGCTTTTTGTTCATTTCGATACACATACGTATAGACGGGTGATTGGGTATTCTACACACATACTTTACAACAGTGCAGTTGACCATGAATCCAGGTAAGACTATTTTTGTACATAAGGTTATCTCGGGATTTAAAATATATTTTGAAAGCTAATTACCTTAAATTGCTCCTTCCAATATTAATTATTTTATATCCTTCATATATTCACAGAATAGTAGACATGAACACTAGTGTGTGATGAAAACAGTTTTTATTACACTATTATAACACAGATTTCTCGTATGTACAAATCGATTAAGGCCAAGCAATTCAAACCATGTTTTCTGTTTTACATCCCATTGTAAACACATTTGTTTTTTTATGTTTTGAAACAGAGACACTTCTGCAGAGACGACGCAGGGCTGTTAGAATGGATAAATCTGAGATATTATTAATGCTCAGAGCATACCAACAGCACCCCACAAGATGGGAAGATATTATTGATGAAATAAAACAGAATCTTGAGCAGTTGCCTCAAGCGGCTATACAGTTGTACAGAACAGCTTCATACAGACAGCTGAAGGACAGGCTTTCGTCAAAACTGGCTAGACTCATGGCAGCTAATACTACTCAGGATGCAGATATAAGGTATCATTTATTCAATTTATACCACAATTAAGAATTCAATATACGCAATGATGTTCTCTATATTTTACCCACGAGCGAACTGAATAAAACCTAGTTAAATGGATAGGTGTTAAGATAGCATAAAATATCCTAAACTATTTAATCATAGTTTTCCTTGCTTAAATGAGAGACATGTTAGTGTGCTGATGAAATTAGTTTCTGACATAGTATTGAGTCGGTACTGTATCAATGACCAAATATCTCTATCAAGTAAACAAACGCCATGTCCATGGTTCTCATATTCGACTTTCGGTGAGGATGTACATTTTACACTGTAAGGAAGACGCTATATGGTATTGAAGTAGTTAGCCGTCCGGCTAGCTCAGTTGGTAGCACGCAAGTCTACTGATGGAGGGGTCGTGGGTTCGATTCCCGGGCAGGGCATACCTTTGTGGGAGCTTGGTCATGAAATTATTTCTACGGCCATTCTCCCTCCTACCAATGATTTTTAATTATGTAGGGCAGTTGTCAGTCACTGACAAAAGTATGTGCTTAGTAGTTGGTTAACAGCTAAATCCAGATATTTAGCATTTCCAAGAGGAGTAAGTAGGTTGACTGACCGCCATATATGACCTATAAGTGTGTTGCTACGGCGTTAAACCCAACAAACAAACAAACAAACAAATGGTAATGAACTACTGATAAAATTGATCAGGAAATATTAATTAAGTTTGTTAGCCACCGTAAAAAGGCTTGGTGTATATTGCTAATTGACATAAAATTCATTGACTATCATAGCGATATAAAACCTTGACAAATTGCTACGACTTCTGTACTTTTTGTTTCAGCGCTGAAGTAGAACGAATTCGTGATTTGGAAAGACGTCACATTGCCCCACATAACATTGTTGAAGCGCACGTATTGGACGAGGAACAAGAGCCACGACATGAACCCCCTGTTCCTACACCGGCAGTGGTTGATGAGAATCAACCAAATACTGATGATGTCAGAGATATACTATCTGAAGCTCTGCCTGATTCATCAGATGATGACATACGTCTGGAACAACATAGACGTCGCCGCATATTAGCGGTTCTCATACGTGAAAATCACGAGTTATACAATGACTTCATGAAAAACAAGCTCCCAAGATTAATGCGTGACTTCGGTTATGACAGTGACTATTGATACATAATTAAATTATGTGTATTTCCTGATATGAAATAAATTAGAAATTGAAATGAAGTTTAATTTTAATATCAGTTGAAACCCAACGATTCTTTATCATGGGCCTTATAAATGAAACCACATTTCAGACTATTTTGAGAAGACCCCTTTCTTTTTACAATTGTAGATTTCATATTCCGTTTCAGATTAAGTTGTGAATGTCTGCTAAATGCAAACAGTAACTTATATCATTTTGAGAAGGATTTATATTAAGTTTTTCTTTTGTTGCAATTATTAACCAGAGTTCAGCATTGATTTTAATCATTTTAGCAATGTTTGAAAGAATATTACACAAGGAACACATCTGTGAAGTTTTACAAGAACAATCCAAGTATTTAGGATGAGATCTTGTTTAAAATGTTTGTCAAAATAACCATTTTTATGCATGAAAAGAAACACAAATCTTAACGCCATCTTATTGTTATGTTTTGACGTTGCTATGACGTGACGTCAACAATGGTGTCTTCTCACCGGTTCGCGCTCTCTCTCTCTCTCTCTCTATATATATATATATATGTATGTATGTTTTTTGTTAATAAAGGGGAGTGGAAAAAAAGTCAGTTCGGAGAATAGATCTCTCGATGTCAAAAGTGAAGCAAGTCTAACAAAGTAGACTAGCTTCCGATATAATAGGAAGCAGACCTTCTTGGTGGAGGCAGACCTTTGGTGTAGGCAGACCTTTTTGGTGGAGGCAGACCTTTGGTGTAGGCAGACCTTTGGTGTAGGCAGACCTTCTTTGGTGTAGGCAGACCTTTGGTGTAGGCAGACCTTTGGTGAAGCGGACCTTCTTTGGTGAAGTGGACTTTCTTGGTGAAGAGGACCTTCTTTGGTGAAGTGGACTTTCTTTGGTGAAGAGGACCTTCTTTGGTGAAGCGGACCTTCTTTGGTGAAGTGGACTTTCTTTGGTGAAGAGGACCTTCTTTGGTGAAGCGGACCTTCTTTGGTGAAGTGGACTTTCTTTGGTGAAGAGGACCTTCTTTGGTGAAGCGGACCTTCTTTGGTGAAGTGGACTTTCTTGGTGAAGAGGACCTTCTTTGGTGAAGTGGACTTTCTTTGGTGAAGAGGACCTTCTTTGGTGAAGCGGACCTTCTTTGGTGAAGTGGACTTTCTTGGTGAAGAGGACCTTCTTTGGTGAAGAGGACATTCTTTGGTGAAGCGGACATTCTTCGGTGAAGCGGACCTTCTTTGGTGAAGCAGACCTTTCTTATAGGCAGACCTTATAAAAATGCTGACCTAGCAAAGACCTCAGAAAGATAGTAATAATATACTCACACAAATAGCTTGTTAAAGTATTTACACCGAAAATCTTGACAATGTTGCTTAAAATATGTTACTCACACACTTCAAGTGAGTGACAATCCACTGTAATAAAGCACAAAGCTAATCTAAAGCAAAATTATGAAGAGCCTATATTGGTTTCATTCCAAATTGACAAATATACTTTTTTCTTAATTTTTTTTCTGTATGACAGCCTACTCATTATACACAATTATAACATGCGTCATTTAATTTTCCTCCTAGATGGAGACAATTTGAGGTAAGGTTTGAGCTTGCGTGGACCATATTGAAAATTGGTTTACACCGAAAATGTTATCCACAATAAATAAAGTCGTTATTATTATTATAATTAGTATTATAGCTTTAACAATGACATTTTCATTTGTGGCTAAGTCACTATTTAAAAATATGTTTTCGGAGCTCACACAATGAGATCGAAATAAATCTTGCATCAAAGTTAGGAAACATTCTCCATATTTCACCCACAGGTGACAAACTCAATTTTTCCTTATTATAGTGTATATAGATTTCCACAGCGAATCCTAGACGCGTTTTGATTGGTCAATGTGATTTTCCACCAATCAAAACGCGTCAAGTGGAAATCTAACAAAATGGAGATCATCTGTCAAAATAGTAGGCATGTAGAACAATATTCGTGGGTTTAAGTGTTCCTAGAGACCTGTTCGAAAGTTTTTACGCCGTGAATCGATAGAAAATGGATTAATTTATTGAAATTTTGTAGATTTAATGGTAGTTTTTGTTTAATTTGCTCATAGCGGATGAAACAGTCCGTTTCACTATACGTTCTCTTTGGACGACTTGTTTGACATCGAACAAAGTTTAAGGCTTTTGGGGGTTATATGGGACCATTTCATCAATTGTTGATCGATTTTCTTCAAGTAAACAGTATTTTTGTGCAAAATAATCCTTTCTAGAGCAGATAGGGAAAAAGATTTGACGATCGGGCCTTTTTTGTGAGTTTGGTGACGAGTTGAAAACTATGACCGTTGAACAGGCGTTAGAGACCTTTTCTCTTTATATACTATAATAAGGAAAATTAAGTCTGTCACCTGTGATTTCACCGTAAGATATAAATCAGAGACTAAATTGCAGAAGAGAGACTGGAGGCAATTATCAGCCTGCTTAAAGAGTAGTAAGAGTAAAAATTCTAACATACCAGAATTAAAACAATATACTGCAGCATCTTTCGTATGATCTAAACAGTTCTTATCAGGATCCGGTTGTTCCCATCCTTCATGAGGACATTCTTGTAGGGAATTCTCAGAACCGTTACAATGTAGATTGGATTCATAAACTTTATCTGGTGGATTGCCAAACTTTCCAGTGTACAATTGCGAGCCCGTTATAAAACCAAAATATCGACATAAAACGTGAGCATCGTTAGCGTCCCAGTAACGATTACATACAGTACCCCAGACTCTATCAACGGAGATCTCTACACGACCATAGTTAGTGTCACCACCTGATATTCTGTATGAAACACCTACAATGGTAAAATATAGGATAGTTAACATGTTACATAGAATATATGAAAATTTATCATTTCCTTTCTAATGAGCATAATAATGCATTTTTTACTTAAAGATCTACAAAACTGTTAAAGGAATACATCTGAACTCCTTCTCATGCAATATACCAGAATACCTGTTTATTGTGAAAGCCCTACTTACTACATTGTACAGTTAAATATTGATTATCCGAAATCAGATCGAACGAATATCATGGATAATCCGAAACGATCGTCCGGCCCCGAACATTTTGGTATATAAAATATAATAAAAAAAGCCCGCTTTATCCGAATGGGTTATCCGAATATCATGGATCATCCAAACTAAAATTTTGGTCACTACTAAATGAAAATTATTGATTTTCACAACTTTTATCCAAAGGTGGTCAACTCTGACGATCGTCAAGACAACTTATTATGGAGACAGACAAATGGGCGTGAAAAACATATGCACATGTATAATGTATTTTCAAACAGAGATATCATACTTAAAGACTTGGAAAGGTCAAATGACTTAACCCTGTGATCTTAACTGTCTATTGACACCTTTTTATAGTTATTAAGGGTAACACTTTAATCCTTTAATCTAATCACATTTATAAGTTTTAAGACTTTTTTCTTTACCTGCACTCATTTACCATTATACTTTAACTAGGAGCAGACAACTTCTTATTATACAGAGAAAAACCAGCATAATGGCGAAAGTTTTTTTATAAATCAGCAGGGACTAGGAATATCAAGCTAAAATAGATTTTATTCTTTGCTCCAGTTTTTTTTTCAAAACAAAAATAAAAGTTTTTTTCACACCACAGCTATACTGTATATAATATGCATCAAATCATTTTGTTCTTTGTGTGCACATATCTGTTTACATTAGAGATGAAAGTATGTTGTATCCACAGAAAAATATACATTTTTAATTCCTAATTTGCACTTGTGCCAGATGAGAATTCAAGAGTGCTGCATTTTACTGCTACTACACCATGGCTGTAGGTTTTCCATAAAGATTAGAGATACAAAAGAAATATAACAAGAACATTGACTTACTATAATATTGATAACACATAGCTCCAGCATAATGTCTAGCTAAACATTCTTTTACTTGTCCATACGGTGTCTTAGGACATTCTTCGAAGGTTTTCTCGGTACCACTACAGTTAACTTTTGATGTCCAAAATGGTGCATTATCTCCCCTGCCTGTACTCCATTTATAATGACTGTAAGCATGACCTGATGTAAGATACAAGAAACTTCATATCAAGTTGGGTATACATACATGCATATAATTGGAAACTATCAGTGACTAAAATAAGAACTAAGGATCCTTGATAAATATGAAATATTTATATATAAAAAATTATATATATACATTTGTATATATATACAGTAAAAACTGCCTTAGCGACCCAATGAATTAAACAACTCCCTGTCTTATGTGACCATATTTGAGACCTCCCAACATAAATGCCCATATAAAGTCCCTGTTTTTAGCGACACACAGTCTGACGAGACTAATGATCAGTCCAATTTCGTTAATTAGGCTTAATTAAGCAACTTTTCAGGCCTTAATGGTCATTTAAAATTAGAATATAAAGATGTTTTTCACACCTCAAAAATTACCGTTGAATTGTATTATTGGCCGATCAATTGACGTGCTTGATACAAAAACTTTAGCTATGTTAACACGCTACAGACAAATGCAGATAAACAAAAGACATAGCACATCTGATTGTTTGTTTAAAAATCATAAAATAGCTTTTATAGAAAACTATTACTGAACATTTAGCAAATGAATCGATTTTAATGTGATTGCAAAACAATCGGCCATTTTTGTTTACGACACAAATAGTCGTATTCTGGTTGTTACCGGCATCCTCAACAATGACACTTGCATGCGATTTTCGTTCTCAAACATATTTCATCGTTTATGAGTAAAATATATCTATTTTTAAAATATTTAAATATTACCATTAGCATAACCTAGTTGTTTACAAACAACTATAGCGTCTAAATCATCCCAATCATCAGCACATATACGTCCACTGATATTTAAATACTTGACTTCTACAAGACCAGCACCATTCTTTCCTTTTATAGATATCTCCGTTTCTATAACAGATATAATTAATACTGATTAAATCTGATTAAAATCCCATCTAATAGTCTCTGCTTGCCTACATGCTATTTTTGCTATAGAGTTCAATAGGTTACCTTTAAGTTTACATAGATTGGCCAGCCCATCTAGCTCAGTAAGAATTGTGTCCGACTTCAGCATTCGGAACAACCTCGGCGATCATCTACGAAGATATACCTCGGAAATCAGAAGTAGTAGGAATACAACCAGGTTATGAGGTCCAGTGACTGTAATTTTCATGTCAACATTTAATAATAACATTGTTACAGGTTTTATTACATTTTTTCATCAGTACAATGTCTCAAACGTCGTACTTCTGTGTAGTTCAGACTATATTACCACAGAAACCAAATTCCTAGATCTACTTTTCACCTTATGATATCCGAGGTTCATCTGTGTAGAAGATCGCCGAGGTAGTTCCGAATGTGACTTCAGCTAAAACAGTATTTTTTCCGACAGTTGATTCAGATTAGTTGGTACAATTCAATTGTCGGAGGAGTTGCGTACCTTGATGGAGTTTGGTCATAAAACACTTTACAAAGCCATTTCCCCCCATTCAGTAGAGCAATAGTCAGCCACTGATAAAGGAATTCGCTTAATACTGGTTATAAGCTTTCTTTTTGAAATGTAAGCCTTAGAGACAATAAAAAAGGTGACTGACCATGACAGTAGAACAGAAAATACACAGCACAGCAAGTTACAAATCTTTCTGCCATTAGGTGACAAAGTTATGCTACATTTTTTTTGTTGGGTTTAACGCCATAGCAACTCATATAAGGTCATATAACGGCAGTCAGTCAACCTTCTCACTCCTCCCGGAAAGGCTAAATCTCTGGATTTAGCTGTTAACCGACTACTAAGCACATACTTTTGTCAGTGACTGACAACTCTCCTACTTAATGAAAAATCATTGGTAGGAGGGAGAATAGCCGTAGAAATAATTTCATGACCAAGCTCCACGAAAGTATGCCCCACCCGGGAATCGAACCCACGACCCCTCGATCAGTAGACTTGCGTGCTACCAACTGAGATAGCCGGGCGGCTGTTATGCTACAGATAAAGAAGCAAGTTTAGGAAGCAGTGGTCCAGTAGAAGGACAAGCACTTAGGAATCAAGAAGTTCCAAGTTCTAACCACACATGGGGCACTGCTGATTTCCTTGAGCAAGAAATTTATCAACATTTGTTCCATTTCATGCAAGTGTATATTGATGATGACAATCCCATAATATGTCTTGTCTTTGACAGGTGTATTGTGAGTAAATATTGACCCCGACCTGACCTTTATGCAAGAAAATTCATTACATTGAATACGAATGTAGTATTAATGCTCGATTACACTGTGACCTTGAGGATTATGAGTTAAAATTTAACACACAAACATACTTCTGTAATTTTACGATCGCTTCTGAAGTGTAGAATAGGCGTGGTACTGACTTTCGTCGAGATATGTGTAGATAATTATTAGATGCAAATGTGAAAGGTCAGGTCGGGGTCAATATTTACGCACAATATAACAAAGTAATTAGAGAAGCTAAAAACAAGTAAAAATGAAAAATGAACCAAGAAAAGAAAGCAAACCTGTAGGAAGAGATCCATTGTAACAAGCAGTAGCAGCATAGTCCATAGAACAAATGGAACCATATGGTAATTTATGTGTACAGTCTATCAATCTCCTCTCATAACCTCTACATTGTGTTGTTTCCATGATACTGTGAGATTTAACAAAACCATACGGTGCACAACATAGGGGTAATCCATGTTGAAAACCTAACTGTTTACAAGTGACATCTGTAATATACAATAATAGATATGATAATAGTAATGATCAAACTTTGTTATTATGTAAAAAATGCAATTTAAATCAAATTGAAAATTAATACCATTTAGTACTTGTATGCCCAAAATATCGAGAATTAAGAATAAAACATTTACCAAAATATTTCCATAGTTGGCCAACAAAAAATAAGTTCAGTATTTTAATGCAGACAATTAAGGAAGGTACTTTTAAAAAATTAGCTAATTTTATCCATCAGCTTTTAAAAACGAAATTAGGAATTTAGTATTAATTATTATTTCATTTGATTCCATTCATTTTCCTATTGTATGATTTTCCTTCATTTTTTCTTGTTTTATTTATTGTATATTTATTTGTGAGTTTCATGTATTGTCATGTTTTTCTCTCATGTTCATGTTTGTCTTGTTTAAGGCAATAATCTGTATACAGATTATGCTGAATAAAGAACTATTGTTTTGTATTGTATTTAATAAATCGCTGGCAATGGTAGCATGAAATTAGGATATGACAATGGTTGTCGAAATTGGTCATTAAAGATGAACACACAATTTCAAGTAACTCTTTATTAGTCAATGTCTCTACATCGTTACTCTTTTCATGCTTCAACAATTTTTAACAAACCAGGGCAACTGTACACCAACTAATTTTATATACTGGAGTTAAAGTCCAGTGGTGGGGTGAGAGGTCTTTAGTAAGAACCTTGGTAAGTCTATATAATGCAATTACAATAATACATACAATTAATTCAACATGAAAATTTTCTTTTTTTTTCGTTCAGCATATCATAAATAGCTCGCCACTATAAAGACAAAATTTGGTACAATTTTAAGTAATGCAAAGCATTCAAAGTTGAATTGAAAGACGGTTTAGCTAACAAGGATTCGTCAAATGAGTGTATTAAAAACTAATGATGATAAGCAGGCTTCATATGGACCTACTGGTCCCACCAAGTAAATACGTTTTAAATAAATATCATTTAGTATCCTTAACTTACCAACATCTTTTTGATCCCAGTTATCATTACATACCAGACCCCAATGATTGTTTATATTTACTTTAACAGCACCATGGGTTTTAAAGTCACCTTTGACCAGCATGACTATAATGGAAATAAAACAATATAATAATAGAAAATATACCAACATCATAATGATAGAAAATATACAAACACAATAATGATAGAAAATATACCAACAAACAAGAAATGTAATGTGGAAACCACATTAAAGCCGGATTTAAAATTTTGACGCAAAAGTTACAATACAATACCGCAAAAGGTAGATAATCCATAACAAAGCCAGGTAGAATTGTGGTTACTGAGTAATTCTGTTCATCACATGGTATGTTATCATTGTATGAACTTTCATTAAGGTCTGACAATAAATGACAGAGATATATGCTAAATTTAAAACTTTAACACAATTGTTAACTACACCGGACGCCCGACTGCCCGTCCCCCAGCCGTCCACCGTCCCGCCTATGTTTTGCCAAACTATTGGCCGATTGTTTGTGTTGTTGAAACATCTGGCTAATAATGATAGAGAATAACCAACAGAACTATACTATATCAACATGACTTATATAAAAAATATATTAATATCTTCAATTGACATGAGTTGGGCTAATAGCATCATTACTACATGCTTTATATCGGTTTGATAGCGAAAGAACGTCATATTAAAGTAGAATGCATTATGCAATGAAGCGTAATATATAGATAAATACTACAGAAACCATTTGCCAGTTTCTCAACGAAATTGCTATTTAGACCTTTGTCCTCTGGTCCCCTTCTTACACCAAAAGTTATAAGTATGTGATATCAAATTCAGGGTATCAGAGGGCAAAACACTACTTGGCTTTATATTAAAAAATCTGGCCAAATGTACTTCTAAATTTACCTGAATCAAGACAGACAACTCCAGCATCATCACAATTATCCGACCCAGGTGTCCACGTATTTGTACATCCCAATATAGATTTCTCTTCACCGTAACATTCAATATAATTCATCCAGACATGTCCGACACCACGTTCTTCAAACGTTGAAGCTATACCATCTATATAACCAATCTGTCTACAGAATACACTAGCTTCCTTATCACCCCAGCTACTGTTACATACACGACCCCATTCTCCATGAAACATTATCTGTACTCTGCCATCTTCATTCTTCCTGAACTTCACTCCCTCTGTTACCAAATAAAGTTAATGTATAATTTCCATTTAAAATACATTTTACATTGACAACAATGTATCCACAGGTTGATATTGCAAATACAAATTGTCAGCCACGCACAAATAGCCAAGTGACTATGAAGTTGGATAGGTAATCATTGAATAGCCAGCTCCACACTGGTTCATACCCCATCAAAAACCTACCTCATTGTTTCCTTGAGCAAGAAACTTTATCCAACTAGTTCAGAACTATGGACCAGGAAGCAGACTAAAAAGTAATTAGGGACTTTGGTCAGTTATCTTTCCCTGATAAAATCTAAAGCAATCCAATTGGTAAGTAGGTCCTTACAGTTGGAATCCTAAGATTATATGATTGAATTTCTAAGTAAGGATAACACAATATTTTATCTAATATCTTTCTTGTTAATTAAGATATTAACAGAAGTGATGACATTTAGATAGTTCCTTACTATAAAAATACTTAGCTTGAATTTCTAACAAATTAAATGATTCACAAAAAAAGTCATTTAAGATTAATTTGGCAAATTGTCATTGAAAAGTAAGGGTAAAATCCGAGTAATCCAACTAATAGGACCTACCTATTTGAAGAGTATACAAGGGGAAATAACTGAATAAAGTCCCTTATTAATCGAAGTTTAACAATAAATACAAAATTAATTAGTATTAGCTATTACTTAGTACATTTTAATATAAATTAGTAAAAATGAAAGTGAACAATATTATCACTTCTTGAATTATCCAAGATAGCTGTATACCTAAAAGCTAGATGATAATAACACAATTACAAAGTAATAATAGATGGCACTGCATGGCATAGGCGCATCCAGCGGGGGGGTCAGGGGGTTCGGACCGAGTGTATTTCTTGCCTGTAAATCATTTTTAAGTAGCATAAAGCAATTTTTCTCAGTGCTTAACATAGATTTAATGGTAATGTAGTTTTTATTATCAGTATGTTGCATTTTTTTTCTGCAAAATGTGTATAATGTGGTTGTGGTTCGAGGTTCGGACCCCCCCCTAGAAAGTTCGGACTCCCCAGAAAAGTTCGGAACCCCCTAGAAAAAATTATGGAGCCGCCTCTGCATGGGCTATCCACATAAACTGAATATTGTTAACAGAAGTAACAAAAACGTGCAACAAGTGTTGACTGACAAGGTAACATAATATGTAACACTTAAAAACTAAACCAAGAAATGTTATCTCAATGTGCAACTTAGTTTTTGTTTTCAACTGTCAAAACATGAATAATTTAACAGTGACATCGTGTTATTTGTCAAACACTAGTGATATTGTGATAGTGTGAATTCAATCACCTAGAAATTATTCAAACTTTGACAAATGAGAAAAAAATTACAATACATGTAGGATAGTCGAGCTATTGTCTGAATAATCCAACAAAAAGTGTAATTAACTTACTAACCTTCATGATTGTAACATAGTACACCTGCTGTAGGACGTAAATACCTTCCTTTTATTGGATACTGACATCCTATATCTTCATTAAAACCATTATATGAGCATGCACTTAACTTGTGGTTACCAGCTGAACATTTAAACTTTCCTAGAGCCATGGGCGTGTTTAACTGACTGGTTCCATTGTAAGCCACACCTCCAACATATCCTAGTTGATGACAAGTAGCATTGGCTGTAGAATCAGTCCAGTTTAGGGGACAAATAGGACCCCAGAAACCATATTTATTGGCCTCAACAGAACCATAGTACAGTCCACCTTTGATTCTTAACTCAACAGTCTCTGAAATACACGAACATTTATTTTTGTGACATAACAATAAAAAAGATTCAATATTTTTTACTGGGACTTAATACAAACATTTATTTTTGTGACATAACAATAAAAAAGATTCAATATTTTATACTGGGACTTAATACAAACATTTATTTTTGTGACATAACAATAAAAAAGATTCAATATTTTTTACTGGGACTTAATACAAACATTTATTTTTGTGACATAACAATAAAAAAGATTCAATATTTTTTAATGGGACTTAATACAAACATTTATATTTGTGACACAACAATAAAAAGGATTCAATATTTTCTTCATCCTCATAAATCATATTATTCTGTTAACTAGTAAATATTTACATTTATGTCCATTTATCATTGATACCTACAACTTGTTACTTGTTATACATATACCTTTTGTCATGCTTTACGGTGAAACGCCACGTTATTCGATGAAAATGAACGATGAGAATATAAATTAAAATGAAATATAACCTTATATTTTCATCGTTCATGACGTCATATTAGATGATAAATGACGTCATCTTGGAGTAGAAATGACGTCACGTTATAATTTGTGTAAAATACATCAAATAAAACGCAAAACTAAGCATGAAAGAAACAGAATATTCGTTAACTTTGAAGTAAGATGATTTTTATTTCAACTCGTGAACTAAGAAAGTGACATTTTCACTCGTGGCTATGCCACTGGTGAAAATATGTTTTCTGAGCTCTCTCGGTGAAATAAAAATCGATCTTACACCAAAGTTGACGAATATCCTCTATGTAATAAATTATTTGTTCTGTTCTGTTTATACTGGGACTTGATACAAGGATTGAAAGTTTGCATAATATTTTTGTACTGAACAAGTCTGCTAGTATTCTGCTTGTAAAACTATTTCTATATTAACAGTTGGCTTACAAGGATGAAAGTAGGATATTTACATGTAAATGAAATACACCAAATTCAGCCAAAACATGAGCCTTCAAACCCAAGTGTGTTAATTTCTAGGGAATTAAAAGTCATATCTGTATGGTTAAAGATTAATATATCAAAAAGAGAGGATTTTCATTGACTATGGTGATAGTCATTTCACTTAGTGAGCTCAAAAAATATTTTTCAATACACATAGCCATAAGAGAAAATGTCATTTTCAGGGCTCAAATGTTGAAATTAATATAGCTCATTCAAAAATTTATTAATAAGTTTCTTTCATGTTTTTTTGTGTTTGGTAAGAGATATTTTAACACATATCTAGAGTGACATCAGTTCTGAAGAGCTTTAATGTGACTTTATTGATCTTAGTTGATGTCATTTTGACTTTTATATTTTCTCGACACTGAAAATAAAAGCTTTTATATTTTTATCAAAACATTTTCATAGAATTACACCACACTTCTTGATTGTAAAAACATAAGAGATAAGAATACGTTACCTTTTTCTTTAATAGCAGCTTTATTACAATAAACAGTAACATAATTTTCTGTAAGACAAGAACCACCATAGATAAATTCACAATCATCTAGAGTTTTCTCTCTTCCATTACATCTCATCTCAGATATAATAATCTTCTCACTTTCATTGGTACCTAGTACAGATCCTGAAACAAACAATCAAGTGCAGTTTAAAGTCTGCTTCTATATACATATTCAGCCAACTTTACAAGTCTGACGATAACTCCTGATCATTGAAATCACCTTCAGGTAGGTGATCCCTCACAGTACCCATTTTCACCTGGGTGGTGTGGAACAATTGTAGGTAAATTTCTTGCTCAAGGAAATTAGCTGGGTCCCTAGTGAGGCTTGAACCAAGGACCTCTCGATCCATAATTATGTGTGCGTTTTACCACTGGGCCATTGCTCCTACAACAATATCAACATTTCATGTCGTTTGATTCGTTTGCTTGGTCCTCATTTTGTTTCTTAACCAATGCCATAATGTGACCTAGGATAGATAGCAGAAGGCTTGAGTGTCCTATGTGTTGATGCTTTAGTTTTCTAGTAACCTCTCTTAAAGTTTGGTCCTTCTATAAATAAACTTAAAAGGAGATAACATATCCTCATTTTTTCAAACTACATTTGCAGTTTCTGATTCCTGTGCTTACCGCTCATGGCATTGTGAGACAGTATGACTAAAACACACAATGGAGAATATTGGGCGAAATGAAGCAGATATTGGCGAAACGGAGATTTAATTGCTAAACATACAGCCTCTTTGACAAACAAACTACATCACTAAATTGCATGTCTTTTCAATCAATAGGCCATGCCTATAATTATGTCCTTTCATGTAAAACTTGTGGGACATTCCTCAGCCTAATTATCTTAATTTATAAAAGATAGCAAACTCTGTTTTCAATATTTCGGCCAAAGCCTTTATCAAAAATTATTTCATGAATCACATTACATTTTGAACGTAGATGCCATATTGTTTATTTGATAATGACATAACGTAGTCATTGACAATAACGGTTATGTCATTATCAAATAAACAATATGGCATCTACGTTCAAAATGTAATGTGATTCATGAAATAATTTCTTGATAAAGGCTTTGGCCGAAATATTGAAAACAGAGTTTGCTATCTTTTATAAAAATACTTCTACATGTATATTCCCTTTGGAATTACACAGGACAAAATATCTTAATTTATGCTGACCCACTAATATTAACATTAAAACAAAAAGAAAATAATGAAAACAATTATCTAGACATACCAGGTTGAAATCGACCATCTTTATAGCCAAGTTGACGGCATGCTACTCTGGCAGCAGACACACTAAAACCAGCATCACAGACGGCTGACCATTCATGTTTCTCGTTATACATCTCTAATATACCATAATTTAAATCATTTGTCTTTGATAATCTCACTGAAATGTTACATTCTATACTTAACGAAACTTCTAAGTACACTGATTTCAATGTTGTCAAAAGTTTTCATTTTTCAACATTTATGTCCGATCGTTAATGGAAATGTGTACAGGGCTATACTGTCGTCTTCTTGCATGGTGTTCATGCTTCTTAATAAAGGCAGAATTGGTTTTGTCGTGCATTCTCAGAAAAGCGGAAATGTGCATGTGCTTATCATGCAAAAATTGCACGTTGTCAGTTTTAGTGAAAATCATTAGTGTGTTGATATGCACAACGAAAAATCAATAAATTTCTCGAATGTCGCTTCAATAACGAGAAATTACCAAAGGTCTTTTGCCAGACGGTGTGTCGCCTGCAGAATAAGACTTCTAATAGCTAATTTTCTGTTCAGTCAAAACAATTAGAAAATCTTCCCATATCAACACATGCGCGACAAAAATCGTTTTGCATTGATAAAGTAGCATGAAAACCATGAAAGCAACGGTCGGTATGGTCCAAAACATATTTCCATCATCGATCAGACTTAAATGTTGAAAAATTAGACTTCATACAATACTGAAATCGGAGTACTTAGAAGTTTTGTTAAGTACATGTATATATCTTTTATATATATTGTTAAATTTTCATTCAACTGTCAGTGATGCATACAATAAACCTCACTGATTTAAATACTCACTACAGTACTTCTGTACTCACAATGGATAGAAAATAGATATTTATGTACAAGGATTACTAAACAAGAACTAAATATTTAAAACAGTGGGGTTAATGTATGCGCCACTAACAGATGAATTAAATGTATTAAGAACATGAAATATTATTTTTTCATTAACATTTGTTATAAAAAGTTCCGCTATAAAGATCAACATGGTTATAGAAAAATTGTGTGATCTTCTTGATGATATTAAAATCCTAAATGGGTATTTTGTGAAGAAAAAAAGTCCCTATAATAAGTCTTGTGCTATTAAATAACACCCTCAATTTTGTTGATTCTGATAGTGGAACTTTACTGTAGGTGAAATAAGGTAGCTGTTTAATGAAATTATACAGTGAAAATAAATTTCATGAAAGTATTTCACTGCAGTGAAAATATATAAGTCAAATACTGCATACTTTAATTATTTCAAATAATTTGAAAAATATGAAAGAACAGAATATATTTTTCATTATTATGATCCTTATATACATTCATTATTAAAGTAATAAAATCATAAATTTCCAATGCAAATCCAGATGAATCCAAACAATCATTACCAAACAAAAACCCACATTTTCTAAATCCAGATGAAATCTATTGTGATGTTATTGACCTATGACATTGATAATTGGTATTGGTACAGGTCGTATTCTAGGTCATACGCGTTTTTGTACTTTTAACATAGACTTGCCCACTGAATAGGAGATTAAGCTGATGCATGAACATCATTTTAATGATTTAAACACACCACTTGATATTAAACATTTATCTTAAATAATGTATATATTCTTTGTAAATTTTTTATGATGATATGTTTTATAAAACAAGTGTAAACTAACCAAACTATAAAATTGTATAAATAATTCACCCCTAAATATTGGTGTGTAATTAAACTAGCCATGTTTATGTACGCAATGTTTATGTGGACGACCTGTACCTTAGAACTAAGAAAATACATGTATAACTACAGTAGTACATTACACACGTTATCTATACACTAACATGTATTTACAAGTCTAACTATAATGACAATGATTTCAAATTAAACTACAATGTTATTATAATATGAAAACTATCACTAAATCACAACAGAAATAAATAAGTCCTAATAGATAGTCATGTATATTGTTTGTGTCAATTTCACATTACTTATATGTCACATGATCACTAAAAATAAAGTGTGCTTGACGACTAACTACGTGTTGCAAGCTTAGCGCAAAACAATCGAAACTCTCTCTTTTTTAATTTGAGTAATGACCATTTAGGGCTAAGCCCGCCATGTAACACTTTTTATTTTTATGTTCCCTCCAATTTACTCTGATGTAGTTACAATGTAGTCTAAGGGCGTGTTTGATTCAGTCTACTCCGAATACTTCCGTCAACTCTGCGAGCACTGATGAATCAAATGTCCCAATTTTGTAGCAAAACACAAGAATGGTGGAAGAGGTTACAAGATGCTTTTTGTCAGATGACAGCAGTTTATCAAATAAGTATGATACAAAATCTGTTAAAATATAGTAAAAAACATTTGCAATCCTCGCATTTAAACATGGGTCTCTTTTCCACGATCTTAATTACGTCATACTCCACTTACTCCTCCTAAAAGGCAGGTGTATTCGGAGTACTCCGAGCGCGTGTAATCTGAAACGTTTGATTCAATTTTTCAGTGATCGGAGGGAGTACTCCAATTACTCAGATCTTGCGAATCAAACATGCCCCAATAATACCAGATCAAATTTTAAATGTCAAAAGTGACACAAGAAGTTGTTATTATCCAAAAAAAATTTACAACAATGTTTAGATGAATGTGAAAACACCATCATACACTATACACTGAGCAAAAGTTCTAACCGATCACCCTCAGTTTTTGCTTATGTATGGAAAAAAATAATACTTATAGATTCGAGTTTTATTTTATTTCGAAGAGAATTTCATTAGCAATTTTCACATGAAATTTCAATAAATTCAAACAACTGGTTGGAGCGCAATAGGTCAATAAAGAAGGTCACCCGTAAAACAAAAAGTCACAACATGTACCATCATTTCATTTAGTATCCAGTATGCCCCCCGTTAGCTGCTATTATGGCTCGGCATCTGCCCCTCATTGATGTTATGTAATTCTGAAGTGTTCGTTGTGGAATATTGTTCCAGACCCGTTGGACTTCACGCTCCAATTCACCGATATTACGTGGTGGCTGAGGCAGATCCCGGACACGTCTTTTCAATAAATCCCATACGTGTTCCAACGGATTGAGATCCGGGCTCTTCGATGGCCATGGTAAAAGTCTGACATTGTTAGCTGCCAACATGTCATTAGTTGTTCTGGCAACATGACATGGGGCATTGTCTTGTGCCAACCGCATACCACGGTTCATCCGTATGTGAGGCAGCAAAATGGGCTGCACACATCATCCTGATACCTTCGGGCGTTGAGATTACCTCGTATAGGTACAATCACTGTCTTGGTGTGCATTGACACGCCTGCCCACACCATCAATGAGCCACCACCGAAATTGTCAACCTCGACGACACAATTGGCACATTGCCTTTCTCCCTGGCGACGGTATACACGTACTCGCCCGTCTGCATTGTGTAGTTTGATCCGTGTTTCGTCCACAAATAATACCTTGGCCCAGTCAGCCCTGGTAAATCGAAGATGTGTTCTGGCCCAGGTCAAACGATTCCTTCGGTGTCTTGCAGTTAGAATTGGCCCCTTAAAAGGCCGACGGGCACGTATCCCGACGGCTCTGAGGCGGTTACGTACAGTTTGTGGTGATATTTGGCGGTTGTTTATGCCAATTGTACGTGAAGCCGTGGATGTTGCAGTGGTAAAACGATTCCTTAAGTGACTCAGGATGATATACCGATCCTGTCGGCGAGTCGTAATCCTTCTTCTTGATCTGCGCGGTAAGTCAGACACGTTTCCGGTTCCTTGATACTTCGTCCAAAGTCCATGGATTGTTGAAAAGGCCCGATTGAAGTGTCTTGCGACCTGAAAATGGAATGAACACATAAAGAATAATGAAATTGTAATGTTTTTTCTATTTAAATAATACTTTTAAAAAATATTTTTATGAAAAGCCACTCACCTGTCTGATGGAGGCTCCAGCATTCAACATTCCAACTGCTAGGGCTCGGTCTTGTATCGACATTCGTGCCATGTTTTATGTTTTTCCAATTACAAAGTTAATAAGGATTTATGTAATGTAAAATTTAACACTCGCCACGCTTTGCACGAAACTTTCGTGCCAATATGTGTAAACCGCGCCCTGTCTCCCGCTTGAGTGCATCGAACCGTATTATTTTTTTTCTTTTCACAAATGGGTAGAAAATGACACAAAAATCACCTCTGCAAAATTTGATAAGGATCTATTGACCCGTTATAAAATAATCAAAATTTAAAAAGTGATCGGTTAGAACTTTTGTTAAGTGTACAGTGACCTATAGAATAAAAACACAGAGAAATAAGCTTGTTGTCTGTAAACATAACTGACATATGAAGTAATTCACTGTAGTGTTCTATTAAATCCCCCCCCCACCCCTAATAAACATTCCCACATATTTTGGAAAATATACAACAAACCTTTCGTATTCAGAGTATCAAAAATGTTTTGTGTTGCAATTCACCATTTTCTTACAATCAGAATACCCCCCCCCTTTTGAAAATGTTACTACACTTACTATGTTTAAAAGATATTTTATGGTATGCAAATTACCACGTGTCCCAAACAGAAAAATGTTGCACTCAAAGTCAAAAACTACTAATCCATTTGGAAAACATTTTACAAATCCCAAGCTTATTTTACATAGCCAATTTAGTGTCTTCAATGTAAAAATGAACATAAACCAGTTTAAAATGTTATTTAGGTTGCATTTGATCAAGAATTTGACATTAGCAGCATTACTTTCAATGGTAATTGATTTCAATGTGCGTTTTAAAGTGTTTAACCCAAAGACTCGACACAAATAGAAATATTTTGTTTTGTTTTGTTTTGTTTTTTACCCATACATTTAATCTATGATGGTTTCCCCAAAGACTGGCCTCAAGTAGAAATCATTGAAATCACTTAATTTATAAATAGATAATATACATATACCAGAAGCTGTCTGACAGTGAATCTATAAATAAAGTATTGCAGAACGGTAATGCTTTTTACAAAAATTCTTACAAAAAAATCTTCGTAAGTCAGTTTCATATAATTAGCACTTCAAAGTCAGACAGATAGTAAGCATAACTATGACTTAATATTCAAAAGGTACACACAATTCTACACAATGTGTTTAATATTTAGAATTGATAAGCCAAAAATGAGCGTATTATTAATGTTTCTTGCTTTTAACTTACGAAGATTTTTTTCGTAAGAATTTTTGTGAAAAGCACCAGTGGTCCCTAGTTTTATTTTATACAAGGACATAATGTAGCAATAAGGATCAAGACCAAACTTAAACAGTTATTCAGTAGATAACATTCAATTAAATTACAACTATTAAGAAACTTCTTAAGATAAAGCAAGAAATGCTATTGTGATGACCATGCATAAAACTCAATACTTTATCTTCGCATGATTTTTTTTCAAAATTTATACAAATAGTTTGAAATGAAGCAATCATTTAAACCTCTTTCTAACTGACATGGAGGCTAGTTTGCTTAAAAACTATTTTGCTAGTCACATCAAAGTTTCTTTATGCCTCAGTCCCATGAAATCGTGGCTTGTTGCAGACCCGTACGTGCAGACAGCCGTAGGTCATGGTAAGCCTTGCGTATTTAAGTGATGGCACGCGCATGGCACAAAACAACACACCCGTACGGAGCCGTAGCTGGAAGATATGTATGTTTAATCCATACAACGGCCACTATTTTAGTCACGATTTGACTATGAAACTGATATGTGTATCCTGGGCTCATCTGACAGACCCTGGTAAAAACGTAACAGTCCATATGTGTACGCAAGAGTTTGTACGAGTCCTTGCAGAGCTTGATCGCACGGTGCCCGTACCATGCCCACAGCTATTTTTATGTTTATGGGACTGTAGCATTAGTATTCGAAATCTCTCAGTGTTCCCAACATCATCTTATTCCCAGGAGCCTTTCTAGCTCCTAATTTTGTCTGAAATAGGTGCAGCAATATCAAACACAGATTTCAACTCTCCACCGCAGATTAATTTTAACAGTGGCTGCAACTAGCAAAAATTATTTATGGCAAACATATGTCAGTAAGAAATGAGTTTTAAATTTCGTTTTTTCTCAACTGTCAAAACGTAAATAATTTTACGGTGATTAAACGCTCTTTGTCTAACAAACGTGATATTGAGATAGTGTGTAATCATTCATCGTGAAATTATTTAAACTTTGACAGTTGAGAAAAAATGGACAATACCGACAAATTGAACATGTTAATGTTAAGTTGTATGAAACTAGGGACCTCATGTGCATCATAGAAAATATAATGTCTATATAATCTAGTGTACTGTATAGCAAGTTATTTTTGTAGAGTTAATATTCCACATTTTCAGAGGGATCTTAATTTCGCAGTGTCGATATTTTGCGTTTTAAAGGGTTTAAAATTGCTGGAATTTATGGATCACCAATTTGACAGAATATTATAATTATCCCATAATTACAGATACAATTTGTATTGATACAGATATAGTCCCATTAAAGATTTGTACTTAGATTTACCATTGTTGAGTGCAAATATGGCAAAAAATTAAACACCCGCAAAATTACTTGCTATACAGTATGTTATTCTTACTATAAGAGAATAAGAAAAGAAGAAGTCTATTACAAGACTATGTAACTATGTAACGTATCTATGTAACGTAACTATGTGACGTAACTATGTGATGTAAAAGCTGGATACATTTATAGCAGTGTAAAACTGTGGTGCATCTATACACACATAACTAACAACTATGTGATGGTTGAGTGTGTTTTTTTTTGTTTCTAACTCTATGTGAGGTGAAAGCTTGCTTGTGCCATATTCTATCATTCTACCATTGTAGGCATATGTTCAAACCTGAATCGTAACATTGAACGGCCATCTTCTTTTTACCCTCCTCCCAGCACAGGTCTTCATCCATACTAGAGTACCATCGTCTAGTTTTACTGTAAATGTGTGGTAACCCAATCTCTTCATTATAGTTACTCCCTTCTTCTGTAGATTTCCCAACTCTTAGTTTACAATCCATCAATCTCGTATCATTATCGTCACAATATATGGAGCGTATAAAAATCGCAGATGAAACCGAATCAAAATCTTCAAACAGAGTTCTACCGCCAGTGTAGTTGAGTTCACGACAAATAATTTCGGCAATATCGTCAAAATCTGATTGGTAACAAATATATCCAACCTCGCCATCGATGGATACTTGTACGAGACCAGATGACGTGGATAAACCTTTCACAAGTGATAACGTCAAACCTAAGATTAAAATAGAAATATAGACTAGTAATTAAGTATTTGATTTTTTGACAAACAACCTGCAAAATGAAAAAGAAAATGTCGCTGCTCATGATTATATAATCCTTCTCCATTTATCTGGAAGAAAGAAAATCAAGTTAGCAGTTATACAACACAGTCAAGCAAACAAACAAAAATAAATTTTAACATGAAATATTGTTCGTTTTTTCTCAACTGTCAAATCATGAATAATTTCATGGTTATTTCGTGCTATTTGTCTAACACTCGTGATATTGAGATACTGTGTAATCATTCACCGTGAAATTATTCATGCTTTGACAGTTGAGAAAAAACGAACAATATCAGGGGGTATAGTCATGTGACATACAACAACAACAATGGTAAACTTTTCGGGACTATTTTTTCATGTAAATAATTGAATGACATCAAATAGTGCATAAAATAGCTATTACTTTTCTCTGCCTGAAAATTTTCCAAGTGTCCAGTAAAATTTAATGGATCACTCTTAATGCACCAAAAAAAATTGAAACAAGTGATAAACTAGGTCATACAAAAATGTGCAGAGGATTCAGAGTAAAAGTTTAACTCTCAGGCTAATGTGTGCAATTACGGACAAACGAGTAAACAAGTGTAATAGTTTTTTATGTGTGAATTGAATTGTTATTTGGCTGCTGCAAGAATCTGATGAAGACATATTTGTTTGTGTACAGTTTGGAGATCATGTGACTATGTACCCTAAATACCTTCCTAACACAATCTGAAGTTTTCTTGTTCATGAAAATAAACCTGTAAGAAGAAACTGAATAAAACATAACTATGGCCAGATGAAATACATAAAAGAATACCTAAAGAATATTTATCCATCAAAGTGTTATTAGTTCAGTATTATTATTTGTTACTTTCACAGATTATCCATATATGGACAGTTCTTTATATAAACCTTTAGTTTTAGATGATTTTTCTTGAATATTTCCTTGAAATATCAGCACATTTCCCAATAAATTGTCGAACACTATTTTCTTGTTGTAAAGAAGTCCTCCGATATTTGAAAGTAGAACATTCTAATATTCAACAATCCAAATGTATCACCAACCAACAGTATAAATGTTCTTCTGCCAGCATACTTCTATCTAAAGTAGTTTTACTTCCTTATTTTGTCTTCCATTTTCTGAACTCTTGCACAAACACTGCAGAAACAGTCATCTTTTAAATATTGGATGAATGGTTAGGCTCCCATAAGTTGGTCTTCCAGTAGAAAAAATCACTTCAATTATTACTTTTCCTCTTAACATAGCTGTAACCATAGTGCCATTTTTCAAAGGTAAACAGATACTATAGGAGATTATGACATAGTCTACAAATAAAATTTACTTTAATCACATACAATAAAGTTCAATTATAATGACCATTACGGTTATTGCAAAACCATGTGATTTATGACGACTTTCCAGTCTCAAATGCTTAATTTGAGAATGAAAAAGGTTCCTATACCAAGACCATTCCGCTAATAAGATCATTGCTTATGATGGTTCTAATAGTGGAACTTTACTTTAATACATGACAGGGTTCAATGATAAATAAACCAACAAAGATTTATCTGAAACAAAACAAAATATTGTACAATAATAAGTAATAATAATAATAATAAAGACTATATTTTAAGAGGCTACACATTGGGATAAATCCAATCTTCCATGTGGTCCTCAATGTCATAAAATGAAAGTGAAGCTGAAGAATTGACATCATTATCATCCTTCTGTAATAGCCAGTATTTGACTTCTACAATAAATCCAAATTCTTTATTAATCTATATAAAACTAATATATTTCATGCAGAGATATTCATGCTTCAATCAATGTCCTACCTCTATTATAACATTGTACTGCAGCATCTTGTAAATGTGTTCTACAAGTATAGTATAAAAGCAAAGTTCAATCGTCCACGATCTTCAAGAATGGCTTCCTTCGGTTCAATCTTGACTCCACATTTTAGTAACGATGTTTCATTCCCTTTACAGCGTACATACAGAATCATTATCTTTCCTTTGCCTTCACCAAAGTATCCTTTAGCTAAAGCACGCCCACTGGTATAATCTAATTCTTTACATAAAACATGGTCAGCTTTATCGTCAACTTTGGTTGTTCCACAGACGGTTCCCCATTCATCATCAATAGACATCTCAACTCTTCCGGACATTCTGCTGGTTCCATTAGCTAATCTAAACTTGTAACCTACAGGTACATCATATCAGTGTGAGAAATTAACTGTCAATAATATATTAACAATGCTTACATGGATCTAAGAAATATGAAGCAAATCAAATATCCAGCTTGATAAAAAATTGTAAAATACAGTCAATAATGATAGATACTTTGTTCAACAAACTTTAAAAGGCATGATGCCCAATAGTTTACATGTAGATTAAATCAAATTATAAACAGTGGGTCAAGTTTAACCTCTCAAGTTTTCAACCTATTATACTTTGTTCACAACAAACTTTCATCAGCACTGGACATTTAGTCCAGCAAAATGAAATAATTTACTAGGACTGTCATTGATAGAAAATTTTGTATCGATTTATTAAAAGGCAAATATCGGTGATATATCGAGTCAGACACGGAGCGTAATCAAGGCCATTAGAACTCCAGGATACTATATAATGCTCTCATGATGTTATGCATGATGTTAAAAGTTGTTTCAGACATCAAACAAACTAAAACAAACTGTATTTTCTTGTTTTTGCTACCACAACAACTTGATTATGTGTTCTACGGATTTTTCAGGAAAACAAATTGGGCGAGCGAGTCAATACCTAAAAAAACAGTTGCAGTAAAAACAAGCATTTTTTTAAGAAAACTCTAAGTTCAAGGGTTGATAATTCTGAAAAAAATTATTTAGAGTTATGAACCTTGTCACATGATAATAAGGAACATATATTTAAAGTTTGAAGTTGATACCTCAAGAAATAAAAAAAGTTATAGTAAAAAATATTTTTCTGCACAAAAACTGTAATCAGAAATTTGAACGCGGACGCCGACGCTAAAGCAAGTAGGAGAGCTCTCCATTTACTTCGTAAAGTCGAGCTAAAATAACGAAGTTCTATTGAATAGTGGTTGTAAAAATTAAGTGGACCGTTAAACCACCCACATTCTTTAAGTCACTGGGATGATGACTATTTCAGTGGACTTAGTCCAAAGTCCCATAAGCTAAATTTTAAGACAGTGAACACACAAAAATACCGAGTAGAAACCATTAGGACATCTAGTTAAATTATTTTTCACACTGATTACAGCTAAGATTGTGTTTTTGCAAGTATTAGACTATACTAAAATATAACCTTGTCTGTTTTAACTATTAACTGGTTGCGACATGTGCGAAAAGTAGCCATCTTTTCACCATAACACGCTAGGGCTATTTCAAGATGCTCTAATTTCATTACTAATTATCATACAGATATGCAACTTGGCCAAGTTGTTCCCTGGGTTAATGTCTTTCCGAAAAACCAAGTTGAGCCCTGATCCCAGTTACCATGGCAATGCTGAGGTGGAGCAAAAACGACAAAAATGCAATTTGTGCTCTTTTTCCACCCCACATTTGCATTTCAAACAGTAATATTTTCCAAAATTGAGGTCTAAAGGGCCGGGTCTTTTTAGAGGCTGAAACATGTTTTCGTATCAGCATTTTGCGCCATTTCTCTGCACTCACTGACCCCGATTTTTTTTCTGGCGATGAGGGGCGCTGCGCCCCCTTCAAACCCCAGCAACAAAGGGGGTTACGTCCCCCCTTCGGAACCCCATGAAACATCTTTTGTTGGGGGAGGCACGTGAAAAAGAGCTCATTTTTTGGGGGGACAACTATTCTTTAGTGAAGTTCATTAAATCTGCAAAAAAATAAGCTTTAAAAATGCGGAATTGAGCGGTTAAGAGTTAAAGTTTGGTAGCTTAGGGTTCACTGGCAAGAGATAACAAGTTATAAACATTCATAGAAAGAAAACTACTCAAATATGAATTTCAATAATAAGTAAACTGAACGTCTAAGATGAATTAAGTAAATATGGCATGTGTTTGTATTTTTTATTTAGGACATATCCTTTTATCAGGGAAACTCATAAGTCTAAGATATTGTGGCACAGTTTCAAATTATTTCATTATCATGAAAACAAATTTCACTGTTGTATATTTTTCATCACTTTACCTCATCTAATTTAATTAAGACTTGCTTGTATACCGATGATAACAGAGAACTTACAAAATTATTAAATCATCCTTGTGCTGGACTTTTCTTTTATTATATTGATATGGTAAGTTTAAAAAATTACTTATACACTACAGTACCCACCAAAAGTTTGGAGACATAAGGAATTTACTACAATTCTTGAAATTTGATGATTATTTTTGTAGAATCATTTTTTTTCATATATCTAAGTATGGTTTGTGATAAAATGGAAACATCATCATCATCATATCATCATATCATGAATGATACACATTTTTGAGATTCAGCATCTGATATCCTAAAGCCTAAAATACCATGTTAATTGTAATTATTTTCCATAACAAAGATTTTAAGCTATTTTTGTAATATCAGCTATTTTTGTATTCATAAATATAATGATAACCAAAAAAATAAAGCAAAACTAAAACAAATATGAAAATAGACAATGATCAAATTTTAGATAAAAGCTATTCAGAAAGCCTACAAACTGAAAATGTCTCCAAACTTTTGTTGGATACTGTATATATGTTCAAAACATAATGTATGCCTTTACAGTAAAGACTGAAAAATGACCAAAAACATAGAAAGCTAATATTGAACAAGTAGCACAACAATGTCGTAAAATCGAACCTAAATTGAGGACCTAGCAGTTGTCTTTAATTTTACCAATATGCACAAATCAAATGAGTAAAACTCTAAGCGTCTCAGAATCTTGAGATATCATCCACTAACAGAGAATATATGTTCAAAGAAATATTTTTGTCAGTATTATTTTTCCAAAATACTTCAGAAAATGGCAGAAATGAAATAAACAGTACAACATTATAAGAATGGGATCTTTTGCAACAGGAGAGGGGAAAATACATTTTTAGGAGGGGAATGGAGCAAAAATTTGGCTCCAAAATGGCCTGGAAAAACACTATCAAGTACTAAAAGATAACAACAATGAGAAATATTTATTTGTCGAAAGGACTTTGACCAATACAAAATCACATAATACATGATATATATAAACGTACAATCTTCACACGTGTTCCATTTCAGGCGCGAATATCTGAATATTGAGGCCGCAGATGTGGTGGGTACGGAAGGGGTTTCTCTTTCCGCCGTTCGAATTTTTTTCTGAACGTAAACCTCTGAAACTCAATTTTCAGCACTTCTAGTCCCTCTTGTTTTAGCACAAATCTTTGTGTAATAACGAGACCTCGAGATGTTCAATATGTGGCATGAAAAATTAACTCGCAGCCCTATTGCCGCTGCTTGCCAGAATATTGGGCCCGCGTCTGCATTTAAAGTTGAAATTATTAGTTATGACATCATACGTGTAGTTATACATATTATCATAATATCATGAGACATTAGTTTTGTATGCAAGTTAAGCATTGTTTTCTATATTTAAATACATAGTTAAGGAATACAAAAGATACAAACCTTCGTTCTGGTAACAGTATACAGCTGGATCTCTATCAGATTTACATTTATCAACTGATCCCCAGCGTATATTACCACATTTACCAAGATTACTTTCTTGTCCTGTACAGTTTACATTAGATAACCATGGTATACCTGGAATAAAATATCATTTATAGTGCTTACATGTAACATATCACAGTAAGGCCAGACCTTTTATAGTTTTCGTCTTACAAAATCCGGACCCTAATATTTCAGAAATTGAAGAAAAATCAAATCTTGATTATTTAAGTTTCTCTTACCAATCGTACTTATTTTTGCACCAAAAAAAGACAAAAACCCAAACCTATTCCAGTACGAATAAGCTCAAGGTGTCAATTTCACTCAGCACTTGGGTTCGAAAGATGATTGTAATTGACATCTTTTATCTTTTTTATTTTACTCCTATGTTAACATACCATACTCATTTCTTCAAGAAAATTCGTGTAAGACTAAAAATAGAAAAAGTGTGACCTAACTGCTTTAACTTTTCTCAAGCACTAACCAGATTTATCATGTTTTAAAGTAAATGGCAAACTTATAACTTGGGCGACTATGTAAAATAAGTAATTTTCACTAGCCCAAGTCAGTTTTCACTCACCCAAGGCTTCAGGCAAGTGGGTTAACGCAAGGAATGTTCCTGTTCATCCAATTACTTTTAAATCTTCAACAAATCTAAATCTACATGTAGGTATTACACCAGTAAAGTTTCATCAAGATATCTGAACTTGAAATACATGTGTAGCCCCGCTAAGATAGTAATGCTGCTAAACGCCGCAATTGATGCTACACATAGCAACACTAAGGCTTAGGGCACGTTCCGCAAGGCGATCGTTAGCTAGTGCTTTGTAGCGTTTTCCTACGGAACGGTTTGCTACGATCGAGCAAGTTGAATCGCTAGCTAGCAATACGTAGCAAGTTTTTTTCATGCTAGCCGTATCATTCGGAACGTGTCTGCCTTTTTTTAATGGCTGCCCCCAGTGGGAAAGTGTTTCTTTTTCAAGAATACTGATAAATATTTCATTAAATGCATATATTTCGTCAAAGCGGATAAATAGAATAATAATGGTGATAATTAATTTGAATAATTTTCATTTGTTACAATTCTGAACTTTATGTTTGAGAAAGTCGCCATCTTGGATTTGCTGGCTTAAAGCAAACCGTTCCGTAGACATCTTGTGCTACAAAAAATCGCTTTCAAAAAGCGCTATCTAGCGATCGCCTAGCGGAACGTGCCCTCAATGTCTCAAATGCCCAGAGGCTAAAGGTTACAACACTGATGCCAAACTGCGCGCAAAAATCAATTTACGCAAAATGTTGCAACATTAATGCTAAACATTGCACTTGGTAGAAAAGTTTAGTATTGAACCTAAACAACACTTAAGTATTACATAGGACAAAAATGACATCAAACAACTCTCCCTAGCAGACCCATAGCAGCTGTAAACAAGTGAAAACAATAAGGGACCTTAGTCAGTTACTTCCCCTTGTTTACTCTTCAAATAGGTAGGTCCAATTAGTTGGATTACTCGGATTTTACCCTTACTATTCAATGTCAATTTGCCAAAATAAATCTTAAATAATTTTTGTACATCATTTTGTACATCATTTAATTTGTTTCAAATTCAAGTATTTTATGGGTAAAGAACTATCTAACTTTTATCACTTCTGTTAATATCTTCCTTTACAACAAAGACATAAGATGATATATGTTGTTATCCTTACATGGAACTTCAATGATAAAATCTGAGGATTCCAACTGTAAGGACCTACGTACCAATTGGATTGCTTCAAATATTATCAGGGAAAGATAACTGGCTAAAGTCCCCAATTGCTCACATGCTATTCAAGTGTTTAAGAAGTGACACTTAGAAGAAAGAGTAATTGCTGAATATACTATGTCTATATGTTGGGAAAATACAAAATTAACAAAAACGTTTCATGGTATGGCCATTTTATTTTTTACTGCCTCGTGTGAACTCACGGTTCGCTTGATTACAAAATACAAGACTAACATAGTCATGAACATGTTCTTACAAATTTGACTTTAATCTAAAAATCACTCCTGAACAGTACTCTTTAACAATATTCTAGAATAACACAAATCACAATCTTTCATGGTATGGTACGAGACCACCGAGTATGTATTGGAATCTATTTTTAATGGGTGTGACTAGCAATATTCATAACTTTTAGTAATGTAATGG